>OZ022517.1:41251843-42451843 GCA_963989415.1 Cerceris ruficornis
AGAAGTAAATATACTAGTTGATTTTTGCATGTTTAAAATATACTATGCTCATAGAGACATAGAAAACCAACATATATTTATATTTAGAAACTATAAATATTTCAGTAGAAACTGTACATCATGGTAACAAACGTCGAATATTATTTCCAAAAACAGGGAATCACCGAAGAACATAGCATTACAGTTAGTTTCTTAGACTTCCAAACCCTTCTACGAACTTCCAATTCCCTCGGTGTAATCGCTCGAAAATC
The DNA here is from genome assembly GCA_963989415.1 of Cerceris ruficornis. Taxonomy (NCBI): domain Eukaryota; kingdom Metazoa; phylum Arthropoda; class Insecta; order Hymenoptera; family Crabronidae; genus Cerceris; species Cerceris ruficornis. The sequence goes on from OZ022517.1 coordinate 41,252,095, forward strand.
TCTCCGTAATAACACACCCACCGGAATTGAAGACCGAGACTAATACAAAATCAAAGGACATAAATTTTTCCAAGTTAAATGTTCCCTGAAATATCGCGCACTTGACTCGACTAAACGCGTCATGCCGTTTACGAAGTAATAAAAATCGCTCGCGATAAAGTACGGAACGTGTTTCCTCATTCCAAGGCCCATTAAATGCGAATGGTACGAGATTGCATGGCAATTTTTGAACATTATTCCGTAAGCGCTTTAAAATCAGAGAGACATCGCACTGCATAAAGGAGGCCACTTCCCGGTTGTCGTTACGTTCGCTTTCTTTGTCTCTCGGTCGAAAGAGTGACGCGATAGCCGCGTGTATACGTCGCGTGAAAGTATTAACAGACGTATCCGTTAAATAATGTTACGCGGCATTATCTCCGGCTGGCTTTAAACTCATTGCCTGCCGCGAACGTGACCTTTTTCTGGTATTTAGGATACCGAGAGGTATTTGCAGACGTTCTTCGACGGCTGTTGCGCAGCCCTCGGAATCAATCTTCGCCGACATCGTTTCTCAGAATGGCGTTAATGACGCCGACGACAGTGATGAGAGGCCCGCGCCTGATCAGACGGACCTGTCTTCTAATCGTACATTCTGACTTTCATCGCGAGCGCCGTTTTCGTTACTTCAGATCGTCTTTTCGAGGGGAAATACATCCGTCAAGGATGAAATTCTATTGTTTTGTAAAGATGGAGGCACTGCAATGAAAAGTATGTCCGGAATGACGAATCTCGTAAGGACGTAAAAATTGTATCAGTAAATGAAGAAATAATACGCTTAAGTAAAGAATACGAAGCAAGACTGGCCAATCACACAAACAATAGAGCTGAAGATCTGCAGTTACGGTACATTACGGTTGGGTAGAATGTATCCAAAAAATCTTCTATCGCAATAGCTAAAATTTGCGTCTTTGGGCACCATAAATTACTCCAGGGTGGTCTAGAAACTCTCGTCGAGGTGTAAGGCGCGTCATGCACTAGTGAGGGGCTGAAGAGGTAATAAATATTCTTAACCCTTTGCACTCCTATGTCGAGCTACACTTGACATAGCTTCCTGTAGCTCTTAACTTTCCATGTATGAATTATCGACTTTTCGAAATCCACAATAATTTTGCATCTTAACATAAACATCTCGCGGTACCTATAATAGCTCCTAATATTAATTAAAATTGAATAATCAACGTTAGACAATTTTCCGAGACTATATTTGCTTATCTGACGAAAATTTAGTCAAATAATTCGGAGCGCAAAGGGTTAACCCTTTCGGTACGAGCGCGCTGTCCGCTGTGACACTCTCGCTGTACGGGGTGCCGCGGCGAAAAAACGCACATAGCACATGGTCAGTCCTCTTTGGTATGAATATTTTCTTAAACGTTAAGTAAGAACTGTGCTTAATAACACAATAATTTTTTCAACAAGTATTGTTTGTAGCCTTAATATTAAAAGATATTTACATAAAATTCTACACAGAATTATATACAAAATTGTGTCCATACCGGTCATCAGATGGATGCGGGATATATCCGGCGCTCGTACCGAAAGGGTTAATAAGGTAACAGTCACATGACTCTTCAGCCTGGTATGTGAAGAACTGTGTTTGCAATAGATTACCTTTTCTCAAAACTAGTGCCTTTTGAAGCGTACATGACTTAACCCTTTGTACTCCTATGTGGAGCTACAGTCGACACAGTTTTCTATGACTCTTAACGTTTCATCTACTAATTATCGACTTTTCGAAATCAACAATAATTTTGCATCTTAACATAAATATCCCGCGGTATCTACAATTGTTCCTAGTATTAAGTGAAAATGAATAATCAACGGTAGACAATTTTCTGATACTATATTTTCTTATCCGTCAAAAAATTAGTAAATTAATTCGGAGCGCAAAGGGTTAAACCTCTACCTAAATTGCGTGAGAAAGAAAAAGAAACAAACTTCCTTACAAAGTTCTTAACAACACGAACTGTCAAATAGTAACGATCATCAGCGATAGGACTTCGATACAAAGCAAGGAGATTTAAAGAAGCACCAGCTTGAACATTCGAATTTCCTGTGTTAAACGGGCCGACAGTAAATCGGCAATGACGCGTAGGTATGCTAATAAATGCATGGTTGTCATAGGTGGAATTTCAGTGGCATTTTATACGAGAATGCAGACAGGTTTGGGACGCCGTGCATCGGGACTTACATTCACGTAAGCTGCTCGGCTTCTTTGTGTAACGACCGCGTAACAGCTGTTGCGTACGCCGGTTGATGAAGTTGAATTTCTCAAGTGTTTTGACTTAATTTCATGCGTTATGTCAGCCGCATGGTTAGCACAGTTCTCGGTAATGCAATTGCCTTTTATCGGCCGGCACTGCCCACCGATTGCATTGCAAATAAAGAATTAAGCTATAAATTAGAAATAAGTCCGATGACTTGCCACGTAATGTTACGCAAGTACGCCATTTACAATTTCGTTCGAACCGGACGGTTTGTGACGCGGGGAGTCGCGATTTTAAATCGATTACACTTTGCACCTTTAGAATTTACGCGGCTGAATCGGATGATCCGATTGTAACTGTATTTGTACTGAAATCACACGAAACAGCAGCGATATTTCCTCATAATTACGAGTTACCGAGGATAAAAGTGTTTGCGCTAATTACTCGAATTATCGTTCATTTTGCCGAAGTGTTTCGTGTCTTTGCGATAATTCTGATAACTCAGTGGCAGTAGTCTCACCTCTTCGTTCGCATATTCGGACGCCTAAAATTTATCGTCCGGAAAGTTTTTGACTCCTGGACTTTCTGGCATTTTTCCTCGTGTAAACAAAGGAACTGAGTTTTTTGCAATAATAATTGAACAACTAGCGATTTCAAGATCACACCTCGCACTTGCCAAATTACTTGCTGCTAAAGCACACAACATTCGCCAATCTCAAACTTCAATGACTTTTCCATGATCTCTAGAAAATTGTGTGAAAAATATATAATATTAGGGAAATTAAAGAAAGTTAAATTTCGACAAAATTTTACAACCATGGAAGAACGGCAAAATTTTCTATGTAAAAATAGACGTAAAAAAAAATGTTACTATCGAAAGTCTTTATTATCGGTTATTATCGGTTATTATCGAAAGCGCCTAATGTCGCGAATGTGTTAAGTAACGAATACGAAGCAAGACTAGCCAATCACTGAAACAATAGAGCTGAAGATCTGCACTTACGGTACATTACGGTTGGGTAGAAAGTATCCAAAAGATCTTCTATCGCAATACCTAAACTTTTCTGAATACCTGTACATGTATATCCTGCTGGGAATACATCCACATATTTCAATATCCTAGAAAATGATATAACAATTTGCCGAATGACTTTGCAACAAAAATTGCAAAGGTTTTTGCACAAGTTTCGAAAAAATGAGCAATTTTAGAAAAAATTTCGACAAGAAGAAGATGGAAAAATGGTGTTTCTGCCAGAGAAACTATGCGAGGCAACTTTCGAGCTTCATCTCGAAGAAGGAAGAGGTAGACGGCTAGCGGCAACGACTCGGCTGTCGAATCCAGCTCGTCATATACGATGACGAGCAAAATGAAAGCCAAGGTGTCCCCTTTCACGACGTGTTTGCGACGATGGAACAACCCAACACCTTGCTTTGATATGTTGTTTACGAAGCGAGCGATCCCCTTCTCTTCCATTATGTAGCGACGTACTTGACGAGAAAATGCTACAGTGTTTCAATCTGAATGAAACTTTATGTTGTCGCTGGTAATTGTACACCTTCTACCTGCCAGGTGAAAATAAAATTGTCGTCGATGCGAATGTAAAGGAGCACAACGTTGTTAGAATAATAATGAAACTGTTATAGGAAGGATGTTGAAATTTCCGTGTCAAGGATTCTTAGTTTAAATCATTATTGGTAGCATTTGGAGCTTCTTTTATAAAATAGGGTGTGTTGACCTTTGGACTATAATGGCAGTCAAATCAACTGGTTTCGAACTTTTCTCAAGTCGTATCTCGTAGAGTGAGTTCGAATACAATCCCCGACATCTCTGGCAGAATTTGTCAAAATTGTCATTTAACACTAAACCTACCATGGGCGGTCAAATGACCGCTTTCTGATTTTTTCTAAAAACTCCCCAAATTGATTGGGCAGCCATTCAGTAAATATTTTAGGTCTATCGTATAAAACAAACATTACTTAACCGACCATCTTTTTCACCTCTTCAAATCTCTTTTCCCAAAGTACTTATTTCGTATATTTCAATATAACAGATATAAAGCCGGTAGGTTTAGTGTTAATTTCATAGTCTCCTTGGTTTGTAGCTCACCTAAAACTATAGGTCCTAATATAAGTACCGTCTTTTTCAGTCTATAAGACGCACCGGACAATAAGACGCACTTCAAATGTTACATCGGATCTGCTTCCATATTGTTTTGCATAATTGATCACATTTAGTTTATACCGCACGTTATATGAAAGTCTTTTTTGTTTTATGCTGGTTTTTCTATTTTCGAAATAAAAATTTTAATATTTATAAAAGTAATTCTAATAAATCGTACAAAAGCGCACACGATTACAAGCTAATCCTAATAATAGCTATCGATGATCATAGACAAAGAGTGTAGATAAATAGGTGATTCCCCGCTTGTCTTGAGATAACATACGTCATATTTACCTTCAGTTGCGTACCATATTTTCCGGACTATAAGGAGTACCTCAAATTTAGAGATGCCTTATCAGAATAAATATTTTAACCCTTTGCGGACGGAGACGATAAAAATATTGAGAAACAAACATTTATTTGGCGATGAAAAATCGCCTTTCTATCAGAAAGTCAGAGTGTTAATGTATAGAAGTCATAAATTAATATTTGCGCAATCATATTTCAGCGGTTATATTTCAATTTTTCAACTCTAACCATGTATACATGCACCGTGAAACTATAATCAGATTTTTTCCCAGACCGCATATATGCGTCCGTCATCCTCAAAGGGTTAATGTTACCTTCGGACCACAAGACGCACCCATTTGAGTCCATTTTTCTTTGTAAAACAGCGCGTCTTATAGTCCGAAAAATACGGTAAGCAGAAAAAAAATTAATTTTCAAGAACTTCACAATAATTCGCAAAGTTAAAGATATAATCCTGAAGAATAGAAACAGACGTATGTCGTGTTACCTTGAAGTCGCAATACGCCACAGAAAATAAAAATTCTTTATCACCGTATCAGTAAAAGCATTCCTCATTTAGTGATCATCGCCCCCGTGGAAACTTCTTCGTCATCCAAATACGATTAACGATACGTTGACCGTGTTAAAACGCAAGCGAAATTCTTTCGCAAGAGTTCAGTGCGTCTTCGTTCGTCGTTCGTAGTCTGACTGCGAACAGAGAATCATCTACGTGCTCGAGAGCACGGAGGAACAAGAGAAGAGAAGGAAAGTTGGCCGTAGAACGAACCCAGCTAGTCGGCGATCTCTTATTTTCTCACTGAAACGCAGCCCCGACGTAACGTCCCTAATAGTTTCACGGTCTCCATTGTCTTCCTGCTGAAATGATATTTCCTCATTTCTTTAAATCCAGTACTTCGCTGTTTCCTGCATTCTCGCTTGTCTCGACGAGAAAAGGAAGCCGGAAAGATGGATCTCCGGACTACCTGACAGGGTTTTATCTCGTTCCGATTAGATTCATTTTCCGGCCAAAGCACTAACTCTATGAAAATATAGGCGGGAATGATTATTTCCCGAATTTGGATAATGATTAAAATCGTGGAAGTGAAAAACGAAGATGTAATGCTTCGCAGAAGCCGTTGAAATAAGTGTTTGATTATTCTGTAGAAAGATAATGCACGAGGCTGTATGAGATATAGAGTTAACCCCTTGCCGCATCATTTCTTTTGTGACTGAATCCGCAATAAGTCAGAATTAATTGCTAAAATAACAATCTATCCCTGATTTCTGATATGACGTATAACTTAACGCAATATCAATAGCATAGAAATAATTTGAAGGTATCGTAACCGACAGATATTTTGAATTTAATATTTTTTGGAAAACTTCAGAATTTCCTATTCCATTTATCACGTCAGGAGTGTCACTCGTTACTGTACGGCAAGGGGTTAAAGACTGAGAATTTCAAATTTGTGAGACTTAATTGAAATCCCTGTCATCTCTGTACGATTTTTCCTAAACGAAAATTTCATGTAGTGCAGACTTAATAGCTCAGAACCTACTTAAAAATATAATTTCAGCCGAAATCGTCATAGGAATTAAAGACACACATGAAAGGAAAAAGAAAAATGGTTGCACGAATTCTATCGCTTAGATGAAAGAATTCCAGTGACTGCAGTCACTCTTCGTATGTGGAGAACATTGAATGGTGATCGGTATAGTCACCCTTAACCCTTTGCGTACGGCGACTTTTTTGAATATTGAGCAATAAGCACTTCTTTGGCGATCAGAAACCACCTTTTTATCAGAAAGTAATAGTATTAATGTATAGACGTTATAAATTATTATTTGCGTAATTATATTGCAATGGTTATATTAAATTTGTTTAACTTTAACCGCGTATACTTGCACCGATAAAGTATAATCAGAATTTTTCTCAAGCCACATATATGCGTCCATAGTGCTCAAAGGGTTAACACTAGATTTACGGATGTTGATTATATACTTATTTTTACTGAAGTGAGCCAATTGACTCATACAAGAAAATTGATGTTTCTTGCAATGAAAATAGTTCCAAATCGATTTAAATGAAAGATTTATTATTAAAAAATTCATTGAAAACATATTTGAAAAAATGGATTTAATAAAATTATACTATTTCACTAAAAATGCTCTGTTCACACGCGATGCATAAATCGAAATGATGACAGAAACGGGTAGGTAAGAAAGATAATGTAGCGGAGTAGCGAAAAGAAGGATGATTGTTTGTATGTGAGCAAAGACAAATCAGAGGAGAAACAAATCACGTCGGCTTGCAAGCCGCAAGTTGGCCAGGCCTGATGTAAGCTATAAATTTCATGTGTTATGCGATTAACTGTTAAACTTTATGAGTCAAATTGGCTCAGCCCGTAAATCGAGTGTTAAAAGCGAAAGTCTCGACTCTGACAATGCGTTTCTTGGTCAGTGGAATCAACAGTTCCGCAGATCGTCTGATTATCGGGGTCCGTACTACTTGTTGGACCGCTGCGTTGGAAGTTAGGATGCTCCGTTTATATCCGAGGATATCGTGAAAGATAAGAAAGGATTAGATAAAAGTGGAAAGAAGAGAAAAAGTTAAAGGTATCCGATAATTTCTTGTATCGGTGCGGTAGGACCCAAGTGCGGATTTCTGGTGTTTTCTGACCCGAATTTGAACATCTCAGAAAGAGAGTAGAAGTCGTATTTCACTGAGACCCTAGGCACTGGCACAATAACAAAAATAGGGGAGAGGTATCCAACGAGCATAAAATTTGTCATCTTCCTCCCCTCACCTGTTCATAGTCCAAAGACGTACCGTTCGAACACTTACAATGCTCATGTGCTCGAAGATTCAAATTGTCCGTTTCTTGTCAAAACCTATCCATGTCTTGTAACATCATTTTCTGGACATCGGCTTGTCAGATTCGCTTAGACGGAAGTCCGATAATCGCGTTCTACGTCAACACACAGTACATGCGAACGAGATATGCCGGTGCATACGTAGCACGGTGTATTTGCATGCGTGCTGAAAGGTGTACGTGTGCACGTATACGTCAACGTACGTTGTTATTAGGGTGTACAAGAGTGTACATACGTCGCGTGGTTACGTAAGGCTTATGTTTCAGTTGTAAAGGGCGATAGCTGCGAGGCTTCGGTTAAATCGATAATCGAATGAATACGGACGTATATACGCGCGCAACTGAGCGAGTACAAACGGTGGGTATCGATACACGAACGATCGGGAAGCGAACAAATATTTTCGCTCTCGTTGCTTCTACTGAAACGTCGAGCACGCGTGGCGAATTCTTCTGCTTCGGTTTATCGATAGGAGGAGGTATTTCGTGGATGAGCATGCGATTAAAATATTACATTTGCTTTCTCTTCCTCATTGGTTTTATATCTCGCGCAGGGTGCACAGTTTTGTGTTTTTTTTTGTGATTTCAAATTGTTAATGCTGTGTTACATGTACCAGATTTTAGAATTATTATTGTTAAGAATTTTGGGACTGTGGGGGTGATGTAATTTTCAAATAGAGATCTTTTTATCGCGTGGTAATCTCGAAAGTCTGTAAGGTCTTCAGTAAGCCTTTAAAGCTGTTAGTTACAGGGGGAAGATGTTTAGAATTTTAAGTCCTCCTTTTTGACACCGATTTTTGTACTCATTATATCGAGCTTCTAGGAGGTTTTGGTATAGAGTGAATTACGATGACATGGCATATATATTATATAAAAAATCCGAGAAACGGCTGCGAGAATTTTGGGGATTTTTTTACTATTTGAAAATCAAGAACTCACGTTGTCATCGCAAACTCAACGAGTTCCAAGAAATCGACAAAATTTTATTGTCTCTTGAACGTTACATTTTATTCACGATTCTACCACGTTATCGTTAATTATTCTTCCTCGTGACAGTCGTCACTCTGACTTTCATTTATATCACAATTTTATGTATTTTCCAACTATTATTTAACACTGTAATCTTGAAATTTCTACAACTCATTCTTCAGTCTTTTCGCTGACTTTACCTACAAATTTCAAATCGTGTTATAAGATAAAACAGTAAGAAACATTTTTCTAAGAAAGAAAAGAGAACCTCCAAACATTCAAAACAATCTAAATTCTTCATCTGGTAACTTCAAGTAACATTTATGAAATTGAAAATTAAACGAAACGACTTCGGATTCGAAAAATTGCAAAGCTTAAAAATTTGATACAACGTAGCACTTCAAAACAAAGCTGAAATCATCAAAAACAATTTTATGGTACCATGTACTACTAATTTTGCAGTTAGCTAATTTAAAAAAAACGTCCCAAGATATTTTTATGCCGATTTCTCCGCCACGAGTATCACACATTATAGTACGGCAAGGAGTTAACAGATTTTTAAGAAGTTTCGCTCGTTACACACATACATATTTTTTATCTCATAAGTTATCTTTATTTATAATTATAATTTATAATTATAATTTATAAATATCTCTTATACACTCGCTTGTAAAAAAAATAACACTCGACAATTCCCGTACGGCAATAAGAAATAATAATAGCAAAAGAAGTAGTAAGGTAAAGGGTGAAGCGCGCGAAAATTCACAGGAACGAATATGCCGGTCTACGTGCATCGAATGCAAATTGATTAATACCCGTCCGAATGAGCGTCACGTTAGCGATGCATTGTCGCGTATGACAATGCATTCTATCGTTTCGGAGGCGTTCACATTGACTGGGTTGTGGTAGACCGCATGCTCTTACGCCCGTCGAGTCGTAGAACACGAGGTGTACGATCAATCACGAATACGTGCCGGAAATAACGCAAGGAAAACGATACCTTCTTATTCCCAACTCTGGATTCATTCTGCACGTAGCTACGTGCGCGTAGGTGGCAAGTGAAATATTTTTAGAGCATAATATTGGCTTTCCGACAAGTGAAACGAAAGAAATTTCTACAGGATGATAGTCCTTGATGAAAGATATACGAAAGTGTAACGCGGTGTTTACTGGAAGGACTTATTTCTCTGAAATAAGGAACTTTCTTTCAACCGGAAATTCTTGCATTCTGCAGGTGAATATTACGACGGTTGCTGATCGGCCACGAACACTTTTGGCACCGTAGGTCGATAGCTACGGAGTTAAAGGTTCGAAGTCTAAGACACTGGACCTAAGTTCAAATTCCCGTTGTCTTTGACAGAATTTTCTGAATTATTATTTTATATATTGCAGTTTCGATGCATCGAAATTCATATAGCACTGTAGGTCCTAGGCCAGTGGTCAGCGGGCCACAAAAAATTTTGTTAATAAATAAGATTATTGTTATATCTGGTTGTATTTAACACGTTGAATGCCATAGGGGTCACCGGTGACCGGCGCTATTGAATTTGATGAAATTTCATATGACTTTTACATTGTAATATTTACGAATTTATTAATTCAGTCAATATTTACGCGATGGTCTCAAAAAGGCAAAGTCCTGCTGTTTTTAAATCTCTTTTTGTCTTTAATGTTTCTACTTTGTAAAGATTTGATTTTAATAGAAAAGTTTCACTTTAAGAGAAATGAAGAAACTTGCGAAATACCGGTGGCATTCAACGTGTTAATGTTTAGTAGCTAGTTTAAACCGATCAAAACATGGTTCTTGACAGGTTCTTGAAAAGAAATTTAATTGAATCAAAGTAACAACCAAAGGTCGGTAATAATTCGATCGTCCGCACTTACACGCTTTCTTGACCACTCGACTCAAGAAATCAATAACCAGGAAGTATTGTTCTGCCGGAGCTTCGATGCTATTTTCGATACCATTTTCCATGTCTCCATGTCACTGGGTTGCTTTATCTTGAAAGAATAAAGTCGAGAGGTTTTTTTATCTCGTCCATGCGTCGAATAACGCGGGAAAATGCGTCAACCGTAAAAAAATCCGTGCGCGAACACGCGCACACGTGAATGAGATGAAAAGCTATCGATGATTTACAGACACGTCGTAAATTTCAGTGATCCTTTTACCGTAATGTCAGTGCCTGTTACCAAATAACGCTTCCTCGCATGAAAAATGTACCAGCACGCAACGGGGACCATCTGTGATCTTTTTCTGAGGCGTTCGATATCTTTAGCACGTTGGAATGACGCGCGAAAAGCGATAGAGCTTTAAGACGAGATCTGGTGAAGCAGTTAAAATCAGCGATTTCTAATTTCTTCGGGAATTACTTAAACGTTTAGCGGAATAATTCCTTTGATTTTCTGGCACTAGGGAAAATGTTAACGGTTAAATCGAGTAATTTCCTTCCAACGTATTTATCTAGTGTGCCAGAGTATATAGGATTAATCGCAAGGAAGGCTACTATTTATGGGTTTAATATTTTTTATTATATTTAGTCAGTATCTTTAATTAAAATATCAGTATAATAACACTATAGGATTGAATAATAATTCTTAACTATATATGTTGACCATTTATTTTCAAAATAATGAACAGATAAATAGAATCATTGAGAAATTCGCTGAATTATTCAAATTCGAATCAAAGTTTGTAATTATGGAAATCGCAGACGGTATGTATGTACTTCAAATTATTACCTTCTGCGATCTTCTTATAATATGGAAATTTGTGCAAACAGATGCTAATATCAAGCTACTGCACAGTCGATCCCAATTCTATCAATTGCATCGAGCTATTTCCTAAATATTACGTAGTTTTCAAAATATTGTACGTATACCAAAGAATGATTATTCGGAAATGGCAGATAAACTTGATGCGTGTTCATATTTGTGCACTTTAGAATTTCACCTTAACACTATGACGTCCAGTGACACCACGTTGGTGTCATGCGAAAATATGCGGACAAATGACGGTGACACCACATTGGTGCCATATGGAAATATGGGAAGAAATGCCGGTGACACCACGTTCGTGCCACGCTAAAATTTTAACACAGTTGTCTATTATCTCGCAAAGGCGTCGCGGCTATCTCACAATCCCCAAATTGTTGCAAAGTATCGCTTGTATTCTGTACAGCCTGCAATACGCTACATAACGTCGAAATTTCGTGAAAATTGCGGGACAGAATTATAACTTATTGTGATTAGTAAAACCTGACGTTTTATGATTTCTCGATAAATAAAAAGCGCCGGCGACAAGCGAAAAGATCTACATGAATTCTACCGGCGCCAAACCAAAGAATCTTGATTTATCGCACGGACGGCATAGTGATAAAGGCCTTCGTTGCGATCAATAACTAAGTTTTCCATTACCCCAATACCCCGTAATTTCCGCAGTAAAATTTGTTTCTGATTTCTCCCCTAAATCGTGCTTCCATAGAAGATATTTTAATCTCAATACACCTATCTCCAGCGAATTTCAAATTGCAACGAGAATACCTTTTCCCGCCTTGTTCCTCGTTTAATCCCTCTTCGAGTTTCATTTTTGCACCACAATTCCAGCTAATGCGAGGCTACATTTAAATTACACGATCCATGAATTATGCATGCCCATCTTTAGAAAGTCCTCGTTAATTATCCACGTCTTCTTAATCGCAACGGGAAGACGTCCGCCAACGAAATTGACCTCGACGGAAGCTCGAAAGACCTCCGTGAAATTATTTTCCCTTTTTTTTCCGAATCCTTCACCCACCCATCTTGTCGTTTCACTTTATATGTAAAATCAGGATCGTTGGTATATTCGTCCTTCGACGATTCTCCCTTTCCGAGCGTTCTCGTAGAAATTTCCTCGAAGGAAGGAAGAAATTTCCTGTCAAAGGGGTGGATATATCTCCCTCTATGGCGTAGCGAATTCGATCACCGACAGTCGACGCCATTGACGCCAGGGGTAGCTCCGTTAATTGGCCGTTGATTACATCGTACACCACAGAAGCTACCGCATAGTTACTTTCGATCGGATTAACTCGCTTGGGAATAATTTACGCCTGCGGTGCTTTCGAGAAATTCACGCGATTTCTGTGCAGTGTCTGTATTTGTTTGAGAACTTACTCAGCTTTTACGAATCTTCCATTTTTACCGTACAGTTTCGCGTGAATGGTTTCGTAGAGATGATCAGATGACGAGGAATTCGATGAAAAATGATTTTAGTGAAGAAGTAAACGTACAGTGTCATTTGGTCGTGCATCCGATTTACATTGGAATTAATATTCCTTACAAACCGGAAATTCTGCACCCTTATTGTTCTCGAGGAGGGTGAAATATCAAATTTTATAGAGGCTATTGAGTGTTAAAATTTTAGGTAAACTTCACTCTGTCTGTTTCCTTGGAAAGAAAACTTTTGCTATTTGTTAGAAAAAAAAGTAAAAGTAAATTGGTCGACAGGTTGGGGCGTGAAAATTTTGTGATTCATAGCACTATGGTTTTAAATTTTATTTTTGCTAAATAATAATAACTAATGAATTTGATTAATCGTTATTCGACCTTTTCCCACCGATTCTTAAGTATTGTCGCAATAGATGAAGAAATAAAATGCTCGGATTTCCTGTTATTAACTGATATTTCAAAGTATAGAATAAACACACATTCACGCTTGCACTTAAAATTATTTTTCACTAATTATGAAGCTAATTTGATAAAATTCTCTGCACTACTTATTAACTGCGTGATTATACCACAAATCAAGAAGAAGTTGCTGTCGATTTATCATAAATTAACTGTAAGTTTCCAAATCAAATAATTTACACTACCGTGCCAGTAGTATAAAACAGTCCTACGAGATACGGTAATTTTGTATCTTTAACGTCATATTAATTTCACTCATAACATGCCAATTAAGGAAAATATAAATGTAATTTATGGAATACAATTTGTCCAGCCTTTATAATAGAAAACTGATATATGTAAGGGCTGCCGCAAATAAGAAACTGAAATCGAAGGACGTTCTCTTTTTAAACTTGCATTTCTTTAAAACGAAATCTTTATAGCTTTGTACAATACATATCGATAGAAACGCGAAGACGTACATTTTAATTTTTATTTAACAGTAAGAAGCAGAAAACTCTAAAGAGCTTTTAAGATAAATTTTCGTTGTAGTTAATTTAGTCATTTTTCGTAGCGTTTATGAAAGTCGTCTAATTTGAAAATTTAAAAAATTGAACTTCTCACTTATTTTGCTGCACTAATCTACATTGCAATATGCTGATACATTTCTGTAGAAATGAGTAAAAATTCAACTACTTATTGGTATTTATGTTTAACGGATTGCGCAGAACTCAATGACTACTCCAAAACCAGAATCTAAATATCTTGAAATAAGGCAACACACTTAGAGCACTGTCATAACGACCGTCTTATATACAAAATTATTGTTAATACATTGAACGCCACCGATATTTCGCTAGTTTCATCATTTCTACTGAAGTTAAACTTTATCTATTAAAATCACATCTTTATAAAGCAGAAACCTTAAAGATATAGATGGATATATATTCAGCAGAATTTTATCTTTTTAACGCCAATATTTGAATATTGAATATATTACAAAATTCGTAAATATCGCAATTTAAAAGTTATATAAAATTTCATTGAATTCAATAGCGCCGGTCACCGGTGACCCCCATGGCAGTCAGCGTGTTGAAGTCAAGATTAATGAAATAGAAATTGAATTCACGCACAAGTCTAGATTTGTTCCAACTTATAAAATGACAAGTGTTAAAATGTCAGATACGGGGAAACGTAGGCCCGTGTTCGAATTCATCGTAAAGCGAATTTTTCGCTTACACAGGAAGGATAAGTCGAAGGAGAGCTTCGTTATCGGATATTAATAAATGACACGCCGGCGATGCCACTGGTAATCTTTGGGTCATGTTTGCGTCTTATCGAAAACGTATAACCTCTCGATATCGTATCGTCTTCGGCAACATTGTAATTAACTGGCCATTTAGGCTCGGTTAGTCCATTGTCGAGGCGATACGGTTGTTATTCGAGATTCGAATGCTGAAAGAATCTTTGCGCACAAGTGGCAAACATCCTTGCCTCTTTCGATATCGTCCATAATTATCTGTTTCCGCATTTCGTTCGAAAAGTTTCTCTTAGGGAAACTATTGAAGTAGTCGATCGTTTAAGTCCTGGAAAAAATTCATCTTTCATCGTTATATTTTATTATCAGACCTTGCGACTCGAATGATTGCTTTATTGTGTTGAGATTTAATGGAAATTAATGGGATTATTCTCTGCCGCCTGCCATCGGATATTAATTTGGGTAAATATACAAAATAATTATTATATCGCAATGTTCATTTTACTGAAAATTTGCTGCGACGAAAGAAGTAAATTCGGCTGTAGCTCGCCGTAAAAATTTATAGAATAATCCTTGCATATTTTATATAAAATAGGATTCCTTAAAATACTTGTTTCTGAGATGTCTAAATGTTTATTTTAATAGTATAGTAATTAATCGTAAAAGTATCCGAATAACATTCAAAGTTTCAACTTTCAAGAGTTAATCGTCAACAACGTCAAACCGTATGTGAATATAAATGATTAAAATTCATCATACCAGTATACAAAATTCTAATACGACTTTTCATCACAAATCACCTTCTTTCTAAACTGATTAAATGCTGGGTAGGTGTAAGAAACCTCATTCATCATCTTTCCAAATTACAAACACGTTACAAAAAAAGATATTAATTTCCTCGAATTATTTTCCGCTTTAAATTCAATAATCACAAAGTGTACAATCAATTTTGAAGCTTCTGTTCTATCGCTGAAAAAGAAATGCGATAAGTTACACCAAAAGCCAAGAACTGCGAACGACTCGAGGACTTTCTTTCTATGGTGATTGAAAATTCGAAAATCCACGATGACACTTGTTGAGCGGGAAAGTACCCACGTGCACGCGTTGCACGCCGATGGAATTTTCCATATGTAAAGCCGCCTTGAAGATGCCGCAAGAAAAAACATATTCGTGACGCAAGTCTTTGCACAATTGAAGTCGTACTTTCGTCTTCGCGTGTACTCACTTCGATAATCGTCACGAGTATCGCTTGCATGAAACAGACCGACTCGATTTATAATTCGACGGGTCAGAGAGCACCTTCCGATCGAGGCGAAATTCCTTGGTATTTTTTGCGGAGCTTAATCGTCGCCGAAAATAGCCGATTAATCGTCACACATGCCTCATATTCGAGACAACGTTACCATGGTGTTATGTTTATCATTCGTGGTTTATTATTGCCACCAGGCTTCGATATGGAAATCGAAGGAATTGCGAGAGAAAGGAAATAGAGAAAGTGTAAATTAAGATTGAGTTTTTTTTATGTATCAACCCTCTATAGTCAATTTTGTTGTCGCCTCTGATCAGTTACGTAACAGTATATTGGTAAATTACGAAAATACGATTTTAGATAATGGACATAACTTGATTTGTAAGCACTTGATTCCAGAGAAAGTCTGTGACTTAAAAAATTAAAAATATAGCTGAACAATGGTTTTGAATTTTCCGGTTTTTACCGCGTTGAGTGCAGTAAAACATTCGACGTTTCGCTAGCACTGCAGCTGGCTTCATCGGGGTGATGTGATATTGAGGTGTCCCACACTCAGCGCGGCCTAAACCCGGAAATTCAAAACCATTGTTCAGTTAACGATGACCGCGAAAGCCTCAAAACCACAATTAAAAATATAATTTCGATGGGTAAAAATACAGACGCATTTTGTGTTACTTTAAGGTCACAAGAGCCTATGGAGCGTTAAATCAAGAACACACTTGCAATATTTCACTGCAAACTAAAATTCAAAACATCGTCTACAAACTACCTGACTCTCGAATGCTTGTATAACAACTCTCAATGTAATTAACGATCCAGAGGTGAATATAAAACGTTCGTACTGGTCTTACTCGTGGTAAAAAGAACATAACGTTACTACTTCGCCAAAATTGAGAGTCCCTTCCTTTCGCGTAATTACACACGGCACGTACGAAGATTAACGTCCAATAATCGTCATGGCAGTCCGTGGCAGCGCTCGTTAACTCGATCGTAAGACGATAATACATTAGAGTGATTAACGGAGAATCGATTAAATGTTCCGCCTTAAATCGAACGCGAGAGACGCCCGATTCGAATGCTCGAGAGTACTGCAAGCCGATGATGAAAGTTTCGCGTTGTAAAATCCTCACTTTCTTCTTGTTCTTGCACGATCGTGAATTCCATGCGATTGCGGGAGAAAGAGGGGAATCTCGAAAGTGACGTTCTTTAGCGTAGCTCCTTCGCCATTGCGTAATGGCGTAGTTGAGGCTTAAAATCGAAGACCAAGGACTCACGGCGCGGTGGAAAGGGGATCGCGTACTCGGACTGTAATTTGGGATTTGTTTGGATAGATTTTAAGCTTCTTGTTTACTTCGTAATTCTAGGTTTCACTGGCGTTTTATAACAGATCGCGGGTAAAGATAGGCCGATAGGAAATAGTGTTTGGCAGTTGCCAATGCGAAATATTGGTAAAGTGAAATCTGTGGAAAATTGTAGCACACCATTAACAAAGAAAATGCAAAAAGTAAGTGAATCGGGGAAGGTTGGTTCGTTCAGTCAACTCTTTGAGGCACGGGAATTCAGAAAATAAAATTACCCATGTTGCACAGACCATTTTTTCGATTGAATACAGTTGGTTTATAATTATTGATGAGGAGTTTCAATTTTAAAGTGGACTGTATTTTATTCTGATGGTTATAGGACTGATTATCACTCCTCTGATATATATATATATATATATATATATATATATATATATATATATATATATAACCGGAAATCGATCGCCGCAATATAATTAGTCACTGTTATTATCGATTTAAGTTATTTGAAATAAACAATATATATATTGTTTAAACAATATATAAACAATATATAAACAATATATATTGTTTAAACAATAAATAAAATTGTTTAAACAATGTATAAAATAAACAATATATATATATATATTGTTTATTTCAAATAACTTAAATCGATAATAACAGTGACTAATTATATTGCGGCGATCGATTTCCGGTGAACTACAATTGTTTCGTGTAGTAAACTAACTTAAACTTGACTTTCTGTGTTTGACTTCAAAAAACTCTGTGTAACTTCTAAAAATTTTGTGTAACTTCTGAAAATTCTGGTGCAAATTATGCCCTTATATCTCCTCCGCACGAGCTAGAGATCCAATCAAAGCCGTCGTGGGAGGAGATATGAATGCCCTGATTGAGCCTTGAAAATGGTTGAGGCGGCCCTTCCAAGGTGCTGGACCGTCCCTCTTCCCCATCCCTTGCGGGGGTGAAAATATTGGAAATTTCCCTCTCCTGCAAAGCCGAGGAGAGGGACCCCGGAGATCCGTGGGAAGAAGGACAGTGGCGGTGAGAGTTTCCAGAACCACCCCTGGAGAGAGTCCCAATGTCTTTGGGCACTCGTTGACTACCATAAATTATTCCAGGGTGGTCTAGAAATCCTCGTCGAAGTCTAAGGCGCGTCATGCACTAGTGAGGGGCTGAAGAGGCAATAAATATCCCTAAAAAGGTAACAGTCTCATGCCTCTTCAGCCTGGTATGTGAAGAGATGTGTTTGCAATAAATTACCTTTTCTCAAAACTAGTGCCTTTTGAAGCGTACGTGACTTAAACCTCTATCGAAATACCGTGAGAAAGAATAGGAGCATCTGCATCCACCGAGAAATGCAGATGCCCCTCACAAAGTTCTTAACAATTATTAACAAAGTTATATAATAATATAAATTTTAGAGGTGGGACAAAAATGTACCACTGAGCATCTGCATGCATCAAAGAGGTGGGACGCTTTTAATCCCGCTGTGCCTCAAAGACTTAAATACCGAGTGTGAATACACAAGGGGGCAACTTAGGTGGAATGAAAGTGCGGATTTTTAAGTAGTAACAACGAATTTTTTTGGAAATTTTCTGGATTATGCTCCTACTGTCTAAGAAGTCCCACTGTAAAATGAATTTAAATGATTTTAAAAATAGACCTCTTTATAAAGGAATGGATCAAAGAAAAATTGTTTCAGGTATTTTGTTATATTCTCTTCCTATTTAACCAGTTAACTGCGGAATTTAGTTTTTAAAATACTTCACGGGATGGTGAATTAAATTCGAAAAATGATTTGTATACACGTCGAGCGCTGGGAAAATGCCTCCGGTATAAATTTTATGAAAAGAGGGAAACAAAACGTGGAAAGATTACATTTTTAGTTGATGAGGAATTGACAATTCAGTATTGAAAATATTACCGCAATAGAGCTTCGAATTGACGTGTATACAGGTCGAACGCAGTTAACCGGTTACAAAATTAAAGGATAACAGAAAATCGTATTAGCAACGGTGGAATCCGAATTTTGAAGACCAAAAATTATCAGGATTCCCAAGTTCCAGGGAGTCTCAATAGTTTCTCAAATCTTCCCTGAAAAATGACGTACTCGTTCATTTTTATTTTTCCCTCCACCGCAACTTTATTCTACAATTCCTACTTGTTATTTCAACAGAAATCGCGCAATTCTCGCACAGTTAAAGGAATCAAAATTCACAGACGAAGCAGCGCACACCTTTCTTAAAACCCAAATTTCATATACGTCTGGTAATTCCACAATTTCGCAGATATTCTGTTTTACTGTTATCACAACCTACATTCTGTGGTTGAAATGAATTCTGCTTAAATCAAGCAGCTCCTCCGCCGTTGCGGTGAGTCAAGTTTAAAATCCAAATTGTCCTCAGACTTTATCCTTTTCAGTACGAATTTTGTATATTGAATTCTATTGTATAGAAACGATGAACATTAGTTGAAAATAACTTGAAAAACGTGTATGAGAGGTCTCAAAATTGTAGAACTTATTATTTTTAAAGAAAAGGTTTAGGGTTACATATGTCCCCGTAGTATCGAATCGTTGGGATAAATACGGCCCTACAGTTATTAGGACTGTTAGAAAAAAGACAATTTTATCATCCTAACCAACTGCACATTTTACATAAATATCTGTCATTGAAAGGGTTAAGCTCATCTCGATTCTGTCCTCTTTCCATTTCGCACCGTATTATGCCTTTCGCATAAATTCCTACAGAGATCGCGATAGACTTTTCATAAGTGGAATAAGCTAAGGTTAAAATCTAATTGGATTGTAGATTTAAAGCTCTTCATTTAAGTACTTGGAAATTAGAACTTTTACTAATGTTTCATTCTAACGGTACTGTTGCATTTTTTCTCGATATCCCTTTTTATCATCCTAGAGCAAAATTCCCGAGTAAAATGGCGAAGGAAAATACGTCCAACCACTTGTAGATTTTGACCCAGATCTGGAGATGTCTCCAAATTGAAGTGTATCCTACGAAGCTACATCTCTTACCGCTTATTTGTATTTACGGCTATGAAAACTATACCGGCGAAGCCAGCAAGGGTTCGCCTAACCTTGGCAAGGTCGTTACGTTTCCTGTGTGTACGTTCAAGAGCCTTTGGGGTTTCCCCCTCTATGCGGAGCCTTCGCTTTTTCTCCCCTCACTCGCTTGTTCTTTCCTTCTCCAACTGGGTCTCTCCCTTTCGCTCTTTCTCTCTCTGCCTTTATCTCTTGCTACCTGTGTATCTCTCAGTCTTTATCTCTGTCTATCTTTGCCCCTCTCTGTCTTTCTCTCCGTCTACCTGTGCCTTTCGCTGTCGCTCTGCCTGGGTCTTTCTCTCTCTGCCAACGTATTTATTCTACCTGCTTCTCTCTCTCTCTCTCTCTCTCTCTCTCTCTCTCTCTCTCCCTCTCTCTCTGCCTGTCTTTATCTACCTATCTATCTCTCCCCTCTCAGCCTTTCAAATTCCCTCACTGCCTTCCCCGATCGGTACCGCTCTCTCCTTCTGCCTCCCCATTTACGTACCTCTCGTTCCCTCTCTATTACTTGCGTTATTTGCCCTCCTCCCCCTCTTCTTCTCTTCCCTCCTTTCTGCCCTCGCCTATCCCTCCTCTCGTAGTGCAGAAATCCCACTCCCGTTTTGAAAGTCCGGGACAACAGCTGTGGACACCGGGCAGAGTCGTATTTCACGAAAACAAGTGACAGTCACGATTCAATGACGTCACGGAAACTCAGCGACAGTTAATTAGTGATTTAACGATCGCTGATTAAGATCGATTCGTGCGCTTCGTCGCACCTTCCGCTTCTACTCGTAATCCGCGTGAAAGTCTAGCTTTGCGCTTTGAATTATTCGTGAAACTTGAGCTCCTTGCGTTCGAACAACGAAAATATTTCAGACTATGCGTAAATCGCGGAATTGAAAAATTCTATACGATATGAAAAATCATTTTTGTGTAGGTGAACTACACCTATCCACCGATTTCCACGGAAGATAAGGCTTCTTAGAAAACCGTGTAAATCGGAATCGTGAATTTTGATACGTAATACTGCGTAAATTGAAAATAAACTAAAACTTGTATAATTCAGTGATCTATTTCGACGTTAACCCTTTGCGGACGGAGACATTTTTGAATATTGAGAGATAACCATTTATTTTGCGATCCAAAATCATCTTTTTATCAGCAAGTTAGGCTGCTAACGGATATACATTGTAAATTACTATTTGTTTAATCATGTTTCAACGGCTGTATTTCAATTTTTCAACTCTAACTGTGTATACGAGCAGCGATAAACTATAATTAAATTTTTTCTCAGACCACATATATGTGTTGCTGGTACTCAAAGGGTTAAATAGAAATAACTGAAAGCAAATTTGTTTAAATATCCCTTATTTTAAAAACCGTGAGAAAGCGAAATCGTGTAAATAAACTACCGTGTAAGTCGGGGGATAGGTATATTTTTTTCATTAACAGTTTTATTTTAAAGCATTCGGTACAAATGGTGCTAGTTGATTAATTTTTGTTGTAGCAATGTAAGCTTAACTTTGGTGCACACAATCGCTGAAGAAATCGTAAGACAAGTAGCCTAACTCTTATTTCTACTTAAGGTAGCATAAAATAGTAGCTCTGTGCTAGAGCGTAACAAAAGATCATCCGGATAATAAAGATTAGAAAATATTAACGAACACATTGCAAAACATCCTCACAAATTCTTTATTACAAGATAATAGTTAGCGTGAAATCTCTCAGGGTACAATGCACTCGATGTTGCTGCATTAGAATTAAGTGTACGACAAGAAAATTGACAACAAAATTTTCAACGGTACGACGATCGTTTGCTGTGAATTCAGTAAATAGGGGAGTATATGGTTAACCTAAGAACTTCTTACCGAAGCAATCAAATTAACGAGATCCCACTTTTTCTATAAAAAATTCTCAAATGCATAGAGAAACAGTACGGTAGACGTTTCACCTGTATCTGATAATACACAAATTACTGTATCGATCATCTTATTCGCCGATTGATATCTCCTTCTTTGAAATTTTGATACTTATTTAACACTAGAACTACGGGCGTTAAATCTATTATATTTAAATATATTAAAAAAGTATTTTGAAAAAAGGGGAATTCCGAGGTGGAAAAGATGATCGATTCGGTAATTTATGTTTTATGAGATGGACGTAGAATATCTATGCTATGACTATCCTATAATCTTGGAGAATTTTTGGAAAAAATTCTGTACCAGTCATTTTGACTGGTTTGGTAGTTCTAGTGTTAATACATTCAAATATAACAGATTTAGCGGGTGTAGTTGTAGCGTTAAAAACATCCTTTTAAAAGAATAATTTCTTAACGTTAGTCAGAAATAAATATCAATTAAATAACCGGCCATTTA
Organism: Cerceris ruficornis; assembly: GCA_963989415.1. Lineage (NCBI taxonomy): Eukaryota > Metazoa > Arthropoda > Insecta > Hymenoptera > Crabronidae > Cerceris > Cerceris ruficornis. Next base: position 41,274,493 of record OZ022517.1, read on the forward strand.
TCGCTCCTAAATCGACATGGATAAATAATTCATAAAACCTAACACTCTGGGATTACCTGCGTGCCTTCCGAGTGCGTTCTCAGTTCCAATTTTAGACCGTTTCCTCGGGAGTGCCGACACTCGTTAATTTATTCCCGAAGAGGCATTCGTGTCTGTAAGAGCACCGACTTATTTCGAAGCCGCAAAAAACCAGTCCCATATCCCGGGATATCCGTGACACCAATGGTCATCGAATCGTTCTCCACGCACGAAGATCAATGACCAATGACGTCAGGGTCGTTGCACACGTGATTTCTACACGCACGCCTAACATTCCGTTTGCACCGACAACATACTCGGAATAATTCGCGTTCGGTGGAGGAAGAACAGAGTGGCAAAGTTGCATTTATATGCAGAGAAGAAGGAAGGAAAAGGAGAAGCAACAGAAACGGAAAGTCTCCGGGACTGGGACAATCGAGTATTTCTCAGGTGCCATTATGCGCTTCAGTCGGGCAGGTGCTATTATTTCACTGTCGGCACGGCTTTTACGTCGGTCTTTTCTCCTCTTTCTCTGCGTCGAAGCTTCTTTCTTGTATCTATTGTACGTACGCGCCGCTCCGGCTCTCTTACGTCAGCGCACGTCGGTGAAACGAACTCGAAAGTAGAAGAGGAAAGGCGAGCACGGCCACGCTGATACACCGTAAGAATCCTTCACGTTCGACGAACCTTAACCCGTTCGTGACGAAGAATTATTTTCAAGACGGTCCCCGGTAGCGAAGAAAATTGTTATAGCCGGTTTCATTACACAGCGTGTGAGAATACGCCTTTTTGGCTAGGCAATACATTACACGCTGTGGGTAGTGCGTTTTGTTGGCTAGGAAATGCATTACACATCGTGTGTGTAATGCGTCTTTTTGGCTAGGAAATGCATTACGCACATAGTGTGTAATCCGTCTCGAATTGGTTAAAGCGCGTACCAGAATTCATTTCGAGTTTGCTCGGATAACCTTAGGGAGAGAACATGCAGAGAAGATAGTCTGCAATTTTAGAAATGGAATTTTTAAGTGTTCGTGAGACACAGTTGACGGTTGCTCGAAATTAAAATGTTTGGGAATTAGAACTGCCGGCGCCCGTTTGGCTGATTTGAACACGTTAGATAATCTATATATGTGCCCAAAATTATGAAAGTGGTCTAAGTCATATATTTCTTGTTTTGTGATATTTAATATATTATATTTGAATAAGTTAAAAAATATTTTTATATCATGCAACATTTTGATTAAGAATTTTATTCGTCTTGATTAATGAAAATTTATTATGAATGTGATATTTAGTGTGAATCTCATACGAAAATGTTATTTTTAAAGTTTGAATTGACTTACATTTTCAAAATTAACTGAATGGCCTATAAATGACTTAAAACAGTAGAAAACTACGAGTTTTATTAGAAACAATAATTTTAATGAAATAATTCATGAACATTTATTAATTATTTTTGAAAAGTAATCCATTTTTGTCATTTTAGGCTTTTATCGTTATGAGTTTTGAGATTCTTAAAATGTTCCTGAAAAACTGGAGGGATGTAGGGTAGTAAACACATAATATCTTTATGTTTTTCTTCCGTTACTGGTTTAGTGTTGATGTATAATGGAAGTAATTTAATATTTCCGTATATTTTTGATCTTCCTCTTTTAGGTGAAAGATCCAAAACGTGGAATTCAGAACCATCTAAAGAAGTTTTATCGAACACTTTATAAGGTTCATTTTTCAAGAATCTCGCCCATTGAATTTGCAGCCAAGCGATAGATCCGCCCGCGGTATTTTTTACTCTTCTTGTCGTTGACTCTTCTAATGGTTTCGTTGAAATAAAATCCAGCTGCGAAATTCGTTGTACCGAAAATGTATGAAGTATAATGATAAATTCACAAGAGTGAATTTGCGTTTCTCGTTCAAAGAATGTGTTATCATCGTTATCATTATCGTCGTCGGCTGATTTGTAATAACTGGAAAATTCAATTTTTTTAAATGTTTGACTTAGACCACTTTCATAATTAAAACTAATTGAATTCCGTATAATGTTGAAATAACAACCACTATATAATGGTTCACTTTTGGCAATATCGTGAAAATTATATTGAATTAATTTAGTTTGAAATAATATGGTGTGAAATAACTGACACTCATTTTTTTTAAATTTTGACTTGGACCACTTTCATAATTATAGGCACATATATAAAAAAAAAGTGAATGTTTGTTTCTTTGTCCCTTATACATTCCTAAACCGATCATCCGACTGCGATGAAACTTTGATATGTTGTTCTGCGCATGTCCACGAAGGTTTCTGACTTAGTACAAAAAAATATTGTATATCCAAGAGCACTTCAATAAAAAAAACAACATTGTTCTCTTTAAATTCGATTTTTGTAGGCGCAGCTAGTAAATTATAAATTAAGAAACGAAAGGATGAAGAGTGTTGACCAACTTGATCGGCATAATATTGATGGGAAATCTAAGAAACGGATTGGAAGAAAAGAGAAAATTTTTGATTTATACTTGTACACCCTTTGGAATCAGGTCAAACAGTTGTAAAATGATTCGGTTTACCAGTAAGATAAGGTTTAAAGGAGAATGGTAAAAATGTCCCTTATATACAATTTCGGCGTGTACCGGTGAGGTGTCACATTGCAATTCGTGGAGTTTCGAAACCCGCGGCATAGTAGATCGATTTTCTAGTTGAGAAGTTACTGAAACGAATTAGAAGGGGCTACTGTGACACCTGATATACAGCCCTGTTCTCTCCAATAACAGGTCAGCAGCCGGAGACCACAATCCGAAAACTGTCTCGGACTGTATGTTCTTGATAATAGTACCCTAGTAGTATCGCCAAATAGGATAGTTTTTCTCTCAATGATGATAATGGAGATGAAACCACAAATTGGCAAATAATGCACAACAACTCGATTGCTGCTACATTTACGAACACTTCTCTTTTCGATAAATATTCACCTTACAGCCTCAGAACTTAAAACGATCCGAGGCAATGGTAACGATCGAATCGTAAGACACAAAGGGAACAACGAGTCAGAAAACAACTTAAGTGAGAAAAACTCAACAGTCAGAATGAGAATTTCAAAGAGAATCGTTTCTTGCATCTGACAAATTAATAACACCTCTCTCCTTCCATCACGGCATTCCCTCTACGGCGTCAAAGCCGAAAGGAAAATGCCCCGGCGATCGGAAATATTTACCGTTCTGCCGGCGAAATGGAATTCCGCGGAAATACAATCGACCCGCAATAACGGCGCTACATCGAATCGTACTTCCAGTACTTTCGCCCAGCATGCTCGAGAAAAGCGGAGGGAAATGGAAAGAATACCGAAGCTCGGCTACAATCGGGCCGTTGGAAATGAAATTGCGCGAGCAACAACACTCCCGCTTCGAATGCTTTCTCCTAATTACGCAAATGAAACACTTGCCGATTGCCCTGTCCAACGAACGTAGCCTACCAATTAATTCAAGATTGGCCAGCCTCGGACCACTCAAACACCTCGATTTCAACGTCCGTGGGAAAGAAATAGCGTGCACTTTTCCATCGCCATTTTCCCGGATTTCTCGCACGTCTCGATCGATGCCCTCCGCTCTCGCTGTTATTATTTCCCCTTTGCTTCTTTCTTTTCTATCTAACAACCGCGGAATTACGCATCCCGGATGCGCGCGATCGCGAAATCGAAACTCACTTCTCTCTTTCTCTCCGTCTCTTTCCCTCTTTTCGTCTGCCGGTGTATGCACCGAGCCGGGTGCACCGGCTGGTCGACTGGCTGCAGTAGGGGCCAACGACCCCCGTAACACGAAACTGGGACACCCTCGAGTCTTCTGCGATGTCGTCTTTACTCGCGTATACCCAGTGACCTCATTCGCCAGTTACGGGCTGTACTATACCGACGTCCACATAGGGGGAACGTCAGTAGATGGAAGACGTTCGTTTCGATTTCCATTCTTTCGTTATTTCTCTCCTTTTTGTCCTTTCGTTCTTTTTTTTCTTCTTTTCCATCGCTTCTTGCATCTCAGCACTTTCCGTGCGAATGAATGATAGGTGGGGGTGAAAAGCGATCGAACTGCATCCGCGTTTCGCTTTGGTTTTTACAATGGGCTTTTTTGCTTTACGCGGAATCGATTCGACTGGTGTGTATTTACGTGTTGCTTTTCCTCTGTGTGAACGAATGACGAAGAGGAATTAATGTAGGATTAATGGCTCGTTTTGGAATAGGATTTAAGAGTATACGACGGCGAATGTAGTATAGTTGAAAATTTTTAATGGAACGTGAAATTAGAAATGTGCTTTCTATTTGGAGGCTTCATAATCAGTTCTTTGTCTCATGTCAAGATCGATTGTTTTTGTAGAAGTTACCGTTAAAAATAATTAATGTTCTCTCGAGATCTGTTGGTTTTCTGTATTTCTACGAATATAGTGTATTTGAACATACAAAAGTCAACTGCTATATTTTCTTCTTGGAATGCTTAGAAGGTTGCAGCTGTATAGTGATGCAGTCTGTTTTATGTTAAAACCGAAAAGGGGCCTTAGACCCTCGCTGAATTCTTTTAGACCTCACTCTATGACTTTCACCCAGAGACAAGAGACAGAGACAAGACGTGTACCCTCTTCATATTTTCAGATAATAAAGTCCTTAGTCTATCCCATTAATTTATAAACGAAGTGTTTTTATTTAAAGCCCTAAGAAACAATAAAATCTTCGTGTTTTCGTGGCACGAAGGAGGAAAATCTTGTGCATTTTTCTCGATTCGGAGAAGTAAGAGAAAGCAGAGATGGGTAATCGGTAATCGAGGAGAATTTATGGGGCTTATTTTATGTGTCTGCAATTCCATTGACCCGCAGGTGGTGTTCCGTTCGGAAGCGTAAATGATGCAAGGACTCTTCGGAGTTTTATTGCCTCGTTTCTCGCGGTTAATGTACTTGCCTCTTTTCTAATTTATTCGTTTTGACGGTGATGCAACACGATGCAATTGTAAGATTTCGCGTACGCGCCTTATGGCGATAATTGGCGATGTAATTAGTGCAAATCTACTTCCGTCTGACATTACCCGTAATAACTTCGAATTTAATTAACGTAATTAACATTATTTCTCTTGGCCGGTGTTTGTTCTTTTGTACGTTACTCGGGATAGTTCGTTGGACCACTTAGAGAATTGTGCCATTACGAAATTATTGTATCTGCTTACTTTAACACTCCAACTACCGACGATTGTTTCAAAGTATCAAATGCCAATGTTTAATTCAATGTAAAGTCGTCTTACGTCTAAAAATAATTTCGTACGGTTATTGAAAAATCACCATTTTTCATTACGGTAAAGTGACTTATCCCACTTTCAAAACAAACGGCTCAAATGTCGAATAATTTAGATGGTAAATATCGTTATTTACCGTACAAATTATTCGACATTTGAGCCGTTTGTTTTAAAAGTGGGATAAGTCACTTTACCGTAATGAAAAATGGTGATCTTTCAATAACTATACGAAATTATTTATACTGTGAAAAATAAGTATCCTGAAATAAGAAATATAAGAAAATCGTCTGGAAAATTGGCATCAAAATATTTAACACGTTGAGCACGATGTCAGTCCCTGGGGACTGACAGTGGACTTTTCCTTTGGGCAGTGTTGATCCGTGGGACTGACATCAAACTTTTTGTTTTGATGAAATTGGTGCATGGGACCGGTATGCACCATTATCAACGTTATAAAATAAATGTAATTTAGCTAGAAAATTGACTCAACAGGTCGATACCTTTTGTAATCTGTGTAAATGTAAACCACATATTTACCTAGAATGTTTTAATAAACTTCGATAAAATTAGAACATTCATTTAATAATCTTGATAACGGTGCATACCGGTCCCATGCACCAATATCGTCAAAACAAAAAACTTGCTCTCAGGCCCAGGAATCAACGCCGCCCAAACGAAAAGTCCACTGTCAGTCCCCAGGGACTGACGTCGCACTCAACGTGTTAAGCGTGTTAAATCGGAGACTCTTAGATATCTCGATTTAAAAACAAAGTGAATTATGCTCCTTTTGAAATAAATGGCTCATATATCAGTCAAACGAGTTAAATGAAAATTAATGAAAAGGGGAAGAAAATTGATCGATTTGGCCGTCGAAATTTTTCAAGATACACGTAAAGAATCGGAAGAATATCACAGATAAAAATCTATTGAACTTAAACGAAGAATTTAAATCCCGACTACCTTGCTAGACGCAAAATGTCAAACCTAAAACGTTCTTCGACGTTTAAGCGTATGCCACGAAAATAGCAATAAAAAGAAAAAAGATCTGTAGAAATTGCGACGGAAGCGGCTTTCTTTTAAATTTGAATTTTTTTTACTACAAATACACGAGATAAAAAATATTCGAAATATTGTTATCATTCGCGTTCCCACCAAATGAGTCTTCCATTTCGCGATTTCTTGCCTCTTGTTCGTTAGTAAGTGCTCCCGATCTCACAATTGTTACATTTTTGCGAATTGCAAAACTGTTGTACGATTCGCCAAATTTTTACACTTTTCTCGCAGCATTTATTTCATACGTTCCACTTTCTTTCATGTCCATTTTCGTATCGCGTTATTATCGTTTGAAGTTAAAAAAACACACACAGGATCGCGTTGGTTTGCTATGCTGACCCGTAGGAAAAGTTTCATAGAAAGTGTAAAATTTCAATGCATAAAAGAGCGGATGTAGATGCTGGAATATGTATTTTTAATTCTCTGCTTTAATTCATAGTTTATGCAAAAATGAACGCTGGAACGTTCCCAATGAATTTCCAACGACACAATCGAAATATTTGATTCGTAAAGGCAATTAACTTTTAGGAATACCAGCGAAGGCAAACCCCTAGCACAGATGAATTCAATAAAAAATTATTTTTAGTGATGTGTAGAATGAAAAACCAAGATTTTCCTAATTGTTTCTTAGTGATTTGCTCTTTCTATACAATTTTGTAACTAGTTACGATGCTAACTTGGTTAGGAACTATTCAGTGTTTTTATTTCGATCGATACGGAAGAAAGTTGAGATTGGTGTTTTGTAGACCACCTGAAACTATAACTTCTACACGAAATAATAATAACAATTAAGGAACTATGTCCGGTTAAGAGTTACATGCTCGCACTTCCAATAGGAGAGCCGTAGTTCAAATTTTCTTCACTCGTGGGAAATGTTTCCTAATTTAATATCTAATATATCCCAACCTCGATGGTTCGAAATCCACCTAAAATGGTAGATTCAAGCAGAAATGGTAACAGCCGTAAAGACCGAAAAATGCAAGAATAGGAGCTAAAGAACTTTCACTCAGAATTAGAGCGAAGAATATTTTTTCTAAAACAGCAATTTGTTTTTCGCAGTGATTACATTATAATATTACATCAATAGGAGGTAATATATACGGGATTATTATTGTCACTATTGTTGCAGCATTAGAATCGGAGAAAATATAGGAGTATGTTTCAGTAGACCGTATAGTTAACTCAACGCTGGATTATAGGCCGGTAAAGTATAAAAGAAAATTCAGAGCCTCCGACTTTGGTCGACAAAATAGATACCGAGTCAGTTGGTTAAATTTACTCTCCTGCTTTGATGCCTTATAATTAATAATTACGCTTTCGATGCCGTGCTCTTTTTCTTAGCCTCTGACGAAATCTCTGCGAGAGCGAAACTCAAAAGTGGTTGGAAGTTAGTTCATAAAACTTGTTAAGGAGTTTTACATGGAATGTAGCAAGCAGCATTGTGTTGGTATTGGAAAAATACTGGTTTTCACTCTTCTGAATATATGCACGTTGTATTAACGATTAAAATTATTTAACAATGGCTTATAACAATAGATTATGCGAAACTCGCGACGATAAATCCGATGTCTGCGATTGTTTCGTCCTTTTAAACAGACTATAACTTACGAGACTCCGATCTCTGACTTACTGAATATCTTGTTTAACACGTTAAGCGCCACGCCGGTCACTAGGGACCGGACGTTGATCTTTCGTTTATGTTGACCCTGAGCAATGAAAACCGACGGTTCGTTTTTTACCTAAGCTACGCTGTCGCTCCTGAATCATCCATAATTACTGATTTTAAGCAAGAAATATACCATGATATCAAAAGTTATTGTAGTTTATTCAAACAGACAGAAAGGTACCTTTCCTAATAAAGGGTCTAAAGGTTACAAACTTTTGCCTTTTCAGCCTTGTGTATGAAAAACTGTGTTAGCAATAACATCGAATTTTACATTATTATTCGAACTTTGCAAAATGACTTACATGTTTCAAATTTTAGTTAGAACTACTAAAAATATTAATACGAGATTTCTTTTAAAAATGTATGGTTTCGTGTGAGGCGCACGCTTTCTCTGCCATTCATTTTCTTTTACCATATTCTTACTATTCTGGGAGAAATATGCGTGTAAAAGTTGCTATAAAACTTTCGAAAATATGGATACGAATTTTCTTTAAAAATTGGTTTAACTAAATACGTGAAGTACGGGCATCTTCGATTAATCGTTTCCTTTTCCGATAGTCGAACTGTACAGGGTGACTCGAAGATTTGAACTTTCAACATAACTCCCAAATTAACTGTTTCTCACTTAATCGTTGTTTTTATATTAGCATTAACTGTTGTAATTTCACCCTCATTTCACTCTAGAACCTACTCTACAATTTTGGGTGGCTTCCAAACTATCAATCTCAACAGTTTCCTTCTCATCAATCATACTCTCATTCAAAGTATCTCCGAATGAAATTATTAACATTATTTTCCTTTTAAAAAATCGCAAAGTAAACTCAATTCAGTCAGAAAACTACAGAATTCTTGATTCTTCATTCTATATTTTCCTGAAACTGCTTTTACATCGAATACTAATTCTTTGTATTCCACTAACCCTAAAACTATGGAAGCGATCAAATTGTCGGGTTCCCATTTCTTTTATAAAAATTCCTCTTTACAGAGAAGTACGCCAAATATTTCACGTGTATCTTTCAATAAACAAATTACTGAACTGATCATCCATTTTGCCGCCTGATGATATCTCTCCCAAAATACTTAATTAATATATCAAGTATGCCAAAAAGTTTTTGCAGACCGTTGTTGGACGATTCATTTAAAAAAAGCGGCAAGAACTCCTCATGATATTTAATTAACATTTATTATATATTTATATATGACAAATTTAACGTCCGTAGTTCCAGCATTAACACTAGATCTACGGCCGCTAAATCTGGTATATTTGAATATATTAAATAAGTACTTTGAAAAAACATGGATCAAACAGTAAAAAATACGACCAGTTAAGTAATTTGTGTAGTATAATATACACGTGAAGTATTTACTGTACCGCTTCTCTACCAATTTGAGAAAATTTTAAAAAAAAATAGCAACCCGTCAATTTGACGGCAATCGTAGATCTAGTGTTAACACTAGAACTACCAAACCAGTCAAAATGACTGGTACACAATTTTTTTCAAAAATTCTCCAAGTTTATAGAAGAGTCTTAGAATAAATATCCTACCACCATCTTAAAAAACATAAATCGCCGAATCGATTACATTTTCCGCCTCTTGATTCCTCCTTTTTCCAAGTACTTATTTAATATTTTGAAATATGATAGATTTAACGCCGGTAGTTCTAGTGTTAAACAACACAATTATCAAATCAACGTTTTCAGAAGCTTTAAAAAAAAATAAATTGGCGACACTTTCCGTTCCCCGTTCGGCACATCGATCGTATTTTTTCTTTCTTCTTCGTTTAAAGCAAGAAATAAGCCCGGATCATTTGCGAGTCTAAAATTAGAATTTTCTCGAAGCACGGAGAAGGAGGTGCGGAGAGGCGCAACTGGTTGCACGGACGCGACGGTTACTCGGCGTCGGCGTCGCCCGTCGGCTGCACGCGAAAGTGCACCAACACCCGGACGAAGCTCGGTGTTATTGAAATTAGATGATGTGCACGGTAAATCGCGTGTCATTCGAGAAAGGCAAAACGCGACACGGTGTCGCCTACGTGTAATCATAATGGCAAGTGTTACACGCTGCGCGCAACTACCCGAGATAATACGTGTGCAATGGAGTCTCACTGTCTGCGTATTATTCGTTTTGTTCTCCCGTCTTCCACGTTCTGTCTGTTTTTGTAGAAGACTGGATACGGTAGAATTTCGAAATAACGGTAGATCTGTCGATGATTAATTAAATATATTTAAAAATATCAAAAATATATTTTGCATGGAAAGGAACGAAGGTGGCAGAAAACTTGACTGATTTAATCGCTCGGTGGCCAGAAGATAGTGGAAGACGTAGATAGTTGGAAGGGAAATAGCTTTAGAAATTTTAGAAGCATTTGCAAAAAATTCGGGACAAGTTATTCTGATGATATTGATAGGTCGAGTGTTAGTATCGAGTATTATGTTGCATTTTAAACGATTTATTCCTGGTTGGCCAATTATTGTTGTAGTGACTCATGTGACTTCCTGTCGTTGCTTCATCGTCGCGGTGGACGTAGTTTAGTTTGAGGAAATTTTTGTATTGCATGTTATATCGAGTGCTATATTTTAAAGGAAACGAATTTTGTGATTTGTTTGTCAGTTAGGTAATTCATTTTACTTCCTTGCATTTATCCGCCATGCAGAAGGACATAATTTAGTTGAAGTTGAAATTAATATAAAGTTGTTGCATTATAAAAGGTACATACATATCTTACAAGTACTTATGGTCGTTCAAGATGAAAACGAGACGTTCTCTGAATATATTTTGCCATCTCACGTTCCTCCGTTTTGTAAAAACAGCTGTATAATTTTCAAGTTGCAATTAAGCACTTCGAGCATTCTTTAATATCCTGCTATTCGAAGTTACAATTGGCCGAACAAAAAACGCTGTTTCAGCATATCGTCTATTTTCTGACCTTTCTTGTTGACTGTTCTTTCACAGTATACAATTAACTGTGATTTGTATAATAATTTACGATTAACTTGAGAAAGAAATTTTCTCTGAAAATGAAGCAACAGTTAAATAAAGAAGTTAAATCTCCATTGTTACGACAAATTTCAACCTAACTATACCCAGAATGTATAAATACACACAAAATAGATGCTTCGGCTTTAATCTCGACGATAAAATACTTGCCATCGGTCTGATGCCTAAAATACAAACTTTCTTATCGATTGCAGAGAGAAATTACAAACGCAATTACAAATTAAGCACCAGAGAAATTCCATGAGTAAACGAAGTACCTGCCGTGTGGTTTGATAATTTATCGGTTTTTCCTGATTTTCAGCCAGCAACGTTAAACAAGCGTAATTCAATGTACAAAACGAAGTTTCATTATATCGGAGTTGTCTCTCGGCAACCGCATCAGGGCATTACGTAAAATTGTGTCCATACCGCCGCTCTATAAATTTTCTATCCATCGGAGGGCATAACACGGACAGTTAGAGGTTCTGCAGTCTCTCTGAATCATTCATATTCGCGATATTCCACAACGCCAAAGTCGACTTTATTTTCGTCAGTGATGAAACACCATCGTATCGCGAATTTACGGGCATTAGCATCGGAATAAATGCGTAATATTCAAACGCGTCGTTGTATAATGGAAATTTCGCTCGAACGTACAAGAATATTTGGCCGAATTGAGAGGACGGCATTGTTATATCATCGCGTACTATGTAAATCATCGTGGGACGTATTAGAGGTTGGCTGAACGTTTAATTAAATCCGCGAAATCGATAGTTCGATAAAATCAGATTTGTCAAATTCAATTAACCCATTGAAACCTCGAGGGCAGACCGCCATCGTTTAAAACTATTTTCTCTATCCCAGTAGCGGCTAGCGGCGCTGCTAATGTCAGATTTCCTTTTGCTTGGTTTCTCCGCTGAAATTATGCCGATAAATCGTACCCCTTTCGTTTCCGGGTACATAAGCACGGATCGATGTTGGTAGATGAGTCACGATTCCATCGACGACGTTGAAGCCTATCTCGCCCCTGTTGGATTTCGCAAGGCTTTAATAATCCTTGGCATCGGTGAACGGTAATTTGGATTTTTCGAAATTGTTCTTGAGAAAATTCAGGTTCATCGGCGAAAGCGGTTTACTAGGGCGAAACCATCGAATTTTTCTTCAGAAATGCTGCCGATCACTTCGTAATACTATGAGTTTGGAAAAGCGGGCGGGGAATACTGAATTCCACGGTGAAATTTCATTTCTGGAAGGGAATCTTCAACGATCCAGCTTCTAGCAATTAACATCTCGTCTTGTGCTTTCTCGTGCAATTCCACGTGGAATGTCGAAATACCAAATTGTTGAAATGATAATAAGCCAATTAGTTCTTACGCTACTGCACACTTGGAATTGGGGTTTACGATACAATGGTAGTCATTTCTAACGTAGAAACGTTTGGACCTTCCAGTTCATTCATATATTTTTTGCACCATAAGTATAACCCGATATTTCAATATACCGTGTTAATTCGAACACTTTATTCGGCTGATGAAATATATATTATTCGCGTATTTTATCTTTCATATGCTTCGCAATCACACCGCATTGATTTCAAAGAGGTATAAAATAACACAGTAATGCAAAGGAATAAATTAACAATAGCGGTTCAACCTCGCAAAATACTGATAATCGCCACACTACTGATGTTTACACAACTCGAAATTTTCGCAGACACAGCTAACGACACAGCCAAAGAAGATAACTCTTCCTCTCTAACCACCTTATATTAAGCTCCACACTTTAACACTTTGCACTCCTGAATTTTTTGTTACCTACCAACTCCTTGATTACTTTGCAAAATATTTAAAAAAAAGAGGGCCTCGGTAAAAAGTTGTATTGCAACAGAAATTGTTATTATTATATTATCATTATTATTACTATTAATTTAGAAATTGCGTTGAATAACACTAGATTTACGGAAGCCGTCAAATTGACGGTGTATTTTATAATACGATAATAACTTAACGAATTACCATTTTTGTCGCTTGATCCCTCCTTTTTCAAAGTCCTTATCTGATATATTGCAATTCAAAAGATTTCACGCCCGTAAATCTAGTGATAAAGTCGAATCTCGACATTAAAGTTGACGTAAGAAATGCAATGTCGAGCCACACTCGACATAGGAGTGCTAAGGGTTAAATATTCAATATATCCTTATACACCTAATTCTGTTTTTACACGGTAGATAGGTTCCAGACAAAACCGTGTAAAAAACGACACGAAGTACCTACATAGAAAAAAGGGGATTAGTTCCATATCCTTCAACCCTGTAAAAAATAGTTAAAATAAATTTATTAAAAAATTTATTTTAAGACTAATTTAGATTTTTTAATCGTGCCAAATCGAATGAAATCGTGTAAAAACGGAATCAATTTTTTTTTCTAGACCGTGTTAAATGAAAATCGTGTAAAGAAAGACCGTGCAAAAACAGAATTGGGTGTACATTATATTCTGGGAATCTTTACAGTTACCAATTTCGCAAAAACGCGTAAAAAAATATATTCTAACAATCACCTTCAGAAATGCTTTGAAACTGATCCCGTGAATCACCACGGACATTCTGGTGGATCACCTCTGCCGCATTCGAGTCGAATTCGATCGCGGACTCCGCTCCGTCGCAATTTTCCGCAAAATGACATTCGCGGGTCGAATGTAGGGCAACAAACAGCGCGGCATGCGATCGCCGTTTGCAAAGCGTGCACACTCGCGCGAAATGACACGAGAGGTCTTCTAAATTCTTTAGCACGTCGATGGACGATCAATTATTTATCGAATCGTTCAGCTCCCCTTACGGCGCACCATCTATAGTCTCACCATGGGCGATCCGGCAACACCCGCTGTAAAACCCCGACGAATGTCTCCATCGCGTTGTGTTTTACACGCTCATCGATTTCAGCCTGTACCTTCACCCGAGCCAGGCATGTGCATCGCGAAATACGTCGCACGTATTCCAGATACGCCATTTATGCGAAATTCATAAGATAACGCGAGCGAGCGGAAAGCTCGAGCGAAATTACGACGACGATAAAACGTGATGGGACTTATGGCTTTGCGTTTTCTTCCTCGTCCGTTCCGTGTGTTGGCAGTGGCGATTGTGTCGATGAGGTTCGGTCAGCAGATGTGCGATATTACGGCGGAGAATTAAGCAGAGAGAATAAATAGGATGACGGAGATTACGTTGTTTTTCTGGAAGTCAACAGGTTCTGGCGTCGTGTTGCTCGTAATTGCGATTTACAGTCGTGGAGGAGGAGCCATTTTTGCGAGTTTGGCCATGGGTCTTATTGGGAGGGGATGGTTTATGTAAGAAGGTGCTGTGACGTATGACGATTTTAGGTAATTTACATGTGTGCGGAGTATGATGTATGAGAATCCACCTGGTGTTGTAACATAATTGTTTGAATATTGATTAAAATCTAAGTTTTAACATGTTTTCTATATTGCAGAAATATTAACCGCGACAATTTAGAAGGGTAGTAGATAGATTAAACAAATTTAAATTTTAAGTGATCGCGACAAGAGATTAGATACTCTTTCAATAACTCTACTGCTTTCCGCACTGCCGAACGTAAAGTACGTAAGATGAAAGGATAATTAAGATCAAATTTTCAATCTTGCAAAATTCTAAAAATTTTAACAATGACTTTTAAATGATGATTAATTAATCGTTGGTAGAGAAGAAAAATTCATTCGTATATCAAAATTCCCTCAACCGAAGAACAATCAATCATAGAAATCTATAATCGTGTAAAAGATATTTTCGAAATTCATCGGACACTGCTTGTATTTCCTGATTGCCAATCTATTATTTATAGCCGGAGGATAAAGTACGATGCAACTTTAAAAGTCCAAAAGTAGCGCGAAAGAGCTACAAGTTTCTCGCGGTGTTTCATCACGATGAATACGGCCAGCGATCTCTCCTTAATTCCCGCTCAAATCTGCCAAAATCTGAGTCACACTTATTGGCTATTCCGACATCGGAAATGAAGCCAGAAACGTCGCTCACGTTCGTCTCTCTCGGCATCGTGGTATCCCGTTTGCAGCGTTGTATGCTTCCCTTGTCAACGAAATAACGTCGTTGCACATATTGCGTCGTCGTTGACGAGCAGCCTGAGTGCAACGCATCCAGTGCATTCTATGCCGTGATACGCGTAGGAGTGTGTACAGGGCTTTTCATAAGCATGCGTCAGCGTCGGAGCTGTTTACATTTCAGCAACGGGATGTATCGAACGCGGTAATTTCTATTATCGATTACACGTTGTTTATCATCGATGTAGGAACTGTTGTAGTTGCCTTGTGGAGAACTTGTAATTTTAGGTCGGTAAAAGTGGCGAGTTCATAGTAGATTTATTGGCTGAAAATTGCACGGATGAAAGAAACTCGGGTCTATTGTTCGTGCAGTTCATACTGATTCGTTGGACCGATTATTCCCTTGCGGTTTTAAATCGAGCAATATGAGGCGTAACTTTCTGTTGTGACTTGTATTGTACTGTATTAACACGGTGAATGCCATGGGGGTCACCGGTGACCGGCAATGTTGAATTCGATGAAATTTCATAGCTTCGAACTTCCTTAGCTCTGTACATAAAATACTTAAGTTTGCATCAAAAATCGAAGGTTCATTTGTCACAGTTCTCGATGAATTTACATCCGATAAAAATTTGTATATGTTGTAAATGAGTATACCGTAGAATTTTCAAATATATCCGAGATAAACATACCTATGCAAAATGAATTAACGCGATGAATGCCATGGGGGTCACCGGTGACCGGCAATGTTGAATTCGATGAAATTTCTTATGATTTTGAAATTGCGATATTCACGGATATGCTAATATATTCAATATTAAGATATTGCTGTTAGAAAAGTGAAGTATTACTGGGTACATAACTATTCTTACTTTTAACATTTCTATTCTATGATGATGCGATTTTAATAGAAACAGTTTTAGTTTGGCGGAAATGATGAAACTAACGAAATATGGGTGGTATTCAACGTGTTAATATTGATTTTTGAATTTCACAATGATTTTGTATTTGTAGATGAATTATCTAATGAAATTTTATAGGTATTTATGTGGGTAGATAACACCAAAAAGAACAAAGAAAAAGTTCTCTCTTGGGAACTATGGTGGATAAGAGTTTAAAAGATCGGAACTCGCAATGAACGTGCTTCACTTCAAATTCTCCCTCGTCACCTCTTGAACATTTTTTTAAAATTATTACTTAATATATCGTAACCTCGATGATTTAAAAACATTTAAAACAGTAGGTTCTACACGAAATGACTCAGTAGCCAAGGCTAAAACTTGATTGATTACCTGGCTCACCTTTTGTTATTAGATCTCTAATCAGAGAATTCGAGTATGAGTTTCCCTCTGGAAAAACCCTTAATGACATGCATAATTCAAATTCAGTATTACGTAATCCAAATAACACTCTGGATCGCAACCAAAACGATCATAGTATTTGTGATTAAAAAGTATAGCTGCAAACGATTAACACTACATTTACGGGCGTGAAATCTGTTACATTGTAATATATTATTTTTTTTTTTTTTGGAAAAAGAGGAATGAAGCGGCAAAGATGGTAAATCATTAAGTCATTATTGTATTATAAAATACACGTGAAATATATTCTGTACAGTGTCTCTGTAAAATTGAGAAATGTTTATAAAACAAGTAGGAACCCGTCAATTTGACGGCTTCCGTAAATCTAGTGTTAATAATATAGAGAAGAAGAATGAAGGCCCAAGATAAGAATGCATCTAAGAAAGACATTTAAAAAAGCATTCATTAATGAAAGTGTGCTAATACAAGTGCTAGACAGAGAGCAGAATATTAACAATCTACAGATTGTCCGGTGTGTCGATGGAAATAATGGATTCCGGTTCGTGATTGTTCCTATTCTCGTTTCTATGTGGATCAGAACGCGCGTATTAATCGTTGCGTTTACAAAAGCCACGCACTGAGCAGATGGAAATGGACGATTCTCGCACGATATACACGAACCATTTAATTGACAAATTGCTTGGTGGCCATCGATTAAGTCGATTCGAGTCTCGTTGATGCGCGCTCGCTCGACGCGAATGGGTTTTAATTGCTATCGATCGAGACTTCGCGAATGTTCCGCTTTGCAAAGCAACGGAACTCTCTTTGATTGCTTCCCTTAGAACGTTGCATATGTTGTTGGTTAATTTGTAATTTGGAACATTTTTAACTCTTTATATAATAGTTTCCGAGAAGGATATTGAACGGCGTATTTGACAGAAATGGTAATTAATAATGTGCTTGGTACGAATTATTAATTTTTAAAATCTATCGATTCAGTGACATTATTTAGATAATAGTCTTTGCCGTTGGATATTTACTTTTTCTCTGATGACAGCAGTCATTACGGACATTGTAGGATATTCAAATGGATAAAATAATTAATTTCGATATAGCTTGCCTTTGTTATTTATTTTCTATCAATTTATTTTTCTGTCGATTATCCTTCGGTACATTTGATCAGTGCTATCATCGGATAAAAACCTGTAATCAGGGGCAGAGAGAGATTCATGGAATTAATTTCACTTAGCTGATCAAAAATTGGAAAATAAAGACAGACCGCAAAGAAATAAACTTTAACATTTTGCAAGGTCTGTATGAAAAAGTTAGATAACATTTGTCCTTCGAAGTATACCAAGCTTGGGCCCGAAATAATTAAATCTTGAATTACTTTTTCTTGGGCGTTTAATTTAACTGGTTAACTGCGTTCGACGTGTATGCACGCCAATTCGAAGCTCTACTGCGGTAACCTTATCAACACTGAATTGTTAATTTCTTTTCGGCTAAAAATGTTATGCTTCCACGTTTTGTATTTATCTTTTCATAAAATTTATGCCAAGAGCATTTGCCCAGCGATCGAAGTGTATATAAGTCATTTCTCGATTTTAATTCCGCATCCCGCGAAGGATTTTGAAAATTAAATTCCGCAGCTAACTGATTAATAACGATTACTGACTGACTTTGATTTTTAAATAAGTTTTAATATTGCTTTGCATTGCTAAAATGAATGCCAATAAGATGTAGACACCGAGTGTTGAAGATTAACCCTTTGCCCTACTATTTCTTTCGCGACTGCTTCCGCAATACTTCAGAATTTAATTGATAAAATAAAAATTGATCAGTGATTTTTGATATATCGTATAGTTTAATGCAATATTAACATTATAGAAATAATTTTATCGTGTCGCGTCTCATTGATATTCTCAAATTGATAAGTTTAGCAAAGCTTCAACATTTCTTATTCCATTTACGGTATCACGAGTGTCACTCGTTATAGTAGGTCAAGGGGTTAATAATTCAGAAGAGAAATTACTTCAGCAGAAGCTTTTACAATCATTTTCGTGAAGCGTGAAAATTATAACCATATCAGATTATTATGAGACATTGTGAAAGATTGGCTGATTTGGTAAAATTATATTATCATAATGTTAAATATTTTCCGATTGCTCATAGAATGATCATTTTCCATGGCGATCATAGGGGAATTTTATTTCAATTGAAAAACCTTGCGGTTTTTCACGGATGAATAATATCACTGCCGTAATTAATTCTTCCGAAGACCTGCTAGACTCTTGTTTTGACAGCCGTTCATTTTAGATCCGTGTAACGCAACGCCTCCGAACGTCACGTAATATAAAATTACTGGGAATTCATTATCGCGTCCTACGTTGTCCATTATTCTCAGAATCACGATTCTTTCCATTGCCGTTCTTGCAAACCCTATTCTCTTTCTTTCGTTCTCTTCAGCGTAGGCAAATTTACCACGAAAACCGAGAAAAACACAATGTTTTGCGAAAACTCCTGGTAATCGAAAATTAATATTTTATTTAGGATTGTCGAGAACACTTGATAATAAGAAATTTCGAAGTAATAGCATTTCATGTATTGCAGCAGCTCGACATTTGCAAAGAAAATTCAAATTATCAATGAACGTAATGTGATGGGCATGAAGTTAACACTAGATTTACGGAAGCCGTCAAATTGACGGGTTCCTATTAGTCTTATAAACATTTCTCAAATTCACAGAGACGCTGTACAGTAGATATTTCACGTGTTTTTTATAATACAATAATGACTTATCGAATTACCATCTTTGCCGCTTGATTCCTCTTTTTTCAAAGTCCTTATTTAATATATTGCAATTTAACAGATTTCAGGCCCGTAAATCTAGTGTTAAATATTCGATCTCCCAATTAATGGATTCGAGTGCGTATCTCAGTCACTTTAGGTGATTTTTCCTAAATTATCATCTACTGTATTATTCTTTCGGTAGTTCGGAAATCACCTAAGACAGTAAACCTCAGATGGCATGATTATAGCAGCTAAAGCTATAAAATAAAAAGAAAGACGGAATTGATCGCAGTAACTTCAATCGACATCCACAAAACAAAATGTTGATAATCTTGCTCCGAACTCTTTTTATGCTCGTCAACCCAAGAATAAGCATCAAATTAAACATAAATAATATAGACTTTTAGAAAGTCGTCGTTCTTAGCGAAGATAAACGATAGGTCTAACAAAAAGGTCAGGAATGGAGGAACGACTAGATGATACACGTAACTTTTGTAAATTCTTCTTGGTGTCCGTGACAATTTACATGTTTCCATACTTCCCTATTCTCCACAGCATTCGAAGCGTCACCTATCGCAATTCTATCTGTTTCTATCTCCAATTTGCATGTAACATTAGTAACGACGTCTTTAATCGCATAATCGCACAAATTGCCCGAAGCGCGCGCTCGCAAAAGGTGAATTCACCTTTAATACCTGCGGAAGTCGCGAGACATAAATAATAACGGCAGAACTCGACGTTAGAAAAGCAAATCATCGAGAATCCTTCTCGAGGATTAGGTTGAGCTCGTGGCACCTAATTTTCTTCCCCGCGCAGTCCTCCTTAGATCCATGAACGCATAGCATTGGGAAAAGTATTCGATGACCTTTGCAACCGTACGCGCACGACGCGAAGAACGTTGTTGCGAATATTAGCGTGCAAATATTTCCGGATGCGCGTCAAAGCTTCTCGGTCTTTGCGCGTTACCGTCTACTACGATCCATGGAGATTTCACTGAAATTAATTTGGTACGAAACTGTACATATGAATTTCCACGTACATATTTAATGCTCGTCTCGCTGAGCAATTGCATAATCCGTTCTTGGAAGCATTTTCTATCCCAATCTCGCGATGTCCTCAGCGAGAGCGATGATTTTCTGGAGGTAGATACTTTCTGCGCATATTCTGATATTTTGTAATATCGACGTTGTAGCAATTTAATTGAAACTGTTGGAATCTTCAACTTGAGACGCTAATAGTGCCGGTACTTTATATGTACCTATTCTTCCAGAAAAGTAATATTTGTAAAATAAATTGAAGCTTCCTTTTTCTTTACTTTCTGTTCTTAATCGTAAAAGTACATTGTAGTTGAGAATAAAATTCAATTATAAAATAAGGCAGAGTGCCACGTAAACCAGGAAGTGCGATGTAATTATTCTTTTCCGGCTAAATTATGAGGATAAGTGTAAACACCACTTTGGTCGTTGTTCGAGAAACGTTCTTTGAACATTTTCATAGTGATAAGTCAAAGAGCACATTTCTTGTTTTATGCCAGTTTCTTCGTAAGGTAGGGTATGCTTGTTTCAGTGACGATTTTAACGAGATTAGGAAGGAAGCTATAGTTAATTCGCATTGTAATTAACGTCGGTTTTAAATTCGTGAATAGTTGACAGAAAATGAGTTTGAGTAATCAAATTCTAAAAGATCATAATAATTATTAGGAGTAGATTCGATTTCTCAATTGACGAATTCCTGGTCAAATCTCGTCGTTGATACCACCAGAAAATTCATTTCGCACGATACCGACACCGTAATCAAAAATACTCCGCCTTTTATACAGCCTTAGATCCAAAAGACGGTAAAGTCACCTAACATTGATATTCTTCGATTTAAGATCATCAATAATAAAAATATCGATCTTTAATAACTTTACTGTCTCGTGAATTTTCTAGAATGTTCTGCGGAATTCGACTTTACTATATGTCACACGAACATATTAGGATTTTCCTGTAATTTCAAAATCGTATTCATCTGCAATGTTATAGCCTGAATAGAAAAAAAGCCGGCATCTTTGATCAAGTGTATAAAAATCCAATGTCTACACATTCTTGGTCAACAATCTCTAACGTAGTAGTCAAACCAACGGTACAATTCATACACTCCTATCGTTTTTCCTACAGCACGATTCTAAAACAAAGAAAAGTACATCAACAGATGTGCACCTTTCGAAAGTTTTCACGATCAACAACTGGTTATACCTCGCAAAAGTAAAAAAGTCTCGCGGTACGTGGTACGGGGTAAGGGGAGAGTGTCGCTCGCACCGCCTATCCCCACCATTTCGGTCCTCCAAACGTAAGATCGACGAATGACAACCGAAAACAAACACTCCTTTCGCCGTTCCCATGACGACGCACCGAATATGCAGAATTATCGGCCAATCACGCGTTAGAATGGAAAATGACGTCAGAACGCGGCATGTCTCTATCAGTCAGCTGAATCAGAAAAAAACACAGGCCAGAGGACTCCTCTATTTTTGCGAGGTATAAGTGGTTATGAAACGAGGGTCATAAAAACTCATAAGGTAGATATTTTCATCATCCGTTAGAGCGCGGGGTGTCACAGGATTTGGCGTGTTCCTGTGCGAGCCTAGAAATAAAATCGTGGCCCGGTGTTGACGTGGGTCGACGACTGCCACGGGTGGCAGGAAAATCGATAATACTTGTCGAGTCTCCTCGTTGGTCCAGGTCCTCTCTCCCCCATGGCAGAACGCGTGGGTGTCTCCGAACCTGTATCCGCAACGGCGCCTACCCCGCACGAGAGCCCCGTTTTATTCTCCATCCCCGTCTTCCGCTCTCCACCCTCGTGAACTTCGCTCGTACCGAGGCACGCGATGGGCTTGTGTATTACGTACGCTCGAACACACACATATACGCGTACATAGATGGAAAAACCGCTGGAGAATATAACCCTACCCTCTCGCTACCGTGTTCATTCAGAGACGCCCACGCGTTCTTCGGCGTGACGTCATAGAAAGGTACCAGAGCACTCGACGGCGCCGTCGATGGAGGGAGGAACGCGGGCGAGGCGAGCCGGCTGGGAGCTTCTCGAGTTCGAGGTTGGATCAATCTCCAAGTCCGTGAGGATCGTACGAAAATTGAGACGATGCGAAATACCGTCGTTTGTGAGAGAAGGTTGGAGTTTTTACGGGAATTGAATCCGGAAGTATAACTGGGGCGATAGGGGTGAGTGAAATGTCGGAGTCGGTAATAGGGTAGCACGTTTTGCGATATGTTCTCGAGGCAATAGTACGATATGTTCTCGAAGTCTGAGGAAAGTAAAAGTTAGCAAGATTCAACGAGACGAAGTTCAGATGTTTTACGGTAATGGTTGACGATGGATGGCAAATTGATTCGAAGATCTGTATGACCGCGTTCATCTTCCTCCTTCGATGCTCTCAATAATCTCACTTTCTACAACACCGATTTGGACGACCTTCGATTCCGTTTAAGAAACATGCTTTAAGATACCCAGAGACATTGCATTCATCGTGATAGCTACAGGTCAATATTAGTGGTAGTTTCGTGCTGCCCTCCTCGTGTACTCGCGATGCTGCTACCGCTCCTGAAGGTGGTGCCGCCTCCGTCACCACCGCCACTACTACCACCACCACCTCCGCCTCCACCACCACCATGCCCACCTCCACCACCAGCACCAGCAGTTAGCTGCGTTCGCCTTTCACTCAGTTCGCTGGTGTCTCTCGTCAGTCGCGGATCTTTTTGCCGGTCAGAGAACATTTCGATATCGCGTCGAAGTACATCGTATCGTTCCAACCACATTGGTCCTCTCTTTAGTCGCGAGTATACGACCTCGGATATCCTCGATTGCAAATTCTCACTTCCTCCTCGGACTGGCGCCCGAATTGGACCGCCGATCGACCCCGGCGAGCAACTCCGAATGGTAAGCCGCGAGTGGGCGTTTTAACGCGATCGAGATACCCGGATTGATCCGACGGTTACGTCGCACCGACGTCCTCCTCCTTCGAGAGCGCAAGTGCGCTCGAGAAGTGTGCTCGTCGCGTGTATCGCTTCCACAGGTGGTGGTGGTACTCATTCTTTCTCGATCTTCCTTCTCGAATGGCTCCTCTCAACGATACCCGAAAAACTGCAGCCCCGGGACGATGATTCCGTCGTTGCGATTGAACGAGTGAAAGTTCATCGGCAGTTTAGTGAATCGGTCGAGTGAATCGCGTTGGTTCGGTGATTGAATAATCCGCCGTGTCCGCGCTCGCTGCCAGCAAGGAAAACTGCGTTACGATCGCGCACGGCCGTGTAATGCATTTGTGTGTACGTGACCGGAACGTTCATTCTGGCGGAGCGTCCCCGTATTGACTTAGCCGTAAGATAGTACTTAATCGAATTAACAATGTTTGTTCGATCGACGTTTTTTTAACTTACACGATTTCATGCATTAACGCGTCAGTGGTGAGTAGCTATGTCTGATTTTTAGATGGACTTGTGAACAAACTGAAACCGTAATTTCATACAATATGGGTCGTGATCGACGATGGGATTATTGATCGAGTGAGAATGCGTTTTGAAGGTTTTACTGCTGTTCACAAATAGCGACGTTTAACACTGTTTCGTCTTCCTATTCGTTTAGGCCGCGATATCCAACCTCGCCGATATACTGGCGGCCGAAAATCTGTTAATTCGTAGCCTTTTAGAAATGATTTCTCTCCAGTCAGCTGTCCATAGTTCGTGATCCAGGGTAGTTCAAAAAAATTTTCTTTACCCGTAACGAGATTACTACAATATACTAGTTTTATTATTACAATGTACTAGTAAATCCATTATTACGAAATGTTGAATTTCTTTCGTAAAAAGTAATATTTGGGTACATTCTTTTATGACCTCTAAAGTGTTGAAAATTTAGTAGTAGTAGGCCGCATCAGTCAACAGTGACCAACGCAGCCTGAAGGAAAACTATACTGTCAATCACCGGTGACTGACATGGCGCTTAATGTGCTGAGCAAAAAAATGTGACGCAATTGATTACGATTGCGAGGGGGATTCATCAGTAGATGTAGTTTTCTTTTTTAAAAAAGTTACAAATATGAATCTGTGCAAATGTAATGATAAAAGTATCGAGGGCTGATCAGGTGTATTTGATTATAGAGGACAAATATGCTAAAAAGGAGGAAACCTGGCGTTACATGAAAAATTTTGATAACATTAACGATCAAGCATTTTAACACTAAACGTACCGAGCCGGTCGGAATGACCGGTTTCCAATATTTTCTATAAATTACCTAAATTGACAGAGGAGACGAAGTACATATTCCACTTCTATCTTATAAAACCTAAATTAATTAATTAATCATCTTTTTCTACTCTTCATTTCTCTTTTTCCAAAGTACTCGTTCAGTATATCAAAATTTTTGTAAATATAACGTCGATGGGATTAGCGTTAACAGTGCAGATAATGCGGAATTATTAAGAATAAGAATTATCTTTTTGTGACGATACTCGGTACTTGCTAAATATCGTGCAAATGCTTCACGAAGGTTGCGGAAAATGGGAAGGAAATTTTCGTTGAATGCAAATTAAAGGAAACTGTCGAGTCAAACCAGGTTGTAAAAAAACAAAAGCAGAGCTTCGGATAGGTGAGCAGATTTCTCGCGAACGTTGCATACCCGGACGTAACCTCGTGGCATTTCTAAATGTGTACTCGTACACTTTGCGCACCTCGACGTGCACAGAGCACCGAAGGGCACGTTTAGTAATAATGAAACGTTACGCTGACGTTTCGCGCGCTGTTTTCTTTTAATAAGGTTCAAAGCATCAGCGCTCTTTGCATTTCTCTCTCGTGTTGTTGGACGTGTAAAATGCACTTTTGCATAATACGTTAATTACACGTTCTACGTACTTCATGCGTACGATTTTCTACACTCCTTGATTAAAAAGTGAATCGCAGCAATTTTTTAAGAGACTTTACATTCAGAATGTTAAAAGTTCTCACGACTTTTTTCCGCACAATGACGAGTCATAATTGTCGTTTGAATTCAGGCAATTACTGCACCTCGCAGTGTTACTAAATAATGGTTACATCATTATAGACGCATCCCTTTTAAATAAATATTTCAAGTAAACATACGTGAACCCGACGCATCGATAGAAGGGGTGTAAAGAAACTTAAAATACGATCTACATCGGAAAATTCTCCGAGTCGAATTAACACCGCCTTCGGATAATTATATTCCAAAACAATCTTTACTTTCACCGCGTCTTCACCGCTCGACGAAGTCGTAACAAATACGTAACATTCCTCGCGATATCCGTGGTACGATATTACGCGAAATAATTCATAGAACGCGAAAAAAGTGCATTGCTAATCGTATATCTCGTTTCAATGTTACAGTGTGGCTCCCTGGAGATCGGCGAGGAACGCCAGCGTCGGGTCGCTATGATGGAGTCCCTCTGCCAGGTGAACAAGACTAATGGCGGCAATGAAGGCAACGAGAACAACAATAACAGCAACAACAACAACAACCACACCAACAATGGCAACAACAACCCGGACTGCTCGGATCCGCAGCAGAGGCTGGCGGTGCTTAGTTTCGAGCAAGTTCGTCGGCTGAACGACGTAATGAACGAAGTGGTCAGCATCCATGGTAGAGGAAACTTTCCCACCCTGGAGGTCCGACTTCGAGACCTCGTGACGGTGGTACGTAGCAAACTGGAGACCGATCCGAGCAACGGCGGCGCCGGTATGAGGGTACGTGACATACGTCTCAACGGAGGCGCCGCCTCTCATGTTTTGGCGACCGAATCCCAACCGTACAACGATCTTGACCTCATCTTCGCCGTTGAACTCTCGAGCGGACGAAATTACGACAAGGTCAAGGCCGCGGTCCTCGGCTCCCTGTTCGACCTACTTCCGGAAGGTGTCAGCCGCAAACGCATCACTACCTGCAGCCTCAAAGAAGCCTACGTCAGCAAGATGGTGAAGGTCAACAACGACGGCGACCGATGGTCCCTGATATCTCTCGGGAATTCCCGGGGTCACAGGAACGTCGAACTCAAGTTCGTCGACACTATGAGGCGGCAATTCGAGTTCTCCGTCGACTCCTTCCAGATCGTTCTCGATTCCCTCCTGCTTTTCTACGAGTGCAGCAAGCTACCGATCGGCGAGAACTTTTACCCCACGGTGGTAGGAGAGTCCGTTTACGGGGACTTCCAAGAAGCCCTCTACCATCTTCACAAGAAACTCATCTCTACGAGGCATCCCGAGGAGATACGCGGCGGCGGTCTCCTCAAGTACTGTAATCTCCTCGTAAAGATGTACAAACCCTCCCAGCCGGACTATATAAAGACCCTCGAGCGATACATGTGCTCGAGATTCTTCATCGACTTTCCCGACATAGGCCAGCAGCGCGCCAAACTCGAGAACTACCTGTGGAATCACTTTGTGGGACCGGAGGAGGAGGCTCTCAAATACCAGTACCTGATGTTGCTCCATAGCGTCGTAGAGGAGTCGACCGTATGCCTGATGGGCCACGAGAGACGACAGACCCTCGCATTAATCGAGAGCCTCGCCTATCAGGTCTTCTGTCAGGAGCAGCAGCAACGGCTGACGAATCATCAGCAAGCACCTCCCGGACCTCCGGCTACCTACGTATACGCCAATGGTTATTACTACGCTCCCGTTATACCCACAGCGTGCTACACGTGCACCTGCAACTCCTGGATGGCGTGTTCGTCGTGATGCGACATCGACGTCAATGCCATCGTCGCCACTGGCATAGCCATCACCACCGCTACGACCACAACCACCGGTACCCTCACCGACCTCCGTGATGTCGATCCGAACGCCGTCGAAGCCACGCGCTTCGATCGTCCGTCTCCTCTCTACGTGTACAAGTACGACTACGACGATCACTGTGCGTATCATCGAAGACCGAACCTCCGTCGTCTCAAGGATACGGAGAACGGGGCGATCAGTCGCGACCCATTGGTCCCTCGGCCGGCAAATCGGCACGTCGAACGGTGCTTCGTCCTCAGTTGACGCTTGGACTCATCGGCGATCGGATGCGCGACTGTTCGTAACGACGGAGACTCGTCGTCGAAGCGGTGCGACATTAGCCAGACTACGAGAATCGACTACCGTGAGGAACGCTGGCACGCCTTGTCCAACGTCCGTGGCGACGATGCTGAAAAGTAAAGCGGAGAGGAAGACTGAGAACTCGCGAGAGGAAAGTGAACGCGGAGGAAGAGCGAAGCGGAGTGCCGTACGAGCGATTCCCCGCACGATCTCTCGTGCTTCTGCGGAGTAACTTTTTCCTCTTTGGCGTTGTACGGTCGGCAACGTGGGTTAGTAGCTGCTGCGATAGTAACTAGTTGTTGTCGCGAGGGAGGACCAAATACGATACTTAAACGGTACTTGCCCCGATCCCACGGGATCGCGTCCGAGAGACTAGAAGACTCTACTGAAACGATGTGTTGTGCCTAACGTTTAAACGAAATAAATAAAAATGAGATAAAAACAAAAAATACGTAAGAACACGAAAGAGAGGAGTAAAGCAGGGAGGGAAAGAACGTTGGAATTTCATTCGATGGATGAAAAGGATGCTCCGGTTGTGCGTCGCGACTCACCACGACGACAACGACGTTAGAGGAAAGTTCGAGGAAACCGGTCGCGCGAGCTTCGCGACAAGAAAATTCCACGGCGAACACGCGCGATTGTGTTTTAGCGCGTTCGGCAGTCGAGGCCCGGTATACGAGCATCGTCCTTTTCGAAGCCATTCCGAGCAGCAGCCTGGATTGTCGAAGGTGGACCGGAAGAAGACGGAAGTGTCGTGCCGATGGGAGGCCGAGAAACGCGAAGAAACATCGACGCCGAAGACGCATGATGGGGATAAAATTAGAGAGAATGAAAGGGAGTCACGAAAGATGGATAGTGTCGAGAGACGGCGACTCACAAAGAAAACGACTTTAAAAACGACTTAATTAACGAAGCGTCTCGTTCCAGTCGCCCCGTTTTCTTTTCTTTTTCTTTTCCTTTTCCAAAAAAAAAACAAGTTTGAAACCGTGTACCGAGAGAAGGTGTAGTGGGAAACTTACGGGAGTAGCGTTTGCTATAAATATTATATATACATATACGTATATGTAAATACATATATATGTACAAATATATGCATCCCTGTGTATAACTGTACATGTATATATATTTAAATATATAAATGCATGTATAAATCTATGTATAAATATTAATGTGTGGCTGTGAACACATTTCATTTAGATTACTACGTAACTGATAAGATTAATTCGAGGTTGAGCGGCACGGTCGGTGCGACTAAGAGAACGAGCCTCCGATGCCCAAGAGGGGAGAGACGTTCCCATTCGATTCTTTCTTTCATTTCCGCGAGAACAGAGATTTCCGTCGACGTAGGCACACAAACACACGCATACCCTCATCATTCGCTCACACGAAAACACACACGTCCAGGCGCACACGGAGAACGCGCGGGAGCAAACGATCTTCTTGTCGGATCGTGTGATGCGTACGCGATCTTTTGCAGCCTGAAGCTCGCGGCGGGGATGTAAGATGTGAATTTTGTCTCCTAAAACCTTCAAAGGCTTCCGTAAAAAAAAAATGAAAAAAAAACAAAGCAAAAACATTGGAAATAACGTGATCCGGAAGCGGGAGAACGATGCTTTTGTTACTTTTCTTTTTTTTTTTTAAATGCGAAGTTAATCGGTTCGATGAGTTATCGATCGATCCGCACAGCGATCTCGTTCTATCCGATAGCATCGGCGATCGAGCGTCGAGCAGAAGCAACAGCGGCGGCAGCAACTTGCATAACTTTCTTTATTAGATACCGTAATTATTTAATACCACGAGCGAGAGTGTCGGCTCGCCGCGCCGCTCCAAGGTGTGTATCTCCGCGTTTAAATCACCGGCAAATAGATACGCGGGCGCGCGTATCTCTGCGCGTGTATATCCGTTATATACATACACAGAGACACCGCGCAACAGGCCATGGATCTCTTAACCGGAGAGTGCGTGCGTGCACGTAGCTGCCTCCGCGTCTGACTATATGTACACCGAGGACGCGTGTACGCGACACGTATCTCTCTCTTTCTCTCCTCTCTCTTTATTTCTCTCTCTTTCTTCATCTATCTCTCCTCTCTCTCACTCTCCTCTCCCTCTCTTTACGTGCGTGTCCGTATCGACTGGTGACCCCGTTAGTTAGCTCAGTCACTCGCTTTGCTCGCTCACTCGCTCGGCGGAGCTACCAGCAGGCCTCGTTCGCTCGACTCGCTCTTCCTTTCAGTTTGCAGGCGAAAGTAAAGGCCTAATAAAAACCCCGCAAACTGGTTTTTCAGGTATATCGCGTGTTAATGCTAAGGAGAGCCAGACCGACTGTGCGCCTAGTGCACCTCTATCCTCGGCCTATTGCCTGTCGCTCTACTACTACTATTACCGCCGCTACGACTGTTACTTCTACCGCTATGATTACCTCCCTGTTTTACGATACTATCGCCGTAATACCGGCCGACTATTAACGTTAATAGAATTCTTTATTTCCTATCGAAACTCGTAGCTATCGATGATGAGAGCTACTATCGGCGTTTCGGACACTTCGTTTGGGGTTTATCGTTTTCTCGCGGTTCGTTATTGAGACACTGATTAATTTGGGAGTTATAGTCGTAGGATAGAGTATGCAACTAGCAGCGAATCGCGAAACGGGATGATTTTTTTGGACGATTTACGGTATCGTAGCCTCGGTAATTCTAAACACGGTTAAAGCTATGGAATTTTGACTATTCTGATGATAGAGTTTCGGGAGAGAAGAGGATGAGAAGAATTATTATAAATTGAATGTTATAGCGTGGCGACGTGGTACTTTTCGATGAACCGGTTAACCTGTGGAATATTTGTTTACGCGATTTTTGTATTATAATGTGTCGTTTAAATTTGTAGGTCTTTAATTTTACTGTTGCGGAATTTCAATGAACGTCATTCGAAAAAAAACAATTAAAAAAGCTATCGTGACAACGGGATACTCTTGAATAAACCAATAAAATAATACATTTTTCACGTTATTTCTATATCGTACTCTCGATAGCTCGAAAAAAAAATAATTAAAAGGAAATATACAAAGTGTCTAGCAGGATAAGGGGGCCAAAAGTGCCCTTGAAGCTATTTTAGTCCACGATGCGTCATTCGATAGGTAACCATATGAAACCATTGTACACAAATTTTTAATCCGACAGCTTGGCCGGGAGGGTAGTTATGGGGTAAATTCGAAAAACCAGTTTTTGCTTCATTTTCGGATCTTATTGACGTGTAAATATGTCGAAAAAATTCTGACACATTCTAAACATGATTGCACACGTTAGGAATGATTTTCAGATTCTTCCGTTGCAAGTATCACGCGCAAAAAATCAAAAACGAAGACAAATTGGAAAAATGTAGATTTTGCACTGAAATCCTCAGGGTACAATTTTTAAATAATTACAGTAAGTACCTGATGTAACCAATATTATGCTCAATTCTTTTTCGTATTTTTTTGATATGGTGCAACACTGTCGGAAAAATCAAAAACCGATTTCTGGGACGCATTTCGGGCTGAAACGCGATCAGTATTTGCTATCTTTGCATTATTTTAATTCTGTATGGTCATTTTATTGCCTTCAATGTCTCTGAATGCGAAAAGATACGCTACATTTTTCCAATTTTTTTTTCGTTTTTAATTTTTTGCGCGTTGCACTTGCAACGGGAGAATCTGAAAATCATTCCTAACGTGTGCAATCATGTTTAGAATGTGTCCGAATTTTTTCGTCATTTTTACACATCAATAAGTGGCGAAAATGGGGCAAAAACCGGTTTTTCGAATTTACCCCATAACTACCCTCCCGGTCAAGCTATCAGTTTAAAAATTTGTGGACAATGGTTTCTTATGGTTACCTATCGAATGACACATCGTGGAATAAAATAGCTTCAATGATACTTTTGACCCCCTTACCCTGCTAGACCCTTTCAAAAGCTACGATAACAACGTGGACAGAGTCTCAGACACCCAATTAAAGGGCTGAAATGAGATACTTCTTACGCCATACGCGCATCATAGCCTTGATAATTCGCAGTGTAATCGTCTAAATACACGAAAAAAAGAAAAAAAATCATTAATTAGAAAAAAAAAGTCGATAATGTAAGAGGCTACAACGACGACGGGGATAGAGCCTCGGATAAGCCTGTAACAAAACATGAAACTATTCAGGCGTATCATAATCTCGGTGCAATAACAGAAAATTAATAAAATCCTCTTGGTAAAATACTCAAATCTGCTGTTAAGGTTAAAAGTAGCATGAAATAAAGATGGAAAATGAACCATCGGATCCTGTGCACACGTCGTTCCCACTGTGCTTCTCGAATGTTGAATAGAGTGCTCCCTCGGGAGAGATAGAAGGTGATTCTTCCGGAGTCGTTGCTCTTCGTAGATCTCCCTCTTCTAGAAGTCGAACGTAAGCGATTAAACGAAACGAATGAAACGCTCGAGAATCGTAGTATCTCGAAATTCGAAGATACTCGGTAAACTCGAGCCGGTGGACGGTGATTTCTTTACGAGCGACATTTATAAATCCGACAGAGATTTTTACTTGATATTTAACAGGATAATGCACGCATATTTTAAACGTTTCATCTCATAAAGATTATTTTAACGCTTAAACTCCGGACTGTGAAAAATTTCGATAAAATTGAAAGTCTTGTCTGATACGATGTTTCTGTATGAAAAAATTTGTATTCCGTGAATGAAATGATAAATTTGCGAATAAAATAACATATGGACTATATAATATTTCATCTTAAAGCAAATCCAGTTTTAAGCGTTAAGACGTTCTAAGACGTTATATGATCATGAAAGAATTTCCAACTCCTTCGATACTCGATGAAAATTCTATTCTGAAGTTCGTTGCGACGCTCAAGTTGAATTTGCATTTAAAAGAAGAGCCCTTCTGAATAAATGCTTTTAGTCGAATGAAGTTAACTCGACTATGTTGAGTGTAAAACTTTACGAACTTCGTCGGAAATGTCAAGTGTCTGATACTTCCCGGAACTTCGTGCATGTTGTATTCATTCGAGTTTACTTGGTGCTTCGAATTCACACGTTGTTAGTGATTCGTTTCATTTGCTTCTTCTCTTACATCCGATTTTCATGGTTCGATCGACAAATCTAAGCAAAGATTCGACTTGAAACGCAGTGATTAAACCGAGGCACGCGATGATTTCGAGTTTTCTTTCTTACTACATTTTTCATCGTTGTGCCAATCGGTTCGCACGTTTTCGAAGATTTCAAACGGGCGATTTATCGTTTTTGCAAATTTTGAAAATATATACTCGATAGAAAATTCTTTTCTTTTCGAAAGACGAATGATCAAATTACAATGGAAGAATCATCATGTTCCTTATAAAGGACAGGGAAAGGAGAAAACATCGTCAAAGATTTTTAAAATTTGGTACTTTATCGAAGGCATTTAAATTTCGAAATGTCAGTCCTCCCGCCAGGGACCTTTGAAATTCAAAGTTGACATTTTAATCCGAATTCTCTATCCTTCCCAAAGGATTAAACACTAACGGAAAATGCTCCCTGTAAAATTTCCCGAGTACAAAAAAGAAATAGTATTTAAATTTAAAAATTTTATTTTCGCCACAAAAGAGATACCAAAAATTCGATATCCCAACGAAGATACGTTACTTTTGGTTCTTCCTTCGGAGATAATATAAATTAATTTAGTCAACGCGAATCACGTATTTTCCCCAAACGATTCGATCATAACAGAAAAGTTGAATCCCTATCCCGTAATATAATTGCAATTTCGCAACACTTCGTGGGTACTTCCACGAAACTGAAACAACAAATCAACAATACTTGACTGA
This sequence comes from Cerceris ruficornis, assembly GCA_963989415.1. NCBI lineage: Eukaryota > Metazoa > Arthropoda > Insecta > Hymenoptera > Crabronidae > Cerceris > Cerceris ruficornis. The sequence continues at coordinate 41,307,552 of OZ022517.1, forward strand.
AATATGCACAATCTTCACGTCACGAAGCATTCCCGCAATTAATATACTTATCTGTTCCTTTCCATCGAGCGACGACCGTTAATTACTCTCGTTGGACGTCCGATCGAACGACAACAAAAAATATTATGTGTTATAACGTAGGCACCGATTTTACTTATCATTGTCGCGATTAATTAATGTATGTACAACAAATGCGCATAGGTTCTCCAGATTGTACGTTAGACTGAACAGAACGGAAGGTGATAGAGTGAGAAGAAAAGAAAGAAAAAAAAGATAAAAAGAAATTACACTTAAGCGATATCATTTACTTCGGTACAATATACGACGAATACCGAATACTTTGAGCGCAAATCTGCGATCGTACGTTTCTTTAACGACAAATCTCTCCACCTCTTTTCTTTTTTCCTTTCTCATAAATATACATGTATACATTTTCTTTTTAATCCGCGAATAATCTAACGAGAAACGACGGAAACGATCGATCCGATTTTCTCTCCGATGCGATGCGAGTTCCGGATTACCGTGATTTAGGTAATTAACAATTTAGTGTCGATTATAGAAAGCGCATAATGCATATGCCGATCACGAATAATTCTGCATTCGTTCGCGTTCGATGGTTCAGATCGTCTCCGATGCTCTGAGAAAGCTGAAACTATCGTACATTAGTCGAAGTAATTATGAAGTGCCTGATACTCGTTAGTGATGTTTTAATTTAGCACGGTCGCGATACGATCGTGAGAGATGCTTTATTATTCGTCGTAAACGGCTCCTACGATCGTTAAAGTGACACGATCGAGACGAACTTCGATATAGCGATGAACAAGTGGAGAAATTGTAATTGGCACAAGTATAAATGGATATAGTGAAACATTGCGACGATAATTATTATAATTAACGATTCGGGATGATTTCGGCCGTGTGTAATTAAGTTAGATCTGTTAAGTTCGCGGTGATAATGGCGAGACGGTTTAATCGAATGGTTTGATAAATAAAAAGGAAATGGAAGGGCTGCGATCTTCAGGCTGCATTTTGTAATTAGGAGATAGAAAATCGAGCGTAGAGATTGTCGATAGCGTTTAATAACCCCTAGCGAATCGCGTAGAGATGTAACTCTTGTCGATCATGTTTTTAAATAACTCTCGCGTGGTTTCTCGGTACTCAGATTAGAAAATTTGAATGTGAATAGTAACCACATAGGTATACTTCTCGATTAAGTCGAGCACGGAGCGAAAGTGTGTTTGTCAATTTACGATTATAAATCCGTAAGGTTTTTATGTAAAAAGGAGAACGAAAAAAAAAAATAAAAAAAAAACTGATCTGACTGAACCATGGTTATTATTCACATTGCACAAATTTCACGTTCACCTCGGAGACTCCGGAAACGCGTTCCATTGTTACGGTTCTTACGGTTGTGAGAAGGAAAGGAAAGTCGAGCAAATTTTTTTATTTTATTTTATGGAGCACATCCAAATCAAGGAATTCGCTGTTCGATGGCGAAGGATTTGCAAACATCCTTATGGTAGAGCATCGCGTGATAATCCGTAATATTCTACTGTTCAGTCGAGAAGCATTACAAAGAAGAAGACTTCTTAGACTTAGCACGAAGTTATTTTCTAAATTACACGCTAAAACTAAGATATTCACGACGGGTATTCGCGATCGAAGACACACGGTACACGAGAGGATTAAAGGCGGCCTTCCATGGCTGCAGATTTTAATAAATCGTCCTTTAAAAGCACCAAGGTCCGCTGACTTTAATCGTATTTATTAAACGTCGATAGAAACGTGTCTCGGCATTAAATTTAATCGAATTTTCAACCAAAGTTGTCGCGATCCCTTCGATATTCCTTCGATTGAATAGACTGTCGCATTTATATTCAAGAAAATGAAAAAAAAACAAAATAAGAATTCCGTGAAAATCCTACCTTCGTTACAAACGAGCTATTAAACGTGGTAAAAGGAGACGATGTATTTTAATATAAAGGAAGAAAATTCCAACAAACTAAGCCGATAATGAAATCGGCGCTGAAGGGATCGATGGGCGTTCTCCAAAGACAAAAAGAAAACGCGTACATTTCAATCGTGAGACACGTTTCTACTCCCCTCTCTTTTGCGTTTCGTTCGATCCGAGCTTCTCTTAATTACCGTTACAATTGTCTTTCGTTGTTGATCAAGACAGACCGAGATTTTACCTAAGCGCTTCAAGGTCCACCTTTTAATATGTATCTATGTATTATCAAGGACAGACAAAAAGAAATGTATGATAGTAGACACAGACGCAAACATACACACATAGAGGGAAAGAGAGAGTGACATGGTAATACACCCACCTCATATGCTATACATATATCGCCGTTATATTTTACTACAGGAAGAACAAAAAGAATAACTAATCGATTTATCTCTCTTACTAATTGTAAGATGTAAAACGTAATAGCACAGCAGCAAACGAGATACTGTGTGTTTAAAGAAAGCCTACCTATCGTCATTTAGCGTTTGTATAGATTACTCCGTACGAATTTTAAACCTCGAATAATTGTCCTATCGCGCGCGAGAAGAGAAGGGAAAAGGATGGCACGAGAAAGGTCGTCGAGAGACTCGGCCGAGAAACGAAATGAACGTATTATGTGTATTTCTGGACTGTGAGATGTTGCCACGCTACCTGCAACCTGGAATTGCACAGGGAATAGAGGAATTATCCACCCGCGTTTCCCTATTGAGTGACTTTATATATTCAATTGTAGAATAATATTAATTATTCGGTTTTATAATTACTCAGTTATTGAAAAATACTAAGCATAATAATAACACCACTGTTCTAATGAATCGAGTCGGTCACTTGTAGAAATCCATCGTTAACACTAGAACTACCAAGCCAGTCAAAATGACAGGTTCCCAATTTTTTTCAAAAATTCTCCAAGTTCGTATGAGAGCCACAGAGCAAATGTTCAACGTCCATCTCGTAAGACATAAATTATGGAGCCGATCATCTTTTCCATGTCTTGATTCCTCTTTTTCTAATGCACTTAATTAATATATTGAAATATGATTGATTTAACGCCGGTAGTTCTAGTGTTAAGTATCAGGGGGACCGGAAAGTAATGTCGTTTATTTACATTAAATTCAAACAAATAAATTTGTAACAAGTTTGCATTTTTAAAGAATGATGTAATCAACCTCGTTATCAGCAACCTTTTGTCATCTGGTGTGAAAATTTTCAATGCCGGATCGATAAAAATCCATTGGTTTTTGAGCAAAATATCTGAAGAAACGACATTACTTTCCGGTCCCCCTAATATTTACCACTAACACTAGAACTACTGACGATTAATTTGCAACATCTAAACATACTGGGTAAACATATTGAAAGGAAAATAACAAAGATGGAAAGTAAATTCGCCAAATTAATTACTGAAGTTTCGCAACATAGTGATAGAAAATCAAAGGGTAAGCAGGACTAGAAGTCTGTGGAATTTTTTGAAGAAATTCAGAACTCGTCACTTTTATTGCATTTGCAGATCTAACATTAACACTAGAACTACCAAAGCAGTCAAAATGACTGGTACACAATTTTTTCCAAAAATTCTCAACGTTTATAGGAGAGTCATAGGAGAAATATTCTACGTCCAACTCAAAAAACATAAATGACCGAATTTATCATCTTTTCCGCCTCTTGATTCCTCTTTTTTCAAAGTACTTATTTAATATATTGAAATATAATAGACTTAAAGCCGATAGTTCTAGTGTTGAAAACTTTAAACTAGAATTTCTTAGATGGAATTAAGAGAAACGGGCGAACAATTTCCATTTCTACTGTGTTGTTTCAACTCGTAGGTACGGGACCAACATCACATAGTCCAACAGTAAATACATAAACGCGTTACATACGAGTGTCCGCGAATTTGATACGCTTTTCGGCCAGAATCGAAGCGGATTCTACTTCGAATGAACGTGCAGGAAGATAATTACCATCTGGAAATGTATTTACACGGTGGTACGAAATACATGCTGCTGTTGAAAATGAAATAATTAAATAACTTTGACACCGTCATCGGACGTGTCAGTTGAATTGATGGTTTGGTTAAAGCCATTCGATTGGAAAAATATTATTTATTTTAATTGGTTTCATTTGGAATGATATCTGGTTTTATATTTAGGAGCAAGTGAAACCAGAATGGAACCGTTGCAATATTAGGCACTTAAAATCAAAATTGTGCGCATCTTAGATGACTGTTCATTTGATTATTTTATTTCTACGTTAATGGGTTTCGATATTTGTTTTTTGAAAAGATGGAGATAGAGCACGGTGTTACAAACAAATTTGAAGGTACTGAATAAAAATATGGTTTAGCACTATTTCTCGATTATATGAGCCGCCTGTTTTAAAACGTGTAACACAATATTTCTTGTGTATTGTATAATTATTTTAAAATGTAATAGTCTTCAATGGTTCTTAAGACGATTTATTATATCAAAGGGAACTCAAAGTTTCTCGTATTTTCAAGTTTCCAAAAAAATGGAAAACCAAAGCGTAATCATATATTATTGAAACTTCGCAAATACATTCAACTTTTTCACCTACCTCATTTATTTTACATTTTTTTACCTTTATTCTTCATTCTTATTTTTAATTTAAACTTACGGAATTAACCAGAGTCTCAAAGTAAGTATTTCAGTTCAGACGACTTTGAGTTTCAAAGTATTCCTTGCACGACGAATTAAGAATCAAGGATTAATTAAATTTGTGTTTTACAATGAGTCACGAATCGAGCAGAAATCCTCGGTATTCAGAATATCGAAGATCGCAGAATGATCCGTTATCATTCTCGTTTAAACTTCCACCCGATTCTGGCATAAGCGTTCATCAATGAACTCGTATCCTGTTCACGCGCCTTAATTGCAACTTCGAAGCAGCAAACATGCGTACGTCCATCAATGGTACTTAGGTGCGTTTATCCTCCGTGTTTTAGAGTTTTGTACAGATACTTAATGCGAGATAGAAAGAGAGAATGCTAGAAAAACGAGACGCATGATTGCGACATGACTGCGGTTTATATTTTTAAGTACGGCCAACGGATTACGTGGAACGTGTGGATTTTTCATTTCGATGCATACACACGTATATATGCATATGTGTTTGTGTAATCCGTACGCCTTGTATGCATATACATGTGTAAGATGCATACGTGTACCCGAGTCTTTCGAATTGACCGCACGACTTTCTGGATGTCGCTCGATTTCTAACCAAAAGTAAACCTGAAACGGGACGTTAGAAGCGGAAGTTGATGGAGGATACCGTGAGTGTGTGGGTGTAAGAGCGAATGAGAGAGAAGTGATTATTGAAATGCGCGTATTATCATCGTTTGTTCAAAAGAGGAAATGAAAAGCGAACGGCAGTAAATGCCTGTAAGTTAAACTGACAATGAGTTTTAACCGGAGAGAGAGATAGAGAGAAAAAGAGAGAAACAGCCGAAACACAAGGAGATTGATACAGACTGATATTTCAATGTTGAATGAAAAACAAAAGGAGTAAGTTGTTTCTTTAATGATAAATACTATTTAAGAGGAGCTGTACAAACGCAACGCTCTTTCGTTTCCGTTTAGTCTAAGCTGTAATATATATGAACGATATCGTTTAGATAAATCCCGTTAGTTTAGCGGAGATTTAGAACAAAGTAGTCGCCGTAGGCGCCCGAGCTTCGTGTAAAAAGTCGTTTAGGCCTTAGGGTATTGTACGAAATATACTCTGATCTCTCTCCAGTTAAAGTCTCGAGGTGGAGGATTTACGAAAATGGCAAGAGGTTAGGTACTTTCTACGCTGACGGAGAAAATCGTTTAAACTTGCACACCTTCCGGCACGTCGGCATCTAACGGGGGAAAAAAATCATCAAAGAGATCGATGAAGTTGCGAAATGAAAGAACGATATTGCTTTCTTCGAGCGAATGGAAGTATTGAAAATGGCGTTGTTTATTGAATGAAAAGATCGAGATAGAGAGATTTTCGAAAGCCGAGCAGACAATCGAGTCACTAAAACACTTGTGTATATCTCCATAGCCTATTGCGAATACCGGCACGATCTTGCTGGCTATTATTCGATAATATACAATACAATACATACATACGTATATACATATATTATATTCGCGGTTATATCTTCGATTTTACCGGTGATAGGACAAGATTTAACATTTAAAAGAAAAGCGTACGATTCGTAATTAGCCGTTAAGTAGAAACTCGTGCACGAAGGCTAGTTTATTCGTGTTGATACTCCAGCGGATTCGTGTACTTGAATTATTGAAAGAGCGCGCGCAAAAATGCATTCGCGGCTTCTGCCATTGCCGAAGGTATCATTGTCGAATATTCGACGGTGTACTCGAGTACCAATATCGGTATCCTTGCAACAAAGGAATATCGAACTCTCGTATCAAGATAAACTCCATTTCCGTGAAGAAACTGTGATCTTCGTGCGATTGATTCAATTCTGACACGCATATTTAGCTCGAAGCCTAAGACAAAACGGACAGACGTTGAAAACTTAACTCTTTCTGGTCTGAATTATTTTTACAAAGTGTTCGCGATTATTACAAATTAGGCGAAGAATTTCTACCGTGTACTCGGTGATTTTAAAAGTACCGCCAAAGATAAGTCTTCAGATGAGCGATGATAACGATGAAAATGGAAGATATTAAAAAATTATGATATACAATTTTATGCGAAGAAGATCACGATCTTATTTTCTAACAATTTAATATCGACTTCCCAATTTCATAATGACTTTGGAATATCACCTAAACATTCCTCAGTACCTATAATTATTTCTATCATTAAAAAAAAATGAATAACCAGCGATGGAAGATGTTGTGAAATTAATTTCATTTAGCTCACTACAAAATTGGCAAAGTAATTCGGACCGCAAAGGGTTAAAGTATGAGACTTATAAAAATTCGTAGTATTATAGCGTTGAAATAGTTTCAATTTTAAATGTCACACCTTCTAACGATTGCGACACAAGTTGTCAGTGAAAGCGAATGATTCGTTTGTGATCGGGTTTATTCGGACTGTCGTTAACTCGATAACAACGATGAGAAATTTTTCCTTCGCTGTTTAGCAAGGCGAAGAATTTATTCGATAAAGTTTCACAACGGAAGTGCAGTTTCTTCGAATCGTCAAAAATAATTTTATTCATCGATGAAATCGAACGACTGACTGGCGAATGTTCGTAGAAAAGTTTCACGAGTCGATCGATTTCGCAATTTTCCTCGCCTACGAGTACTCGAATTCTGAAAGGTGTCTTCGGTTATGCGGCTCGTGAAAAGAAGCTCGCGCATTGCAAAATCTCGTATATTCGCAACGTCGTGCAGCGCGCGCTTTTTAATTATTGCGCAGACTTTTATTGAGTAAGATTAGTCGAGCGGTGTTACGCGATCCTCTTATGCCGAATCGGTTGAAAGGACCACGATTGCCAAAAGGAAAAAGATCGGGACGGCGAAACGGATATTAGCGACGATAAGATCGCGACACGTTACGAAAGTCGAGGTGAAAGCACTTTAGGCGAGAGACACTTGTTTCTTCGTCTTACAAAAATTCACTGCGATAAGAGTACGTGAAAAACAATGGCACTCGTTGCGTGCATTTTGTTTCTCGATAATTTACACAAGTCCGAGATCATTGGTGCGAGCTGATTTCGAGACCACTTTATTCGAGATTGTCCCGATTTTCATGAATAAAAACTTTAATTTTCCGTCGATATTTGAGTCGGCCAATGATTTCTCATCGTAAAAAAAAACGCATCCCGTTCGACCATTACCTTTTTCAACGACTGAAAAGTTAAAACAACTTTTGCGTGGACTCAATTTGAGAAAAGAAATTCAAATTTCGCGCGCTTCTTCAAATGCGCACAAACACGCTTACACTGACACGCATACACCCAACCATACTCGAAGATTTGAGGCATGAGAGGTACGTATCACATGTTTTAACACTTTAGACGACATACGAATTACTTAGTTTCCATTCCGTCGTGGGACCCTCGGTGATGCCAGATTTCTTGCTGACTGATTTTCTTTTATACAAGACAAATCGAATCCGTCGAAAGAAAAGAGAAAATAAAATGACAAAAAAAAATTAAAAAAAGAAAGAATTTTTGAATAATTGTTAAAAAAAAATAAGTCGATGAAGAAGAGCAGAGAAACCTTTTCTCGGTTGTTTACACGATCTAGGATGAAACGTGAAAATGGTAAAGTAACATTTCTAATCTGGCATCACTCATCGAGGAAGTAATTTGAGGGATCGTGGCGGAAGTTCCGGCGTTTCCGGTCAATCGACGGAGCCATTCCGCTCGGGACCGTTGTATTACTATTTCGAAAGAATGGTGTCGCCCATGGGCAAAAACTAATTTCGTCGATTTGTGTGTGAAAGTAGGAGATTTCAAACTTGAGCGTCCATAATCGAGGGGAAGACAGGTTTTTTTCGGGATGTACATTCGGAATTGCGTTGTCTCAATCACGAATCATCGATAGATCGAATAGGAAAACGAGGTGAGAGGATCGGTATAGATAGTTTATTCTCTAGAAACGACGACGGGATAGTCATTACGTTTTATTTGTTTAATTCGAATAAAATGTATGAATCACGCTATTCGAATTATCAAAAAATCAACCCTGAAATGTTGACTCATCCATAATGGTTTCGTTTTTACACTCCAAGCGCTAATTACGCTGCATAAAATGAAATATTGGTAACAAATTAAAAATAATTGAAACCAAGGTTCGTTCTCTTAGTGAATTCACTTTTAAAAAGAAAATAACCAGTAGATAATCATCATTCGCCTCTATACACAATCGTCATCGTTCGTTCGATTCGATCGACATTTCGCACTCGTTATATCGAAAATCGTATCGATTCGACTTCCGCCATCTTCGATCATTCGAAAGAACCGTTCGAACGGCGCACGAACGCCTGTGCACAAAGCTAAGAGAAACATCCTCAAACAAATTGAAAAATTTGTCGAAGGAGAGGCCGAGAGGCCTGAGCAGTCCTTCAACGACTTTCTACGAGGTAAGAGTGCATACATAGATCTGTCCTTGAAGTCGAATCGCCAGTCGGAAGTTCGTGGTGATCTTCGCGTCGATAAATCGCCGGCGTCGTTGATTCCGACACCAAAACTTCCGACGACCGATGACTCTCGGAAAGTAGCCACGATTTCCTGCCTCACGGCTCGAATCTTTCGTCTCTCTTCCATCTCTGCCTCCTTCGTCGTCGTTTCGCTTTCTTTTACTCGTCAGATCCTCTCCTCGTTACATTCGAGAGACTCGATTGGGCGCATCCCTGTGCACGCATCAACGCGTTGCAACGTGTCGAATGCACTTGACCAGTTAACTGTATTCGACGTGTATACGCGTCAATCCAAAGCTCTGTTGCGGTAAACTTTTAAACACTGAATTGTACATTTTTTATCGAATAAATATGTAATCCTTCCACGTTTTGTTTTCCTTTTTTCGGAAAATTTGTAATAGGAGCATTTCCCCTGCGTTCGACGTGTATACAAGTCATTGCTTGATTTTAATTCCGCATCCTGCGAGGGATTTTCAAAACTAAACTCCACAGTTAACTGGTTAATAGTGACGCGCATCGCCGAGGGTGTGAATATATCGCGCGATGTTGAAGAGACGGCTCGCGGGTTCGAAATGTCTCATGTAGTTCCTTCGTTACGCGATCCAAATGGTGCATGCGACCGCTTAGCAAATAGCACGTTATATTTCGAAAATGCATATGAGAAGAGTCGTGTTCCTTCCATTTTGACCAATCAGACTCGCATTCCTTTCGAACTTCTATCGCGGGCCTTCTTTCCAAGCACTGCGTTATATATACCTGTACACCGAAGAACATACAAGAATAGACGTCACGATGACGTTGAGGATAGCTCAAATTTCCAAATAGCAGATTAGTGCGAACGATTTTTCATCCAAATACGTATTCGAACCTGATTTGTTTACTGGAACACTTCAAAAGCTGTATGCTCTCGGTGATACGCTCGTAGCCAGAGTTTAACACGTTGAACGCCACCGCTATTTCGATAGTTTCATCATTTCTACTGAACTGAAACTATTTCTATTAAAATTGCATCTTTATAAAGCAGAAACTTCAAAGACACCGATGAATATATATTCAGGAGAACTTTATCTTTTTAACGCCAATATTTAAATATTGAATATATTACAAAATTCGTAAATATTGTAATTTAAAAGTCATGTGAAACTTCATTGAATTCAGTAGCGCCGGTCACCGGTGACCCCCATGGCAGTCAACGTGTTAATATCGGAATATAGAAACGAAAAATGCGTATAAATGCGACATAGACGCGTACGTAGACGGATGTATATACGTAGACGGAAAAGAGAGGATGAAAGGATGAGATTGAAGAAGGAAGAAAAAGACACGTGAACAACGACGCACGCACATGGCGCGTATGGAAAGTTACGATTATTGTTAATGAATTATCGATGATTTACTGGTAATAATAATTACGATGATAATATTAAAGTTTAACATAATCCGTTTGTATATCAAGGAATCATGTAAAAGAGTATATAGTTATACATAGTTAAATAAAATAGCAAAAGTATGTATGAAGATGAGTGCGAGGGAAAGAGAGAAATCTGTCTATTTTGAGCGATATTTGAAGAATGGGCGCCGATCCGGTTACAATTTCCTTTCTTTTCTTTTATTTCTCCGACTTGCCCATGAGTATATATTCCCATATGTAAAAATGTTATAAGGATATCTATAAAAAGTGAAAATAAATATCATGTAAACACCGAGAATACCGACTGATTTGTGCAACCAAACCCAAAGCGTTCCTTGGAACGCGTTCCTTAACACTAGAACCAACCGGTCAAAATGACCGGTACACAATTTTTTTCCAAAAATTCTCCATGTTTATAGAAAACTCATGGAATAAATATTCTACGTCCACGTGAAAGAACATAAATCACCGAATCGATCATCTTTTCCGCTTCTCGATTCCTCTTTTTTCAAAGTACTTATTTAATATGATATACTATAATAGATTTAACGTCGGTAGTTCTAGTGTTAACGTTAAGTTCCTTAAGGCGGACAGACTTTCATTCGATCAAATCAATTAAGCTATCTTGAGTGCCCTTAGGACGCATTAATTCATTACGGCGTTCGCTATTCAAATTAATCAAATCAAATAGAAATTCTATCTGTTCGTTAAAACTAATAAATAACTTCAATACTTTTCTTCGGTGATTGATATACACTACCGGCCAAAAGTTTGGACACATTTGCTGATCTCCGTCATGATCGATTACACCGATACGTTTTGAAATGATCCTTTGTTATTATGTCAGATATTAACATGCTGCATTATAGTTTTAGACATTTCGGCATGTTCTTATATCCATAATGCTCTTGTATAAGTTGTACACCCAGTTTAAAATAATGCGCGGAATGAACTTTCATACTATCGGGAAAGATGTTCTGTTGTCGGTTCATATAGAAACCCGTGATTTTTTTGTTCTTTAAGAAGCGTTGAGTATTACAATAATAAATTTAGAAGCAAAAGATATAAAATTAGAAGCAATCGAAAAACTAATTTTCAGGAACCTAGAATATGTCAGGCTGTCATTAAAAGTTAAGCCGTTTTTTTTATGAAAAGGCAGTTTGAAGAAAAATACTCATTTCTCGATAGACAAAAATAATGCAAACTGTAAGACATGCTGCTTATAAGTATTTCGATAAATAAAATGTCCTCAGTTGCTCTAAACTCATTAATTTTTTCATGTAAATGTCCCGTTTCTCTAAATTTACGTAGTGATTCCAAACTTTCGGCCAGTAGTGCATATTCACGAAATTTCCAAAGTAGAAACGGCTTCTTTTTTTTGGATCGAACAGAAAAACTTAAGATTACCGAAAGCAACACTTTTCCATTGTCTTTACCATCAGATCTACAGGGGTTGTCAAAATGACATGTTTCGTGCTTTTTGTAAATCTTCTTGAAATTTTTAACGCTCTTTCTTTTCCAATTTTTTCCGTCTGTTTTATAGACTGTAAGCGATTTTTATCAAGTTCTTTCCCCCTTTCATTCATTTTCCTCCAGGCTATTAATTTCACAGTATTAACCCTTAACGAACGAACGCATTTTTCTAGAACAATGGCCAGTAGATCGTCGGAATTTTAACAAATTTATTGCTTTATTGCTAGAACGAAAAGAAGCGCATTATTAATATCGCTTTTATCGGATTTTATGGAAATTTTCAGTAACAATAGGTGGTACATGAACAGATATGTCCATACAAAAAGATACTGAAGTGAAAATTACAGAAAAATAATGAGAGTTGAAATAAACGAATATATAATAAACTATTTGTATACATTCATCAATTTATTTCTTATAGATTTACAATGTATTTATATAAAATAGAAAATGTAAGTAAAAAAATAAACAATTACTTATATACTTTTTGGGTGTACATACATATATACCACTCCATGCAGCCTGTATGGCGGCATTCGATTTTCTTGGAATATTTATAATGTCGCGAATATGCCGACATTCGTTCGCTAAGGGTTAAATTAAATACACCGGCTTGATCTTCGGTAGATCTAGTGTTAAGTTCGTTAAAGCAGAGCAAACGCGCTATCGTATTCGTGGCAAAACGCTGTTACGAGAAGAATTTATACGTTTGGTGGTTATAATTACTGTATTCATTTTCCGGATGCCATAAAGATACGAAACGGGAAGGACGAGCTGCGTCGATTTGTATTTTACACGGTTGAAACGGAAAAACAACAATTATACATATAACACGTCGACAACGGGAACAAAGGAAACCGTGCTAATTTCGATTCACGGAAAAAAACAGGAGTTTTACTCGGCTATAAACATAGATCTCAGAAGCGATATAATTCAAGCGAAATTATCACAGATTTTCACGATAGCTCAACCATTTGACGCTGCATCCGTTTCGCCATTCCGAAATCGTTAAAATTGTCAATAGAACATAAAGCGAACAAACGTTTCGTAATGCTTCGACCTTTCGAGATGTTCTCCAGCTTTTGAAAATTTTCCATGCAATGTGAACAATTTACTGCAATTGACTTTTTCATGACATCGAAAACACAAAGGGGGGCTATGGTGGCCATGAAGTTACAGGCTCGGAATTTGAATTAGCAGACCCCAATTCAAATTCTCCACCATCTATGGGAAATTTTTTCTAATTTATGCTTTAATGTACAATAGTTTCCGTTGATCGAAATTCACCTAAAAAAGTAATTTCTGAACAAAGATTCAGTCCTTGAATTAGTGGGTCCCAATTCCCTTGCACTTAAAATTTCCTTGCACTTATAGGAAATTTTTTCAAATTTATGCTTTAATTTATCATAGTTTCGGTGATTCAGAATTCACCTAAAACAGTAATTTCTGAACAAAGATTCAGTCTTTGAATTAGTGGGTCCCAATTCAAATTTCCTTGCACTTATGGGAAATTGTTTCTAATTTATGCTTTAATATATCATAGTTTCGGTTGTTCGAAATTCACCTAAAACAGTAATTTCTGAACATAGTTTCGGTCTTTAAATTAGTGGGTCCCAATTCATACGTCCCGCCACCTATGGGAAATATCTCACATGTGATATCTGTATCATAGCCATGGTGGTTCAGTACACACCCAAAACACTAGTTTCGAGGCAAAATAACAGTCGAGGTTGAAAAAATACAAAAAAAGTACAAGCTCGAATTCCGAATCAGTGAGCCGGAATTCAAATTTTCCGCCATCCATTGGAAATTTTCCGCGTGCCATGTATATCGTAATATATCGTACCATTGATGGTTCGGAGCCCACCTAAAACCGTAGCTTCCAAGCGAAATGATCACAGCAGTTAAAGAGAAAGAAATACAAAAAAAGCCAATAGTCCGTCATTCCTCTGTATAGTAATCCAAACTTTTTAACAAGTCTACCCAACATTGCCATGATTTTCGATGTCACATAATGCAATCGAAAGTTTCGTAACAATTTGCAATCGGCTTTTATGCAACTTCAACTTGTACAGAAAGTTTCGTACGTTCAAGATTTTCGGTGTAATATAATCCACGGGAAAGCATCGTAACGCGTTTACAATTGACCTATTGATAAGCGGTTAATATCTCGGTCGGCAATCCCGCACGTAATAGTATCGATCCTTATCTGGCGGAATGAAGTAACATTTAATAATTATGCCCGACCAGTTTGCAAGAAAACTGGTAGTAAGGTAAGCTGAATTGTCGCTCCCGAACCGGTATCTGCGGACGAACGTCACTTTATCATAAAGCGGTTACGGTATCGTATAATTAAACTTGCCTCTCTCTCGCTCTCTCGGTGCGGTGTTTATGAATTTAGATTGATCGAAAGTACAATTGCGCCGAGACATTCCCCGCTGACTATATTGCACAATTAGTTCGTATCGATTAATTTAGAATTAATTCGGCTTCCCTCTTCTTTGTGTTAACCGACGTTTCTTCGTGTTCTACGAGTAGGACAGAAACGAGGTGATTTTACGAGCTGTAGAAAGGGAAGGAGGGTAGAATGGGTAAGTAAAAAGGGAAAAAAGTAGGAGGAACGTGTGGAATGACAGGAGAAAGTGTTAATGATCGAGAAATAAAAAGAGCGGGTGAAATACAGGGAGAAAGAACGAGATAGAGAGAAATAGAAAATAGAAACGAAATAGTAAGGGCTTGATGGAATAATAGATAAATTAAAGTAGTGAATTAATAGTAAAGGCAACGCAAAAGAAAAGAAGGCAGAGAGCGGCGCGAAAGTGAGCGAAACATACATAAATAAGGAAACAGGAAAAATAGAGATAGGGTAAAGATCAAGACAAGGAGAAATACAAAATAGAAACGAAATAGTGAGAGATTGAGGGAAGAATAGAAAAATTGAGGTAGTGAATTAACACTAGAACTACCAAACCAGTCAAAATGACTGGTACACAATTTTTTCCAAAAATTCTCAAAGTTTACAGGAGAGTCATAGGAGAAATATTCAACGTCCAACTGAAAAAACATAAATGACCGTATTGATCATATTTTCCGCCTCTTGATTCCTCTTTTCTCGAAGTACTTATTTAATATATTGAAATATAATAAATTTAACGCCGGTAGTTCTAGTGTTAATAGTAAAGGCAACGCAAAAGAAAAGAAGACAGAGAGCGGCGCAAAAGCGAGCGAAAAATATATAAATAAGGAAACAGGAAAAATAGAGAGAGGGGCGAAGAGTAAAAAGGGAGGAATAAAAGTAGAAGAATAGAGAATAGCAGATGAAACAGTAAAAGGAAGAATACTAAACACTGCGTGGAAGAAATAAAATAGCGGGATGACAGGAAGGGAAGACTTCGAAATGAACGGCTTAAATAAAACATAGAAGTTAAAGAAAAAAGAAAAAACATAGACATAGAAAAATGGTAAGCGGAAACGAGACAAAAATAGAAAAAGGAAATGGAAGTGATAGGAAGGTAGAAATAGAGGGAAATAGTGATATGAGAAGCAAAGTTGGACAACAGAAAAGGTTATACGAGCCGTGACAGAAGAATAGAGATACAGGGGGAGAGAGAAGGACAAAGGAACGAGAGAGAAAAGTAAAAAAAAGGCGGTGACCACTGCAAGAAACAGCCGAGTGAGTTGTGGTGCAACGCGCGATGAATAAATTTCTCCGGTTGCACCCACGATTTCCCAAATGCTCGGCCCCTGATCGCAGTAGAGACGAAGTTGCGCAAGGTCGCCGCAAAATTTCAAACGCAACTCTGGTGCAACGATACCGAGCGCCGACAGATTACTCCAGTTGTTTTCAGACCGGTGTACGAGTTCTAGGAATTTCGTGGCAAAATTCTGCAATTATTTCGCCTTTCGTCGATCGCCGAGTTAGTCGAGTATAGGGGCATTCCTAACAAAATTTGGAATTTTTCAACTAATTCATTAGAAATCAAATATATCTTAAACCTTCCCAAAGAATATATAAAAGTGTATCGATTAATGAAATGAAAAATGCAATTCTATTAAAAGAAAATAATATTGATCTTAACACATTATTTATCGTCCACTTTTGTGGATATTGCACACGAGTGTCTCTATCTATTTCTAACGTTCTATGAATTGAAAATTTAATTGTGAAAAAATGAAGAAGTCATTTTGATTTCAATTGTTTGAAAGCAGGATAATTATATTTTATTTTTATCGGTCTGTGAGTGTTGACAAACGAAAAGCATCCGGTAGATGAAGTATTAGTTCTTTAGTAAATAAAAACTTGTTTGTCAGTTTCTTCCTAATAGAACGAATAAAATGTAATAAGTTATCGTCAGATAATTTCTAATTGCCATCGCATTAGTTATACATGTACTTCGAAGCGAAACCTTTCCTATTAAGCTGGTAAACTTGTTCGTGTTTTGTTATATACAGAGAAACGACGAAAAGATTGCTTTTATAAAAGTAAGTATTCTCAGAGAATGTACATTTCGCGGTACCGAATAAATTGCGCATTTAACTTCGAAATCACTACGGTATTCAACGAGGAAGCACATAAAGAAATACTAGTAATAAAAATTTCATCTATCCACTTTCGCCTTTTATTGCCGTTAAGCGTAATAGTACACAAGGAATTTTAATAACAAGGAAGCGTGCCCATATAACTAAAGGCATCGAAAATTATACGCTTTAAATTGTCGAAATTCTGTTTTATTTGTAGAAAACATAAAGGAAATGTAATTTCTAAAAAGATAGGTACATTTAACATTGGTCATCGATAATTGAAACTATACTCAACTATTAACCCCTTGCCCTACGATTACGTTTGCGACTGTGCGTGCAATAATTCAGAATTAAATTGCTAAAATGAAAATCAATCAGTGATTCCTGATATATCTTACAACCGAGCGCAATATTAATAACATAGAAATAATTTTACTGTGTTGTGTTCCACTGATATTTTCAATTTCATCATTTTTGGGAATCTTCAAAATTTCCTATTCCATCTACCGCATCACGAGTGCCACTTGTTATTATAGGTCAAGAGGTTAAACTATATTTAAAAAAAAAGTTGAGGCGGTCTAAACACATTCAAGACCGATGATTCGTCTTACGGGTCATGCAAAATCTCACCGGTACCACTGATGACTCACCTTGTGGGTCAGATACAATGATCACCATTATCAGTCGCTTATCATTAAAATTCTTCCTGATAGTGTCCCCATATGAGGCCTTTATTGACCGTACGGTGATTTTTTACAGTTTTATTACGCGTCTGCTGGACTGATCGTTATTGCACAAACTCTTGGCAAAATTTAGACGTAACTGCGTTGTTACGACACTGCCATTCGCTGAATACCGCGCTCCTTGCTACCTGATCTATGCGTTCTATCAGTTTTTGTCACCTACATAAGTCATTCTATCAATTAACGTTTCAACTTTGCCGCACTAAACGACCGGGCATACGTCGAATCGTGTCTGTCGATCTCCTTTAAGATCATTTCTCGACTCGTACGTTACTTTCGATCCTGAAAGCGGCTATTATCTCCTGCCACGAAACGTATTCATTTAGCTGTGACTTCGTTTCGAAGCAATCGCTCTACGTTAAAAATATCATTAAATACAATTATTGAGTATTATATGTTGCCTGAGTCAACATTTAAAGAAAATTTCTTCCGTTATGGTAGAAGCGTTAGTTTCATTGAAGTTAGAGTTCTGAGCAAGAGTTATATTGGGACTTTTAGTACGAGATCTATCAGCCTTATCGAAATATCTTGTTCTATTTGTTTTTTAAATACTCGGAACATTTCTACAGCTGCTTCCTCTGTAATTTTACTGCAACTACCTTGTAGAGTGTAACCGATTAAATCTTTCAAGTTCCTTACCTTCTTCGTTTCTTTCTTCTAATGTATTTATTTAATATTTTTTAATACATTGGATTAATCGCTAGTGTTTATAGTGTTATTCTAAATAATAATGAAAATTCGAGAATTATCGTGAATGGCTATAATCGACGTAGTCAAAAGCACAGAAATCCCAGGCACCTGTTCGCAAAAATTTAATTTCAATTGACTAGCAACGGGGTGGAAAAATAATTATAATTAAACAGATAATTAACAAGAGCTAATTTTATCACGGAGTATAAATCAAAGAAACAAGAGGAGAACAGATGTATTCTTATCTCGAATTCCACGGGCCAGGAATATTATTGCACGCCAGAATTTCAAGATGACGTTGCACTGTCGAAGAATAAAACAAAAGAAAGAACGATGTTTTGCCGATAATATTCGAGCAATATCGGGCAACGTGTATTTGTTGAAACTTTCGGGTTTTTTGTTTACACCGAACGAAATTCCGAGGCTATAACTGTCTTCTTATACGAACGTTCGAAATGCTGAATAAAGAATGCGAAAAGAATTAATTGATAAAAAAATTCAGGCATAACGCGAGCGCAAGTCTAGGAATTTCTCGGATCGACGGGAGAATCCTTTCATTTTAAATGCCGACCTGACAACACGTGTTTTAGTCTCTGCTCTTTATTTCTAAAGTTGAAATTATTCGAATACCTTTAATAATATATGTATAACTGAAAGAATCAGTGAGATATTACGTAATGAAAAATGAGAGTCCGTTAAACAATAAATTAAGTCTGCATAAGTATTAATGCTCGTATGTATATTTATATTTTCTACATAATGAAAAAAAGAGTCTCGCGATTATTTAGGAAATCTGAAGCTTTATGAAACGAGTGTAAAAATGGAGCCTGTAAAACGATCAGTGAAATAGATTTTCGAGGCAGACGGTGAAAAAAGCTGTTCAATATTCATGCTTGAACTGGTCTCCTGTTGTGATAATTTAACAGCAATAATCACAGTGATTAATTTATATTTAGAATCTGTCCTAGCTTACGATCGAAGAAACTTCAACCTCTCAGCTTTTCAAAGCTTTATTTGTAACGTTTCTGAAATCATAAAAATTGCTAAAAGTAGGGGTAATAAATGGTATCTTTAGATTAAATCTGAATTTAACGTTATATAACTCACCTTTCCTGTTTCGTAGGAAAATGTCACGAACTTACTCGTATTGTTAACTTAATTAATGTAGACTAGATGTAGAAGATATTACTTCGGAATTACAAAACTATAAAGTGAAGAATCGACAATATTACAAACTAAATCCGCCTTCAGGATTTTTTTTAATGAAACCGGAAAACTCTTTTGCACGGATCTTTTACATACACATTTCATATTACTTGACGTAAACAATATGTTTTTTCGAATCTAAATACATGAAAGTGTATCAGATAAATATTTTTTAACGAGGTCCTTATAAAAAGGGCCCTACTAGCTGCCAAAATTTTAACCGTCTTACGAACCAAAACAAAAAATGTAGTAGCAATTGTACTTATTTTAGCTATTGTGTGAACTAAGAAAATAAATAATGTGATTTCTCTAAAAAATGATAACGCTTTGAAATTCGAATGCACATTTTTGAACATTTCTTCCGCGATAGCTACATATATTTTAGCCTCAGTGTTTGATATACATGATGCTGCAATTCAGCTGAAACTCTAAATCTCAGGCATAATAATTATATAAATTAACCCTTATGGGCCCGTGTAACTTTGAAGTAACACAAGACAAATCTAAGATTTTATTCTTCAAAGTGAATTTTTTAAAATTGTCAAATATTACAAATTAGTTCTCAAAGATCACGAAATTCTTTACAACTCAATGTTTCAAAATTAAGTTAAATATATCATTTATAACAGTATTTTTATCATTTTCTAGAGTGCTATCGTGCAACTGACCTTCAGATCCCACAGAAAATTCGTACCACAGAGGGTTAAAGCCGAAACAGAACAAAAGCAGAAAAAATATTATACCTCAAACTCATGTTCACAGATTGTAAAAAAGAAGGTAATGACACAATCAGAAGATACCTGTTATTTAAAATCTACGATTCTGTAAATTTCTACGAAAATATGTGCAGCAAAACGATGACTTTTTTTCTCACTTCTCGGGGGAAAACCACGTTGCGACAGTGCCGCGAACTAAATTCTCCGGTCGTTTCGGTCAGTTGACCCACGGAATGCGTTCTAACGCGTTACCGTTCGCGATTGAAACTCATAAAATACGCTTTTCACGCGGCGGCATACATTTGCATAAATAAGGAATATTGGCGGGGATAAGGAGGGTCGTACAAGTCTGAATTTCGTGTACGTACAAGACGAAATTGTAGAACCAGTTTCTTAACGCAGCAATTTTCGTCCGTTCCTTCGGCTGCTGATTAGTATTTAGCAAGAGATAAACGAGCAGAACGACAAATCTGCGATCGGTAGATTGATGTATGGTATTTATTTATTTATGGTATCTGATATTAAAAAGTTTCTAATTTTACAGGCTTGGTCTTTCACAGTTTGAATGCCGCGAGGGTCACCGGTGACTAGTGTTTATAAATTCTAGGAAATTTCTGCTGAGTTTCAAACAATTACGTTTAGGATCTTTTGAAGAATGGAGAAATTGAGATAAGGTAATAATATAACTGGATAGACAAAGTGTACATTTGACTTTTTCTCTGAAGCTTGATTCAATACACACTGGCATGAGGGCTCCAAAAATGATTGTTATCACAGTAAAATCTGTTATTTCGATTGTGAAATTTGATTCCGAAATGAAATATCGAAATATATCTGTTTTACATTCCTAGAACGCCCTCATTATTACTTTAACTGCATTGTTACAAAATTCAACACAATTAACACATCAATTACCTACATCTCTCAGTGTACCCGTGCAAAAGAAGTCTACGCTGATCTCGTATCTCATATTTCCCTTTTTCTCTCATTTACGAATTTCTAAATTGAAAATAACCATCAAACTCCAGTCCGTTACCCAAAGAAGAGATATTAAATAAAAAGTCAGAGGGACCAACAGTAAGACAGTCTTCATGACTAAAGTAAAACGCAAAACACGATAATTTTCCACGTTCATCGATCGAAAGAAACGGAATTTCCTCCTCGATCGGTGCCCGTGTAAGTTAAAAGGAACGCATAGCCGATCGAGGCTATCCTTCCCTCGTCTATCCGCGATAAATCGCAACAAATGGCGAGAGCCCGGAGGAATAATCTCGAGTTCCTTGGCTTCGAGGTCTGCCTCGAGATACGCATTAGATAACACGCAGTCTCGCACACGGCCACCTATGCACGTATATATCGTCGTTCGAGAATGCATCGGCCGAACGTTGCAAGTCCATCTCCAGGAATCCGGCCGCAATCGGCTGCAATCGGTCTTCGCTTTCACGCGGCCTGACTCTCTATCGGCCGATTCCACTCGAGATGCGTCGACCGCTTTTACTTTTGCTTCCTTTACCTTCGCCACGGCTTTCCTCCTCCTTGCACTTGCCTTTTTTCTCACAGTACCTTTAGCTCGCCTACACGCTTAATGCCACGTCCATGGTAGAGAGGACTCTTGCGCGATTCTTGCGTATGATGCTACGTATTATACAGATTGCTCGGTTCGCGAATAACCGAAGAACAATGTTCACTGCTGGTGCGGCGGATTCTACGAGTACCTCGTAAATTATCCTGACACCATTGACGAACAGCGAACATTGTTGACAATGTACGGTGCATGTATTAACCCTTTGACTGCTACGGGCGCAAATGTGCGTCCAGCGAAATCTATCACTGTGGCCTATGGGCGCACATAAGCGTCCGACACAAGCCGTCGATATAGACTATGGACGCACATGTGCGCTCGGCGATGGCTTCGATTGTTTACTGCTGTCTTACTGTATTTGTCCAGAAATTATTTTATCGTTTCCGTGCAACAATCTCAGAAACAACATACCTTGTTGCTTAGCAACAAGAAAAAATGAAATCTCGTTTATTTGGTCAATTATTCACTATATCTTAAATTCGTTTCATCTAAGTTTTTCTTTCTTAGATGAAAGTTTTTGTTTATGTATGGTTTGGACTTCATTTTTAAATTTTCAATATGCAAATAAATACATTATAATTATCAAATTATGGCGTTTTAAAGTTTATCCTTAATGAATAAACAATATATATTGTTCACGCGGAGCGCTTCGGCTCAGAGTATTCAGCAGTCAAAGGGTTAACACTAGAACTACCAAACCAGTCAAAATGACTGGTACACAATTTTTTCCAAAAATTCTCCAAGATTATATGACAGTCATAGAATAAATATTCTACGTCCATCTCATAAAACATAAATTACCGAATCGATCACCTTTTCCACCTCGGAATTCTCCTCTTTTCAAAGTACTTATTTAATATATTTAAAAATAACAGATTTACCGTCGGTAGTTCTAGTGTTAACGAGAAATACTCGAAGATACACGAATTATGTATATAGAGGAAGATGGCTGTCAGAATGACGCAGCGGCTATGATGAGTGTGGAATTGCTCTGACTTCAATTAATGGGTGTAAATTCAAATCCCTGATAGCATTGGGACATTTTTTCTTAGTTATTATTTTATATATCGTCGCCTCGGTAGTTCGGAGACCATTTAAAATAGTAAGTCCTAGATGCAATAATGATGGTAGTCAAAGTCGAAGTAAGTCTCTATTTTTAACACTAATAGAATCCTCTCCTTCTACTTGTTGATGGACTATGGTGATGCTGTATTTCCAACAGATTCGCCATACGAATGTAAAACAATAAACTTACACGGGAACATGCCGAAATGTAAATCACCGATTTTTATGAAATTTTAGTGTGACATAGTATTCGTGAAAATATTCGTATAAATAAGTCCATGTTAAAAGGGTAAATGCCGCCCTCAAACTTAGAGTTGCGAAAACTATTTATTGAATATCTCGGAAACTATTAGAGATACAGGAATTTTGTAGGGAGTGAAAATTAACGCGTGTTGAAGGCGACTCCGTTGGTGGAAACATTTTTTTAAGAAATCCGTTTGTTTAAATATCATGTTAAAAAATAGTTTTTTAAACCATTTTTTGAATTAAATTTCAATCTATTTTCTTGAATATTTGTTTGTAAAAACTTTATAGCCAAATACAAAATAAGGATAAATTAGAAATTTGATGTTTGTGTTACAAACAAAAGTTATTATGTTTTCAATTGTATTTTTTGAAATATTATTTAAACAAACGGATTTCCTTCCTTACACATTACAGGCGGGAAACAAACTTTTACGGTTTTCGCAGTCTGTCGCTGGAGCGCGGGTCTCTTAAAAGTACGTATTTAGAAGATTTGCGGTGGAGAGCGGGTATCGTTTAAATACGATGGGCATTACCTATTCAAAATATTGTTGTTGTTTTTTTAAATAATGATAGAGCATATATTTAAGTGTAAAATAAAAATGTTTCGTTGAGAAGAAGGAAGTAGTTTTTGATTTATTGTGGTTTGACCGAATGATCTAACTACCGCGAAATTCACGAAAAACCGCCCCCTAGATGCGTAAATCTGCGGCCAAATATACCCGCATGCAATGTGTTAAGAAATCATAGCAGACCATAATTTATCGAAGTTATTACTTTCAACTACACTCTTTAGCATTAGCAAATGGCTGACAAACAACAAATTTAATGGTTAGAGAAAAATGTTTATTAGCTGCTACTGTACGCTGTCACGTACACACCAGTGTACACAAATTGTTCTATGACGATTAATGAACAGCAAAACGTATTAGTTTACAGGATTTTCACCTTAAGAAAAAGTGTTGTGTATAGTATCACTTGCATGTTCATGTCCGCCATCATTGTGGACTGCTTTACGAGCAACTCATCAACCAACATCTACCGGAAGAGGTACGACGAAGGATCCGCTCTTGAGTTACATGGGAATATTTATTAACACTTTAGAAATATTACATACAAGATTGTTGCAAGCTGTAGTGTCATGTTTACGTTGGTGTATTTGTCAGGAACTTAATAAGATAATTCACTGTCAGTACGATCAATTTCACGAGTAGATTCTCAACCAACCTCAGCTTGTCGGATAATAAGGAATATTATTTATCCGTGAACAAATACTTGAGAGAATCTGTTACAGAGTTGTTGGACAACGAGATATAACCGCTTGAAGCTCATATGACTTTTCTCTTTTTACTTTTCATTCAAAATTCGAAAGAGATTAAGAACTTTGAACACAACCTAATCTCCGTTGGAAGCCTCGTTGTCTGATCCTTCTCACTGTTTCTTCTATTTCAATTTCTTTCATTTTTAATACGGTATATATGTATTGTACCATCTATCGCAATTGCAACGATATTCACAAGTTGATGATAGAAATTCGAACGATAGCCTCGCAAATTGCCCATTTTAATGCAACTACAATCTTACGTAAATGCACATTTTGTACTTACAATTAGACCGTTCCATTATTGCACGATATCAGACTTCTCTTTTTTCATTCGAAACAAAATCTACGTCTCTATTAATTGTTACGTGTACCAGAAATACGTATTGCGATTTTGCAAGACTGAAAGCATAAATTCCACCTGAGTCGCTGATAAAAATCGCGAATCGCTTTGCTGCACTTTTATGGCATTCCGTACTGTCATCGGAGGATCTCGAAACCCTCGAAGCAATGCAACGACAAATCAAGAAGTCAATGAACGAGGTAATACAATGAATTAAATTGATCGACAGCATAATGGAGACAAATTGAAGAAGCATGGGCGAATTAGACGCGGCGCGTCTCGGTTTCAGAAATTACGCTGCCCCGCAAGTGCAATATCCTTGAAGTAAGCTGGAAACGATAAAACGAGCCGACAGAATTGTTTTGTCGTTTATTATTTGGACAGTTGATATCATTGAGATTTAGGATTCTTTCAAGACTTTTGGACACTGTGTTATAATGTGTAAATTGTTAAATTGATGAATTAATTTTCTTCCTTCGTCACACTGCATTCAAATGTACTTACTTATCACGAGGTCGAATTAGAAACTAAGAATTTTTATAAAATTACAAACTACATATCGAGAGCAGAAAATTACAAAGATGAATAGTTTACAAAACTAAAGAAATTCCGATTACTTGTTTTATACTTGAAAGACAAAATAGAATATTAGAGTTTACAAGAAAAGTAGAGAACTCAATCGATCATTGACACTTTATCTGCCGCTCATTTTTCTGAACATTATGTACTAGTGTACATACCTACTTGCAGAACTCTATAACATTAAAATTAAAATGTTAAGAAATGCTCATTATGTCGTTTTAATTTCAGTTGTTCCGAGGCAGCGTAACTTTATTTTATTATCATCTGTAAAAACAGATTAAAAGACTGTCGGCCAATGAGTATTGATAAACAGAAAGCCTATTAATTCGCTTCCGGTAGATGAAGTGAGGCGTCAACAACTTCAATCATATACGAAATAACACCTTGTCAAACGTGCAGCACGAAATAAACAACTCAAAACACAATCGATCGCATCGACTCAATCATTTTGTGCTAACTCTTGCTATTAGGGGGACCGGAAAGTAATGTCGTTTCTCCAGATATTTAGCTCAAAAACTAATTGATTTTTATCGATCCGGCATTGAAAATTTGCATATTAGATGACAAAAAGTTGTTGATAAGAAAGGTGACTACATCATTCATTAAAAATACAAACAGGTTACAGGTTACATCTATTCGTTTGAATTTAATGTAAAAAAACGACAATACTTCCCGGCCCCCCCAATATATTAATTTATCGCAAGAACAGTGGTTGCGCCGAGCTACGAAGAATAATTTATGCATGGCTCACACGCCGAGAATACTCAACAATTAAAGAATTATGTCCAAGTGTAAAAGAATATCAGGATACAATATATAAATTATCAGACAATATATTCCAACAAAACCAAACGATATTGAAGTACATAGGTTTGTAAATTGAATAACATTCAATGAAATAATCAAAGCGACAATAAACAACAAAAATCCACTGAAACCTCAAAACAATAATTTATCTCTCACGCCGCTTTCTGTCATCATTATTCGCACGATCTACCGGAAGATCGTCTTCGTTGAAACTGCCTCGATATTTCATCTCCTGCTATTAATAACAAATACGCGAACGCGCCCTCGCCGATCATTCGCGCGGGAGTGGATTAATAATTGAAACGGATGCCAACGAGCGTGTATAAGTACGCGCAAGGACATCGTATTACTGCAAGTCCCATAAACGCGTATAATTATTCATATATCTCGCTTCGGGCTATCATTGAAAGGTCCTCGTGGTCCATGAATCTCGATGCGCGCAAATATAAATATTTATAGACTCTCCACTTTGCTATTTTTTTTTTTGTTCTTTTTTCGTAACCTACACGTGAAATTAGTCCACGTTTAGCGAGGTTGAAGGGAGAAATAGGATAAGAGGAGGGGGAGGGAAAAGGAAACCAACTACCTGAACCGCGTCGACAATGCAACGAGAAAAAATCCATTGACGTGTGCAAATCCATGATATCCCCGTCACCGTTCTAAGCGGCATGAGTCGAGAGATTTTTCGTAACAATTTAATCGACACAATAATCGTACTTGTTGATCTTTGGCGCGAGGTGAATGTGGAAAAATCGAACGGTCGACTCGGACGCGCGTTTAAACGGTAGAGTATAATTAACCGTGTTCTTTTCTTTTCCTTCGCGCATAAGCAGCTTATTAATTTTACCGCGCTGTCCGCCGTGTTTCGTGCGATCCGCGTGAAATGCAATTTTCGAAGTTCGCTGCAAAAGTGAAAGTACTCGCGGGATGTATCGCGAGGAGATTGGGAAAAATTTAGATTAGAGATTTCTCCGGGTGTACATCGTCTCGCGATTGCGCTTAATGAGTCTTCGGCGAAATAACGTTTCGTCATCGAAATTCCTGGCGTAAAAAAGCCGAGGAATTCAGTGCGTTGATTGTCTACCTGTTGTTCGTTCGATGTAGAGAGATATGTTTTTCACTTACGTTAATATTAATACCGACGAAATTATGGCGATAGAGATTATTACGTCTGTGGTCTTATTGGTCTGCTGTAAAATATCAAGGAAGTGACCTTGTCGCGCCGCATTTCTCAATTTGCTCTAGTGGGTCTATGGTGGATACGGAGTTGAAGTCTGGGACACCCTATTAACCCTGTGCCCTACGATTTGCTTTGTGACTGCCTCCGCTATAATGCAGAATTTAATTGCTAAAATAAAAACTGATCAGTGATTCTTGATATATCGTATAATTTAACGTAATGTTAATATTATAGAAATAATATTATCGCGTCGCGTCCCAGTAATATTTTTAATTTGATGAGTTTTGCAGAACTTGAAAATTTCGTATCCCATTTACCTCGTCACGAGTGTCACTCGTTATTATAGGGCAAGGGGTTAATGGGCCCAAGTTCAAATCATCAGCCACAGCATTTAAAAAGTAATTTTATTCCGCTATAGTAGTATTTTTCTGTATTCTTGCATGATCTCACTCTATATTAGATGCCTATCACAATCTACTACAGGATAGGATCGATGGTGCAGGGATTTCAAGTCTAACTACTACTGCATAATACTATAGGGTACTTGTATGATATCATTGACGTTACTATTACGTAGTGAATGTAAGGTACTGCATAACGCTATGCAAATTTGGTATTGCCATCTCAACGAGCACTACTATTTTCGAATTATTTTCTAGGAGTTTAACCCTTTTATTGCTGGTAACCTTACATATCGGTCCTGGGCACCGACGCACAGTGGTCGATTTCGTCGAAATCCTAACCAAAACCTCAAAACGTACTTCGACTTATACGAAATTTTACACATTAGGATTATTTGGATCTCTGATTATGAATCTGAAGTCAAAATTTCCAAAAACAAACTGGCGGATTCACCATGGCGGACACGTGTATCGAAAAAACAATGGTTCCGCGCCAAAATCAGTATTCTAATACTTTTTGGGTCTCTGATTATGAATCTGAAGTCAAATTTTCCAAAAACAAAATAGCGGATTCACCAGTACAATAAAAATTATTATTAGCGGAAAAGGATGCTCTGATGTATTAAAAATCAAACGCAGTTGCTAGATTTTGAAAACCGCGAAAAACATTTTTAGGGTTTTAGCCAGTATTTCGGCGAAATCGAACACTGTGCGACGCGAAAACTATCATGGGATAATCTGTCTGCCGTATACCATTACGTTCAGATGACATTATGTCGCTTCTCTAACAGCAAGAGACAAATGGCTTACGCTGAGATTTATCATTAGTCTGAGGAGACTAAGAGATATATAGACTATGGGATAGACAGAGATTTCTATAAGAGCACATACTAATTTCAGCTTTGTATTTCCTTTTTGCCTCAAAATTCCATTGCCGTTTTCTCTTCAGTCTTCTACGTATTATTGCTTGATAAAAATCGACCATGGTATTCTTTGCATATGTCACGTAAATGAGCTTGATAGGAAAAGGGTTAATGGCACAATTTCAGTCCTCTTTTCGGCCTACTGTATTCTACTGTGCGATTTCGGTACAACGACCTCACTCGACGTTACTTCCTGCTATATAATACTCTAGAACTTCGCTGCGAAGATCGCGGTTGACAGTAGCATTCTTAAACGATGTTATGATGTTTTGCTACTTTCTAATGTATTCTATTATAAGACTTCGGTATAACGGCCTCAGATGACATTACGTCAGACTGCATATCAATCTAGCATTTCGATATGACAGTTCTATCATCAGTCGACGCTGCTATTGCTGCTTTAAGTAGAACTGTAGATCATTATAGTGGTTTCAGCTGATGTTAGCTTCCATTATAAAAAAATACAATAAAAGTGTAACGAGATGGCATAACGGCAAAGGGATCCTTAGTTTACCCCGCCTTCTTCCGGTTTTGACATGTTCAGAGCTCCCTCCTTATCGAAATGATACGAAGTCTGGACACCTTCTGACATCCTAGACTATGCTGCCTCGGCACAAAATGATTATACGCTGCATTAATGTTCCTTACATTCAAGTCCATTTCCTGGCTACTTAACCCTCTGTGCTCCGAATTATTTTACTAACTTTTCGTCAGATAAGCAAATATAGTCTCGGAAAATTGTCTACCGTTGATTATTCATTTTTACTTAATATTAATTATAAATAAATTTATTTCAAGACGCAAAATTATTGTTGATTTCGAAAAGTAAATAATTAGTAGTTGAATGTACCAAGCAACGGGCGAAAAATGCCTATAATAGCCAAACTTGAAAGAAGGCGCGCGGTGTCTGGCACGGGGTAAGAGGAGAGTGTCGCTCACACCGCCTATCCCCACCATATCGGCCCTGGAAATCTGAGATCGACTAATGACAACTGAAAACGCAACACTTCTTTCGTCGTTCCCATGACGACGCAACGAATGTGCGGCTCTTTAAGCCAGTCACGCGTTAGAATCGAAAATGACGTCAGAACGAGGGATGTCTCTATCCGTCAGACGAATCATAACTAACCAGTGGCCAGAGGACTTCTCTTGTCTTTGCGGGCTTTATGCGACCGTTTTCCACCAGGTGGAAGAGTTTTGTTTCGGTTCCAAGAAGACTGGTTTCTTATGCCATAATTCTGTCTGTTTGTACTATGGTTGACCTTTGAATGTTAACGTGTACCTGCCTGTGTCTATGCGTTACTTGGGATTGCATCTACAGGGTAACACGGGGAAGCTTTGCCCTAGTGTTGCGCGTAACACCTTTACTTTTTGACTCGGGTATCCCGGGTTCGTCAAGCCCGTACCTGTCCATCTCTATATACTGAGGGACCAGAAACAAGGCACTTGAGGGATAATTTGCTCTGATCCGCCCGACGGAGAGGGACATCCCTTTCCTTCACGCATTTTCGATTTTTACGGGCTATTGGCAAGGGACACTCGCACATTCGTTGCGTCGTCATGTGAACGACGAAAGGAGTGTTTTATTTACGATTGTTATTCGTCGATCTCAGGTTTCCCGGACCGACATGGCGGGGATAGGCGGTGCGAGAGCAATCTACCCTTCCGTCCCAAGTGCCTTGTTCCTGGTCCCTCACTTTACCAAGAGCTGGACAGGCCCCTGGGGGACCTTCATATCGAAATGTTAACGTCGTAGTAATTACGCTCGTATCGGTAGGGGATTTTTAGTTAGTATGAACAAATACAAATCCCTACGAGGGATTCTTGCGCCCATGCATCTAAAACATCAACCTACCACGTTCGATTTTTCTCTCTTTGTACGAAATTCTGCTTGTCAAGAGTGGCCCATAAATTCTTAGACGATTTTAAAAGCTAAACTCAAATTTTCAATTATCTAGGTACTCATAAGTCACCATGAATGCAGATATAACTCAATCAGCCAACCCCATAAATACGTGTGACGCAATCATCTGCTTGTAATTTTCTCATCCCTTCAGCATACCGCATTCAACTGCAGGGCTTCGATACTGTGATCTAAATCACCGATATCTGCAACTATTTAATATATACTGTAAAACTTTGCTATGAGTATCTCAATTTCCGTTACCTGCTACTTCACTCTACTCTCGGAATGTGGCACGACAATCTTAGTAACATTACCTTCAGCAACATAATACTTTAAAGCTTCACCATGAGTATCTTAATCCCCGCTATATCCTACTTTATTCTGCCATCGGACTTTGGTACGACGATCTCAGTTAACGCTACCTTCAACTGCGTAGTATTTCAAAACTTTACCGTGAGTATCTTAGTCCCTGTTATATCCCAACTGACATTATATTTAATTATTTAATATATTTAAAATATAAAATATAAAATATATTTAATATTGGAAGTGCCAAAACAGTAAAAATGATTGATGCTAGAATTTTAAAAAAAAAAAATACTTTTTCTATCACATCTTTTTTAATTTCTACGTCCGTATTGTAGAATATAGAAGATGAAAATAACCAAGTTTCCTCCACCCATTATTCCTTTTGTTTTAATATAATTGTCTATCATTTTCATATCTCCCTAATCAATCGTCAATAAGTCTAGCGTTAATTAGGTAGTACTTCAAAGTTAATAAAAATTTTTAATATAAAGCATCCCAATCTACACTATTATAGCCAAAAGGGAAAGAAGGCGCGCGGTATGAGACACGATGTAAGGGAAGAGTGTCGCTCGCACCGCCTATCCCCACCATATCGGTCCTTGAAACCTGTGATCGATCAATGACAACCGAAAACAAAACACTTCTTTCGTCGTTCCCATGACGACGCAACGAATGTCCGCCTCTTTAGGCCAGTCACGCGTTAGAATCGAAATTGACGTCACAACGAGGGACGTCTCTATCCGTCAGGCGAATCAGAACAAACCAGAGGCCAGAGGACTTCTCTTGTCTTTGGGAGCTGTAACCATACGGTCCGACAATTGAAAGATGACTAGGGAGCGGCGCACCCTGCCGTTTTCAGCAGTCTATTCCCGCCATTTCGTTTTTGGAATCCCCAAATCCAGCATCCTAAAGTAAGCGACTATGTAGAATGTTTACTTTAGGAGACTGGGTTTGGGAATTCCTAAAACAAATGACGGGAATAGGCGTCTGAAAACGAGAGGTTCCGCCGCTCCCTAGCCATCTTTCAGTTGTCGAGCTGTACGTTAGAATTGACATAGGAGGATATTTCATCCAGAGTTCAAGTCTATAAGTATCTTGAAAAATTTTCTATGAAAACTCTCAAAAACTTGAGCGCAGAAATTCAAAATATTCGGTCGACGATAATATATAGATTAAAATTCGACATAATTTCTGAAACACGAAAGAACCTATGCAAACATCTTACACATTTTTCTTACAACACAAAATCTGGAACTTTAATTTATACGTATCGTTCTCATTAGCATAAGATTAAAATAGAGTCATTAATCTCGCATCAAACCACCGCGTTAAATCTTGTCTGGATTATCGTCGAAAGTTTTCTCCTGATTGGGATGAGATATACATTATTAACCTTTTGTGCTCGAACTGCCCACAACATAATTGACTTTCCAGCTCTTTTTTCCTCTCTCTCTCTCTCTCTCTCTCTCTCTCTCTGTTTGCAATGTCGAATCGTTGGACTCTGATCGTTAATTTCGGCGGAGACTACAATATTTTTACATTCATTAATGTCTCTCCTCGTGGTAGACTATTTGTTTATATTAACGGATGAATCGATTACGCGGGATATATATTTCGCAGATGTCGAAATTAGCGGATTAATATAAACACACGCTGAATGAAAAGATATAAAATTCTACTTCATAAATTCCTTAACGTCTTAGTTACAACGCATCCACCTTCGCGGCAAATCAATTGATTTTGTCGACGATATTTATAAATCTCGTAATTAGCTGTTCCATGCAAACACTTGGCACATGCAAACATTGAAAATTTCACTTTATAGGATTCCTAACTTGTTATTCAATTCGCGCCATTTCTCGTCAATACATATACTAATTGAATACAAAGGTGGAAACGTTAAAAATACCGCTCCACATTCTTCCATCTATTATAATCTGTATCGCTAAATCAGCGTGTGCCATTTTTCCTTTATTTCTAAATTACTTTAATACAAACGCGTGTCACGGTACAAGTACGAAGGTCGTTATATTTCTCCATCTATTACATTCCCTATCGATAAATCAATTCGTGTTGCTTTCAATAAATTTCTAAACTAATAATTTAACACTAGATTTACGGAAGCCGTCAAATTGACGGGTTCCTACTCGTCTTGTAAATATTTCTCTTTACAGAGACGCTGTACAGTAGATATTTCACGTATATTTTATAATATAATAATGACTTAACGAATTACCATCTTTGCCGCTTCATCCCTCTTTTTCCAAAGACCTTATTTAATATATTGCGATTTAACAGATTTCACGCCCATGAATCTAGTGTTAATACCATTTCCCCGTCGTTTCTGTTTCAGTAGCCTCACAAAGATCCAAAACATTAAAATGCCCCGAAGGAGAATTATAAACTTAAAAATCGCAGTCGATAGTAAACGATGAGGCGACGCGGTGGTTCCCAGGATGATACTCTTTTTCCATTTATCACGGATGTTTACGCCTGAATGGATGACACTGTCGATAATTCGAAACAGTTTTGTTATCAGCCACACGCGGAGGTTAATCGGCGGCGTGAAATTTATTTCGAAGCCGGATCACTGAGCCGAGGTTACCAGGATCATAAGTCGGTTCGAAGAGACCGGAGAAAAACAGAGAGACACCCGAGAGTCAGAGGGGCGGAAAGGGACGGACAGAGGACTCGCGGAAGAGAAAAATAAAGGGGAACGAGGAAAGAATAAAACGACGCGGAGTGGAGAAACAAGAGAAGCGAAAAGATAAAGAGAGAGAGGGAGGAGAAGAGGTGGGAGGATAAAGATAGACATGAGAAGAGAGAAGGAACGAGCAGAACGAATCACTTGCGGAGACAAAAAGAGAGAAGGAGAGGAGAACGGTTAATCCATAAATGAGATCGTTGATAGAGTTACGACGCAAGTGGAATGGAATCGAAGCCAAGGGTGTGGAGGACAAGGCGGATACAATGCCGATCCCATTGCAATTATTATTGCACCACGGTGCAGAGAATTCACGGAGCTCTGAACGAAAACAGTCCAGCGGCTGACTATTTTTAAACATAAAAAATGTCATATCGGCAAAAATGTGCTAATTCTTTGAACATTTTTTATTTATCTGTGAAAAATTGCAAAGAATACATTAAACGTCTTGATCTCTCATTGCTAATGTTTGATTGAGAATAGTAAGATATTGGCGTTCTTTGTTAATTGTTTTTATATGATAGATATTGAACGGAAATTGTTATCGATGGAAGGATGTATGGTGGCAGTACTTTATCCTTTCTCATTACAAATTCTTCTCATTATAAATTTATGAACGGAATATTAATCTGGTACATTCTTCATAAATAATGCACACTTCGTCCTCCCTTTATTATAACTTAATTACCGAAGTCGCTTCTTCAAAACAATTACGAAACGAATCTCTACCACGAAGATACTGCGTTGTAAAACAATGACGGTCCGACGGAATTTTCAACTTTAGCTGCATTCCTACATTTCCGTACGCCTTTAGCCGCATTTTGGAATTTGCCAGGGATGAAATATCGAGGCCATGAGCCATTTTTATGTTGTGCCGTTTATATCCGCAATGTCAAGCAATATGGTAATGGTATGAACATATATATGTGTTATCCACGACGCGTTATTATTTTGTGGTCCTATTTTGTCGAAGTACTTGCAATTTACGCCATCATCACGTTAAAAATGCGCTTCGTAAATAATGATTTCATTAACGATTTGCGAGAGGGAGACGTTGAGGACAAAGTTCTTAAAATGTACATTGTAAAACGAAATGCAAGAAATACGCCGGGGTTAATGAAAGGCGGAGTTGTAAAGTTGGATAAATTGTATTTAATTACGTAAGTCTCGTTTGCTGATAAATTCAAGCAATTATGCAGAATTATTATGAATGTAATGTCCGCAATGGCAACGGGCTCTTACTAATGTCCATCGGAAGGCACATATTTTTTTAATATAACAAGGATTATTAAGAACGAAATACTTTAGGGTCCTGTTATAATTGAAACTTATTTCTTTATATGTTTATCGTATTTATCCAATTAATTAATAAATTGGAGTTAAATACAAAATTCATAAATTTTTTTTCGCCTGTGCGTACATGAGAAATGACAAAATTGATGAACAGTTTAGTCTTGACAGAGGAATATGTCCACAACTAATTTTCTACGCCATAATTGTTTCTGAATTTTCAAGATAAATACTTTCGCAAAACAAATTACGTTCTCATTGTAATATCTTTCAACGTTCTTAAAGCGATTTATTTTTATTCATCAACCAAGAAGATATACTTGCAATAATAATATTTCGATCTTCCGATCACTTATTCTTAACACTTACATTCACAAATCAATTTCCTCAAAGCCTCGACATACTGCAAAAAATTTGATCGCCAAACATTCCTCCATGTTCATATATGAGCCACTCACTTGCCAAATCGATTAACTCCATAAAACCTAAAGTGGAGAAATGTGATGAAGAAGTACACACTATTTTTTAAAATTCCCTTCAAAGTATAAATACAATTAAATATTGTAGAATGTATAATCGCATGTAGCTTTCTTCTAACAAAGTATAAAATCAATAAGGTGGAATAGCTTTGGAATTAATTAGATTGACTTCTGAAATCAAATATTTATTATTCGATGGCGAAACAAACTTCGTCATTTAATGGCGCTAATCGTTATTATTACGGAAATGTATACTAAACATAAAAGGTTCGCATTCAATTAAGTGTTTTGAGACTTAAGTTTTGAAAAATTCAAAAAGTGGAGTTAATTGACTTGGCCTGTGAACGGCTCATATAACAACAAGAAATCTCTTATACGCTTGCCAATCGATTATACTTACCACCTACAGCCCAAATATCCAAAGAAGTCCTCTGGCCTCTGGTTTGTTCCGATTCGCCTAACGGATAGAGACATCTCTCTTTCTGACGTCATTTTCGATTCTAACGCATGACTGGCTTAAACGTTTTAGCGCCTCGCAGCGCGATCGCGCTGTTCGCGTACTGTGATGAACTGCGTCGCGATGTTTGGTCACGATCGTCAATTCGCAACGCGCTTGGTTCGTAATTACTATTTTTTTCTAATAATCGTAAACCACCTGCATAAATAAGCTGTTTTTATTGAATTTACGTCTATACGAAAAAAAAGAGCAGCGCGATGGCGTCGATCGACATTTCTTGCAAATAAATGAACGAAGCGCTATCGCGCTGCATGGCACAATCCGACACGGATTCTTAAAACACCTTGGCACTAAAACGATTAAAGAGCCATACGTTCGTTGCGTCGTCATGGGAACGACGAAAGAAGTGTTTTGTTTTCGGCTGTCATTAGTCGCTCACAGATTTCCAGGACCGATATGGTGGGGATAGGCGGGGCGAACGACACTCTCCCCTTACCTCGTGCTTCATACCGCGCGCCTTCTTTGTCGTAGCCAAACGGTATATTCTGGTGGAAAATTTACTTGGCATCTGAGCGGTAATTTGTTCTGATTCGCCCGACGGATAGGGACATCCCTCTCCCTCGCGCATTTTCCATTTTGACGCGCTATTGGCAAGAGAGACCCGCACATTCGTTGCGTCGTCATGTGAACGACGAACGTAGTGTTTTATTTTCAGTTGTCATTCGTCGATCTCAGATTTCCAGGGCCGACATGGCGGGGATAGGCGGTGCGAGAGCAATCTCCCCTTCCGTCTCAGCTGCCTAATTACCGTTCCAGACCTATATCCACGAAGCAATTTACACCGCGCCCGAGTCAACCGAAGACATAATACAATCGCCAAACGCGTTATTTACAACGACAATCCCTGTACATCCGCGTGCCGACAGTTATTCGGCTCAAATACTTACATACCTCTCACACTCTCAAACGTCTTATTCCGGTTCGCGCGAGGCAGCCCGGGCATTCCACGTTGCGTCGTTCCACCTGAATCCGTTTATCGTCGTCCGTGCAATCCATAAGGGTTATCTGAAAATTTATCAAAAGCACGGCTCGAATTCTATTCCGTCCTCCGAGGTCTGAACAATAAGCCACGCTGGTAGAGGCTGGTGCAATATGTTTGCCGGATAGATAGATCCTTCGGTATAATACTGTGCTGAAAAATGTCCCACATCCGCATGTCAAACCCAAAGGCTCACACGGGCCAAATAAACCAGGTGTAAGTTTATGTGGGCCGCAAAAGAATGAAAACTTCAATTTTTATATATTAGGGGGACCGGAAAGTATTGTCGTTTTTTTACATTAAATTCAAACGAATAGATTTGTAACATGTTTGTATTTTTAATGAATGATGTAATCACCCTTATTATCAACAACTTTTTGTCATCTAATATGCAAATTTTCAATACCGGATCGATAAAAATCAATTAGTTTTTGAGCTAAATATCTGGAGAAACGACATTACTTTCCGGCCCCCCTAATAAATATAGGATTATTTCGAAAATAAAAAAGTACAAGTATAACGGCAAAATTAATGTTTCTTCCCTGACACTTGACAT
Source organism: Cerceris ruficornis (assembly GCA_963989415.1). Classification (NCBI taxonomy): domain Eukaryota; kingdom Metazoa; phylum Arthropoda; class Insecta; order Hymenoptera; family Crabronidae; genus Cerceris; species Cerceris ruficornis. The sequence continues at coordinate 41,344,614 of OZ022517.1, forward strand.
CACTGTCTTTCCGGGCCGCAAAGACACTCGTTGTAGGCCGCATGCGGCCAACGGGCTGCGAGTTTGACATGCTTGTTCTAAAGGAATGTGAGTCTGATTGATCAAAGTAAAAGGAACATGACTCTCATCATATGCAAGTTTCGAATGTAACGTGTTATTTGCTAAACGGCCAAGACCATTGATCCAATCGCGTAAACAGAGGGACTAAATCAGATATGTCGAGTTCCGCAAGACTTCTCTTCAGCCCTGTATGATAGAAGAAGCGAGGAGCTGTAGTTATAGTCAACGGGCCGGGTACCGGATCCGAAGCGCGGGATTTTTCTCCGAGAGAAAATGTCCCGCGATACGGCGTCGTCCAACTCAGCGAAGGTGAAGGCAATGGAAGCGGTCCTACCTCGGCTGTGTTTACGAGGCTGGAAGCGCGGCACACGCATCCGCGATACGCGAGGAAAGTGTCGACGAGGCCGAGGAGAGATCCGGGATTCCTGGAAATTACCACCTTCGGCCGGTACTCGTGATTGGTCATAATGCGCCAGGTGACTTGTGCTACACTGCCACGCAGGGTAGAGAGACTGGTTTAGCAAGGTTCCGGCCGAAGAGTAGGAAACCAAAAGAGGGACGCCGATACGACCGGTGACTTTGATCTCGCAGGATTCTCAATTTCGGCGGCCTTGACTCCCTAACGCGCCTTAATGCGGATCAGATCGGAGCATTTTTTTTTCCTCTTGTCACTGCGGTTTATCGAGCCGAGAGGATTTTTCTGTCGTCGATGATTGAATTGTTTTGTGTTTCATGATATTGCGTAGATGGATCAAGGATTTAAGAAATGTTATGTACTTGTTTGGTCAGTATTTGTAATAAATTGTCGGTAGGATAGAATGTTGAAAATTTGTTTATAATAAGATATCGGTGTGCTACTACAAAAGTAGTGGAAGGGAAGTGTGAAGAAGGTTGAAAGATTGCAAAGGAGGAAAAGGAATTATATTTTTTGGTAAATTCCAATGTTTTACTAACCCTTTGCACTCCGTTGTCGTCGCAGCGGCGACATTGTAAGCGAAGCTGATAATTCCGCTGTCAGGTACATACAGTGTATGTTTATATTTTTTTATATTGTAAACCATAATTTTGAAATTTATATGATTCTTTTTTGATGAAAAAGCAAGATATTCAATTTTCCACAGATGTGCACTCGCACCGTGTAAATAACGCTGGAACAGCTGGTAGCTCATAAGAAAAATTACTCGGAGTGCAAAGGGCTAAATATATTGACTGAAAATGTTAAAGTGATTGCGCAGATTTACGATCACATGCTATTTTTATTTCTTATACTTAAATACAGTAAAAGCTGGATAAATGCGACACAGTTCGGGGCTCAAGCGCATCTCTTATGAAATAGCGGTGCCGAATTCTTGTTTACATCACGGCTCCAGCCAAGCGCGAACAAAGAAAAGGACAGATTGTAGAAGAGACAGAGAGGCCCAAGCTATAGGGGGAGCGGCCCGAATGTATCGGTGAGGCAATGCTAATTGGAGGGTCCGCCGTTTTCATTTTCGGTCTTTTTCGGTCTTTTTTTTTTTAAACCTTTGCTAACATATTTTTGAGATATTTCTGATTAAAATGATACCCAACACGACATAGTTAGAATTATATTTACTTAAAATTTAATATATTTGCTTACCACTTACATAATTTAAACATTTCGTGTTTGGTATCATTTTAATCAGAAAAATCTCAAAAACACATTGGGAAAAGTTAAATTCAGAAAAGTTACTAAATAAAAAAGTTTATTGTTGCATTAGCAATGCGTCGCTTTGATTGCTTGCTCTCTCTCTGTCTCTTCTACTGTCTGTCCTTTTCTAAGCTCGCGCTCGGGAGAAGCCTAAATGTAAACACAGATTAGATGCCTCTGCTAACTAAGAGCAATATTCGGTCACGACCTGTGCATTTATCGAGGGAGGTGCATATTCAGTGTTTTTATGCGGCTCCAGCTGACCGCGAATGAGAAAGGGTCAGAATATGGAAAACCACCCCCTCGAAGATGCAGGAGTTAAATGTAACGGGACTCGTTTGACTGTAGTATAGACCGGAATATGAATTCTGGATTCCGAAATATGGATTCTGGATTCTGGAATATGGATTCTGGATTCCGGAATATGGATTCTGGATTCCGGAATATGGATTCTGGATTCCGGAATATGGATTCTGGATTCCAGTCGATTTTTGAGGAAAATCGCCGAAAAAAAAATTTTTCGCCTGGCGCTTTTAAACGCATCTACACGCAAGATTAATCAATTCTGCGCAAAATTCCGCTTTAAAAACCCCGCTATCTCGTTTAGAATTCGAGATATCGATATTTGAAGATCTTGACATTTCGCCCCACTAGGGGGTCGTCGATTTTTGCGGAAAATCGCCGAAAAAGAAATTTTTCGCCTGGCGCTTTTAAACGCATCTACACGCAAGATTAATCAATTCTGCGCAAAATTCCGCTTTAAAAACCCCGCTATCTCGTTTAGAATTCGAGATATCGATATTTGAAGATCTTGAAATTTCGCCCCACTAGGGGGTCGTCGATTTTTGCGGAAAATCGCCGAAAAAAAAATTTTTCGCCTGGCGCTTTTAAACGCATCTACAAGCAAGATTAGTCAATTCTGCGCAAAATTCCGCTTTAAAAAGCCCGCTATCTCGTTTAGAATTCGAGATATCGATATTTGAAGATCTTGAAATTTCGCCCCACTAGGGGGTCGTCGATTTTTGCGGAAAATCGCCGAAAAAAAATTTTTCGCCTGGCGCTTTTAAACGCATCTACACGCAAGATTAATCAATTCTGCGCAAAATTCCGCTTTAAAAAGCCCGCTATCTCGTTTAGAATTCGAGATATCGATATTTGAAGATCTTGAAATTTCGCCCCACTAGGGGGTCGTCGATTTTTGCGGAAAATCGCCGAAAAAAAATTTTTCGCCTGGCGCTTTTAAACGCATCTACACGCAAGATTAATCAATTCTGCGCAAAATTCCGCTTTAAAAAGCCCGCTATCTCGTTTAGAATTCGAGATATCGATATTTGAAGATCTTGAAATTTCGCCCCACTAGGGGGTCGTCGATTTTTGCGGAAAATCGCCGAAAAAAAATTTTTCGCCCGGCGCTTTTAAACGCATCTACACGCAAGATTAATCAATTCTGCGCAAAATTCCGCTTTAAAAAGCCCGCTATCTCGTTTAGAATTCGAGATATCGATATTTGAAGATCTTGAAATTTCGCCCCACTAGGGGGTCGTCGATTTTTGCGGAAAATCGCCGAAAAAAAATTTTTCGCCTGGCGCTTTTAAACGCATCTACACGCAAGATTAATCAATTCTGCGCAAAATTCCGCTTTAAAAACCCCGCTATCTCGTTTAGAATTCGAGATATCGATATTTGAAGATCTTGAAATTTCGCCCCACTAGGGGGTCGTCGATTTTTGCGGAAAATCGCCGAAAAAAAAATTTTTCGCCTGGCGCTTTTAAACGCATCTACACGCAAGATTAATCAATTCTGCGCAAAATTCCGCTTTAAAAAGCCCGCTATCTCGGTTAGAATTCGAGATATCGATATTTGAAGATCTTGAAATTTCGCCCCACTAGGGGGTCGTCGATTTTTGCGGAAAATCGCCGAAAAAAAAATTTTTCGCCTGGCGCTTTTAAACGCATCTACACGCAAGATTAGTCAATTCTGCGCAAAATTCCGCTTTAAAAAGCCCGCTATCTCGTTTAGAATTCGAGATATCGATATTTGAAGATCTTGAAATTTCGCCCCACTAGGGGGTCGTCGATTTTTGCGGAAAATCGCCGAAAAAAAATTTTTCGCCTGGCGCTTTTAAACGCATCTACACGCAAGATTAATCAATTCTGCGCAAAATTCCGCTTTAAAAAGCCCGCTATCTCGTTTAGAATTCGAGATATCGATATTTGAAGATCTTGAAATTTCGCCCCACTAGGGGGTCGTCGATTTTTGCGGAAAATCGCCGAAAAAAAAATTTTTCGCCTGGCGCTTTTAAACGCATCTACACGCAAGATTAGTCAATTCTGCGCAAAATTCCGCTTTAAAAAGCCCGCTATCTCGTTTAGAATTCGAGATATCGATATTTGAAGATCTTGAAATTTCGCCCCACTAGGGGGTCGTCGATTTTTGCGGAAAATCGCCGAAAAAAAATTTTTCGCCTGGCGCTTTTAAACGCATCTACACGCAAGATTAATCAATTCTGCGCAAAATTCCGCTTTAAAAAGCCCGCTATCTCGTTTAGAATTCGAGATATCGATATTTGAAGATCTTGAAATTTCGCCCCACTAGGGGGTCGTCGATTTTTGCGGAAAATCGCCGAAAAAAAATTTTTCGCCTGGCGCTTTTAAACGCATCTACACGCAAGATTAATCAATTCTGCGCAAAATTCCGCTTTAAAAAGCCCGCTATCTCGTTTAGAATTCGAGATATCGATATTTGAAGATCTTGAAATTTCGCCCCACTAGGGGGTCGTCGATTTTTGCGGAAAATCGCCGAAAAAAAAATTTTTCGCCTGGCGCTTTTAAACGCATCTACACGCAAGATTAGTCAATTCTGCGCAAAATTCCGCTTTAAAAAGCCCGCTATCTCGTTTAGAATTCGAGATATCGATATTTGAAGATCTTGAAATTTCGCCCCACTAGGGGGTCGTCGATTTTTGCGGAAAATCGCCGAAAAAAAATTTTTCGCCTGGCGCTTTTAAACGCATCTACACGCAAGATTAATCAATTCTGCGCAAAATTCCGCTTTAAAAAGCCCGCTATCTCGTTTAGAATTCGAGATATCGATATTTGAAGATCTTGAAATTTCGCCCCACTAGGGGGTCGTCGATTTTTGCGGAAAATCGCCGAAAAAAAAATTTTTCGCCTGGCGCTTTTAAACGCATCTACACGCAAGATTAGTCAATTCTGCGCAAAATTCCGCTTTAAAAAGCCCGCTATCTCGTTTAGAATTCGAGATATCGATATTTGAAGATCTTGAAATTTCGCCCCACTAGGGGGTCGTCGATTTTTGCGGAAAATCGCCGAAAAAAAATTTTTCGCCTGGCGCTTTTAAACGCATCTACACGCAAGATTAATCAATTCTGCGCAAAATTCCGCTTTAAAAAGCCCGCTATCTCGTTTAGAATTCGAGATATCGATATTTGAAGATCTTGAAATTTCGCCCCACTAGGGGGTCGTCGATTTTTGCGGAAAATCGCCGAAAAAAAATTTTTCGCCTGGCGCTTTTAAACGCATCTACACGCAAGATTAATCAATTCTGCGCAAAATTCCGCTTTAAAAAGCCCGCTATCTCGTTTAGAATTCGAGATATCGATATTTGAAGATCTTGAAATTTCGCCCCACTAGGGGGTCGTCGATTTTTGCGGAAAATCGCCGAAAAAAAAATTTTTCGCCTGGCGCTTTTAAACGCATCTACAAGCAAGATTAGTCAATTCTGCGCAAAATTCCGCTTTAAAAAGCCCGCTATCTCGTTTAGAATTCGAGATATCGATATTTGAAGATCTTGAAATTTCGCCCCACTAGGGGGTCGTCGATTTTTGCGGAAAATCGCCGAAAAAAAATTTTTCGCCTGGCGCTTTTAAACGCATCTACACGCAAGATTAATCAATTCTGCGCAAAATTCCGCTTTAAAAACCCCGCTATCTCGTTTAGAATTCGAGATATCGATATTTGAAGATCTTGAAATTTCGCCCCACTAGGGGGTCGTCGATTTTTGCGGAAAATCGCCGAAAAAGAAATTTTTCGCCTGGCGCTTTTAAACGCATCTACACGCAAGATTAATCAATTCTGCGCAAAATTCCGCTTTAAAAACCCCGCTATCTCGTTTAGAATTCGAGATATCGATATTTGAAGATCTTGAAATTTCGCCCCACTAGGGGGTCGTCGATTTTTGCGGAAAATCGCCGAAAAAGAAATTTTTCGCCTGGCGCTTTTAAACGCATCTACACGCAAGATTAATCAATTCTGCGCAAAATTCCGCTTTAAAAACCCCGCTATCTCGTTTAGAATTCGAGATATCGATATTTGAAGATCTTGAAATTTCGCCCCACTAGGGGGTCGTCGATTTTTGCGGAAAATCGCCGAAAAAAAAATTTTTCGCCTGGCGCTTTTAAACGCATCTACACGCAAGATTAATCAATTCTGCGCAAAATTCCGCTTTAAAAACCCCGCTATCTCGTTTAGAATTCGAGATATCGATATTTGAAGATCTTGACATTTCGCCCCACTAGGGGGTCGTCGATTTTTGCGGAAAATCGCCGAAAAAGAAATTTTTCGCCTGGCGCTTTTAAACGCATCTACACGCAAGATTAATCAATTCTGCGCAAAATTCCGCTTTAAAAACCCCGCTATCTCGTTTAGAATTCGAGATATCGATATTTGAAGATCTTGAAATTTCGCCCCACTAGGGGGTCGTCGATTTTTGCGGAAAATCGCCGAAAAAAAAATTTTTCGCCTGGCGCTTTTAAACGCATCTACAAGCAAGATTAGTCAATTCTGCGCAAAATTCCGCTTTAAAAAGCCCGCTATCTCGTTTAGAATTCGAGATATCGATATTTGAAGATCTTGAAATTTCGCCCCACTAGGGGGTCGTCGATTTTTGCGGAAAATCGCCGAAAAAAAATTTTTCGCCTGGCGCTTTTAAACGCATCTACACGCAAGATTAATCAATTCTGCGCAAAATTCCGCTTTAAAAAGCCCGCTATCTCGTTTAGAATTCGAGATATCGATATTTGAAGATCTTGAAATTTCGCCCCACTAGGGGGTCGTCGATTTTTGCGGAAAATCGCCGAAAAAAAATTTTTCGCCTGGCGCTTTTAAACGCATCTACACGCAAGATTAATCAATTCTGCGCAAAATTCCGCTTTAAAAAGCCCGCTATCTCGTTTAGAATTCGAGATATCGATATTTGAAGATCTTGAAATTTCGCCCCACTAGGGGGTCGTCGATTTTTGCGGAAAATCGCCGAAAAAAAATTTTTCGCCCGGCGCTTTTAAACGCATCTACACGCAAGATTAATCAATTCTGCGCAAAATTCCGCTTTAAAAAGCCCGCTATCTCGTTTAGAATTCGAGATATCGATATTTGAAGATCTTGAAATTTCGCCCCACTAGGGGGTCGTCGATTTTTGCGGAAAATCGCCGAAAAAAAATTTTTCGCCTGGCGCTTTTAAACGCATCTACACGCAAGATTAATCAATTCTGCGCAAAATTCCGCTTTAAAAACCCCGCTATCTCGTTTAGAATTCGAGATATCGATATTTGAAGATCTTGAAATTTCGCCCCACTAGGGGGTCGTCGATTTTTGCGGAAAATCGCCGAAAAAAAAATTTTTCGCCTGGCGCTTTTAAACGCATCTACACGCAAGATTAATCAATTCTGCGCAAAATTCCGCTTTAAAAAGCCCGCTATCTCGGTTAGAATTCGAGATATCGATATTTGAAGATCTTGAAATTTCGCCCCACTAGGGGGTCGTCGATTTTTGCGGAAAATCGCCGAAAAAAAAATTTTTCGCCTGGCGCTTTTAAACGCATCTACACGCAAGATTAGTCAATTCTGCGCAAAATTCCGCTTTAAAAAGCCCGCTATCTCGTTTAGAATTCGAGATATCGATATTTGAAGATCTTGAAATTTCGCCCCACTAGGGGGTCGTCGATTTTTGCGGAAAATCGCCGAAAAAAAATTTTTCGCCTGGCGCTTTTAAACGCATCTACACGCAAGATTAATCAATTCTGCGCAAAATTCCGCTTTAAAAAGCCCGCTATCTCGTTTAGAATTCGAGATATCGATATTTGAAGATCTTGAAATTTCGCCCCACTAGGGGGTCGTCGATTTTTGCGGAAAATCGCCGAAAAAAAAATTTTTCGCCTGGCGCTTTTAAACGCATCTACACGCAAGATTAGTCAATTCTGCGCAAAATTCCGCTTTAAAAAGCCCGCTATCTCGTTTAGAATTCGAGATATCGATATTTGAAGATCTTGAAATTTCGCCCCACTAGGGGGTCGTCGATTTTTGCGGAAAATCGCCGAAAAAAAATTTTTCGCCTGGCGCTTTTAAACGCATCTACACGCAAGATTAATCAATTCTGCGCAAAATTCCGCTTTAAAAAGCCCGCTATCTCGTTTAGAATTCGAGATATCGATATTTGAAGATCTTGAAATTTCGCCCCACTAGGGGGTCGTCGATTTTTGCGGAAAATCGCCGAAAAAAAATTTTTCGCCTGGCGCTTTTAAACGCATCTACACGCAAGATTAATCAATTCTGCGCAAAATTCCGCTTTAAAAAGCCCGCTATCTCGTTTAGAATTCGAGATATCGATATTTGAAGATCTTGAAATTTCGCCCCACTAGGGGGTCGTCGATTTTTGCGGAAAATCGCCGAAAAAAAAATTTTTCGCCTGGCGCTTTTAAACGCATCTACACGCAAGATTAGTCAATTCTGCGCAAAATTCCGCTTTAAAAAGCCCGCTATCTCGTTTAGAATTCGAGATATCGATATTTGAAGATCTTGAAATTTCGCCCCACTAGGGGGTCGTCGATTTTTGCGGAAAATCGCCGAAAAAAAATTTTTCGCCTGGCGCTTTTAAACGCATCTACACGCAAGATTAATCAATTCTGCGCAAAATTCCGCTTTAAAAAGCCCGCTATCTCGTTTAGAATTCGAGATATCGATATTTGAAGATCTTGAAATTTCGCCCCACTAGGGGGTCGTCGATTTTTGCGGAAAATCGCCGAAAAAAAAATTTTTCGCCTGGCGCTTTTAAACGCATCTACACGCAAGATTAGTCAATTCTGCGCAAAATTCCGCTTTAAAAAGCCCGCTATCTCGTTTAGAATTCGAGATATCGATATTTGAAGATCTTGAAATTTCGCCCCACTAGGGGGTCGTCGATTTTTGCGGAAAATCGCCGAAAAAAAATTTTTCGCCTGGCGCTTTTAAACGCATCTACACGCAAGATTAATCAATTCTGCGCAAAATTCCGCTTTAAAAAGCCCGCTATCTCGTTTAGAATTCGAGATATCGATATTTGAAGATCTTGAAATTTCGCCCCACTAGGGGGTCGTCGATTTTTGCGGAAAATCGCCGAAAAAAAATTTTTCGCCTGGCGCTTTTAAACGCATCTACACGCAAGATTAATCAATTCTGCGCAAAATTCCGCTTTAAAAAGCCCGCTATCTCGTTTAGAATTCGAGATATCGATATTTGAAGATCTTGAAATTTCGCCCCACTAGGGGGTCGTCGATTTTTGCGGAAAATCGCCGAAAAAAAAATTTTTCGCCTGGCGCTTTTAAACGCATCTACAAGCAAGATTAGTCAATTCTGCGCAAAATTCCGCTTTAAAAAGCCCGCTATCTCGTTTAGAATTCGAGATATCGATATTTGAAGATCTTGAAATTTCGCCCCACTAGGGGGTCGTCGATTTTTGCGGAAAATCGCCGAAAAAAAATTTTTCGCCTGGCGCTTTTAAACGCATCTACACGCAAGATTAATCAATTCTGCGCAAAATTCCGCTTTAAAAACCCCGCTATCTCGTTTTTTTCATAAGTATTTATTTAACCAGTAACAATATAAATATTTTACAATACAAAAATTATGCAGAGAACTCCATCGTGGTCGCGCCTGCGACTTCTCACGGAGTAATATCGGATTTTAACAGAGGAAAGATCCAGGTTGCGCTTAGTACAATGATAACTTAAAAAAAATAGATAGCCCCAAAATCATGGTGTAACTTCAAAAAGGCGGCTTCGCAAACATAAAGGGACTAGGACGGACAAGACAATTACATTATAAAAAGAGAGAAGAAATGGCATAGCCATTTTGAATCGTCGCGTACAGTACATTGTTTCGAAAGAACAAAAGTATCACGTAGTACATCTTGACCTTGATGCTTGGTTTAAAGAAATACAGAATGTGGGGTCAAGATGATCAAGTGACTAAAAATTAAATAAGAAAAGAAGAATCTTGAAGGAGAACATATTTGAACTTAGGCATGGTGTTTCTTACTGAGACAAACCACGCGAGTAAGAAGAATATGCTACGAGCTACTTAAAGCTAACTGATATTGCTATATAGAGTCCGTACTAACTTATCCTAAATATACAACGAAAATATATACAAATAGTATAGCGAGAGAGAGCGTTAAGCAATCAGAGAGAACGAGACTTTGCTGTTAGCCATTTAACGAGAAGGGGGAGGTGCTCGGCCCAGATGCGGAAGCGCTCAGAATCCAAGCCATGGAAGCTTGTTCAGATATTTATATGCTTTATGATTGGTATCTCGAGGAGGGAGTGCCGTGGAGAACCTGAGTTGCGACTGGTCAGCGGAAATCGCATCAGGATCGTAGTGGATAGCCAGCGAGCCGCCTTTCCTAGCTGTATGATATATAATCGGGATTTTTGTTTGCGGGTGTTGAATAAAGCCCTTTTTGTCTAAGTAGGGGAAAACGGCCGTCGAAAAATATCCATCGCTCCTGGCGATCTCCGCTTGAGCGTCGTCAATAGTATGTAGGTTAGAGATGAGTGGATTGCCAATATCCGCGCGGATGGCTTTGTAAATGAACATTCTTGTAATTTTTAGCGCGAAAATATCGAATCTCGTGCAGTCGATCCTATTGTATACCGTCTGGTTATGGAAATGTTTTTCCGTGCCATCTGGCAGGCGTCGCGGTACTAAGAGTCCCGCGATCGCGCGGAAGATCCTACGTTCGAATTTACGCATCTTTTCCATTACATAAGGAGCTATGGAAAACCAGATCGGGAAGGCGTATGCCAGTATTGACCTGATGTATAACTTATATAGGAGCAACTTGACATTCTCACCCACGTGCTTTGAATGGAAAAGGCGAGCTAGCCTCGCGGCGACGCCTTTAGCCTAAACCGCTATCTCGTTTAGAATTCGAGATATCGATATTTGAAGATCTTGAAATTTCGCCCCACTAGGGGGTCGTCGATTTTTGCGGAAAATCGCCGAAAAAGAAATTTTTCGCCTGGCGCTTTTAAACGCATCTACACGCAAGATTAATCAATTCTGCGCAAAATTCCGCTTTAAAAACCCCGCTATCTCGTTTAGAATTCGAGATATCGATATTTGAAGATCTTGAAATTTCGCCCCACTAGGGGGTCGTCGATTTTTGCGGAAAATCGCCGAAAAAAAAATTTTTCGCCTGGCGCTTTTAAACGCATCTACAAGCAAGATTAGTCAATTCTGCGCAAAATTCCGCTTTAAAAAGCCCGCTATCTCGTTTAGAATTCGAGATATCGATATTTGAAGATCTTGAAATTTCGCCCCACTAGGGGGTCGTCGATTTTTGCGGAAAATCGCCGAAAAAAAATTTTTCGCCTGGCGCTTTTAAACGCATCTACACGCAAGATTAATCAATTCTGCGCAAAATTCCGCTTTAAAAAGCCCGCTATCTCGTTTAGAATTCGAGATATCGATATTTGAAGATCTTGAAATTTCGCCCCACTAGGGGGTCGTCGATTTTTGCGGAAAATCGCCGAAAAAGAAATTTTTCGCCTGGCGCTTTTAAACGCATCTACACGCAAGATTAATCAATTCTGCGCAAAATTCCGCTTTAAAAACCCCGCTATCTCGTTTAGAATTCGAGATATCGATATTTGAAGATCTTGAAATTTCGCCCCACTAGGGGGTCGTCGATTTTTGCGGAAAATCGCCGAAAAAAAAATTTTTCGCCTGGCGCTTTTAAACGCATCTACAAGCAAGATTAGTCAATTCTGCGCAAAATTCCGCTTTAAAAAGCCCGCTATCTCGTTTAGAATTCGAGATATCGATATTTGAAGATCTTGAAATTTCGCCCCACTAGGGGGTCGTCGATTTTTGCGGAAAATCGCCGAAAAAAAATTTTTCGCCTGGCGCTTTTAAACGCATCTACACGCAAGATTAATCAATTCTGCGCAAAATTCCGCTTTAAAAAGCCCGCTATCTCGTTTAGAATTCGAGATATCGATATTTGAAGATCTTGAAATTTCGCCCCACTAGGGGGTCGTCGATTTTTGCGGAAAATCGCCGAAAAAAAAATTTTTCGCCTGGCGCTTTTAAACGCATCTACACGCAAGATTAGTCAATTCTGCGCAAAATTCCGCTTTAAAAAGCCCGCTATCTCGTTTAGAATTCGAGATATCGATATTTGAAGATCTTGAAATTTCGCCCCACTAGGGGGTCGTCGATTTTTGCGGAAAATCGCCGAAAAAAAATTTTTCGCCTGGCGCTTTTAAACGCATCTACACGCAAGATTAATCAATTCTGCGCAAAATTCCGCTTTAAAAACCCCGCTATCTCGTTTAGAATTCGAGATATCGATATTTGAAGATCTTGAAATTTCGCCCCACTAGGGGGTCGTCGATTTTTGCGGAAAATCGCCGAAAAAAAATTTTTCGCCTGGCGCTTTTAAACGCATCTACACGCAAGATTAATCAATTCTGCGCAAAATTCCGCTTTAAAAACCCCGCTATCTCGTTTAGAATTCGAGATATCGATATTTGAAGATCTTGAAATTTCGCCCCACTAGGGGGTCGTCGATTTTTGCGGAAAATCGCCGAAAAAGAAATTTTTCGCCTGGCGCTTTTAAACGCATCTACACGCAAGATTAATCAATTCTGCGCAAAATTCCGCTTTAAAAAGCCCGCTATCTCGTTTAGAATTCGAGATATCGATATTTGAAGATCTTGAAATTTCGCCCCACTAGGGGGTCGTCGATTTTTGCGGAAAATCGCCGAAAAAGAAATTTTTCGCCTGGCGCTTTTAAACGCATCTACACGCAAGATTAATCAATTCTGCGCAAAATTCCGCTTTAAAAACCCCGCTATCTCGTTTAGAATTCGAGATATCGATATTTGAAGATCTTGAAATTTCGCCCCACTAGGGGGTCGTCGATTTTTGCGGAAAATCGCCGAAAAAAAAATTTTTCGCCTGGCGCTTTTAAACGCATCTACACGCAAGATTAATCAATTCTGCGCAAAATTCCGCTTTAAAAAGCCCGCTATCTCGTTTAGAATTCGAGATATCGATATTTGAAGATCTTGAAATTTCGCCCCACTAGGGGGTCGTCGATTTTTGCGGAAAATCGCCGAAAAAGAAATTTTTCGCCTGGCGCTTTTAAACGCATCTACACGCAAGATTAATCAATTCTGCGCAAAATTCCGCTTTAAAAACCCCGCTATCTCGTTTAGAATTCGAGATATCGATATTTGAAGATCTTGAAATTTCGCCCCACTAGGGGGTCGTCGATTTTTGCGGAAAATCGCCGAAAAAGAAATTTTTCGCCTGGCGCTTTTAAACGCATCTACACGCAAGATTAATCAATTCTGCGCAAAATTCCGCTTTAAAAAGCCCGCTATCTCGTTTAGAATTCGAGATATCGATATTTGAAGATCTTGAAATTTCGCCCCACTAGGGGGTCGTCGATTTTTGCGGAAAATCGCCGAAAAAAAAATTTTTCGCCTGGCGCTTTTAAACGCATCTACACGCAAGATTAGTCAATTCTGCGCAAAATTCCGCTTTAAAAAGCCCGCTATCTCGTTTAGAATTCGAGATATCGATATTTGAAGATCTTGAAATTTCGCCCCACTAGGGGGTCGTCGATTTTTGCGGAAAATCGCCGAAAAAAAATTTTTCGCCTGGCGCTTTTAAACGCATCTACACGCAAGATTAATCAATTCTGCGCAAAATTCCGCTTTAAAAACCCCGCTATCTCGTTTAGAATTCGAGATATCGATATTTGAAGATCTTGAAATTTCGCCCCACTAGGGGGTCGTCGATTTTTGCGGAAAATCGCCGAAAAAAAATTTTTCGCCTGGCGCTTTTAAACGCATCTACACGCAAGATTAATCAATTCTGCGCAAAATTCCGCTTTAAAAACCCCGCTATCTCGTTTAGAATTCGAGATATCGATATTTGAAGATCTTGAAATTTCGCCCCACTAGGGGGTCGTCGATTTTTGCGGAAAATCGCCGAAAAAAAAATTTTTCGCCTGGCGCTTTTAAACGCATCTACACGCAAGATTAATCAATTCTGCGCAAAATTCCGCTTTAAAAACCCCGCTATCTCGTTTAGAATTCGAGATATCGATATTTGAAGATCTTGAAATTTCGCCCCACTAGGGGGTCGTCGATTTTTGCGGAAAATCGCCGAAAAAGAAATTTTTCGCCTGGCGCTTTTAAACGCATCTACACGCAAGATTAATCAATTCTGCGCAAAATTCCGCTTTAAAAACCCCGCTATCTCGTTTAGAATTCGAGATATCGATATTTGAAGATCTTGAAATTTCGCCCCACTAGGGGGTCGTCGATTTTTGCGGAAAATCGCCGAAAAAAAATTTTTCGCCTGGCGCTTTTAAACGCATCTACACGCAAGATTAATCAATTCTGCGCAAAATTCCGCTTTAAAAACCCCGCTATCTCGTTTAGAATTCGAGATATCGATATTTGAAGATCTTGAAATTTCGCCCCACTAGGGGGTCGTCGATTTTTGCGGAAAATCGCCGAAAAAGAAATTTTTCGCCTGGCGCTTTTAAACGCATCTACACGCAAGATTAATCAATTCTGCGCAAAATTCCGCTTTAAAAAGCCCGCTATCTCGTTTAGAATTCGAGATATCGATATTTGAAGATCTTGAAATTTCGCCCCACTAGGGGGTCGTCGATTTTTGCGGAAAATCGCCGAAAAAGAAATTTTTCGCCTGGCGCTTTTAAACGCATCTACACGCAAGATTAATCAATTCTGCGCAAAATTCCGCTTTAAAAACCCCGCTATCTCGTTTAGAATTCGAGATATCGATATTTGAAGATCTTGAAATTTCGCCCCACTAGGGGGTCGTCGATTTTTGCGGAAAATCGCCGAAAAAGAAATTTTTCGCCTGGCGCTTTTAAACGCATCTACACGCAAGATTAATCAATTCTGCGCAAAATTCCGCTTTAAAAACCCCGCTATCTCGTTTAGAATTCGAGATATCGATATTTGAAGATCTTGAAATTTCGCCCCACTAGGGGGTCGTCGATTTTTGCGGAAAATCGCCGAAAAAAAAATTTTTCGCCTGGCGCTTTTAAACGCATCTACAAGCAAGATTAGTCAATTCTGCGCAAAATTCCGCTTTAAAAAGCCCGCTATCTCGTTTAGAATTCGAGATATCGATATTTGAAGATCTTGAAATTTCGCCCCACTAGGGGGTCGTCGATTTTTGCGGAAAATCGCCGAAAAAAAATTTTTCGCCTGGCGCTTTTAAACGCATCTACACGCAAGATTAATCAATTCTGCGCAAAATTCCGCTTTAAAAACCCCGCTATCTCGTTTAGAATTCGAGATATCGATATTTGAAGATCTTGAAATTTCGCCCCACTAGGGGGTCGTCGATTTTTGCGGAAAATCGCCGAAAAAAAATTTTTCGCCTGGCGCTTTTAAACGCATCTACACGCAAGATTAATCAATTCTGCGCAAAATTCCGCTTTAAAAACCCCGCTATCTCGTTTAGAATTCGAGATATCGATATTTGAAGATCTTGAAATTTCGCCCCACTAGGGGGTCGTCGATTTTTGCGGAAAATCGCCGAAAAAGAAATTTTTCGCCTGGCGCTTTTAAACGCATCTACACGCAAGATTAATCAATTCTGCGCAAAATTCCGCTTTAAAAAGCCCGCTATCTCGTTTAGAATTCGAGATATCGATATTTGAAGATCTTGAAATTTCGCCCCACTAGGGGGTCGTCGATTTTTGCGGAAAATCGCCGAAAAAGAAATTTTTCGCCTGGCGCTTTTAAACGCATCTACACGCAAGATTAATCAATTCTGCGCAAAATTCCGCTTTAAAAACCCCGCTATCTCGTTTAGAATTCGAGATATCGATATTTGAAGATCTTGAAATTTCGCCCCACTAGGGGGTCGTCGATTTTTGCGGAAAATCGCCGAAAAAAAAATTTTTCGCCTGGCGCTTTTAAACGCATCTACACGCAAGATTAATCAATTCTGCGCAAAATTCCGCTTTAAAAAGCCCGCTATCTCGTTTAGAATTCGAGATATCGATATTTGAAGATCTTGAAATTTCGCCCCACTAGGGGGTCGTCGATTTTTGCGGAAAATCGCCGAAAAAGAAATTTTTCGCCTGGCGCTTTTAAACGCATCTACACGCAAGATTAATCAATTCTGCGCAAAATTCCGCTTTAAAAACCCCGCTATCTCGTTTAGAATTCGAGATATCGATATTTGAAGATCTTGAAATTTCGCCCCACTAGGGGGTCGTCGATTTTTGCGGAAAATCGCCGAAAAAGAAATTTTTCGCCTGGCGCTTTTAAACGCATCTACACGCAAGATTAATCAATTCTGCGCAAAATTCCGCTTTAAAAAGCCCGCTATCTCGTTTAGAATTCGAGATATCGATATTTGAAGATCTTGAAATTTCGCCCCACTAGGGGGTCGTCGATTTTTGCGGAAAATCGCCGAAAAAAAAATTTTTCGCCTGGCGCTTTTAAACGCATCTACACGCAAGATTAGTCAATTCTGCGCAAAATTCCGCTTTAAAAAGCCCGCTATCTCGTTTAGAATTCGAGATATCGATATTTGAAGATCTTGAAATTTCGCCCCACTAGGGGGTCGTCGATTTTTGCGGAAAATCGCCGAAAAAAAATTTTTCGCCTGGCGCTTTTAAACGCATCTACACGCAAGATTAATCAATTCTGCGCAAAATTCCGCTTTAAAAACCCCGCTATCTCGTTTAGAATTCGAGATATCGATATTTGAAGATCTTGAAATTTCGCCCCACTAGGGGGTCGTCGATTTTTGCGGAAAATCGCCGAAAAAAAATTTTTCGCCTGGCGCTTTTAAACGCATCTACACGCAAGATTAATCAATTCTGCGCAAAATTCCGCTTTAAAAACCCCGCTATCTCGTTTAGAATTCGAGATATCGATATTTGAAGATCTTGAAATTTCGCCCCACTAGGGGGTCGTCGATTTTTGCGGAAAATCGCCGAAAAAGAAATTTTTCGCCTGGCGCTTTTAAACGCATCTACACGCAAGATTAATCAATTCTGCGCAAAATTCCGCTTTAAAAAGCCCGCTATCTCGTTTAGAATTCGAGATATCGATATTTGAAGATCTTGAAATTTCGCCCCACTAGGGGGTCGTCGATTTTTGCGGAAAATCGCCGAAAAAGAAATTTTTCGCCTGGCGCTTTTAAACGCATCTACACGCAAGATTAATCAATTCTGCGCAAAATTCCGCTTTAAAAACCCCGCTATCTCGTTTAGAATTCGAGATATCGATATTTGAAGATCTTGAAATTTCGCCCCACTAGGGGGTCGTCGATTTTTGCGGAAAATCGCCGAAAAAAAAATTTTTCGCCTGGCGCTTTTAAACGCATCTACACGCAAGATTAGTCAATTCTGCGCAAAATTCCGCTTTAAAAAGCCCGCTATCTCGTTTAGAATTCGAGATATCGATATTTGAAGATCTTGAAATTTCGCCCCACTAGGGGGTCGTCGATTTTTGCGGAAAATCGCCGAAAAAAAATTTTTCGCCTGGCGCTTTTAAACGCATCTACACGCAAGATTAATCAATTCTGCGCAAAATTCCGCTTTAAAAACCCCGCTATCTCGTTTAGAATTCGAGATATCGATATTTGAAGATCTTGAAATTTCGCCCCACTAGGGGGTCGTCGATTTTTGCGGAAAATCGCCGAAAAAAAATTTTTCGCCTGGCGCTTTTAAACGCATCTACACGCAAGATTAATCAATTCTGCGCAAAATTCCGCTTTAAAAACCCCGCTATCTCGTTTAGAATTCGAGATATCGATATTTGAAGATCTTGAAATTTCGCCCCACTAGGGGGTCGTCGATTTTTGCGGAAAATCGCCGAAAAAGAAATTTTTCGCCTGGCGCTTTTAAACGCATCTACACGCAAGATTAATCAATTCTGCGCAAAATTCCGCTTTAAAAAGCCCGCTATCTCGTTTAGAATTCGAGATATCGATATTTGAAGATCTTGAAATTTCGCCCCACTAGGGGGTCGTCGATTTTTGCGGAAAATCGCCGAAAAAGAAATTTTTCGCCTGGCGCTTTTAAACGCATCTACACGCAAGATTAATCAATTCTGCGCAAAATTCCGCTTTAAAAACCCCGCTATCTCGTTTAGAATTCGAGATATCGATATTTGAAGATCTTGAAATTTCGCCCCACTAGGGGGTCGTCGATTTTTGCGGAAAATCGCCGAAAAAAAATTTTTCGCCTGGCGCTTTTAAACGCATCTACACGCAAGATTAATCAATTCTGCGCAAAATTCCGCTTTAAAAACCCCGCTATCTCGTTTAGAATTCGAGATATCGATATTTGAAGATCTTGAAATTTCGCCCCACTAGGGGGTCGTCGATTTTTGCGGAAAATCGCCGAAAAAGAAATTTTTCGCCTGGCGCTTTTAAACGCATCTACACGCAAGATTAATCAATTCTGCGCAAAATTCCGCTTTAAAAAGCCCGCTATCTCGTTTAGAATTCGAGATATCGATATTTGAAGATCTTGAAATTTCGCCCCACTAGGGGGTCGTCGATTTTTGCGGAAAATCGCCGAAAAAGAAATTTTTCGCCTGGCGCTTTTAAACGCATCTACACGCAAGATTAATCAATTCTGCGCAAAATTCCGCTTTAAAAACCCCGCTATCTCGTTTAGAATTCGAGATATCGATATTTGAAGATCTTGAAATTTCGCCCCACTAGGGGGTCGTCGATTTTTGCGGAAAATCGCCGAAAAAAAAATTTTTCGCCTGGCGCTTTTAAACGCATCTACACGCAAGATTAATCAATTCTGCGCAAAATTCCGCTTTAAAAAGCCCGCTATCTCGTTTAGAATTCGAGATATCGATATTTGAAGATCTTGAAATTTCGCCCCACTAGGGGGTCGTCGATTTTTGCGGAAAATCGCCGAAAAAGAAATTTTTCGCCTGGCGCTTTTAAACGCATCTACACGCAAGATTAATCAATTCTGCGCAAAATTCCGCTTTAAAAACCCCGCTATCTCGTTTAGAATTCGAGATATCGATATTTGAAGATCTTGAAATTTCGCCCCACTAGGGGGTCGTCGATTTTTGCGGAAAATCGCCGAAAAAGAAATTTTTCGCCTGGCGCTTTTAAACGCATCTACACGCAAGATTAATCAATTCTGCGCAAAATTCCGCTTTAAAAAGCCCGCTATCTCGTTTAGAATTCGAGATATCGATATTTGAAGATCTTGAAATTTCGCCCCACTAGGGGGTCGTCGATTTTTGCGGAAAATCGCCGAAAAAAAAATTTTTCGCCTGGCGCTTTTAAACGCATCTACACGCAAGATTAGTCAATTCTGCGCAAAATTCCGCTTTAAAAAGCCCGCTATCTCGTTTAGAATTCGAGATATCGATATTTGAAGATCTTGAAATTTCGCCCCACTAGGGGGTCGTCGATTTTTGCGGAAAATCGCCGAAAAAAAATTTTTCGCCTGGCGCTTTTAAACGCATCTACACGCAAGATTAATCAATTCTGCGCAAAATTCCGCTTTAAAAACCCCGCTATCTCGTTTAGAATTCGAGATATCGATATTTGAAGATCTTGAAATTTCGCCCCACTAGGGGGTCGTCGATTTTTGCGGAAAATCGCCGAAAAAAAAATTTTTCGCCTGGCGCTTTTAAACGCATCTACACGCAAGATTAGTCAATTCTGCGCAAAATTCCGCTTTAAAAAGCCCGCTATCTCGTTTAGAATTCGAGATATCGATATTTGAAGATCTTGAAATTTCGCCCCACTAGGGGGTCGTCGATTTTTGCGGAAAATCGCCGAAAAAGAAATTTTTCGCCTGGCGCTTTTAAACGCATCTACACGCAAGATTAATCAATTCTGCGCAAAATTCCGCTTTAAAAAGCCCGCTATCTCGTTTAGAATTCGAGATATCGATATTTGAAGATCTTGAAATTTCGCCCCACTAGGGGGTCGTCGATTTTTGCGGAAAATCGCCGAAAAAGAAATTTTTCGCCTGGCGCTTTTAAACGCATCTACACGCAAGATTAATCAATTCTGCGCAAAATTCCGCTTTAAAAAGCCCGCTATCTCGTTTAGAATTCGAGATATCGATATTTGAAGATCTTGAAATTTCGCCCCACTAGGGGGTCGTCGATTTTTGCGGAAAATCGCCGAAAAAGAAATTTTTCGCCTGGCGCTTTTAAACGCATCTACACGCAAGATTAATCAATTCTGCGCAAAATTCCGCTTTAAAAACCCCGCTATCTCGTTTAGAATTCGAGATATCGATATTTGAAGATCTTGAAATTTCGCCCCACTAGGGGGTCGTCGATTTTTGCGGAAAATCACCGAAAAAGAAATTTTTCGCCTGGCGCTTTTAAACGCATCTACACGCAAGATTAATCAATTCTGCGCAAAATTCCGCTTTAAAAAGCCCGCTATCTCGTTTAGAATTCGAGATATCGATATTTGAAGATCTTGAAATTTCGCCCCACTAGGGGGTCGTCGATTTTTGCGGAAAATCGCCGAAAAAAAAATTTTTCGCCTGGCGCTTTTAAACGCATCTACACGCAAGATTAGTCAATTCTGCGCAAAATTCCGCTTTAAAAAGCCCGCTATCTCGTTTAGAATTCGAGATATCGATATTTGAAGATCTTGAAATTTCGCCCCACTAGGGGGTCGTCGATTTTTGCGGAAAATCGCCGAAAAAAAATTTTTCGCCTGGCGCTTTTAAACGCATCTACACGCAAGATTAATCAATTCTGCGCAAAATTCCGCTTTAAAAACCCCGCTATCTCGTTTAGAATTCGAGATATCGATATTTGAAGATCTTGAAATTTCGCCCCACTAGGGGGTCGTCGATTTTTGCGGAAAATCGCCGAAAAAAAAATTTTTCGCCTGGCGCTTTTAAACGCATCTACACGCAAGATTAGTCAATTCTGCGCAAAATTCCGCTTTAAAAAGCCCGCTATCTCGTTTAGAATTCGAGATATCGATATTTGAAGATCTTGAAATTTCGCCCCACTAGGGGGTCGTCGATTTTTGCGGAAAATCGCCGAAAAAAAAATTTTTCGCCTGGCGCTTTTAAACGCATCTACACGCAAGATTAGTCAATTCTGCGCAAAATTCCGCTTTAAAAAGCCCGCTATCTCGTTTAGAATTCGAGATATCGATATTTGAAGATCTTGAAATTTCGCCCCACTAGGGGGTCGTCGATTTTTGCGGAAAATCGCCGAAAAAAAATTTTTCGCCTGGCGCTTTTAAACGCATCTACACGCAAGATTAATCAATTCTGCGCAAAATTCCGCTTTAAAAACCCCGCTATCTCGTTTAGAATTCGAGATATCGATATTTGAAGATCTTGAAATTTCGCCCCACTAGGGGGTCGTCGATTTTTGCGGAAAATCGCCGAAAAAAAATTTTTCGCCTGGCGCTTTTAAACGCATCTACACGCAAGATTAATCAATTCTGCGCAAAATTCCGCTTTAAAAACCCCGCTATCTCGTTTAGAATTCGAGATATCGATATTTGAAGATCTTGAAATTTCGCCCCACTAGGGGGTCGTCGATTTTTGCGGAAAATCGCCGAAAAAGAAATTTTTCGCCTGGCGCTTTTAAACGCATCTACACGCAAGATTAATCAATTCTGCGCAAAATTCCGCTTTAAAAAGCCCGCTATCTCGTTTAGAATTCGAGATATCGATATTTGAAGATCTTGAAATTTCGCCCCACTAGGGGGTCGTCGATTTTTGCGGAAAATCGCCGAAAAAGAAATTTTTCGCCTGGCGCTTTTAAACGCATCTACACGCAAGATTAATCAATTCTGCGCAAAATTCCGCTTTAAAAACCCCGCTATCTCGTTTAGAATTCGAGATATCGATATTTGAAGATCTTGAAATTTCGCCCCACTAGGGGGTCGTCGATTTTTGCGGAAAATCGCCGAAAAAAAAATTTTTCGCCTGGCGCTTTTAAACGCATCTACACGCAAGATTAGTCAATTCTGCGCAAAATTCCGCTTTAAAAAGCCCGCTATCTCGTTTAGAATTCGAGATATCGATATTTGAAGATCTTGAAATTTCGCCCCACTAGGGGGTCGTCGATTTTTGCGGAAAATCGCCGAAAAAAAATTTTTCGCCTGGCGCTTTTAAACGCATCTACACGCAAGATTAATCAATTCTGCGCAAAATTCCGCTTTAAAAACCCCGCTATCTCGTTTAGAATTCGAGATATCGATATTTGAAGATCTTGAAATTTCGCCCCACTAGGGGGTCGTCGATTTTTGCGGAAAATCGCCGAAAAAAAATTTTTCGCCTGGCGCTTTTAAACGCATCTACACGCAAGATTAATCAATTCTGCGCAAAATTCCGCTTTAAAAACCCCGCTATCTCGTTTAGAATTCGAGATATCGATATTTGAAGATCTTGAAATTTCGCCCCACTAGGGGGTCGTCGATTTTTGCGGAAAATCGCCGAAAAAGAAATTTTTCGCCTGGCGCTTTTAAACGCATCTACACGCAAGATTAATCAATTCTGCGCAAAATTCCGCTTTAAAAAGCCCGCTATCTCGTTTAGAATTCGAGATATCGATATTTGAAGATCTTGAAATTTCGCCCCACTAGGGGGTCGTCGATTTTTGCGGAAAATCGCCGAAAAAGAAATTTTTCGCCTGGCGCTTTTAAACGCATCTACACGCAAGATTAATCAATTCTGCGCAAAATTCCGCTTTAAAAACCCCGCTATCTCGTTTAGAATTCGAGATATCGATATTTGAAGATCTTGAAATTTCGCCCCACTAGGGGGTCGTCGATTTTTGCGGAAAATCGCCGAAAAAAAAATTTTTCGCCTGGCGCTTTTAAACGCATCTACACGCAAGATTAGTCAATTCTGCGCAAAATTCCGCTTTAAAAAGCCCGCTATCTCGTTTAGAATTCGAGATATCGATATTTGAAGATCTTGAAATTTCGCCCCACTAGGGGGTCGTCGATTTTTGCGGAAAATCGCCGAAAAAAAATTTTTCGCCTGGCGCTTTTAAACGCATCTACACGCAAGATTAATCAATTCTGCGCAAAATTCCGCTTTAAAAACCCCGCTATCTCGTTTAGAATTCGAGATATCGATATTTGAAGATCTTGAAATTTCGCCCCACTAGGGGGTCGTCGATTTTTGCGGAAAATCGCCGAAAAAAAATTTTTCGCCTGGCGCTTTTAAACGCATCTACACGCAAGATTAATCAATTCTGCGCAAAATTCCGCTTTAAAAACCCCGCTATCTCGTTTAGAATTCGAGATATCGATATTTGAAGATCTTGAAATTTCGCCCCACTAGGGGGTCGTCGATTTTTGCGGAAAATCGCCGAAAAAGAAATTTTTCGCCTGGCGCTTTTAAACGCATCTACACGCAAGATTAATCAATTCTGCGCAAAATTCCGCTTTAAAAAGCCCGCTATCTCGTTTAGAATTCGAGATATCGATATTTGAAGATCTTGAAATTTCGCCCCACTAGGGGGTCGTCGATTTTTGCGGAAAATCGCCGAAAAAGAAATTTTTCGCCTGGCGCTTTTAAACGCATCTACACGCAAGATTAATCAATTCTGCGCAAAATTCCGCTTTAAAAACCCCGCTATCTCGTTTAGAATTCGAGATATCGATATTTGAAGATCTTGAAATTTCGCCCCACTAGGGGGTCGTCGATTTTTGCGGAAAATCGCCGAAAAAGAAATTTTTCGCCTGGCGCTTTTAAACGCATCTACACGCAAGATTAATCAATTCTGCGCAAAATTCCGCTTTAAAAACCCCGCTATCTCGTTTAGAATTCGAGATATCGATATTTGAAGATCTTGAAATTTCGCCCCACTAGGGGGTCGTCGATTTTTGCGGAAAATCGCCGAAAAAAAAATTTTTCGCCTGGCGCTTTTAAACGCATCTACACGCAAGATTAGTCAATTCTGCGCAAAATTCCGCTTTAAAAAGCCCGCTATCTCGTTTAGAATTCGAGATATCGATATTTGAAGATCTTGAAATTTCGCCCCACTAGGGGGTCGTCGATTTTTGCGGAAAATCGCCGAAAAAAAATTTTTCGCCTGGCGCTTTTAAACGCATCTACACGCAAGATTAATCAATTCTGCGCAAAATTCCGCTTTAAAAACCCCGCTATCTCGTTTAGAATTCGAGATATCGATATTTGAAGATCTTGAAATTTCGCCCCACTAGGGGGTCGTCGATTTTTGCGGAAAATCGCCGAAAAAAAATTTTTCGCCTGGCGCTTTTAAACGCATCTACACGCAAGATTAATCAATTCTGCGCAAAATTCCGCTTTAAAAACCCCGCTATCTCGTTTAGAATTCGAGATATCGATATTTGAAGATCTTGAAATTTCGCCCCACTAGGGGGTCGTCGATTTTTGCGGAAAATCGCCGAAAAAGAAATTTTTCGCCTGGCGCTTTTAAACGCATCTACACGCAAGATTAATCAATTCTGCGCAAAATTCCGCTTTAAAAAGCCCGCTATCTCGTTTAGAATTCGAGATATCGATATTTGAAGATCTTGAAATTTCGCCCCACTAGGGGGTCGTCGATTTTTGCGGAAAATCGCCGAAAAAGAAATTTTTCGCCTGGCGCTTTTAAACGCATCTACACGCAAGATTAATCAATTCTGCGCAAAATTCCGCTTTAAAAACCCCGCTATCTCGTTTAGAATTCGAGATATCGATATTTGAAGATCTTGAAATTTCGCCCCACTAGGGGGTCGTCGATTTTTGCGGAAAATCGCCGAAAAAAAAATTTTTCGCCTGGCGCTTTTAAACGCATCTACACGCAAGATTAGTCAATTCTGCGCAAAATTCCGCTTTAAAAAGCCCGCTATCTCGTTTAGAATTCGAGATATCGATATTTGAAGATCTTGAAATTTCGCCCCACTAGGGGGTCGTCGATTTTTGCGGAAAATCGCCGAAAAAAAATTTTTCGCCTGGCGCTTTTAAACGCATCTACACGCAAGATTAATCAATTCTGCGCAAAATTCCGCTTTAAAAACCCCGCTATCTCGTTTAGAATTCGAGATATCGATATTTGAAGATCTTGAAATTTCGCCCCACTAGGGGGTCGTCGATTTTTGCGGAAAATCGCCGAAAAAAAATTTTTCGCCTGGCGCTTTTAAACGCATCTACACGCAAGATTAATCAATTCTGCGCAAAATTCCGCTTTAAAAACCCCGCTATCTCGTTTAGAATTCGAGATATCGATATTTGAAGATCTTGAAATTTCGCCCCACTAGGGGGTCGTCGATTTTTGCGGAAAATCGCCGAAAAAGAAATTTTTCGCCTGGCGCTTTTAAACGCATCTACACGCAAGATTAATCAATTCTGCGCAAAATTCCGCTTTAAAAAGCCCGCTATCTCGTTTAGAATTCGAGATATCGATATTTGAAGATCTTGAAATTTCGCCCCACTAGGGGGTCGTCGATTTTTGCGGAAAATCGCCGAAAAAGAAATTTTTCGCCTGGCGCTTTTAAACGCATCTACACGCAAGATTAATCAATTCTGCGCAAAATTCCGCTTTAAAAACCCCGCTATCTCGTTTAGAATTCGAGATATCGATATTTGAAGATCTTGAAATTTCGCCCCACTAGGGGGTCGTCGATTTTTGCGGAAAATCGCCGAAAAAAAAATTTTTCGCCTGGCGCTTTTAAACGCATCTACACGCAAGATTAGTCAATTCTGCGCAAAATTCCGCTTTAAAAAGCCCGCTATCTCGTTTAGAATTCGAGATATCGATATTTGAAGATCTTGAAATTTCGCCCCACTAGGGGGTCGTCGATTTTTGCGGAAAATCGCCGAAAAAAAATTTTTCGCCTGGCGCTTTTAAACGCATCTACACGCAAGATTAATCAATTCTGCGCAAAATTCCGCTTTAAAAACCCCGCTATCTCGTTTAGAATTCGAGATATCGATATTTGAAGATCTTGAAATTTCGCCCCACTAGGGGGTCGTCGATTTTTGCGGAAAATCGCCGAAAAAAAATTTTTCGCCTGGCGCTTTTAAACGCATCTACACGCAAGATTAATCAATTCTGCGCAAAATTCCGCTTTAAAAACCCCGCTATCTCGTTTAGAATTCGAGATATCGATATTTGAAGATCTTGAAATTTCGCCCCACTAGGGGGTCGTCGATTTTTGCGGAAAATCGCCGAAAAAGAAATTTTTCGCCTGGCGCTTTTAAACGCATCTACACGCAAGATTAATCAATTCTGCGCAAAATTCCGCTTTAAAAAGCCCGCTATCTCGTTTAGAATTCGAGATATCGATATTTGAAGATCTTGAAATTTCGCCCCACTAGGGGGTCGTCGATTTTTGCGGAAAATCGCCGAAAAAGAAATTTTTCGCCTGGCGCTTTTAAACGCATCTACACGCAAGATTAATCAATTCTGCGCAAAATTCCGCTTTAAAAACCCCGCTATCTCGTTTAGAATTCGAGATATCGATATTTGAAGATCTTGAAATTTCGCCCCACTAGGGGGTCGTCGATTTTTGCGGAAAATCGCCGAAAAAAAAATTTTTCGCCTGGCGCTTTTAAACGCATCTACACGCAAGATTAGTCAATTCTGCGCAAAATTCCGCTTTAAAAAGCCCGCTATCTCGTTTAGAATTCGAGATATCGATATTTGAAGATCTTGAAATTTCGCCCCACTAGGGGGTCGTCGATTTTTGCGGAAAATCGCCGAAAAAAAATTTTTCGCCTGGCGCTTTTAAACGCATCTACACGCAAGATTAATCAATTCTGCGCAAAATTCCGCTTTAAAAACCCCGCTATCTCGTTTAGAATTCGAGATATCGATATTTGAAGATCTTGAAATTTCGCCCCACTAGGGGGTCGTCGATTTTTGCGGAAAATCGCCGAAAAAAAATTTTTCGCCTGGCGCTTTTAAACGCATCTACACGCAAGATTAATCAATTCTGCGCAAAATTCCGCTTTAAAAACCCCGCTATCTCGTTTAGAATTCGAGATATCGATATTTGAAGATCTTGAAATTTCGCCCCACTAGGGGGTCGTCGATTTTTGCGGAAAATCGCCGAAAAAGAAATTTTTCGCCTGGCGCTTTTAAACGCATCTACACGCAAGATTAATCAATTCTGCGCAAAATTCCGCTTTAAAAAGCCCGCTATCTCGTTTAGAATTCGAGATATCGATATTTGAAGATCTTGAAATTTCGCCCCACTAGGGGGTCGTCGATTTTTGCGGAAAATCGCCGAAAAAGAAATTTTTCGCCTGGCGCTTTTAAACGCATCTACACGCAAGATTAATCAATTCTGCGCAAAATTCCGCTTTAAAAACCCCGCTATCTCGTTTAGAATTCGAGATATCGATATTTGAAGATCTTGAAATTTCGCCCCACTAGGGGGTCGTCGATTTTTGCGGAAAATCGCCGAAAAAGAAATTTTTCGCCTGGCGCTTTTAAACGCATCTACACGCAAGATTAATCAATTCTGCGCAAAATTCCGCTTTAAAAACCCCGCTATCTCGTTTAGAATTCGAGATATCGATATTTGAAGATCTTGAAATTTCGCCCCACTAGGGGGTCGTCGATTTTTGCGGAAAATCGCCGAAAAAAAAATTTTTCGCCTGGCGCTTTTAAACGCATCTACACGCAAGATTAGTCAATTCTGCGCAAAATTCCGCTTTAAAAAGCCCGCTATCTCGTTTAGAATTCGAGATATCGATATTTGAAGATCTTGAAATTTCGCCCCACTAGGGGGTCGTCGATTTTTGCGGAAAATCGCCGAAAAAAAATTTTTCGCCTGGCGCTTTTAAACGCATCTACACGCAAGATTAATCAATTCTGCGCAAAATTCCGCTTTAAAAACCCCGCTATCTCGTTTAGAATTCGAGATATCGATATTTGAAGATCTTGAAATTTCGCCCCACTAGGGGGTCGTCGATTTTTGCGGAAAATCGCCGAAAAAAAATTTTTCGCCTGGCGCTTTTAAACGCATCTACACGCAAGATTAATCAATTCTGCGCAAAATTCCGCTTTAAAAACCCCGCTATCTCGTTTAGAATTCGAGATATCGATATTTGAAGATCTTGAAATTTCGCCCCACTAGGGGGTCGTCGATTTTTGCGGAAAATCGCCGAAAAAGAAATTTTTCGCCTGGCGCTTTTAAACGCATCTACACGCAAGATTAATCAATTCTGCGCAAAATTCCGCTTTAAAAAGCCCGCTATCTCGTTTAGAATTCGAGATATCGATATTTGAAGATCTTGAAATTTCGCCCCACTAGGGGGTCGTCGATTTTTGCGGAAAATCGCCGAAAAAGAAATTTTTCGCCTGGCGCTTTTAAACGCATCTACACGCAAGATTAATCAATTCTGCGCAAAATTCCGCTTTAAAAACCCCGCTATCTCGTTTAGAATTCGAGATATCGATATTTGAAGATCTTGAAATTTCGCCCCACTAGGGGGTCGTCGATTTTTGCGGAAAATCGCCGAAAAAGAAATTTTTCGCCTGGCGCTTTTAAACGCATCTACACGCAAGATTAATCAATTCTGCGCAAAATTCCGCTTTAAAAACCCCGCTATCTCGTTTAGAAGCCGAGATATTCGAGAATCGAGAATCCATATTCCGGAATCCAGAATCCATATTCCAGTCCAATCCATACTACAGTCAAACGAGTCCCGTTACATTTAACTCCTGCATCTTCGAGGGGGTGGTTTTCCATATTCTTACCCTTTCTACATTCGCGGTCAGCTGGAGCCGCATAATAACACTGAATAGGCACCTCCCTCGATAAATGCACAGGTCGTGACCGAATATTGCTCTTAGTTAGCAGAGGCATCTAATCTGTGTTTACATTTGGGCTTCAACCGAGCGCGAGCTTAGAAATGGACAGACGGTAGAAGTGACAGAGGGAGGAAGCAAACAAAGTGAGCGGCACGAAAGTATTGGCGAGGCATTGCTAATGCAACAAAAAACTTGGTCGTTTATTAATTTTGCTGAATGTAACTTTTCCCAATGTATTTTTCAGATTTTTCTGATTACAATGATACCAAACATGATATGTTGTAATCATGTAAATTCTAAGTAAATATATTAAATATTGAGAAAATATAATTCAAACTATATCGTGTTTGGTATCATTTTAATCAGAAAAATCTTACAAATACGTGAGCAAAGGATTCAAAAAAAAAAGAATTAAAAATGAAAACGGCCGACCCTCCAATTAGCATTGCCTCACCGATACGTTCGGGCCGGTCCCCCTGTGGATTGGACCTCACTGTCTCTTCTACACAGATTCGGCACCGGTACACGATAAGAGCACTGCTTTGCCCCCGAAATGAGTGCATTTATCGAGG
The DNA here is from genome assembly GCA_963989415.1 of Cerceris ruficornis. Classification (NCBI taxonomy): domain Eukaryota; kingdom Metazoa; phylum Arthropoda; class Insecta; order Hymenoptera; family Crabronidae; genus Cerceris; species Cerceris ruficornis. The sequence goes on from OZ022517.1 coordinate 41,373,972, forward strand.
GTTTATTGTATCATGATTGGATACCTCTTGTGTAAATCCAGTGTATCGGTGATGCGACGATTTACTTGTCAAAAATTTTGTATCTTAATTTGAAAGATTGCAAAATCAGATTTTATTAAAAAGGACTGAGCGCTTTAACACTATTAATTGGATCTTTATTAATTGCAATGATATTGTATACTGATATTAATTTTCTACAGTTGGAGGATTAAAAGGTCAAAATCAAATTTGACTTCGTAGCATCGTTAGATCAGAGCAGCGAACGATTTAACTGTCTTTGCATTTAACTGTGTCGAGACGTTTTGTATTACATATTCTGTGAAAATCTTCTCATGATTTTTTAAGAGTCGTCAATCGATTCCCGTGTTTTCTAAATCTTCTAAAAGAGATATTCATCTTTAAAATTGACCATAAGTTTCTCCTTAACCATATCCGCAAAACATTGTAAAAAGGCAAACTAACAAGCAACAACGCGGCCGAACAAGTTTAGAGTCAACCACATGCTTGTAATCAAACGGTCATTATGAGTGAGAGAAGTTATCGCAGAAGGAATAATTAGATGTAGCAACTCGGTCTCGTACCATTTGCAGAGATGCGGACGGAGCACCTAAATGGAAATAGCCTGACTATACTTCGATGAAATATGCTTTCCTTCGCCACTTTCGCTTTTCGTTGGCATTCCTCTTTTCCTTTCATCGACGACAGGAAGATTCCAATAAATAACAGCCAATTAAAATCGGACAATTTTCATAAAAATACAACGAATTCAAGCGGACAAATGCCGGAAAAATATAAGCAAGGTAAACCTGTGGCAATTTCTCTCCACTCTTTAATCCACTTCTGCTTGGAAAAAGAAGGTCGTCGTCGTACGACTTGCTTGTCCGTTCTTCCTCTTTTTTCTCCCCTTTTGCGAATTAAACGTTGAAACGAAAACAGTCTGTAGGTGTTTAATTGAAAAGTACATTGGAGCATTGTTCGCTTCTGTTTCGTTCTGCATTTTCGCACGGCGTTACAAGAAGGAAATAATTCTCATTGCGTTTCGTTCGAACTTCCTTTCCGGACTTCTAGTAGCGCAATGTTTAAGGGAAATTCCTCGAATCTTCGCGGAAATTCCCATGGCCCCGATGCTCGACTTCGTTTCACAATGTTGAGCATTAAAGTTTCTTCGAAAATGTATTGCAAACTGTTCCTGCAGGCGTGTATTGTTGAAATGTAAGTTCATGTTCTGAAGTTGATCTGACCGATTAATACTTCATCAACTTTTGAATTAAGCTACTTCAATATCTTCGGCGTTTGTCCGAAAGATCGTCTATTATACGATTGGAACTTGTATTTGCGAGTTCTCCGTTCTTGCAAAATTGGTCGGCGAATAAAGGGATACAAGTTCTTTGCTTCTTTCCGATAAAGCAAAGATTACAATGATATTTATTCAAACGTTTACAAAATTATGAAATTAAAGTTCTTTTGATCGTGAAAAATCATTTTGCGAATTTACATCTTTTTCGTGAAAATTCGATTTTATGATAACAACTTATTACGACGTTGAAAATCAGAATTGTAGTGTACCAACAAATGATTGCGAAATATGTATCTCTTATATGCGTCTAAATATAACGTAACTGTAATTTTTTTTCTGCAAGGTCATTTGAAAGTCATGTTATTGTAGACGCTCGAATTCAGCTACAACGTTGCTAAAAAAAAGCTTCGTATTTCGATCAACGATACATTTCCAACCGCGAGATCTTGCAAAATCTGACCTTAATTTGAATATCTGCGACATCAATTTTAAAGACTGCGCTGCCCACGTTCAATGGCGGTTCAAAATTATAGAAAACCCAGCTTTTAACAGTTTAAGGAAGTCAGGCAGTTTCAATTAAAAAAACAATGAATCCCCCTATATTCACTTTCCGATAGGTTGATGTTTACGAACATCAATTAGTAGATAAACAATTATTCCTCAGGCTTCGCAATAGTTGCTCGTAATATCTCAAGATATTTCGAGCTGTCTGAAGAGAAACATTCTTGCATTCCATTCAAATTGCTTCTTTCGAGGTAAATGTCTTCTTTATCAAATATATTTTTCGCATTAACGATGCAATTTATCCGCATGGTTGGCTCTGAATGATAACGACCACAAATCCAACTCAATTATCTCGTTGATAATGGTACATTCGGTCACGTATCGGTGCTTCAATTAAATTACTTCCCAAGCTTAATTACGGCCACGGAAAATTAACCGTCGTGTAAAAATCTATTCTACGTAATTAATATATTGCATCGTGTATATTGAATTTAAAATTAAAATGGATTTTAATTAGGGAGTGATTGTCGGTGGTTTTTCACTTCGGTTGTTATTAAATAGGAGACATCCGTTTCGAGGATTGGTTTTTTCGTCGTTGTAATAGATAAACGATTATAGCCTTTGCATTAGTAGATATTATGCTTTCAATATTACGAAACAAAATACTTTTATTTCGCGAATAATTAAGGTCGGTGTAGTCTATATAATTCATTTGATTTATGATTCTGCATTACATTAAACGCAATATGCTTTTTGCGTTTGCGTTCAATACATCCTTTTTCAGGAATTTCAACGTAAAGAGATTTCCATCCTATTTAGACACTTAAATTAAAATAAAATCACACAGGGAATTGTCGCATTAGTTCGATTGTCTTGTTTATATTATTCGTGCGTTACCTCTGTAATATTTGCAAATTACTGAAGTTAATTGATAGTCATCTTAAAAGAAATAGTAATTATATTACGCGATCTTCGATTCCTCGGATTTTAATTAATTGGCGTACCCACACAAACGATGCCGCCTTTTAAATATAAATTGCAAAATGTAATAATCACTTTCTAACTCTTAGAAAATACTATTTTTTTCATATTAGCAGGAGTAATTTCTCAAATTTTAATTTTTATTGCCAATGACCATACAAATGAAAAAATTGTCTTATGATTATCGTCAACGATGACCTGAATTTTATTTTTGTTACTGAAAATCATTATTAGCAGCAATGCAATATTGTCGACTTTATTCATTTGCGATCAGTCGGTATTTATATTACTAACAATTAGTTTTCATTGACAACGTGGACAAATGATTATTTTTATAATCATAAAATGTAATTATAATCATAATGTATATTTTATACATTTTATTGTATGAAACAAAGAATAGAATACAAAGATATTAAAGTACACTGTTATTATTAAAATTTGTATGTTACTCATACATTAATATTTAACTTGTAAACTTTGCATTTCACTTTCGATAATAAAATTTGCTCAAAATTAATATTTTATTTTTAATGAATACTAATTCCGAATGATATCACTAAAGATTGACAATGAGAAAATATAGCCAATATAAAATTCGAATCATCAGTGACTGTGACCGGTATCTGAAACAAAGTTCCTGTCCTTATTAAAAATTACCAGTAAGCAAATGACTTTCTATCATTTAAAATCATTATTCCCAGCCGGAGTTTCTTGATTAATGAGATCAAGAGACTTTTATACTATGCCTTAAAAATTGATCTAACAATAGACACGATATGTAACTAAAACTATTTCTGCTGCACAAAATTACAATTGAAAACGTTCACTACAATTGTGGCACTATTTGTGCATATGTAAAAGTAAGCTGTATCAAGTCAGTTCAAGAAATGATATATAATAGTAAAGTCTGTGAAGCGGACAAGACAGATTTCACGGTAAATTTTAGTTTGACCAAGATGCAAAGTGATTATTATCGCTTCGTATAAAACACGCGGCAGTATCATAAACTGTAATAAGCGGTGATAGAGGAAAAACGGGACATCGTAAAGATTATAGTGACTTAAAGAGGACAGTGCGCCATAAAATCAATTGCAATAGAGCTGACACAGGATAGGCCACCATAAATTTAACTCTTACGAAAGTGACTAACACGGCTAAACAAAACCTTGAGACAGTTTAGACCGGCTCCAATCGTCACACCAAATGATCACACTTCCAAACAATTTCTCTACTGTCTCTGGTATTTAGATTCAATTAATTCGATCCGCGGCAATCGACCGCATCTTATTTAATGGATAATTAAGTGGCCATTACATTGTACTCAAGAATAAAGTACAAATACAGCAGCGTGAAAATTCTCATTACGATACTTCGTTGATTGAAGCGAATATAACAAATAATGGTAGGATAAAAGTCGATGAAATAGACATTTTTATGTTAAGTGTGATTCGCTTTATTATGCATGGGTAGGTTTACTCGCCAGTCGATTAACCCCTTGCCCCACAATAATGAGTGACACTCGTGATGCAATAAATGGGACAGGAAATTTTCAAATTTTGTACAACCTATGAAATTGAAAATATTAATGAAACGGAACGCGATAACATTATTTCTATAATACTAATGTTGAAATAAATTATACAATATATCAAGAATTACAGATCGATTTTTATTTTAGCAACTTAAATCTGAATTATTGCCGATGCAGTTACACAATAAGTCGTAGGGCAAGGGATTAATGGAGTAGTTCACTTTAATGGATAGACGAAGAAATTACGGTGAAATAAAATTCTGCTTTCCTACAAATATATTGTTACGAATTATTACGAGTAACGAAACTGTCTCCCCTCTATAAGCTATCGATTGCTAGAGCGATAGCAACGAGTTGTCAATGTTTATAACAATATGTCAGAGAGTTGTCGTGAGCTGTCGGATTGACCAGACCTGTTGAAATAGACTCGCTATTTTCATATACGATTAGTTCTTTTATTATGCGTACTGAAATAAATAAAATACCTGAGATGTTGAGAAGAAAACGTATTGCTCTGGATTATTATTTTTCACCAATAGGTAATAATAAACAACAGGTAAGTGTATACAGTAGCTTTTTTGAATAAAAAAATCAGAAACTATGTGAAAATGTTTAACTTATCTTTCGCGTTATACGAGAGTCCATTGTAATTCTCTTACCGAAATTCAAATGACACTGTTCATCAACGAGAGTTTCCTTTTCTAAACGATACATCGTATTATTCAATATCATGATCTGGAAAGGTATTGTTCGAAGAATCTTTTCTAAATTCGTAATAATTTTCAAGAGAGCAAGAGAGAGAGATGGGAGAGCCTAAACTAGAGAGAGAAAGAAAGAGACGAAACATTGAAAGGTAGCCAAAGATCAAAATCAGCGTACAACCCTTTGCGGATGTTCTTTGTAATACGAGACTGATACTTTCATGAGCGATGTGTGTCGAGCTGTCAAACTGAAACGAGCACATGATCGATCGACGAGCTCGCAAACAAACCTGTTGCACCCGCGCGAAGTAAATTTGTTACGGCGCGTTTCTCTGCCGTGGGCTACTACACACGGAAGATTGCCTTGGATATCTTCGATATCGAAAAGTTGGATGATGGACTCTTGGTCTCTCAGGCTCCTGCATTTAGAAATTTTTGGTCATGCGGAATTCGGAATTCCTGGACCATTATGTTTTCGAGCTTTTTCACTTTCGGACGATTGGTCGCATGAATTCTTGAATTTCTGGATTCCTATATATTCGGAGTTCCAGACTACCAGAATTTTTGAATCTTGAACTTTCACCTTTTTAAGCTTTTGAACTTTTGGATTCTTAGACTATTAACCGTTTGAGTGCTGAAGAATTTTCTTGTATATATGCTAAAAGTGCGGAATGAAATGGGTAGTTATTTTTTTTTGAAAATAATAGAAACGGTTATAAGTAACTCTAATTATTGCATAAAAAGCAATTTTTAACAACAATAATATTTTTTATTCTCACTTATTACAAGAGTGTTTTGCTGCACAAATTCCATGAATTTCTTTTTCATATATAGGGAAAATTAAATTGGATCGTTTAATTCCATTACCATTTTTTTTTACTACATGCCTCAAACTGTCGCAAGTCGTCTTATCCTGCTCTCAATTAATGCGAAAATTATATCGTAGTAACATGCAGCAGCGCGATCGCGCTTCTACGCATTTTTGGCACAACACAAGAGAAGCGCGATAGCGCTTCGCCACACTCAAACGGTTAAAGTTCCTTTTCAGACACTTTACTTCGTAGACTCCTACACTTCTAGACGCTTGAATCCCTGGATACTAAGTTCCCTCTCTAGCTTCTATAACTCTTAAACTTTGAGAACTACCCTCTTACTATTTAAAAATCAAATGTCCCTCCTCTTCAGTTTAACAGATCACCCAGTAACGATTGCGCTACCTGCGTTGTTACGAGCCAGAAATATAACTTCTGTTTATATTTGGATTATAATCTGCACCGCGGGTGTTATTTGTTATTTTAAAGTAACCGGTTAAATATTAACGCGGACCGTACCGTGTATAAATCACGGCAACGTTATCGCGGTCTTTTAAGATTAATAGATTTCTAGCGCATCGGAACCGTTGATCGTAGATAAACCGGTGCACCGACGTCGACGCTTGAATAATTTCTCAACTCCGTAATACTCGCGATGATCGCAGGCTCGGTCTTCTTACCGTCTTCCTCGTGCAAAGTCTATCCGTCGCGGATAAACTACGATGGTTATTAAATCGTTGGGATCCATAAACTCGGTGCTTTCTACGTAATTGAATGGAGTAATCCCTCGTTAGCCGCGATACTCGATTTAGGATGGGTATGCCGACGAACGATCGACTAACGACCGAAAGTTCGAGCAGCCTCGCGTGCCACGAATGCCGGATAATTTGTGAACTGCGGTGAAAGCACCGCTGGAGATAGTCGGAGTGAATTTGGATTTTCCCGATATCTTCGGTGTCTTAGATGTTACAAGAGATATTCTTGTATGACACTGTACACATGTTTATTTTTATTATTCCCATTCTGGAGGAAATTACCACCAGATCTATCAAGATGGTCGAAATGACTTGTTCTGAATTGTTTGTAAATCATCCTGAAATTTCTAACGCTCTTTGTTACTCAATTTTCTACGTCCATCTTGTAAACTCCAAGTGATTAAATCAATCAAGTTTTTTGCCTTCTCCATTTCTTTTTCTTGTGACGTATTTACTTGCATTTTGTAATATATTGAATTAATTAATTAATTTAAAGAATAGATACTTCTATTTTCGATGATTTTTCACTTCGCATTAAATACTCAACGGGATAGAATTTATTTAAAGTATACCTTAGTATTTAGCACGTTCAACTCGATGCATAGACTTGTGGTTCATCAAAGGCAAGCAATAATTGATGGATAGCTCGTGTAAACGTGTTAAATAAGCTGGATAACTGCGTTCACGAGAAATCGGCATGTCGTAAGACGAATTAAGTAAAATAGTCTAGCTCCACTTTTAACCCGAGCTTATAAAAATTTCAACGAAGTAGTTCGTTTTTGCAATAACGCGCTAACTATCGGTAACGCTTTATTAAAATACATATTACATAATTCCGTGTTTTGTAATTATTACCACCGTTACTTTCTCGCTTCGTTGATCTTCATCGTTTGGCTCTCGGCGAGCCTCGCGATTCTCAGCGTTAGAATTACAGTCGTTTAGGCAGTAAAGAAAGGACCGTCGACGTTACACGGTTGCAATAAGTTTAACGTCTGGCGGATATTAAAAATGTCTAAACCACGTTAAATAGCCTACGCGATCTCCCGATGAACTCCAAGTAACATTTGTGACGCAGCACTATCCCGTTGAAATTGGCCAACTATCGCGAATATTACATAATGCGATATTAAGATCCGACAAAAACGTTACATAACATTGCTCTCTGTGTTCGATAAACTTCTTCTTTGTTGCTCAATTATACCCACGATGTCGATATTGAACCGCTCATCGGCGAATCGACCTCAAATCAATACGTCCTTTGGCATTTTGTAAAATCGTTGCAAGTCTTTATAGCGATTATGTTCGACGATTAACACTCGATCTACCAAAAGTGATGAAAGTGATATAATGCTCGCGGAATTTTCTTGTACGTTCTAACGTTCTTACTACTTTTATTTTTTACGTCTACTTTGTAAAGTATAAGAGATTTTAACGATAAATTTTCTTCCTTTGCTCCTTTCTTTCCATGGTGTTAATCAATTGTGTCCCAACGCAAAAGTAATTGTTGATAGCTGTAGTTTTAAAAATCAATGATGGAATTTATTCTGGATCCATTGTCAGTCGTGTTCGACAATGGAGAAAGTAATTTGAAAGTATTAGACGAAGTTATAAAACAAAGTATGGTCGATATTAACAAAAAAAAATGAAAATACGGGGAGTTACAAAATAGGTGCTCAGCTGTCGAGCACGTTTCACCGTGCCTCTCGAATGCACTCGGTGCAGTGAACGGACAACGTAGCAACACGCCGTGCGACACAAGATCGCCGATGCAAGTTTGCTATTCTATAACTGCAGCAACATCGAGACTGCATCCGGAGCGCTGACTTCTCGTTGTCGGTTACCGCACCGGCTGAAAAGTCGATGCAGAGAGACACGACTTTAATCCAGAGGATTGAATCGAGTGACGCGTTTTCAATGAGGAATTATTGGAAATATTTTTGCTTTCGAAAATATCGAGATTTAGCGCGTCGTTTGCGACGTTTCTGACGTTAAATTACATTTAGTAACTGCTGAAACAGTTTAAATGACAGGTTTATAATTTTATTTCTAAAAATTACTGTTTGGTTTATAACAATGTAAATTTTTCGATTTTCTGCGTCTATTTTGTTACACAGGGTGGCTCAAAAGTCACGACACTATTTTAAAATGTAACTTTTGTGCAATTGATTTCTTCAAATTGAGCAGACAGTGGTGACACATCTGAAGAAAATAATCTACAAAACTAATTAAAATCATTTCCGTGAAGTATATTTATTGTTTATGAAAGAATAGAAAGTAAGGTTGACAAAAATTTATCGAATGAAAATTGTAGCTTTTGTTATTTAATTCTCAGAATACTTCTTTTGCTTTCTTCGATTAAATGCTTTGTAAACCAGATAGGAAATTATGTTAAAAATTAATAAAATAATTACTAATGTTATCTCTTGATACGTACGATATTGCAAGTACAGATAAGAATTTAGCAGTGTATATACTATTCTATCATACCGTGATAGTGAAGTACATTTACAAATTAATTTTGGAGGTCTGAAAAAACGCCCCTTTCACTCTCTTCATTAAAAATGCATTCGAGAAAGTAGTACATATTGTAGGAAGCTTAAATTTTAACGTATCTGTGTACAGGAGATAATAATTATCTAATAATTTCATTACCAGTACGTACTTGCACGCGATTCGCTTAGATAGCACGAAAATGTTGCATATTTTTATAAGAATCAAGGAATAAGTTCAATCAAATATATACAACTTTTGTAAGAAAAATGTTTTTGACTTTCGAGTTACGGAGATTTTGCAGGTGATAAAGTTAGGTGGCACAGCTTGTATATTTTACTAACACGATGTACAAATAATTCGACAAATGGAAAATTGTAAATAATTGGAAGCATCCCGTAATTGTACTACGTATGATACAGATCTGCAAATATTCATAATAACGTTAAAAAACTTCAGATTTAACAAGATGGGATGTTTTCAACTGCATGTACAAAGTCTGCAGCAAAGCCAAGCATGGAATATATTTCAATCAAGGCGAACTACGCCTTGAACGTTATCAAGAGGTTCGTTAAACATGGAAATCTTCAAAGAATTATTACCACCATTACTTTCTTGCTTGGTTGATTGTCAATACTGCGTTCTCAAAGAGTTATCGAATTACTGGAAGAATAAACATTAAATTTCTACCATCTACGACTCCTACGTGGTCAGAATGACGATGTTGACTTTTGTATCATTCGAAACTTTGTTAAAGTGATGGACCAGAAACACGGCACGTGGAAGGGAAGGGGAGCCTATCCCCGCTATAACGGTCCTGGAAACCTAAGATCGACGAATGACAACCGAAAATAAAACACTCTTTTCGTCGTTCACATGGCGACGCAACGAATGTCTCTCTTGTCAATAGCGCGTCAAAATCGAAAATGCGTGAGGGAGAGGGATGTCCCTATCCGTTGGGCGAATCAGAGCAAATTATCCCTCAAGTGCCTTCTTTCTGGTCCCTTAGTATATCTCTTATTTGAAAGGTGCAAATGAATTTTCGGTAACTTTCCGCTCGGAATCCGCCTAAAGCTACAGGTCCTAGACGAAATAACTATACTGCAATTAAGCCATTACCTTCCATGGTACCCATTTGGGGATTTATTCATTTTTTAAGTCTTTTAGCATTCAATTTAGATATTTGACACGCTTTTGAGATTAAATCTGTTCAGGGCAGTCAGTTTTAGATGTACTCTTAAGCAGTAATTTTCATGAATTATTTTTATGTTTACACTACGACAATACTTCTTCTAGAAACAATCAAGCCAAGAAAAATTTGGCAAGGAATGGGTTAAAGCCGAAAAATACAAACAAAATGAAATTGTTGACGCTCACTGGTTTAGATTTTAACACTAGATCTACCACAGCAGTCAAAACGACTGATTTTGAATTTCTTTGAAAACTTCCCAATGTTTTAAATGTTATCTCTCCTTATACATCAATTGCTATATTCCTAAATATAAACAATCATACCGTTCACTTTTCTTTCTCTTTTCATTCCCTTTCTTGTAACACATTTATTCGATATATCTAAATATGCTAGACTAATTACAGTGTCCAACACGATTTTTTTTTGCAATATCCACTGGGTGATCCTCGTAGAGTTGCTCATCCTAAGCACAATTCCGCCGGCAGAATTGCTCCATCACCCTCAATTTCCGAAAAGAAATGAGTTTTAGTGAAAACACCCGAATTTGGTAAAAAATGAGGTATTACGCGAAAACTATGAACACTAGGAAGTCTAATATGTAATATATAAATATCTAATGTCCCACAGATTATACATTTTATTCGAAACAAAAGAAAGCCTTTTCAATTGCTTAGCATGAACAACTTAAACAACTGTCAGCACAAATCAGAGTTCTAATTAAAACATAAAAAAACAATTGACTATTTACACTTATCAGATGTAGCGATCTTCGGGTGATACCATCACATTTAGTGCAGATAACGCGTAGTTACGGCACTGTCCCCCTGCAGTGACCGCATGGCGGCGAAACGCCGATTACGTGTTCCCGACAGACATTTTTTCGACTTGTCGGAATTGAAAACTGTTTCCGAACTTTTTGCAGGCAGTTTTCTCTTCAGAAATGTCTACAGAATTCGATCCTGTATAGCAAATTTGTGCTAGATAAACAACTTTTCGTAAAAATGTCAAAATATAACGTATAAAGTTCGCTCATTGGCGCTTTTTTAAACTTTGACGGTCATTTCCAACTATTTAAAACAGCCAATTTTAATAATTAGAGGCCCTAAAATATTCGGCATGTTTCGCTCTATCATTTAAGATAAATTTTAACTTCCCAGCGTTTATAGTTTTCGCTTAATACCTCATTTTTTACCGAATTCGGGTGTTTTTTACTAAAACTCATTTTTTTCGAAAGCTAAGGGTGATGGAGAAATTCTGCCGGCGGATTAGTATCTAGGATGAGCAACTCTACGAGGATCACCCAGTGGATATTGCAAAAAGTAAAACAAGTTTAAATTTGTTGAACAGTGTTGTCGATAGTTCGAATATCTTCTAATATAATATTAAGGAAAGCAGCAAAATTTCACCACTATAAGTCTGTCTAATTTTTCCGAAAAAACTTACACCCACTTGGAATGCCTTGGTAGATCTAGTGTTAAACCTTTCCACGTCGAAGCGTCGCGTGTCGTGTTGACACGCTCAAGGATCAATTCTCATTGGGCGGCTGATTGTCAGTTCTCCGAACAGCAATGCTTCCTGTGTACACAGTCGCGTCGTGACTGCATTTGCGTACGCATTGTAAGTGCGAACGTCTAATCGGTTATTAAGCACGGATAAGCGTAGAATCGGAGATGATATCGCAAACGCGTGGCATTTTATCACAACGTTTGCACGCTTGCACTTCGCGCCGCGAAAGTCCAAAGATAACAGGCAGAGTTTCTCTTTCTCTCTTGCTCTCGCTCTACCTATCTCTACATCTATCTATATATCTACCTGTCTCTCTTTGTCTCTCATTTTTTTTACACTGTCGATCGCGTATCGATAGTTTGCACTTTGAAACGCAACACTCCCACGCGGCGACCCTTTTTCCACTCGAAATAGTCGCGTGGGCGTGAATTGCGATCGCAATGTTACCAATGATATTCTCTCTCGTCAACTTCGTTTTGTAACGGTTACGAGTAATAATACAATAAACTGGACGAGCGAGAGCCTTTTAGCGTTCTCTTCTTGCCCCCTCGATTTACTCGGAGCGGGATAAAGGTATTGTTACGCGTTCGCGGTATCCTTTTATTCGACTTTGCATTCGAGCGCTTGAAAAATTCGAAGGATTTATTATATAACAGTGTAGTTATTATATAACATTGTATAATAGAAGATCCACTTCGCGGGTGGTAAAACACGAGAGTCACTTTTTTCGCCCGCAGGAAATGAAATGGCATCGATTTAACAGTAACCGTAACATTTGCGCTCAGATGACCGGTTCCGTGGAATGAAAATATGTAATTCTTTGTATTAGGTTGGTAGGAAATTAATGTCGGTTTTCAAACTTTATCTTTAAATACACATGTTGAGAATGGGAATAATTTTTTTTAATCAAAATAAGTTCCATTAAAATTTACACATTTTTCCCAAAGAGCAACAAGTTTTTTAATATATTTTTTTTCTTAAATGATATAAGAAGACAAACAGATTAAAATGAACGGCTATCTCAAAATGAAGCGCCGAAGTTTGCAAACTCGAAAACCGAGATTAATTTCTTACCAACCTAATACTAGTAACTAAAGTATGTTTTCTACATTGTGCCCTATATTAAAATGACAATTTTCTGCATATCTTTGAGTAAAATATTACCATTATTATATAATCGGTGAAATGACCGGATACGGTAACAATAGGTATACAAAAAGGTCGGTACGGTTAGTGTTAACAAGATTTTGCGCTTCTACCATCTAGAGCTGTGACCTTTCCCTGTGCAACTCCAGGAAATTTACGTATTATATATTATTACAGCAATTGAATATTACTAGAAATACTCGTAAATTTTATAACTATCGAAATTTAAAAATTCTGTCCTGCAGCGGTCTGTAACCCCTCTTTGCTATTTTTTTCCTGCCTACGATATTGTATTACATCCGCTACACATTAGAATCTGAATATTGCCATATATACAGTAATCTCTGTGAAAGCTAAGTCAGAAATTCAAATGAAAAAGCAAAATTAAAAAAAGGGAAACCTCCCCTAGCAGTTGCACCATGATACAACGCTTTATAAGATGAGTTTTACGAATCTTTCCTTCGATGCACACGCATGCATGATCCGTTATAGAGTGTGCGTGTAGGTGAGACGCCTCGAGCGACGTAACAGCCTACATTTTATTTCGCTGCACTTTTACTCTGCGAGTGTGCACGCGGGCCGGCCTTGCTGTGGCCTGAATACCTCGTCGGTCCGCGATTCTCGGGACCCTTTCTATCGATGCTTGATTTTCAGTAGATTCGTGCTCTTAAACGCCGGAATTGCAATAACCGGATGGATGGGATCAAGTTCAATACGTATCTGCCAGTGCGAACCGCTCTGATCATTGAATATCGTTGGATTCTTCACGTATCGATTGAAATTGGGTGCTCAGTTCCGATATAGTGGTGAACAGATATTCGAAGCTGTTTGATAAGACTGTCTTTATCTATTACTTCAGGTTTTTATTTCGTTCGGCTTTAACTGCTCTGGTCATTTCGTCTTGGACCTACTGTTTTAGGTAGGTTCCAAGCCACCGAGGCTATGATGTACCACAAAGGTGCAGAAATTTTGCACGCCAAAGTCGTCCTTGAAGGAGCTCCGCCTGCTACTCCTTCCCTTGCACTCGAGAGCTCGCTGATTGCCTAACCAATCACTTGCCAAGCGCGAACCTATTGCCACGAGCGTGCTGGCGTATTGGGGCGATATTCGCATTTAACCACTGGAAAGCGTTCACCTACACGCAAGAGTAATCAATTCTGCGCCGAATGGCTCAAAGAAAACCCCGTTATCTCGTTTAGAAGCCGAGAAATTTAAATTTGAAGGTTTTGAAATTTCGCCCCACCTGGAGGTCATGGAATTTTGTCAAAAATCGCCAAAAATCAGTATAAATCTTCAAAATTCAATATCTCCGGAACCACTGGACCGATCTTGAAAAACTTGCGCTCCCCGTGTTCTTTAAAGTTTAAGCTATTTTTAACGGTGAGAAATTGATCGCAGGATGCTTGATTTTCCCGCAATCGATAGAAATAGACGACTGTGTCTGCGAAAAAAAATTGCGAGCCAGGCGTTTGTAAGTGCACGACGCACAGTGGTTCATTTGGCCGAAAACCTGGCCAAAACCCCAAGGAGTTTTCAATTTAGCTGAAAATTGGTGTATTAGTATTATTTGGGTCGCTGATTAAGAATCTGAACTCAGAATTTCCAAAAACAAAATGGCGGCTTCAATATGGCGGATGCGAATATTGAAAAATTGTCGGATCGGCACGAAAATTAGTATTCTTATGTTTCTCCGGTCGCTAATTAAGAATCTGAACTCAGAATTTCCAAAAACACGTGAGGGATTAGCATTATTCGTTTGTCCAAGGCACGATAGCCTGGCCGTATGTCGTAAACGTATTTCCCCGAGCATGGCGCGTGCGACAAACAAATAAGAATATCTCATAGAATCGCAAAAAGTCGCAAAATTTTACAACGGGGACTTCTTCGGGAAGCTTCAAAGTTTAATTTAAAAAAAAATTCGCGTTGTACTTTTGCGTACTTCACAACTATTTCCTCTGCAAAAGGAAAAAAATGTATGGGTTTTGCAATCTGTGCCATAGCAGTTGTAAAATATTAAATAAAAAAATGAAACCAAGGTACTTATAATTTAAAAGTATGACGAATAGCTACAAATACTTACAAAGTTGATTGTGCTATTATTTCACATTGAAAACGTATTCTGAATTTCGACGTGAATACGTTACATTATTCAAGTGCCAACTTTGACATTGCATATCTCTAAGAGCATTGTTCAATAAAAACTTTTATTAATGGAAACCGATGCTCTGATATGTTACAAATCAAATGAAATTGCTAAATTTTGAAAATCGCCAAAAAAATTTTTGGCTTTTTGGCCAGGTTTTCGGCCAAATGAACCACTGTGCGACGTCTTGATTTCCGTGACCGACGTACGTGGCACGTTTTTCCAGCGCGAGTTAAATACGAATGTCGCCCCAATGCGCCACCACGCTCCTGCCTATAGGTCCGACCGTGTTGCCGAGAGAGTGTCTATGAATCAGTAACATCTCAGCTGTGTGCATGAGTGAAGTAGACGGCGTTTCTCCAAGGACGGCTCTGGCGTGCAATGTTTTTGCACCTCTCATGTACCACATTTAAAAAATTTCCTAGAGGCGATGGGGAATATGGACTCGGCAGCAATAATCGCGAATGCGAGCTTTTGATTTCTTACCCACCATAGCTTGGACCTATTGTTTTAGGTGGGTTTCGAACCACCGAGGCTATGATATATCATTTTACATAGGAAAAGAATGCGAGCCTTTGATTTCTCAAACACCATAGCCTTGGACTTACTGTTCTAGGTAGGTTCTGAACCATCGTTTGGAAATGACGGCGAGGCACAATGGGATGGTATTAGATTTCAAAATATAAAAAATTCAGGGCTAACGTGGGCGTGGCGTTGAAAGTCCAGACACCCCATTAAAGGGCAGGAGTTTAATTTACGTCAACCCTTGAAGATTTTTTCTAAATAATTGTGCAATATATCATAGTGTTGGAAATACATGTTTTTAATCCTACATAAATCTCTCCATGTAAATTGCTTGATTCCATGACATAACAAATAGGAAAAATTAAATTTATTCGTCGATTTTCTACATTTACGTTGAACGGTAATGTTACATGCATGACGTGAAAATTTGTAACGAAAGTTTTTCTGTTCCGAGATGTAAAGTGTTAGAAATAAATGTTCCAGATAATTATGTTCGCTTCTTTTACAAATGCCGAAGCCGATGATTGTGCATTCTGAGGGAGAAAGGTTAAAGTTAATCACGGCGGCAAGAGCTTCGCAAGAAAGAGAACGACGATTAAAAATGGAGCGTTTTCAAAGCGGTTTCCAGATGAAACCTTATAAGGTTAGTTAATTTGTTCAGAGGTGTAAAAATATTATTTCATAATTTCACTGCAAAGCGGCTGAGTAACATTTTTAATTTAATGCCATAGAACCATGCATCGCTGATTTAAGTATATACCGTTGCCAGTTAAGTGCAGGAATTCGAAAAAACAAAAGGCGACGTTATGACAAATAAATGTTTTATCAGTTAAATAACAGAACTAATGGAAGAACGATCGAATTTTATTACAGTTTAATAACCAGATCTGCAACATCCACCCTTTCCCTTGCATTCCATTTCATTAATCCGTGAGATTTCTAATTTCTGAAGTAAGAAATCTTTAAATCTACCTAAAACCTAAAAAAATAACAGAAAATTCCTCATTTTCCTATTTTTTCATTTTATTTACTCCCGAATTATTCATATTACCCTCTTATCTGTGAAACCGCCAAGCCTATTTAATTGTAAGTAAAAAATTGCATCAAAGCCAACATAGTTTCTGGCGAAAAGAAAATCGTCGTGCGCATCTTCTATTCTGCGGTCGTAGTAATCCGCCGATTCCTGTTTCGCAAAGTAACCATGGGCTCTGACGCATGCTAATGACGCAGGTGATCCAGGTATAACCCCACGCAATTAAGTGTTTTTCGAGGGATTAAAAGGAAAATATGGGCGTGACGCAGAATCCGCATACTTATCTTTATTGATCCACATAATAGCGGAGGGACGAAAAAAAATCTTAACATGCTAATGCGGCTGTTTATAATAGTAATAATCGTTCGCTCAATACCACTCTGATTCAGCGTTTATTGATCCCTGTATTTATTGCTTCGCGAGAATACAGTGATATTGTGATACAATCTTATCGCTCGATCGACCGTGCGATTTATATACCCGATAAATTAACATATTAATGTAATACCCGCTCAAATCGTTATAATCTACTTATTATTAATTCCCTTCGCAAGTGAGACTCTTAAGATTACTAAATAAGAACAAAGATGATTTTTATAGCAAGACTCTACGTTGATGCATTCATGGTAATGGCAATTTGTTATTTTTATGCAGAATACTTATATTTTCGATACGGCGATTCTTTGTAATCGTTAATGCCTACTACGAAAATGAACGCTTTGCAGTGAAAATTATTTTTCAACTTTTTCTCAGCTTTATTACACTTCGTCAGCTATAATAAATTTCACGAAATTCCCTGCCGTTGATTATTCAATTGTATTTAACGAAAGAATAATGACTCGTGTCGAGAAATATTTAGATGCATATACAAGATTGTTGTCTTTCAACGTCAAAATTGCGATGATTAGAAGATAATTAATATATAATGAAAATGCTATGTGAAGAATAATCGAACACAAGTATGTAAAGTGTTAAAGATAGACCCATCAAGACAGTCGAAATTGATTTATTGCACATTTTTGTGAAAAAATTTCTAAAACCTATAACTTACGCAATTTCTTCGATATTCGACGTTGATCTTGTAAAACTTTAATCATGACAGTAACTACAACAATTCTCTGACTTCGTATCCCTTTCTTTCCAACCTAATTGGATCATATCTAACTGTACTTTAATTATTTAGTCATTGTTTCTTGCAATACCAAACAACAAAAAATAAATGAACAATTTCGAACAAAAATTTTCCAAGCACAGCTGATTTTCGTATCTTCCGATGAACACCCTATTTAACTTTTATGATATATGCGAAGTCTTTATAGATTCTTCCAGAAAAAAGACAAATCTGCCCGATCTTGTTGGAATTTTATACTTCCGAAAGAATTAGAAACTGTATTGCAGTATTAATTTAACCGTGATTTTATTCGTTACATAATTGTTTTGAGAAGAGAATCGAAGTTGTCTCTAATCGAGGCATAATGCAGATCCCGTCTTGAAATTGTTAAATCGAACACCAATATACTTATCTAAGTAAACGCATTCTGTGTGCCGTTGATATAATCGGGATTCTATTGCATCGCGATTACCGGAGAAATCAGTCTGCAATAATCTGGGTATAATCTGTTCACCGATTAATTTCGTGCGTTGGCACTGTTCTCATTGTCAGTGTGGATTCGGCGTAAGCGTTGTGCCGCTTCATGTTGATTTAGGAAACCAACTTCTATTTCGAATGAGTACACTTAACATTCTCTCGATTTAAACTCACGGCATTTGGAATTAAATTCTGCTCGGTTGGTTTACATGTATAAGAATTTTCTCTGAATCTAAAATCATTGTTAATAATCTTCTATTGCCGTCTGTTTAGAAATTATTAGGAGAAAGAGGTATTATTTTTGTAATATTCGTACGAAAAGAAAGCAAAGCTGATTTCAAATGATTTATCAGTTAAAAACACTTGGAATTCGTACAATTAATATTAAGTGTAATCGGAGGCACTTGTCACCAAAATTAGAAATACGTTGTGTACGTGAAACTTAATTTTTTTAACACGTTAAATGCCACGGGGGTGACCGGCGCTATTCAATTCAATGATATTTCTTACTACTTTAAAACGATAGAATACAAAATTCGCTAATATATTCAATACTTAACTGCTGCTATTAAAAAACTAAAGTACTGCGTAATATACAACTATTGTTACCTTTAACATTTTTGCTCTACAAAGATACGGTTTTAACAGAAAAACTCTCACTTCAGTAGAAACAGTGAAACTAGCATTCAACGTGTTAATAATGAATTCTTTGTGATCTTGTGTCTTAATAGGTAGACCCCCAGTAATTGACATAAGGTCACGGTTCTTGTTAGACAAATTTTCGTCTGCATAATTTTGAAGACAATTTTAGTGCACCTGAACATGATTTTGTATTTGCACCTAAGAATCTATCAGTATCTATAGTTATTATCATTATCAATTATAAATGGATTACACATTATAAATTATAAATGATAGCACCTATCTCGACCACTAGTAGAAAAATTCATGAAATTGAGTCCTTCTTATTGTTAGTAGACAAAAAATTAGGAAACAAAAAATTATTAACCCTTTGCTAATTTTTATCAAGATACACTTTTCGTAACTTCCCGCCCAGCTAACATTCTCCTTAAATAATTTCGACTTCAGAGTTTAATAATTATTTCGTGTTTTAAACCGAAGCTTTCCAAAATAAATATCCATAATTACTCGTCAGCTGCACAAAAACTAAATGATCATCGTTAAAAAGAATTGCCAAATGAATTTCAATCACCTGACAACACATTAGAAAGGTTCTTCGTATCGGGAAGATTCACTAAATAATGCTTTTGCAATCTATAATAATGAAATTAATTAATTAAACGTTAAATACAAAAGCATTAATACCGTGCAAAATGAAAGAGCCAAGCGATAATAAAACGCTATTAAGCAAATGAAAGCTTAATCCCAGCAACGAAACAAGTTCATCGAGAAGTGAATTTCCTGAACACGTCCGGCAAAGTCGATCGACGAGAGCGCACATCTACTCTTTGCGTGCAATATAAACAGCATTCGCGCAGGTACGTGCAGCGCGGCTTTTATTCCGGAAAAACGGGGTCCTTGAACTCGATTCCCTCGCAGCATCTCGAACTACCTGTCCGAGAAGTCGTCCTTTATCCGCCGTATGACCGCATGCAAAATGCACTCTCGCGCGACCATGCACCCGCGTGCAGGCCAACGCGAATGTGTGCGCTTGTAATATAAGCAGGGAGTGGCACTAGGATGACCAGATTTCCATCTAGAACTTTGAACGCGCGGGGTGTTCGATTTGCATAATATTGAATTTGGAAGGATTGTTTCTTCTTTGTTCTGTATTTTTCTGTTTTCGGCTTAAACTGCTGTGGTCATTTCGTCTAGGGCCTACTGTTTCGCTGGGTTTCGAACTACAGAAGCTACGATACATTAAATAGTAATTGAAGAAAAATTTTCAACAAATAATGGTGAATATGCCAAATCAAGATAACTTTTTATAATAAAATTATAAATAAAATATAACTAAAATTTTATATTAAGTGAGATTATGAATAGAATAATGAAGTTACTAAACAGTGACAATAAGAAAATAAAATATAAATCTTTCAAGTAAGCTCGAATCGTCAACGATCAACTGAAAACGCTTGCGTTAACACATAAAATAATAAAACCTATCGTCTCGAATTTGTAAATAATTTTTCAGATCTCCTTAACACGTTGCACGCCATCGATATTTCGCTAGTTTCATCATTTTTGCAGAAGTGAAACTTCTTCCATTACAATCACATCTTTACAATGCAGATACCTGAAAGGCACAAGTAGTTATATAATCAGCAGGACTTATACTTTTAATGCTAATATTTATATACTGAATGCAGGAGAAAATTCGCAAATATTACAATTTAAAAGTCATACGAAATTTCATTGAATTTAATGGTGCCGGTCACCGGTGATCCCCATGGCATTCAACGTGTTAAAGAAAAAAATTGTTTCTTTTAAAGAAACAATGTTATTATTAATAACAACGATCAGAATGATGATTACTATAAGTTTAATGTTAATAACGGTCAAAACGCCTCTTGATAATTCCCATTATTATTTTCATGCATGACTATAACATGCAATGCAGGTAATATGTTCATTACACGTTGATTACATAATTAGTTCAAACCCTAGAAAGTTTTCTTTCCTATTGCAAATGTTTAAATTTAAAATTTCTTCTCGCCGTAAGATCCATCAAATAAAAAAATCAGTTAAAATGTTATGATTCTTATGTTATTAAGAAAATAGCGAATTCTTAATAAAATAAACATCGCAAATAGGAACCTGTTTATCCAAACATTAACAGAGAAGTTTAAAAAGAATATCTGCAAAACTGGCAATAAGTGCAGTACAATTTTCTAAGGCGACACTTTTCGAAATTCCTCAAACGTGTAAATTTTCTAGGCATCTTTCCTCAACGCATTGAAACTCACGTTTCGTTTGACTGAACGGGAAAAAATAACGAAATAGCTGTGTCGTGTAGATGTACATGTTTATCTAATCGACGATCTTAGAAACACACGGTGAAAACGTTGGGAGAATCTTTGTTTAGCCGCCTGAAAGTCTTCTATGAACTGCGTTTCCTTATCTTCGGTGGAATGCACATAATGAGTTACGTAACGATGCGTAACAGAATAAATTGTATTGCTACGATTTCGTGTCGTCGTGCGTGATACCTTTCACACGCATTTTTTTTCTCCATTAAATTTTTCCCTTGCGAAAGAAACGTCATTCTTGAGATTACGTGCCTCTTTTAAAGGAACATCCTGGTTACTGGCAGTTCAGCATTAACACGTTGAATGCCACCCGTATTTCGCTAGTTTCACTGTTTCTACTGAAGCGAGACTTTTTCTATTAAAACCGTAGGCAGTGCGAGAGCAATCTCCCCTTCCGCCCCAAGTGCCTTGTTTCTGGTCCCTCACTTTACCACGAAAAGAGAATTCTAAGAACGGTTGATATTTATTGAGCCAACATTTTTAATATATGTAATCAGTATTTTGACGAATAAATCATATTTATAAATCAGTAAGTATGTAATATTAGATATCAGAAAAATGCTGTACACTTTATTGTTTAGAAGTTAGGCTGTTAAACTTATAACAAATTACTGGTAATGAATTGTAACAGATTTTCTACGTATGCAGAACTGCATACATTGACCACTAACATTTTTTTATAATAAATACTGACCGTTTTCTAAAAATATGCTCAATAAATTCGGACCAAACAAAACAAAAGCGATTAATAAATGCGCGCAATGAAATCTAACGATATGACGTTCACAATAAATGCGTGTCTATGCCCATGTTCCGTTTGAAATATTTAATCTTGGTAGATACATTCGTAAAGCTTTTGGCAATCGTACAAAATGCAATTAGATCTGGAGCGAACATTTGATGCAAATAAACGTATGTACTTGATTTCGCGTAGACGGATTGAACTCGACCGAAAGTGATGGAAATAATTCCTGTCGATCGATGTTTATTAAATCCTCGTACGCGCTGAACGGAAAACCGAACGAGCGTGTAATTACGGAACTTTTAATTGTCAAAAGTTTTCATTCGGTATTCCAACACGCACGGAATTAATGTCAATTTTTGAAACAATATATGTGAATCTCCGATAAACATTTTAAATCGAGTAAATTACAAATTTTAATTCGAGCAATTTTATATCTAACTATTTTACTCGATGCGATTACCTTTTATTTAATTATAACGTATTTCTGTCTATAATCACAGATATCACATTGTTTAATCCACGCATGATCGTTTATATCGTCTGCTAAAAATTCAATGTCCCTATTTTGCAATGGAGTAACCCACTCAATTCAGATCGTTGATAACTAAATATAAACGAGTTCATGAATATTAAACAGTGCAAGAAAAAATGTGGAAAAGGGATATACGTAATTCCAAAAAATTCATAATACGTACAAATTGTTAAAACGCAATTAGATATTATAAATTTTAATTTTATCCGATGCTATGACCCTCGTTTGACAAAAGACAAAATATAATTTATTGGGATTCAGCTCTGATATTAAATAATTTAAGGTTAAAGATTATTTTTGATTTTTAAATTTCATCCACGTAAAATTAATAGAGTTTCAGTTTCTTTAAGTTTAAAATTGTTCATCCTTTGAAACTATATTTCTGCCACATGAAAATTTCAATGGAATTTACCGAAGAAAAAAACATTTACTTTATACTGCGCAAACTACGGTAGCTCTTTTCTGCTCATCCAGCGCAGATCCTCTGAGATCAACACTCGTGCGACTTGAAGTTAACGCATCCTTGAATAATGCAAATGTCGAACACATTTTCATTCATCCGGCAGAAGTATCTGCACTAAGAAATTCTTATCACAGAGGAAAAAAAAAGTTCAAACATCTATAAGACTGTTATAACAACGACCTGTGCCATTTACAGTAACACTGATAAAATTGGTCGAATGTACAAATTATTTCCTGTACCTTTTGCAAATTCTTTGCCCTCGAGGCTCGTACGTTACAAAATTAATGAATTTTCTTTCGTCCTTCCTAAAACTACTAGATAAGAAACTCTTTAAAAAAAACTAAAAAAAGATCTACAAACCTATCGCATTCACCGCACCTTGCACAAATTCTCCATACACCTACGTACGATAACACGTCCCTAAATAATACAAATATCCAATTTTCTTTCTTTCACTGCCTGCAAAAATACTAGCTGGAAAAATCTTATCAACGGAGAATAGAAAAATACACGGAGAAACTTATGAAGAATCTATAAACACAACGACTCTTATCCGTTCGAAGTATCATAAGCCAAGTTCGTCCCTTGCGGAGGACATTCGCGCACCATCGAGGGAACGGTTGCAGTAAATTTCAGAAATATGCCAGGACACAGATCCTGTTTGCGCGTCGCAGAGGAAAAATATCTCCTTTCCTCGGCCCGGTCTTTCGTGATCGTCGTCTTGCGAAGCGAGAGACGATGTAACCTGTTGTAGGAACGCACGAAGGGAAAGGGAGGAAGGGAGTACTTTATATTTATCCAGCTCGTAAAACGTAATGGTTAAGTGGCATGCAGATACGATCAGCACGAGGTAGAGAATCGACGGACATACGCTCTCCCGTATAAAGGACCTCGAATGACCGTTGCATCGCGCGCTTGTTACATATTGCATCGTGTATTAAAATTGCATCAACACGGCTGAATCCGATTTTCCGCCTGGGTTCGCTTGACTTTACAATCAAGCTAAAATTGATGAAATTTCAAGTGCTATGTAGAAGAAATAGTCGATATCTTCCACGGGGGGATTGGTTGACGTATCGACGATGGATAACGCTTAGATACGAGCAATGCAACGTGCTGCAAATTGCATATTACACGGTCTGCATTTTGTCGTTACAGTAACGGTCAAGGTTGAGCCAGAGCTTATAGAGCTGAGTGCATTATATTGGCGAAGTTGACGCACCGTGTGGTGTCCAAGTGACAAGAAGAATTTATGCTTTGGAGAATATGCATACTGCGACTGCAAGCTAAACTTACAAAATGAACGGATAATAGTATCAGATGAGAGGTTAAATTTGAATGCTTGAAAAACTAAAAATTCTGTATCACACACTCATTGGACAAAGCGGAGTTTCGTGAAAATGGAAACTTCTGCCATGAAGTTGCCAAACGGCAACGTAACCTTTTCATAATCCGTAGAATAAAAATTTCAGTTCTTTTAACCCCTTGCCCTACGATTTATTTTGTAACTGCATCTGCAATAATTCAGTTTTAAATTGCTAAAATAAAAATTGATCAATAATTCTTGATATATCGTATAATTTACCGTAATATTAGTATTATAGAAATAATTTTATCGTGTTGCGTCTCAATAATTTCAATTTCATAGGTTTTGCATAATTTGAAAATTTCCTATCCCATTTATCGCATCACGAGTGTCACTCGTTATTGTAGGGCAAGGAGTTAAACAATCCTGAGCTATAGATATTTGAAAAGGTTACAGGACACTTCACACACTTCGTGCACGATTATTAAAAGGTATCGTTAAATTCAATATGGAAAATCATTCGAGATTGCTTAGTACACACCCAATCTGCTTTGTAATCCATAATTCCCCATAATTTTGCGTCCATCAGTGTCAACTGAAACGTATTTAATTGCTAAAATTATCAGAGTCTCTCATGGCAAAAACCGCCGTTTACAAAAATGAATGCAGACTTTTCGCCTCTACGAGAATTAAAATGGAACCGAAACGCGATGAGTTTTCTCTCATTTCCACGAGGAGAAGGGATCGTATGGAATAGCTCTTTCAGAGAAAACAAAAGGAACAGGAAGAATTGAATTTCCTATGCAATTTCTTCGATCACTCTCGATTCAACATTGATGCTTTTCTATCCCGATGTTTTCCTTCCGAACGTAGTGAACTTTGTAAGTACCAAAGTAACATAGAATCTTCAATACTTTGCGCGTTTTGAGCGAGAAAGTATACATCGCCACGGATCTTCGATTTGTTTCGAAAAGAGAGAGGAACTTGTCATCCGCTTCGACTTAATATCGTTTTATTAAATTCTAATAATAATACGTAAAAAGTACCAATGTCTTTCTCTCGAATGCCGATCGCAAAGAATATTCCAAAGTCCGCATTTTTACGGCTGAAAATGAACGAAACTGTGACAAGAATGTTCTTTCTCCTTGTTTTGTCTGACATTTATTGTATAATTATGTATAACCGTATTCTGTTATTGTGGACGCTGAGTCCCTGCCGTTGTTTTGCATTACGTTGGCAGAGGTAATTTCTTGCTTCGTTTGATACGTAACGTTTGCGAAAATACACATTACAGAAGTGATATATGGTTTGATACTTTTTTCGATGTAATATATAAAGACTTTAAATAACATATGAAGGTATTATCTGGATCAATTTAACTGTTGGCAAGATTAAACGATTTTTTTCCTGAGACTCAAAAATTTGTTTAAAGAGAATAACGAAACATCTCAGAATAGCACATTGAATAGTTAAAAAATAATTGTAATGATATTAAGAGGATATTTTATATGTGACTGTTTGCCCTCGGATATTATTGCTAACTCATTGATTCAAAGTTATAGAATAAACTCCGAGATGTCTTGCAGGAAGTATTTGCACTGTAAGTAAAGACTACGTGAGTTATAGTAGCTTGTGCTATAACTTTGAATCAATGAGCTAGCAATAATGTAATTCGCAGTTAATGAATTGAAAATATTCCTCATTCTGTGTAAAAGTCGTTTGATATGAAAAACTTCAGCGTCTTTTCATTGAAATACTTGTTACATCTAATGAATAATATGCAATGAATAAATTATAGTAGAAAATATAAAGGAATATTTACATAGTAAACTATAAATTAATTGAAAAAATAAATATAGAATGTAAAAGAAAATATAGAATAGAGAGGTATATTCTGCTTTCATCTTCCTCTTTGTTCGAATTAACTCCTTGCTCTACGATAACGAGTGACGCGATAAATGAAATAGGAAATTTTGAAGTTTTTCAAAAGCAAGAAATTGAAAATATTCCTGGAATACAACATCAAATTATTTCCATTCTATTAATGTTACGTTAAATTACACGATATATAAACCACTGATCGATATTTATTTCTTCAATTTAATTCTGAATCGTTGCGCATGCCGACACAAAAGAAATCGTAAGACAAAGGGTTAATTATATTCTCCTTCTTATATCTACATTTAAAATAGTATTAAACTCAAGAATCTTTGAAACCGAGTAACGATTACATCGACACTCTCAAAGGATGAAACACAAGAAGCTTATTTCAAGAAAATTCTTATCAACCGTCCTCTTTAAAAAAAAAATATGCTTTCGCCAAATTATCAAGGACAGATTTAACGATTTTATTATTATCTACTAATTTCTTGCCCAAGTACAAATTATTCTAAATTGAATTGGCCGACGAGCAAGAGAATCTTCGCGAAAGCCACGACAGAAGGAAGAAAGAAAGACAGAAAGAAAGAACGGCGCGTCGGTGCTGATTGCACGGATTTGCGAGCACATTCACCAGGTCGAGCAAGGAGGAAAGCACCTGGTGGGGAGGACCTTCTGGTTACCGAGGGTACCCTCGTCCTGACTCCTGCTTACAAGGAAAAAGAGGAGGGATACGAACGATTGCGCAACAATGCACCGCCACCTGCACTCGTTTCGTCACACAGCTTTAACCGGCTCGACGGTGGTTGGTTGGCTCGCATTACTTTCGCCAATTAAGCCTGGACGGTCGTTGTTATTTAACTTGAATATGAAATTTCACGATTATTTGAAATTCCAGTCCAATGAATGCATCGACGACGATAACCGTCTTTCGGAAAACCCAAATGCTCTATTATTGGACCGCGCTGAATTAGGCGCAAGTGCATCGCGATGCATCGGGTGCACGAGATTTCATTGAGATTGCACTTGAACTGTGGAGGCTGAAACTTCGAGTGTACTCGTGACACTTGGAAGTTTCGGAAACATGCCGTCGCGTTTCAGTAAACAGAAAATTAAAATAGATACTAGTAAAATGGAAAATTGGTACAATACTTCATACAATGAATATCGTCTAGGTGCAATATCTACTAAAAATCATTGATGAGAAGCAAATATGTTGACATTTTATACACATCTTTCTTTCTCATACCGTAATGAAGTTTGTCTGATAACGGAATATAGGGAGAGGTGAAGGTCGAAGTTATTAAATTATGCAATTGACTTTACGAGTTGTCGGTAAGGAAGTCGAACTGAGCAGTAATTAGATATTTGATCAATTTGAATTATTTGCGCTTTAATATATTCGATTTGCAAATGAAATGCTTCGTATTTTCTCTGTTTCTAAATTTACTTGAAGTATGACCACCATCATTACTGTCAAATATGCCGGTAAGAATGTTTCTGTTGCGAATTCAGATTAATAATAGTAGGTATGTAATTAATTTATCATTAGAGCGAGAAAATAACAGAGAAGGAAGTATCAGATTAGAATCAGTGGACAAGGAGATGTTGGTGAATATTAATTGTCCTATAAGATTAATACTTAATTATATACGGAACGTCGCGGGATTAGATGATACGTGTAAGATACATGCGATGTTACACTTCTCTTTTACCATATACTTAAAAGATAATAAAGTAAGTAGATACACATTTACAGGTGAATTTGATTTATGCGATGAAATAAATTGTCTGCTAAGAAATGTTTCTACGTTTGAACCTCACACATCTGGTCTCGACATCTTCCAAACAGGTTTAACGTATTTGATAATCACGTATCAACGTAAGTATTTAGCCCTAAGGTGTATTGTTTAGACATGTTCAAAAATTATTTTTGCAGGTGACGCGAATGGTCAGATAACAAATCTTACGCCAATTATCAGTGCTAAGCTAGCGAAAAAATGTACCGAAATTTTTGCGAAACTTCGTAAATCGTCTAAAAGATCTTCGTCTGTTAAAGCTGTTTAAAAAAATAATGTGTCGAATATATTACAGCAAATAAAAAAACTATTAAAGCATTATATTTGACAATTCATAGATTATTAAAAATTATTTAGTGATAATATTTATTTCGCTATTATTTACATCAGTCATATATTAATAATTCATTTAGCACGCGGGGCAATGCATTATGCTATAGAATTTTTATAACAGATCATTTTTCAGTTCTTTAATACTGTTGTCCTTTTCTGTAAGATTATAAAACTTCCCATGTCTTCCTATACCCTCATCGACAAATCTTTTTGCACCCTTGACACCTTCTTCTAACAACAAATGCGACGAATTATCTTTTTCAAATTGCATCGCTTCCTCCAATTGAGTGGCAGAGAATGTAGCATAATGTGCAGAGGCACGATCCGCGAGTAGTACATTTTGAGGAAACTTGACAAATGATAGGGCGAACTTTACTGCCTCACCTAGAGCTGTGTAAAATACATTTTCGATTTGATAGTTGCATCATGTTTTTCACTAATATCATTTCAGACATAGACACTGAAAATGCATCTGATTATTGACGATTCAATTAAATGTTATATATTACCAGTGCCAAATTCTACGTGTCGATGAACTAAACCCCATTTAAATGCCTCTTCTGAAGAAACAGCTCGACCAGTTAAAATAACTTCGATTGCCCTTGAGTAACCTATTAGAGCTGGTAATCGAACGGTACCACCACATAATATGGGAATACCAAAACGCCTGTTTAAGAAACCTAATACTGCACTCTTTTCCATTACTCTTAGATCACACATGAGGGCAAGCTCTAATCCTATACCTACAGTGTATCCATTCATAGCAGCTATTAGAGGCTTTTTGCTTAAATTGACTCGATTAGCCTAGAAATCAGTCAACGTATTAAGATCCTATATACAACATAATGCATGTTTGCAAATATTGTAATATTACCAAGGAACCAAAATGTGGGAGGTTACTTTCATCTCCTCCATCATATTTTGCAAGTTCAGCTAAGTCATATCCAGCACAAAAGTTCCCACCAATACCATGAAGTACACCCACAACAGCGTTCTCATCATTTTCAAATTTGTCAAGTTCCTCCGCGAGCTCTTCGGCAGCTATATGATCCAAAGAATTCTTTTTTTCTTCACGATTTATACCAATTGTTGTGACAGCGTCTATATGGTTTACTATAATATTCTTTTCTATAACAATACGTGATTATGATATAAAATATATTTCATTGACGTAATATTATTGAAACTAAAATATATAGACGTTAAACAGAATTATATGACATAATCACAAATTATACTGCTGGTTGTCATTAAGCAACCTGTAACTGCTCTGATTATTCGAAATTTAAGTTTAAATTACCTTTTGCTAGTGGTATTTCGGTATCTTTGACTGTTTCAGAGGTTAGGTATCTTTGTGTGCAACTTTTGCAAGCACGGTTTAATGCCAAGGATAACCTTTTGAGTGAATGCATTTGAATTTTTCGACTGTACTTAAAACAGCAAGACTTTTTTTTCGTAGAATTTAATAAATTCTTTTATCGAAATATAGCGGTTTATACCACGAATTCTAATCTCTACAGAGAACTGAACGATGAATTATTTTCCCGCGTGCAATTATAGTGCCTCTATCGGCTTACTCGTTAATTAACGCATGTAAACTGCATGCTACACAGACGAGGTAGAACATCCTATATCTCGTATGTGATACTACTTTCAACTTTCTGTAAAACCCTATAAGGATGAAACGATTACACTTTTATCGGTTGAAGATATAAAGTATACAAAGTTGAAACCACAGACGAAATGTAGGACGTTATACCTCGTCTATGACGAAACCCATCAAACATTTCTCTAAACATTGGTAACGCTGTTCCCTTTTAAGCTTGGATCTCTGATAGGAGGATTCAACATAGATCAATTTTCGTGTCGTTTATATATTAGCAATAAATTTCGAATGCTATTTGTGAATCATGAGCGATTCGTTCGCACTCATTTTTTAACCTTTCGGTACGAGTGCCGGATACATCCGGCATCTATCTGATGACTGGTATGGACACAATTTTGTATATAATTCTGTCTAGAATTTTATATAAATATCTTTTAATACTAAAGCTACAAGCAATACTTGTCGGGAAAAAACATTGTGTTATTAAGCACAGTTCTTATTTAACACTTACGAAAATATTCATACAAAAGAGGACTGATCATGTGCTATGTGCGCATTTTCGACGCGGCACCCGGTACAGCGGGAGTGTCACGGCGGACAGCGTGCTCGTGCCGAAAGGGTTAATCACGGTGATTTTTCACAGTGATTTGTGATTTTTCTGTACATTTTAAGTACCATTTTAAAAGCTGTATATTTTAGGCACATAAAAAGTATTTTTTTATAAATTTTATTACAATTTTAACTGTAGTCATGAATTATTGGTCTATACAAGAGGCGTATATGTCCAAATTTAAATGGAGCAGCGAAAAACAAGTTTTATTAAATGTTTCATTTCAATACTTGTAGGAGGCGGCAGTGTCACCGAATTTAGTGTCTGCAGGAAACGGTAGAAGGTGATGGTGCCGCCAAAGTAGAGATTCATTTTAATATTAATTATTATTTTTATATAAGTTTTTTTAATTTTACAATCAAATTCAATTCACATTTCAATGCCAAGCTCTAAGCAGTTTTTAAAAATAACAATCTTCTTTTACAAAAACGAAGCACTTGATTAAACAAAATTCTGTTTTATGACACTAACAACAGAGGTCGCTACTTGATAATTTCAATAGAACGTTTTAACTACAGTTGATATCACCACAAACTTAGTGCCTTCTATAAAAATTTGAAATACGACGCGGTTTAACTTTCGTCTTTAGTTTGAATACTGTCGTTTGTCTCGGAAAAAAGAGGGAAATTGTTGAAATGGTCATTGGAAGAATACACATTATGTATGTGATACACCGACTGCGGTTCCATCAAAGTATTACAAAAATTAAAAATTGAAAGAACGAACAAAATATTAGTCGTAATTCGAGAGACTTCAAGTTAACGCAGAGTACGGTTATTAGCGTATTCGGATCTTCGTGTCGGCATACTGCGGTTATGAGAGCGAATTTAGCAACGTAATAAATTAAAAGACCGTAAATTTCTTCATTCTGAATTTTCAAAGTTCGTAATAAAATTTTAAAAATCGAGAATGGCCGAAAAACATTATGAAAACTTCTAGATTTTTAGGGATTCACAGCCAATTAGCCCGTCATTGCTTTCAATGCGAAAAAAATATAATAAAATAAAACTTTTCGAGTCATTGCAAGCAATAACGACCCGGGTTATCGTGTAGCAAAAAAGAACCCGAGAAGCTACGCCGAGCATCGATTATTTGGCTACTCTACCGAACTTAGTTTGTGTTTTATGGCGAACAAAGTCCCGTGCAGCTTTTTCGGCTGCCATTCAATCGCACCTCTACTTTGACGAATTCCCGAGAAAAATCCCGAGCAGCCACTGTGAGCGCTATTATGTCCCGCAACTCTAATTAATCGAATTCGCTGGCAAATCGCGGGGATGAATTGTCGCGATGCTAATTCGCGGAAGAATGGAGAGACATTGAAGTCGTTCACAGGGGAGTCGTCGTTTTGCGACTCCAGGGTACCAAATCCGGTACCACATCCGGTACCAGTGCCTCGCATGCTGCTGAGTTATTCGCTACTCTAAGTCACCGAGTACCGAGCAAGGAAAAACCCGTTTGTAAATTTTCTTCGCAACGCTAATATCGCGAAAAACTAAGAAGAGATGATTCCTGAAAAGCCCTAATTTCAGCAAACTCCCGCGCACCACTTTGAGGTGCTCTTTACTTCGCAAAGCTACTTTACAATGTCCTGATGCGACCAAAACCCGTGCACCCGTCTTTGGTGCTTCTTCTAATTTCGCAACGCTACTTTAACGATTCGTTATTGCAACAAACTCCCGCGCATACATTTGGAATGCGATATATCTCGCAACTCTACGTTTCACAAACCTAATGCGTGACAAACCCGTGCATCTATTTCTGATGCTGCTTCTTTTTTCGCAACGCTACTGTATAATTAAATTGACGCAACTCCCGATGACCCTTTTCAAGGGCAAGCAGTCTCGAAACTCTACGTTACTAAAGATCCTAAACCGAGCAAAATCACGGGCACAAAGTGTGCACTTGGTCTCGCAAAGCTACTTTGGCACATCTAATAAAAAAATTCAACGCGCTTATTCCTGTTCGCAACGTTAATTTCGCGTGTACTAATACGAACAAAATCGCGACTGCAGCAGCGAATCCCTCGTTGGGCGGGGAAACATCAAACCCACCAAATACCTAACTACTACTACAGAGTAACAACTACATGCACTAAGCGAGCACAGTGACAAAATGTAAAGAAAAAATAATGGCGCTCCATTCTAGAATCCGAGGATTCGAGAAAGGTCAGCCATCCGTTGCGACCCCTTCTTGCGACAGTTTGTCGGGGCCTCTTCGGCGGATGCCTCTTCTCTTTTCGGGCTCCTGCCCCAGGAACGTTGCTCGAATATCTCGCCAGAGTGTCGACAATTTCCAGCTTCCCCGAGGAGCTTTCGCGGCGAAACAACGCGAGCGAAGCGCAGACGAGCAGCGATTTTAGAAATTGCCGCCCGTGCATACGTCATTGCTCGCGATGCTTCCAATTTGAGCATGATATTCGAGCAAGCTGAAAGTAAAAACTAAAACTAACAATCGCGACCGAACGAGATCCGGATCCGTTCGACCACGATTAATCCCGGGGGCAGACGTCTCACCCTACTCGCGCGCGATTGTGATAGCCTCACCTCCTGGCCCTGCCTAATAATATTAGAAAAATTCACATACACTGTCGAGATGGTATGCTACCTACCTACCTATCACCTATATTTAAAATGGCAAGTCGCGACTCAAGCATGACAATATATTCACTCATCGATCATCATTCAAGAGCCCGGGCGCAGGGGCCTACACTAGAGAGCCACCCCGGGGCGACTCCGACACCCGAACTCCGTACTCAACTTTCACGCTCTAAGGTTACGTACCATTTCCTGAAATCGACTGAACAAGCAAAGCGGACATTGCGTAATATGTAAAGTCAATCTATCGTCCACGTCGCGTACAAGGGAACCGTAATATCGTGGACCTATGAAAGGTCGTGCGAGACAAATGGAAATATTTTGAAGTAAAACGGTAACGCATACGGTATGTCTTTTTCATCCATGTGTCTTTAGATTCTACGTGATTTCAATATCAAATACCATATGCGTCAACTTATTCACCATGCGGTCAAACCGATTATAAATTATAACCACGGAGGTTCCTTTCAATAGAATGGATTCGGATTCGAGCAAGTACGAATGGCAAATTGTCGTTCGTTTCTGAGAGTTTGAAATGCGACGCAAGATCCACGGCCTAGCCACAAACACACAAACGTGGAAATTACGTCGTGCACGACTCGCTTTGACGTTGTTAGTCGCTAATAATGATTAGTCCTACGAGCTAATGCCCTTCTCGCCGCCCGGACTCATCGGCGTAGCACCTGGGCATGCCGATACGTCCGAGCTGAAAAGCGAGCACGAGCAAATGTGAACTCACCGTTTGTGCTGAAAATCCTGATCTCCAAAAATAATTAATTAGTGATATCTAACGATCTACTATTCTTTTTCAAAAATATTGCTTCATTAAAATCAGGTGTTGATCAATATTGAAAGTTAACTGTTAATTTAAGCAAAGACTCTAGTATGAATATTTATAATATCTCCAAAGATCAAATACTTCATATTACACTGAATATCATAGTGAAGTTTATATTGAATATTAAACTGAACTTTATATTGAAAATATTTACATTGAATTGGCAGACTAAGGGCATGCAATGTCCTCGGGAGATTCCGTCATCGAAGTAAATGGATTAAAGGATATTGAAAGGACTGTACAAGTTGTTACTTCGATTCTAGAACCTGCCCGTCGCGAAGTGTCTTCTTGCACATTTTACATGGCAAAATTCTACGGTTCTCGAGACCAACGTGAACGGAGAAAAATCGGGAAGCAGCACGTAATCGTGCGTTACAATTCTCATTGCGCGATAGTTCGAGCAAATATAATAAAAAATACGAAGTCGGAAGGGTCCGACTTCGTATCCGTCTTCAGAATCTACGCGCGCAAAGTTAATTTCGCGCAATTCATTCGCGACTCGAGCATATCGTTTGCGTACATTTATTCTGTACGCAATCGCGACGCACAAGAAGGCCTAGCCTGAGCTAATAAACATCCTAAATATGCAATTCTTCATGAGTAGGATACTATCTATCGAACCCATGGTCACAGTGCTCGCAAAAAGAAATTATACAACCAGTCGCCTATGCCGATTCGGACCAATCGTCCTACGGCATGAATCGGGGTTCCGGAGGAATCTAAGTGCATGCGACTCACCGATCGCAGAAATTAATGAACGGGATGACCTTCCGGGTCAGCTAAGCGCCGCACAGAGCTCCACGATCGCCTCGGTAAGATACTCTGTAAAGGGGGGAAAAATTCGCGTTAAAATATGATCAGCCTAACGTAATCGTTGGGAAAAAATGCAGAGATCATGCATTTTAAAGAAATCAACTTACGAAATAAAATTGGTAGTTCCGGTGGTGGTACATCTGCCAACTGGAATTTCACCGACTCTACCACCGTGACGAAAAGTAAAATAAAAAAAAAACGCGGCCGTTTCCCTGATAGTCGGCGAAAAGAGTGAATCTACTTTCTTCGCGATGAAATGTTGCAAGGAGAGCCACGACGCTCTGGAATAAATGCCCTATCTCTTTAATTTTGATGCAAACACTGACTTTACATTCGCGGTGAAATTCAGGGGCAACGGAGCCTTCTAATAATCTTTAATGATAAACTTTAAGGTTAAGTCAGAGACAGGTGCTCTGTAAAAATAAAACAGGTACAGATAATACGTAGCAAACACTGTTTCTAAGACCGCATTGCGCGCGGCCACTAGTTGCTGAAAACAAAAGTTATGAAGAGGGCGAGGGGGTGGAGGGATGGCAGAAGGCCAAAAAGGAATAGAAACAACAAATTTCTAATCCTTGCGGTCACTAAACAGTCAAACGTCTCTGTTCAAGATATTGTGCATCTAAAGGTACGACAAATTGAAGAAATAATACTCACGAAGTCCGAAATAGTGAAAGATGTATTATAGCAGCGTCCCGGTTGGCGGGAGAGAAACGGCACGAGCAACATTTTTCCTCCTATTGTCTTAAAAACAGAAGGAATCAACGATTCAGTATGATATTCGGACGCGCAAACACCAATGGCTAAGTCGGAATAGAATTCGTGCAGAATTTCTGAATATTTCTTACCAAAAAATTAATCGAATGTAGGAGCACCAGATTTCGCAGACGAACGCGGCAAACTTTCCAAGATGTCAGACGCTCTGCCCCTACGGCGGAGCACTGTATGCGCGGACGCCTTCTGCGCAGACGCCATGACAGCAGTGGGTAAAATAGGAATTGAGAGCAAGGGAAGGGAAATCCGAACCGCCATACAATGAAATTTTCTAATTATGCGCTTCCGTATCGTTAGACACGATAAGAGAACTGCGATAGTTCGAATCGTAATGTTAAGAATTGCGCGTACTACGTGCCAATGTAAGAAATAGAACTCACATATTCCGAAATGTTTGCCCGTGAACCGCAGCAGAGTCATGAGCGGGAAGGCAGGAAGGCCTCGATCAACATTTTCCGTCCTATCGTTGGAAAGAAAGAATATATCCATGATTCAGTATTATATTTGGTCGTGCAAACCCCAATAACTAACTGAGACTAGAATTCGAGCACTGTTGATGAAAATTTCTCACCGAAAAATGAATCCAATGCAGGAGCACACGTTCTTACAAAGAAGCGAGGGAAATAGCCGAGGACGACTGTAACACCACTACTTCGGCAGAGCGCCACGAACCAGCGCGCAGGAGTGGCGGAAAATTCAAACGATCGTAAAGTGCTCTGCCAATTAAATTTGAATCCATCTGCATAATATTAAATCTAATTAAGGACTTCTGACCGTTTAAAACATAAAATTAAAGATGGGGGATGGTGGACATATATCTGGAAACTTCCAGATTTTTGGGGATTCGCAGCCAATTAGCCCGTTATTGCTTTCAATGTGAGGAAAATAAAATAAAATAAAAGTTTTCGAGTCATTGCGAGCAACAACGACCAGGGTCCCACCACGTGGAGGTTGCTGCGATTAGGGACCCAAAAAAAGTGGCCATCCATCTGCCATCGCATTTTGTCTTTCGCGTGAAACATTTTCCCATCATTTTTATAGGTTTAAACGACGGAATGAACAACGGAACGATCGACGGAATGAACGACGGAATGAACGACGCAATAAACGACGCTATGAACGACGCTATGAACGACGGAATGAACGACGAAATGAACGACAAAATGAACGGGAAAATGTGTCAGGCAAAATTTCTTGCTCTACTTTACTTTCGTTACCCATCTCGCACTGGGAGAAATAGATTCCCGACCGTGATGCGAAAAGCATCCAATGCTTAAGGACTAACGCGAAATTTATTCCTTATTAAATTAACCTTACGAATAATCTTAATCTAAACATACGACGAACGTCTTAGAGTCTAATCCATTACAATTACAATTTGATCGTCCGCTCGCAATTTCAATCTGATCTTCGATATGGGAGCAGTTTTTGTACACAGTGAAAATCATTGTTTATATGCAAATACTGATACCATAACATTTTTGGTCTAATTAACTTAAATACTATTTAATACTATTACTTAAGTACTTCAATTTATTCTCGCTCTTCTTCTTTCTTCAAGTGGTGTCTTGAAAATCTTCCTAATATCTACCTAAATGAAAATTATAATCAGCAGTTATGATTTCCTATCTCGGGGGAAATACAAACACAATCTGAGCCTGTCTAATTAACGGCATAGATTTCTTTGCAAAATATTGCCTGACTGCTTATCTGCATAGCAGAAAGCAAACCTCTTGGCCAGAAAATGAAAATGCATTCTGCTTGAAGCAGAATGAAGAGAAACATCGTATTGCTTCAAGAACGAAGAAAGTCAGACAACAATTATGTCATGAATCAAACTTTGAAAACAATACAGACGATACTTTGATCCAAAAATCAAACGTATCGAAACCATTAAGAAATGGTAATCACACGATCGTAACAAAATTTCAGAAGAAATATCAGCAAACCTAACACACAATTTGCAACACAAGATGTCACCGAGAAATATCCATCGATCTCCTTTCGATGTGATCCGATTCATGCAATTCCTGCAACAAAAACTCATTTGTTAGTAAAATTTCATTAC
Organism: Cerceris ruficornis; assembly: GCA_963989415.1. Lineage (NCBI taxonomy): Eukaryota > Metazoa > Arthropoda > Insecta > Hymenoptera > Crabronidae > Cerceris > Cerceris ruficornis. The sequence continues at coordinate 41,411,528 of OZ022517.1, forward strand.
ACTGTGAATTCCCCCAGCGTCTCTGGACGCCTGTCTCTCTTAATTTCCATGTGCATGGTCCACTTCATCTACCCTAAATATCCATTATTAGTATTCCGTCTTCTGCAACAGACTCTCATTAATTTTGCCCAAAACGCGCAACATAAAACGGAATATTGTAACAGACGAGTATCGAAATTTACGAAAATCAAATGAAGCATAATTTATTAAAAATTGTAGGAAATGCAAATGTTATAAATTTTACGATAAAGAATGATCAGAAATTTAACAAAGCAAATATAAAATTTGAAGTTATATACCGAGTCGACAAACGCGAATTGAATAATATGGACAATTTAGCAAATTGTGCAATGTCACAATCATTTGCTATCAAATAAATTACTTAAATGAAAAAAGCTAATTTCGACGCAGTTGCATTCGAAATTATTTGAAACCTTTCCATCATCCGAGCATAAAAATAAATGCATCACTCTTTAATTCGCGACGCGAGAAGTGTTAAATAAAGACAGACTTCCCCCTTTGCTACAATATAACTCTACTATTTAGTGAAATAAATAAGCAAATATCTAAAAGTGACGCGTTTACTCCTTATCTGTATTTGCCATCCGTCTATCACACTGTAATTTCGATATATATGTTTCGGGCGCAAGTTTGTTATTTTCATTCTATTAAAAAAGTATGCAAAACCCGTGGTCCGTAATTTTTGTAAGAGATTTGCGAGAATTTATCGAAACCTCTACGTCGACGCGGTATTCTCACAAAAATGTCATCGCGATCAAAGTAAAAACCCAGACAATAGTAAATTAATAACTTTAACCATGACAGCCAGCAGCGTGTTTCCTATTTCGCGAATTTTATTAAATTAACTAACACTCTTTTTCTATCTGTGTCATCAAATGTGCATATAACTTTTTGCACTTTTATTTGCGGAGTGGTTTCAATGACCACGATGAAATTCATTGTCTGATTGGTCTCAATAGACAATACATAATATAACTTGACAAAAATTTTACATAAATCCTCAAAATTTCTTGTATTAAAAGAAACATTTACAGCAGTATTCCTCTTTGCAAGCGCTTGATTAACAATACAAAAATCATGACATGAAGAAGCCAAAAGGCGCTGAAAATCCCGAAATCATCGAGCAGCCAAGAGGCGCTTTCAATAAAAATCGCGAGAAACTCGTGCCAATTCAGGCTCTTACTGTTCGCAACGCTAGCTCAAAACCCGCCTATTGCCATTTCATGGCTCTCATTCTTCGCAACGCTACTTTAAAACCCGCCTATTGCCATTCCATGGCTATCATACGTAATATTATTTAATAAACAATCGTGTACTGCCATTTCGAGGCTTTCATTGTTCGCAACGCTACTTCAAAACCCGCCTACTGCCATTCCGGGGGCTCTCACAATTCGCAACACTACCTATCCGGAAAAAACAAGCTATCGTTGGGAGTAGGCCTCCTGAGGCACTCCATGGGGAGTTGCATTTTTGCAACTCCAATTGCTGAGTCTCTGACTCAGCAGATGCGCATCTCTCAGCTGCTTTTGTATTTCGCAACGCTAGTTTCGCGATTGTTCAAAAGAAAAACGCGTATAATTCATATTTCGCAACGCTAATTTAGAATTTATTAAGAGCAAACTCCCGGACACCCATTTCAGGTGTTAAATCGTGATGCTATACTCTACAAATTATTAAGAAAATATTAATTCGAAATATTCTATAAGATACTAAAACAAACTCCCGTGCTCCTTGATCAAGGGCTATGTCGCAACTCTACTTTAACAATTAATTATTCAAAGATAAGCCGGGCACTTTTAGTGCTTTATATCGCAACGCTACTTTAAAGAATTATTGTTCAAAGAAAAACCGGGCACTTTTCGTGCTTCATTTCGCAACGCTACTTGTAAAGATCTAATTAAAGCATGCTCCCGTTCGCCATCTCGAGCGATCTCTCTCGCAACTCTATCTCTAATTTAATATAATATTCTAATAATTAAAAAACCGAGTATATTCATATCGCAACACTAACAACTACCAATTAATTCCAACAAATCCGTGGGTACCATCCGGGGCTACCTTAATTTCGCAACACTAATGAGCAAGGTAAACGCAACTCTAATTTCGCGATGAAAAACCGCATGCAGCCAAGATGCGCTCGTTGGACGGGAATGTTACATCCGTCATCGCCGTTAAACGGCAGAGGACAAACACAGAAAGCGAGCATAGTGAATAAACAAATACTAACAATGACTTTCCATTCTAGAACCCAAAACGGATACGAGGATGAAAAGCCATTCGCTGCAGCCCTCTTCGTGACAGTTTGTCGGGCCTCTTCGGCACTTGTTAGCCACTTCTTCTGCCGCTAGAGAATGCTCGAATACTTTGCGCCAATATAATTCTTACTATTATCAAAATTCGACAGTGAAAACCACACCACGAGCGTGCAGAGCGTATTCGCTGCTCGTGTAGCACAGTTTTCATAAAAAAAGGCAAAGTATTCGAGCCTCGCGCCGGGAGTTTCACCACGTGCGCAGAAATTTACATACTAGAAACTACGGTCAAAAAGAGGGGGACACTCGGTTTGACCGTAGTTTGATCCCAGGTCCAGGCATATCACTTTTACCCGACCTACACAGCGAATGTGATATCCTGAATTCCTGGCCCTTCCTGCTTATATTTAACTCACATTCAAGAACGGTATGCTACCTACCTACCTAATACCTATATTTAAAATGCAAATCGCGACACAAATCACACAAACACACATCACTCCGCGGTTCTCATTCAGGAACCCGGGTGCATGGGCCTAAACTAGAGAGGACTCCCCGGGGTTCCTCCGACACCCGAGTTCGCAAACAACTTTCAAACTCTAAAATGTACGTACCAATTTCCTGAAATCGACTGACAAGGGTGGCGACCATTGCGTTATTTCATTATATTACTACCGCGACTTGAAATATTTATAGAATTATAAGTATTTGTCATTGTATCGTTTGATATTTGAGGCAATGTATATGGCATATGTTTTACAGATAGAGAGAATTTCATCATTGGAATACCATATACATCGATGAGTTGTAGTAAGAGTGAAAAGGAGAATAAGGCAAAGTATATTGTTCAAGTTTGTATAAATTATTTTATGATACGAGAAAATTTCAAGCGACGCAAGATCCACAGCCTAACACACATCACACACATGTGGAAATTACGTCGTGCACGATTCGCCACCGCAATGTCAGTCGCTGATTTTTCAAAAAAAAGGCCGTGCCCACCGCCTTTACCCATTCGAAGTGCACCTGGGCACTCGAATGAGTTCGGGCTTCAAGTGAACACGGCAGGAATTTGTACTCACTGCGTATTTTTGCTGAAAATCCTAGCTAAGAGGATGATTAGTAGAATTCTAACGGCTTGATTTATGAAAAATTGAAGCAAGTGACTCGAATTAGATATTTAATCAAGCAAATGACTCGGCTTTTATATTTATTTAAGCAAGTAACTCGACTTTCATATTTGTTCAAGCAAAGAGAATTTGAATTGAAAAGGTGAACTCTATAGAAGCAAAATACTCTACTTTATGTATGTGTAAATATGCAAAATTTACTTTGAAATGAAATTGAATATTGAAAACCGGGAGATCTCGTCATCAGAGGAAGAATTTTAACAGGGAAATGTATTAATTGTCACTCTGACTTCGAGATCTACCCGTCGCGAAATGCCTTCTTGTAGATAATACAATAATTGTCATTGAAACGACGCGAAGCAAATTTACAAACTTCCGAAATTTCGTCCATCAAAAGCACAAATCGAGCGATCTATATAAAACATAAATCGTCTCGAAGAAATCTATTAGCCGCGATCTTATAACAAATTTTGTTATAAGAATATTTTTCCAGTGAATATAAAGAACGCACAATATTCGTAAATTGTTCATTTGTATTGATAAATTCGCAACACTAACTGTAAATTTCATGATTACATTCATGTAAATAATGCAAAAATCGCGCTACAAGAAGGCCCTGTCCTAAGCTACGATATATATGACAGTACACAAGGAAAATATATAACAGTTTCTACTCACGAGTAATTTTTCAATTACTCGTGTTCACTATGCTCGCTTTATAAAACAATACAACCAGTTTCCAGTGCCGTTTCGGACCTTTCGTCCTACGGCATGGTTTGGAGACCGGAGGGACAGTTAAAGTTTTTGACTCACCAGTGTCGAGACACCAGAATACCATTGGTTACCTTAGAATCTCTGCCGCTGCTGTCTCTGCCAGTGTTGTCTCCGCCGCTGTTATCAAAGTTGTCCTCAGGTCATCTCAAGGAATGTCCAAGGTCTAAACAAAACAAAGCATTTCGCATTGCAAGAGGCACCGTTCGTAGAACGTTAAATTGCCTTCCGTTCCGATTTTACAAAGAAAACTGATTGAATTTTGAAAATAGAGGATGAAAAAAAGGTCATAATTATATATCAAGAAACGTTAAGAGTAGATTGTAAGAATTGATTAGTTTATGAATGATTTTCAGAATTGAGAATTCAAGGAGAAGTTATATATCGAACTATGTATCTAAACTTTACGACAAGTACGTAGAAATAAAATATCTCTGTGTTTACGTTACTCACCTTCAAGGCGGAAGGTGCGTTGCAGTTTCGCAGGGTACAGCGATGCCTCACGAATTCGAGCAAAGCTGTAACAAAAATAAGACGCACATCTTAAATACTTATTCCCTGAAAATTTCATGTTGGGGAATTTTTAATGTTTATTTATTTTATTGGTAGAACGTACAATGTAAGGGTATGGAAATTTGACAGAAAACTTGTAAGAACGTTTTTGAGAAAATTTTCAAGTATCAACTGAAACTTGGGGAAAAATTGTAGGGGTATATGCGAATTAAAATTTCAGCTTACCTATAAAAGCTTTGCCCTTCGCCGGGGAGTGATTGTCGCCGTTCAACCATCCCGTCATTTGACTGTTCTGTAACAAAAAAATTGAGATTTTCTTTAGTATATGCCGCCTTTGTATTCGTCGACTGCGAATTTTTATTTCCCGATCGTGTGATACTTACTTTTTAAATTCGTGAAGCCTTGCCCGATGGAAATCCTTTCCACAGCTGCTCCTGTTGCACTGACTCTACTTCCGGTTCGGTGTAATTGAAAAAAAGATAATTCGCGACCGAGAATTATTTTCGGCGAACAATTTGACTCTACTTTCGCGTAAAGTTATAAACTTAAGTGTATAATATGAAATACGAAGCAAACACTGACTCTACTTTCGCGTAAAATTATAAATTTAAGTGTATAATATGAAATACGGAGCAAACACTGACTCTACTTTCGCGTAAAATTGCTAGAAATTTAACACTTATTAAAGTATATATAAAATGCGAAACAAACACTCCAGCGATGCCTCACGAATTCGGACAAAGTCTGTAACAAAAATAAAACGCAAAATATAAAATATTTGCTCTCTGAAACCTTGAAAATTCAGCTAATTCTTTATTTAGCATAAAAATGTTGCAAGTATTCTCTGAGAACTTCAAAAGCTAATTGATACTTTATTTACGTAAATTAAATTGATGGAAAGAACAAAGTTAAGTTTGCAAGGGAATTGGCAAATATCAAAGTTATGACGAGTGTACGGGATAAAATTTCAACTTACCTTTACAGACTTTGCCCATCGCCAAGGAATGATTGTCGCTGCTCAACCATCCCCTCATTTGACTGTTCTGTAACAAACAAATTAATATTTTGGTTAGTTTATGTACATATTTTTTAATTTTTGTAATTTTCAATTAAAAATTTTCATTTCTCGAACATCTTATACTTACTTTTAAAATTCGTGAAGCCTTGCCCGATGGAAGTCCTTTCCGCAGCTGCTGCTCGATGCACTGTCTCTACTTCCGGTTCGATCAATTTAAAAAAAATAAAGAAGCTACCGCGACCGAGAATCATTTCCGGCGAACAATTTTGACTCTACTTTCGCGGAGAAAAGAATTATTAATATTTTTAATAATTATTCAAAAGATATTAATAGTTATAATAGCGGGTTGCGAACACTGACTCTATGTCGCGTGAATTTCTTATAAATTGAAAAAATATTTAGTAATAAATATATACAGATATAAATATTAATATAATACGAAACAAGCACTGTCTCTAGACCGCATTGCGCTCGGCCACAAATTTTGCTGAAAATAAAAGGGTGGGGTGGGGAAACACAAGAAAATCAAACAACCATGTTTTTCATTTTCATATCAAATCAAGTGCTTGCTTCAAGAAATACTGCTTCAAAATTATGTCTTACTCATTGATTCGTAATGTTCTTTGTGTAATACAATATACTACTAATTAAATGTATAAACAATAAATACTGCGGGCTGCCACTGTTAAAGTTATATGATTAGTCATGCTTATTCCCTATTACATATGAACACTGTAACCCCCTTCGATAAATTCACGAAAATCTTTATAGAAATTACGGACGAATCTAACGCAGGACCTTAATACCCTACATCGGCAAATACGGTTTTTATTTACTTCTATACTCATGCCCTGAAACCTATGTAAATCCATTGCAGCGTCTCAAAACGGAAGGATAAGTCGTAACATGTAAATATCAAGTAAAAACGATTCGCGATTTATTTGTAGCATAGAATTGTAGCCGTCGAAATTTAACACCGGAATTGGTAAACACTGCCAGAATAAGGAGCAGCTTTCTTGGAAGTCGACTATCGTTTTGTAAATGTTGACTAAATACTCGTATATTGTAAAAGATTTCAAGTAATCCCGAAAGATTTCAATCGTTGCATGTTTCCGTAGAACCGTATTAATTCGTAGAAATGTAAATTCAACTCGTCGGATGTTCGACTCGATATCAATTAATATGAATATTGTATAAATTCAAACAAAATATCGCGAAAACCCGAAGTAAATGCAAATGTTACTTGCGTATGGCGTCGTAACATCTTACTCTTTGTTGTTCCACCGTGCACGTGTCCGATCGTGCCAGCCCGGAAGGTCGTTCAAAGGATACTCCGAGTCCTGCAAGCACACACGAGCAAACTATTAAATAACTGCGTAAAAGTACAAAAATTCCGTATAATCACGTTTCAGAGCAACAATAATCACGTTCTTCGTCAATAAAATCGAAATTCAAAGCTATAAAACAAATACTAATGTTGTAGACGAGAAAAGTGTTGCGTAAATGTTGCGAGAGATCAGTGACGTCACCAATTGCGTCGTAGTTATTTCGCGATTGTTACTAAATTCGTAATTAATATTGTCAAAATTGATAGATATGGTACAGCAGAAGACTATTACGTAGTAGATAAACGAGTGAACTATTTTTTAGCGGTCGGTAAACGAGGACAATGTAAAAGAAACGGTACTCACAGCAGATACGTGTTAACGGCACGAAACGCGGGCCAATCGGAATACGGCTGCATGTCATGCGCTACACGGCCTATCCTCTAGCGCGCCAAACCAGAGATTTTGAGAATTTCAAACAAATAATTATAAAGGAATCTCGAAATAAGATAATTGAGCATGAATATTATTAAAATAGTTATTAAGTAGAAGAATCTGCAGCGGTAATATGTAGAAGACATATCGTTTCGAGCAGAGAAACGATTTTTTTTACTCATTTAAATAACGAGAAGTTGTTCTTTATGTGATAATATAGTATTAGTGTTCAATGATGATATAAATCAATAATAGAATTAAAACGATTTGGGTGCCAAAACCGTGGGTGTAGATCGCATAACTTCAAAAATAACCAAAGGTCGGCTTTCTTTCGCTTTGTCTTTAGTTTGCAGCTTTCTCATGAGGACCATATTTATGTTTCCAAGTTACATTCGCATAACAATAGCATAATGCAGTTACTTTATTATTATTGACTTTTTCAATGCGAGGCTTAATTTCTACTTAATCGCGAAATCATAAAGCTGATTTAAACACAAAGTCTTAGATGTAATTAAAATTAGGAATCCGAGTATTCTGTAGTCAGGGCAACCGAATATTCGGATTTCGTGGCTATTCGCTCGATACCACTTGCTATTTAGTATTATTATTGAACAAAGGATCGTGCTAAAAGCACATTTAATAAAATTTAAAATCATAGCAAGTGATATCGACCCAGGTCCCACCGCGAGGAGGTTGCCACGAAACGGGACCCAAAAATGCATGCCCAACCAACCTCCATTTCATTCTGCTCTTCCTCTGAGACACTTTCCCTCGACATTGACGAATTCAATGTCGAGAGAAAGTGTAGCAGAGGAATCGCCGACTCTACTTTACTTATTCCGTTTCGCGAAAAGAGATAGACACCCGCCGAATGGTGTCGATCTCCCTTTACAATATTTACTTATTCGACATTCCTAATTCTTATCTTACTTTCCGCACGCAATCACTCTTACAAAACCATAATATCGCATCCATGCTCAAGAAATATCCGAGAAGAAGGCAAACGACTTTGAATAGCAAAATGAAAACGCGATCGCGAAAGGGAGGAGAAAGTTAGTCTTCTGCGGCTGGAGTCGAGTTGCGCCCCTCCTGAGACGGACTGGGTCGGTACGATCTGTAGCTGAACCGGATTATCTGCGAGGCGGGTCATGATCCAACTTGAACCACGACGGGGTTGCGTCTTTGAGCCCTCGGGTCGTACGTCGACCGATGGCAAATGCGATCATCCGATCGGTGGTGGAGCACTGGCCAGTCGCGTTCCGTAACTGGACGTGATGAGTGCCAGAGGTCACGTCTTACAACGACGAGGCTGCGTAACGTGGCGGCTCATCAGCCCAGTCAGAGGGTCCGGCTTACACCGACACAGTGCCCCCCCATCGATCGGTATGAATCACATATGTCATAAGTCGATCGTACGACCTTCGGCTCAAAGACCAACCCTGAAGACGCCCCTGGGCCGTAGAACCACGCTTCTCGCTTCCGCGCCGCCACAGAAACACTCGTCGGTCTTCTGGACAGGGGCTGCAATTGGGATAGGAAGTAAGTAACGAGGACGGCTACACGAGAAAAACGTTTGCCTTCTTTCGCATATTTTCGAGAGCATGGAATTGAGTTACGATGACACTCTTGCATTCAATTTTACGCTTAGGTGACATTTTTAAATCTAACTTAAATCTTACTGGGAACTATCTTAACGCTAAACGATGTCTTCTTTCGAGGTGATGACTGGAACTTTTAATCAACGAAGAGTTAAAAAATTGTTGTCACCAAAGAAAGAAAACGAATAGTCAGAGATAAAAGCGAACAAATCTGCCTAACGTTGACTCTTCTTCGATGCGAAGCTTAATTTCTACTTAATCGCGTAATCTTAAAGCTAACTTAAACGCAAATTCTTAGATGTAACTATGACTAGGAATCCGAACATTCGGTAGCCAGGGCCGCCGAATATTCGGATTTCGTGGCTATTCGCTCGATATCACTTGCTATTTAGTATTACTATTGAACAAAGTATCGTGCTAAAAGCACATTTAATAAAATTTAAAATCATAGCAAGTGGTATCGACCCAGGTCCCACCGCGAGGAGGTTGCCACGAAACGAGACCCAAAAAGGCATGCCCAACCAACCTCCATTTCATTTTGCTCTTCCTATGAGACACTTTCCCTCGACATAGACGAATTCAATGTCGAGAGAAAGTGTAACAGAGGAATCGCCGAATCTACTTTTCTCATCCCATTTCGCGAAAAGAGATAGACACCCGCCGAATGGTGACGATCTCCCTTTACAATATTTGCTTATTCGACATTCCTAATTCTTACATTATTTTCCGCTCACAATCTTTCTTACAAAACTATAATCTCGCATCCATGCTCAGGAAATATCCGAGTAAAAAGGAAACGACATTGAAAAGCTAACTGAGAACGCGATCGCGAAAGGGGGTGAAAGTTAGTCTTTTGCGGCTTGAGCCGAGTCACACCCCTCCCCGAATCGGATTGGGTCGACGTGAACTGGGCTAAGCCGGATTATTTGCGAGTAACGTGTCATGGTCTAACCTCGAGCACGACAGCGTTTCGTGATTGAGCACACAGGCCGTACGTCGACCGACGGCAAATGCGATCATCCGATCGGCGGTGGTGCACTGGTCAGTCGCGTACCGTGACTGGACGTTAATGAGTGCCCGAGGACACATCCGACTACCACAAGGGCTTCGTAACTAAACTCGTCCTCCTGTATCGGCGTACAGGCAGTTGGGATTTTTGCAGGCCCGAGCTCCTGGCAGCGGTGACTGGTGGAAGTGGATAGTAGAGTCTGTTGCGTATGCCTATAAAGGCGAGGAAGCATGATCTCAGTCGTCTCGTGCGGCCAGGTCTTACAATAGCCTACCACAACGGCTGCACGACATAGTCGCTCTGTCCAGTCTGAGGGTTCGGACTACACTACCCCAGTGCCCCCCCGTCGATCGGTATGAGCCACATATGTCGTAAGTCGATCGTACGCCCTTCAGCTCAATGACCAACCTTGCCGCGTCACTGGACCTTGTACTACGATAAACGCTTCCGCACCGCCACAGAAACACTCGTCAATCGACCGGGCAAGGGGTGCAACAGGGATACGTAACGAGAATGACTACAAGAGGGAAACGTTTGCCTTTTTTCTCATCTTTTCCTGAGCATGGAATTGAGTTACGATTACATACTCTCTTAAATTCTTAAAATATTCGGATTTCGTGGCTGCTCGCTCGATACCATTTACTATTCAACGTTGCTACTGAACAAAGTATCGTGCTAAAGGCACATCAAAGAAAACTTTGAATGACAGCAAATGATATCGGCGAGCACGGAATCGCGGTACAATAGTTCCCTGAATACCAGTTTACACTTAGGTGATATTTTTAAATCTAACTTAAACCTTACTTGCAACTATCTTAATGCTAAACGATGTCTTCTTCGGAGATGATGATTGTAATTTTTAATCAACGAAGAACGAAAAATTGGAAAAGAAGGAGAAGACGTAGAGATGTTAAAAAATTGCTGTCACCAAAGAAAAAAAAACGAATAGTCAGAGATAAAGGAGAACAAATCTGCCCAACGTTGACTCTTCTTCGATGCGAAGCTTAATTTCTACTTAATCGCGTAATCTTAAAGCTAACTTAAACGCAAATTCTTAGATGTAACTAAGACTAGGAATCCGAACATTCGGTAGCCAGGGCTGCCGAATATTCGGATTTCGTGGCTATTCGCTCGATACCACTTGCTATTTAGTATTATTATTGAACAAAGGATCGTGCTAAAAGCACATTTAATAAAATTTAAAATCATAGCAAGTGATATCGACCCAGGTCCCACCGCGAGGAGGTTGCCACGAAACGGGACCCAAAAATGCATGCCCAACCAACCTCCATTTCATTTTGCTCTTCCCCTGAGACACTTTCCCTCGACATAGACGAATTCAATGTCGAGAGAAAGTGTAACAGAGGAATCGCCGATTCTACTTTTCTCATGCAGTTCCGCGAAAAGAGATAGACACCCGCCGAATGGTGTCGATCTCCCTTTACAATATTTACTCATTCGACATTCCTAATTCACGTCTCACTTTCCACACGCAATCACTCTTACAAAACCATAATATCGCATCCATGCTCAAGAAATATCCGAGAAGAAGGCAAACGACTTTGAATAGCAAAATGAAAACGCGATCGCGAAAGGGGGAAGAAAGTTAGTCTTCTGCGGCTGGAGTCCAGTTGCGCCCCCTCCTGAGACGGACTGGGTCGGTACGATCTGTAGCTGAACCGGATTATCTGCGAGGCGGATCATGATCCAACTTGAACCACGACGGGGTTGCGTCTTTGAGCCCTCGGGTCGTACGTCGACCGATGGCAAATGCGATCATCCGATCGGTGGTGGAGCACTGGCCAGTCGCGTTCCGTAACTGGACTTGACGAGTGCCAGAGGTCACGTCTTACAACGACGAGGCTGCGTAACGTGGCGGCTCATCAGCCCAGTCAGAGGGTCCGGCTTACACCGACACAGTGCCCCCCCCCATCGATCGGTATGAACCACATATGTCATAAGTCGATCGTACCACCTTCAGCTCAAAGACCAACCCTGGAGACGTCCCTGGGCCGTAGAACCACGCTTCTCTCCTCCGCGCCGCCGCAGAAATACTCGTCGGTCTTCTGGACAGGGGCTGCAACTGGGATAGGAAGTAAGTAACGAGGACGGCTACACGAGAAAAACGTTTGCCTTCTTTCGCATATTTTCGAGAGCATGGAATTGAGTTACGATTACACTCTTACATTCAATTTTACGCTTAGGTGACATTTTTAAATCTAACTTAAATTTTAATGGGAACTATCTTAACGCTAAACGATGTCTTCTTTCGAGGTGATGACTGGAACTTTTAATCAACGAAGAGTTAAAAAATTGTTGTCACAAAAGAAACAAAATGAATAATCAGAGATAAAAGAGAACAAATCTGCCCAACGTTGACTCTTCTTCGATGCGAAGCTTAATTTCTACTTAATCGCGTAATCTTAAAGCTAACTTAAACGCAAATTCTTAGATGTAACTAAGACTAGGAATCCGAACATTCGGTAGCCAGGGCTGCCGAATATTCGGATTTCGTGGCTATTCGCTCGATATCACTTGCTATTCAGAATTACTATTTAACAAAATATCGTACTAAAAGCACGTTTAATAAAAGTTAAAATCATAGCAAGTGATGTCGACCCAGGTCCCACCGCGAGGAGGTTGCCACGAAACGGGACCCAAAAAGGCATGCCCAACCAAACTCCATTTCATTTTGCTCTTCCTCTGAGACACTTTCCCTCGACATTGACGAATTCAATGTCGAGAGAAAGTGTAACAGAGGAATCGCCGACTCTACTTTTCTTATTCCGTTTCGCGAAAAGAGATAGACACCCGCCGACTGGTGTCGATCTCCCTTTACAATATTCACTTATACTAAAGTCTTAATTCCAGCCTTATTTACTATTTGAAGTAATCTTCGAAGAAAGATCGAATGACCTTTACGAAAAGTGACCAGTAATTAAGCGAAAGACGAAAGAAAGAAATACAGGACGAGAATAAACGATATTAATTCAAATCGCTGCCCCTTTAACTTCGTTCGATGGGGGAGACAGATTCTTAAATCGTATTAATCTCTTAGCATTAGAAATCGTTATAATGAACGAATTGTTTTTGAATGTGGAAGGGATTAATTTTCTTCACGACTAAGATCCTGCCTGAAGCACAGAAAAATTTCTTTTAAATCTAGAAAGCCACCTATCTTAGGAGTAAGTTCTCTTAAAGTTAAAAGACTTTCTATTCTGTAACTTACCAGCTTTAAAATTAAAAGTCCGCCTGTTCGGTAAATAGCTTGTCTTAAAATAAGATATAATTAATTTTTCTTAAAATTAAAAGCTTTCCTATTCTGCTTGTTTCTATTCTGCCTATTCCTAACTTGTCTGAAAAGTAAACGCCTGCCTATTCTGAAACTAACTCGCCTTAAAATTACGAGCTGGCCGGCTCAGTAAATGCAATATTTTGTCTTAAAATTGAAAACCTGCCTATTCAGTGATTAACTCGTCTTAAAACCAAACGCCTGCCTATTTTGAAACTAACTCGCCTTAAAATTAAGAGCTAGCCGGCTCAATGAATGCAATATTTTGTCTTAAAATTTTAAATCTGCCTATTCCTCGTGAAAATTATGTAGGATTTAAGTTTATTGAAAAATAAGGAATCTCCTTATCCGAAAACTTAATTTATCCGGTTACAAAAATGTTCATAAACCTAATATCTGCTTGAATGATGCGTAGATTTCGATGAAGCCGAAGAAATTATCTGCCGATAACAAAGACTTCCTAAATTCCTGAGAATCGAATTTTCTAACGCCTGAATTCTTATTAGAGACTTATTAGAGACTTAACTTTCGCTACAGTATATACAGAATATCATATACACGAGAAAATTCGAAACAAAATTCGCCATCGATCTAAAGTCCTCGATTGTACTTCCATAAAGTAAGAATGCGAGCTTATGGAACTCCATGTAATTACAAATGTACGATAAAAATAAACCATGATTTGTGCAAAGCATTTGGGAAAATGTATCGGCGTAACTTTATCGTTCCTCGATGAAAAATTAAATTGAAAAAACAAGTAGTTCGAACGGCCAACTGTCACAGTATCAATATTATTGTAGAATAAGATGAAATATTTTGACAATATATTAATTCAATTAATAGTTCGTAATGTTTCATTTGACAAACGCTTGCGAAAACAGCTTCACATTATTATTAATCATAGTCATTTAAATCGTAAAAAGAACGTGAGCACCTGTTTCCGAGGCGCTACGGAAATTTGCGGCTAACGGAATCGCGAGCATCTTTCCGAGGTGCTGTCAATTTTCGCAACACTAATTTCGCGACGAGCAATAATCGCGAGCACCTACGCGAGGCGCTGTGAATTTTCGCAACACTAATTTTGCGACGAGCAAAATCGCGAGCATCTTCGCGAGACGCTGTGAATTTTCGCAACGCTAAGTTCGCGAAGAGTGATCGAACAAAATCGCGGGCAACCTCTACCGAGGTGCAGTTTTAATTTCGCAACTCTAATAATCGCGAATATTTTATACAATTGACGGGATAGAATCCCGCAATGACGTCATGACGTAGACGCAGTACTGTACTGCGATATTAATCGCAATTTTGCGATATTAACCGCAATTTTGCGATATTAATCGCAGTTTTGCGATTTTTCGCAGAGCTGAAATCGCGAATATAATATCGAACAAACCGTGTACTTAGTTTCGCAACACTACTTTAAAAAAGAAAGAAAAGAAGAAAATCGCGTATAAATTCTCGCAACACTAGTCTGTGAAATAAAGGAAAGAGCAAAATCGCGGGCAACCTCTACTGAGGTACAGTTTTAATTTCGCAACTCTAATAATCACGAATATTTTATAAAATTGACGGGATAGAATCCCGCACTGGCGTCATGACATAGACGCAGTACTGTACTGCGATATTAATCGCAGTTTTGCGATTTTTCGCAGTGCTGAAATCGCGAATATAATATCGAACAAACCGTGTATTTAGTTTCGCAACACTACTTTAAAAAATAGAGAAAAGCAAAATCGCGTATAAATTTTCGCAACACTACTCTGAAGAATAAAGAAAAGAGCAAAATCGCGTTTAAATTTTCGCTACACTACCCTGGAAAATAAAGAAAAGAGCAAAATCGCGTATAAATTATCGCAACATTACCCTGAAAAATAAAGAAAAGAGCAAAATCGCGTGTAAATTTTCGCAACACTACTTTATAAAATAATGAAAGAAGCAAAGACGCGTATTGTTATTTTCGCGACACTAATTTCGCGGACGAAGCCGAATTCGCAGCTTTTTGCTGCTATTCGGCGAAGCAACTAACTACCACACAACTATTACTACTACTACTACAAGCGAACATAGTGACAAAGTAGTAACGTCAAACATGAACTTACTGTATACTTCTGAATGAAAAAGGAAAGAATTAGGGTTAAAACCTGAAAATCCTAACGAGAATGATTAATTAATATAACAAAAGCGGCGGAAGAAATTTCAATAAATAACATGACTTTAAATCAAAAGACACCGTAAATATAAATGAATTGAAAAGTGAATTAGAATCTATCAAAGTGACTCTACGTAGAGCATTGACACTCTATATGCAAATGATTTCAAATTTAATTATATTGTAATTGACTAAAAGTGACTCTACTGTGAACATTTCTCGGTCAATACCATCGACAAAGTAATTCTTCGAAAAATTCAATATGCATTCGTTATTATTACTTTGACAATGGAATTGACCACCCGCGAAATTCTTACATACTAAACATCCTAGAAAAATCGTTACTACTCGCGACTATGGTACTAATTACCATAATCGCGGTCACTATGTTCGCAAACTACTAGCACACATAAAATACAACCAGTCGTTCGGTGCCGTTTCGGACCATTCGTCCTACGGCATGATCGAACGACCGGAGGAACTTTAAATTTTGTCACTCACCAACCGAAGAAAGTGGCAGTTGAGAAGTGTTTACCTCCCCGTTGAGATCGTAATCGATGTGTGATTGCATCGGTGGTGTGACTACGTCCATGGTCTCGCCGCGTCCATGGTCTCGCCGTGTCCATGGTCTCGCCGTGTCCATGGTCTCGCTGCGTCCATGGCGTGGCTGCGTCGATGCATTGGAGATTGTCCTTCCTTTAACAAAAGAGAAGACAACATTATAGAATCTCTAAGGATAATTATTTGAATACACGGTGGGTAAAATTCAACTCTAATTCAATTCTCTTAACCGTTTGAGTCTCAGGATGTATTGGAGAAATTTTAAGAGAGATAAAACATTTTTCTTTGCATAGATAGAATATAGCGGATCTTTTTGATACTGAGACTCAAACGGTTAAAGTGAACTTTAAGTTTCAATTGAAATAGGGGTCGATTAATGAAAATATTAGTGAAATAATGAAACTTACATCCTCCATCGTCCACCGACTGCACGATGGAGGTCCTCTCCGCAGGAGCAGGCACTGACTCGACTTCCGCGATTTCGGTGATCGATATTCGCCGGTAATTCCAAACGATTTACGGTACGACGAAACACTGACTCTACCTTCGCGAATACTCGTTTCGAGTATGTTTTAAATATTTGCGATACAAAACCCGGCACTGACTCTAAGACCGATTAATCGGTCGCAAATTTTAATGTGCAAACGTTTGTCAATGAAACATTACATTTATATAATCGAGATACATTAATTATAAGCTACTGAAACAAAAATTCTATCGAATACGGAGATTGTCGCCGCTCGAATTAATGTTGAATTACAAAATAATCGAAAATTTCAACGATACAATTTCCCAAACGAGTTGCACGAATCAAAGGTCCATTTCTAATTGAAGATTTTTTCAATCTGTTAAATTCTAAGCGCGAATGTTACTCTATACTCGCACTGCAGACTTTACGATAGTGCAATCGAGTTCTAGAAAGGCAGCCGCTTCTACTGTTTCATTTGAAAAGTATGCAGGATCTCGAAAAACGGAAAAATTGTAGCGAAAGTGAGTCATTTCTCATTTAACGTGCGTTCCAATTGATTGAAAATTGTCCAACATCCCAAAT
This sequence comes from Cerceris ruficornis, assembly GCA_963989415.1. Taxonomy (NCBI): domain Eukaryota; kingdom Metazoa; phylum Arthropoda; class Insecta; order Hymenoptera; family Crabronidae; genus Cerceris; species Cerceris ruficornis. The sequence continues at coordinate 41,428,653 of OZ022517.1, forward strand.
CTTTTATCGGAGATACTGTAAGCAGAATTAACAATCGGACTTGAAAAAAGCGAGCAATTTTTGTGAAAATTAATTAAGAACTGGTATTACGGAGGAAATTGAGATAGAAATATTATGCTACGATAATTGGGAGTTTCGAGGAAAGAGAAAATCAATAGATAACATAATAGAACATCTACGGGAACCCATTACCGAAAGTAAATGTGCAGTATTTTAATGGTTATTTCACAACATGTTGTGTTTAATCGTTTAAATTATTTAGAGACACTTGCGCGAAACTATAACTTTATGTTCTTGACATTTTCACGAAGCACTAACTTTATGTCACTGATACTATCACAACCCGTTGTATTTAATCGTTTAAATTATTCAAAATCACTTGCACAAAACTATCACTTTATGTCACTAACACTTCCACAAAACATTGTATTTAACTATCGAAATTATTTAAAAACACTTGCAGGTAACTGTCACTTGAGGTCACAGACACTTCCACAAAACATTGTATTTAACTATCGAAATTATTTAAAAACACTTGCAGGTAACTGTCACTAGAGGTCACAGACACTTCCACAAAACATTGTATTTAACTATCGAAATTATTTAAAAACACTTGCAGGTAACTGTCACTTGAGGTCACAGACACTTCCACAAAACATTGTATTTAATTGTCGAAATTATTTAAAAACACTTGCAGGTAACTGTCACTTGAGGTCACTAACACTTCCGTAAAACATTGTATTTAATTGTGAAAATTGTTTAAAAACACTCGTAGGTAACGGTCACTTGATGTCACTAACACATCCACAAAACATTGTGTTTAATTTCCGAAATAAATTAAAAACACTTGTAGGTAACTATCACTTGAGGTCACAGACACTTCCACAAAACATTGTATTTAACTATCGAAATTATTTAAAAACACTTGCAGGTAAATGTCACTTGAGGTCACAGACACTTCCACAAATCATTGTATTTAATTGTCGAAATTATTTAAAAACACTTGCAGGTAACTGTCACTTGAGGTCACAGACACTTCCACGAAACATTGTATTTAATTGTCGAAATTATTTAAAAACACTTGCAGGTAACTGTTACTTGAGGTCACTGGCAGATCCACAAAACGTTGCAGTTAATTGTCGAAATAATTTAAAAACACTTACAGGTAAGTGCCACTTAAGGTCACGTACACTTCCACAAAACATTGTATTTAACTATCGAAATTATTTAAAAACACTTGCAGGTAACTGTCACTGGAAGTCACAGATACTTCCACAAAACATTGTACTTCATTGTCGAAATAAATTAAAAACACTTGTAGACAACTGCTACTTGAGATCACTGGCAGATCCACAAAACGTTGCAGTATATTGTCGAAATAATTTAAAAACACTTGCAGGTAACTGCCACTTGAGGTCACGTACACTTCCACAAAACATTGTATTTAATTATTAAAATTATTTAAAATCACTTTTAATTTATTGTTTAAGTAGTTCAATATTATAGCACACATGCACTAATAGTCGTTACTCAATGTCAAAGGTGTCTAAGTACCGATAGGTAAGTCCAAAATTACACATAGGGGCCGACCTGTCAAATCGCGCGACCCGGTCGACTGCTGGAGCTATACTGTGCTCTAATGCCGTACTGAGGCAGACCGCTGAACGCGGAGCATGCGCAGTACACCCCGTTGTCGCGATTCTGTGACTTCGCACTGAGATCACATTTCTCCATGGATAATTTTGCAAATTTCGCTTATTACAGCGATTTTCGTCAATAATTGTTTATAAACATAAAATCAATATAACGAAGTATTAGTTATTTCATCAATTTAACACGATTCACATTAACGAATATCCGAATTGGCAATTTATCACTATAAGAATTACTTAATTATCGATTAACTATCCCAATAATGCATAAAGTGACTTATACCACGCATCGTATTAATACTTTTTATCATTTTCTTACATGTAATTCCTCAAACTAGCTAAAAATATATTTATTATCAATAAAATAAAGTAGCACATTAAAAATAAAATATTTATAAGCTTAGAGAAGTAAATCGTAAAGTATTAGGTCACTGCATAAGTTCGTGCCCGATTGAAGAATAAAATTCAGCAAGCTAAATTTTAAGGAATACAATTTTATTCACCAATTGTGTAGCCAATACATCAATACTTTACGTTTTACTTGTCAAAGCTTATAAATATTTTATTTTTAATGTGCTACTTTATTTTATTGATAATAAATATATTTTTAGCTAGTTTGAGGAATTACTTGTAAGAAAATGATTGAAAGTATTAATACGATGCGTGGTATAAGTTACTTTATGCATTATTCGGATAGTTAATCGATAATTAAGTAATTCTTATAGTGATAAATTGCCGATTCGGCTATTCGTTAATCTGAATCGTGTTAAATTGATGAGATAACTAATATTTCGTTATATTGATTTTATGTTTATAAACAATTATCGGCGAAAATCGTTGTAATAATCGAAATTTGCAAAATTATCCATGAAGAAATGTGATCTCAGTGCGAGGTCACTGAATCGCGACAACGGGGTGTATTGCGCATGCTCCGCGTTCAGCGGGCCGCCTGAGTGCGATATTAGAGCACAGTATAGTTCCAGCAGTCGGCCGGGTCGCGCGATTTGACAGGTCGGCCTCCATGTGTACTTTCGGACTTACATATCGGTACTTAGACACCTTTGACATTGAGTAACGACTGTTAGTGCATGTGTGTTATAATATTAAACTAGTTAAACAATAAATTAAACGTGATTTTAAATAATTTTAACAATTAAGTACAACATTTTATGGAAGTGTCAGTGACCTCAAGTGGTAGTTACCTGCAAGTGTTTTTAAATTATTTCGACAAATAAATACAACGTTCTGTGGATGTGTCAGTGACCTCAAGTGACAGTTTAGTGCAAGAGATTTTAAATAATTTGGATATTTAAATACAACGTTTTGTGGAAGTGTCAGTGACGTCAGGTGACAGTTACCCGCAAGTGTTTTTAAACCATTTCGACAATTAAATACAGTGTTTTGTGCAAGTGTTTGTGACCTCCAGTTACAGTTATCTGCAAGTGTCTGTAAACCATTTCTACAATTAAATACAACGTTTTGTGGAAGTGTCAGTGATCTTCAGTGACAGTTACCTGCAAATGTCTTTAAACCATTTCTACAATTAAATACAACGTTTTGTGGAAGTGTTAGTGACCTCCAGTTACAGTTATCTGCAAGTGCTTTTAAACTATTTCGACAATTAAATACGATGTTTTGTGCAAGTATGAGTGACCTCCAGTGACATTTACCTGCACGTATTTTCAAACCATTTCGACAATTAAATACAATGTTTCGTGCAAGTGTCAGTAAATAAATATAAAAGTCAAATCATTTGCTTGAATATATATAAGATACGAAACACTTGCTTTTCTCTTTGATAAATCAAATCGTTAGAATTCTACTAATCATCTTTTTAGCTAGGATTTTCAGTAAAAATCACAGTGAGTACAAATTCCTGCCATGTTCACTTTAAGCCCGAACTCATTCGAGTGCCCAGGGTGCTCGAATGGGTAAAGGCGGTGGACACGGCCTTTTTTTCAAAAATCAGCGATTGACATTGCGGTGGCGAATCGTTCACGACGTAATTTCCACATGTGTGTGATATGTGTTAGGCTGTGGATCTTGCGTCGTTTGTAAATTTTCTAGTATCATAAAATGATTTGCAGAAATTCGAACATTACACTTTGCACTATCTGATTTTTCACTTTTGTTACAACTCATCCATGAAAAATGAACCTCCACGTGGTGGGACCCGGGTCGTTGTTGCTCGCCATAACTCAAAAACTTTGTTTTTACTTTATTTTTCTCTCATTGAAAGCAATTACGGGCTAATTGGCTGCGAATCTCTAAAAATTTGGAAGTTTTCAGATACCTTTCCACCATTCTCAACCTTAAGTATTATGTTTCAAAATATCGTAACCCTTTTTTGGATTTAATATTTACGCAAATAGAATTAAGGTATAATTGGCAGAGTTTATATTTCTTTTTTTTTCTCGGAGTTTATATTAAGATGGTCCCAATATGTCTCCATTGGTTCGTGTCGTTAGCCGAAGTGGCAGAGCGTCACTCCTCTATGAATATTTTCAATTCTTGTTTGTAAAATAGTATGCTCCAGTAATTGATTTATTTTTTATTAAAAAACTTTCAAAGACTATATATCGAATTCTACTCTCGATTAGTCAGAGAGATTTTTCATTCGTTCACCTGACGCGTTTGCAGACCAGTACATGTTTTCGCAACCCTAATCTGTCGGTACGGTGCAGGTCCGTACACGCTCATGATCGTACTCCGCGGGACTTTGAAATCTCTTGGAGCGCAAATAATATTTCGTTCATTCTTTCAATTTTTAATTTTTTAAATATTTTCTACATGAGCATTGATGAAAGCGCGGTCGGTGTATTACGTTCATCATTTTTCCTCTCACCTTTTCGATGAAGTCGTAAATTCTTTTATTCAGATTTGGTGACGCAGTTATCGAATCCCTGGAGAAATCTGTCGTACTCTCAGTTGGGACAATCCAATTCTTACGTAGATTTTTAAATTGTAATCTGTGTCATAATTTATACCAATAACAATTGACGTTTAATTACTTTGATAAGGGGTGGTAGTAAGACTTGTACAGTTTAACTTTGTACCAACACACAATAATATATTTTCTTTGGTAACAATTTGTTATACTGGAACTTTACCTACTCGCTTCGTCGTATCTAACCAGATTATTATAACAAGAGAATAATTTTCGTTATTTTCTTTTTGCGCCGTGGTCGATAAATATGGTATCTACCTTAGTACGCCACAAATTTGATGATACCATTGCTTTCTACCGTCCCTACAGACAGTCAATTTGGTAACATTACTGCCTCCTATAACAATTAACATGAAGCATTTCTCATAACTTTGATAATGCTGCTCCCATTTAACCTTGTAGCTCCTGGTGAAGTCACTAGAAATCTCATCATACAGTGTCATCATACAGAATCTTATCATACAGTGAGTGCCACTCGACTATATAGTAATTTCATGGAAAAGAACATAATATATACATATATATAAATTCTGATTTCCATCTACGGACTTTCCATAGCTGTATTTTTAGTGGAGATTTATTTATGTTCTCATATAAATTATTTTGTTATAAAAAGAAAAGTAAATTATATATTATTATATAAGTAGAATTATTTTTTTTAAGGACTTTAATGGGTTTGACTGCAGATGGCGACAAAATAATTCACAGAGAGCGCGTTAATCGAAAGGTTAAAATTGCCGCGTATAACAGTGTTGCATCTGCAAATTATTTCGTAAATTTTTGTGGAGTGTAGTGAAAGTGTTAAAATGTGAAGAATATTAGTAATGCATATTGCCTTCTTTATGAATCGTGTATTACAATATTAGATATTTTTCTTTTACAGTGCATACCTTCATGTATTTGAAATCATTGAACAGTAATATCGACGCTCTTCCCAGTTTTATTCATTATGTTCGTTATAATAGGTTTATTACATTCCTAGCAAGAATTTCTTACATTTGCAATAGTTAAGAAAGTTCATGAAATAGTAAATTCATCATTCCTTTTTCATTGATAACATTATATTTTAAATATCATGACTAATCGATACAATTGTTAAAATTTTCAACAATGTTTAACATATCGTTAAAAATATTGATAAATTTTTAGCTAACTAAAATCTTTGCCTAAAGATAAATCAAAAAATTAATATATATGTGTTTTATTGTAATCACGGATTCAAACGTGTCCGGTATTTTAAGTGCAGTACAGCTTAACCTAAAAAATTTGTTTTACTTTATTACCGTGTCTAACAATAAGAACAAAATGGAATGGCGAAATTTGTTCGAGCCTCTCTGCTGTAAATTGGCAAAAGAATGTAATGCAGAAAGAAAATTTAGACGCGAAGATGAAATAATGTCTTTTTGCTGGTCTGATGAGGGTGCAAAGTAAGTCATAACTTATGTTATCTGAATTGTTCTGTACAAATTTTTACTTTTATTCTTTTGGAAATTTGTTTCTTTATAAATTATGTTCCCTTTTATAACGTACAAAAAAAGGTGCATTCATTTGTTAAAAGATCAAAATTTTTCATGTCAGCTTCATCAAACAACTTTTCTAATAGTATTGCTTCTTTTGCATTCTAATTATTAATTTTACTATCCATTGAAATTATTCTGAAAATATTGCTTTTGACATTCAGGAAACTTTTATCTTTATGGTTAGAGGAACGTTATATGAAGAAAGAGTCTAAGTCATGCGCAAAGGCAATCACTTATAAAGCGGTAGGGAATAAAGAATTTCAGGAAAAGAATTATTTCCAAAGTGTAAAGTCATATACAAAAAGTGCATTGTATGCACCTGCAGACGGTGATGAGATTTCATTAGCTATTGCGAATAGGTCAGCTGCTTTATTTTATTTAGACAGATACAATGTAAGTAATAACAGCAAAGGTTTGGTCTAAGAATTAATTAAATTAATATTTATATTGATTTCACTGATGGGAGGAAATTTCTATATTTCATATTCAATGAATTAATATCCAACAATATTAAGGATTGTATAAACGATATTAAATTAGCATTTCTGTTGAGCTATCCTGAGAAATTACATCATAAACTATATATGCGTTTAGCACAATGTTATTTAAAATTAGGTAAACAAAATTTATTCGAGGAAACAATTGGTAAAGTCCGCGAAGTAATAAATAATCCCAATGGTCCCATATATGTTTCAAAAGGTATGTCTTCTTGTTAAGGATAAAAATAGTAAAAGGCTTCAGGCATCAGTAAAAGAATTATGTTAATTGTAGATGATATTGAAAAACGAATTAGTGAAATGACATTGGAAAAAATTCATACACCATATGTAGAAACTGCATCGAGCAGTGTTTCATCACAGATAAAACCTGAATTAGTATTTGGCAAAAATTCGAATTTTCCTTCTGCAACCGTGGGTATAGACAGGAAATATACTAAAGACAAAGGAAGGCATGTTATAGCTAACAGATTTATAAAAAAGGGTGATATTCTCTTTCTCGAAAAACCAGCTAGTTTTGTACTTTTACAGCAGATAAAGTCAAATACTCTTTGTCAGTATTGTTGTTCTTCATGTGTGGATGTTCCTGTTCCGTAAGTTATACATTGATATGGAACCCAAATGAGTGTATTTTCAAAAGCATCAAAGGCAAACATATTGTATCTGTTCTTTAGATGTAGAATGTGTTTGGACACTTTGTACTGTAGTATAGAGTGTTCAAAGAACGGTTGGTCTTCCTTCCATCGTTGGGAATGCCCAGGAAATCAAATTGGTCTTTGGAAGGAAATTGGTATAGCTCATTTAGCGCTGAAAGTTTTGCTTACCTGTACTACTACCACAGATAGGATTATGTTTAATGAAATGCAAAAATTAATGACAAATTTTGACAAATTATCCAGAAAAGATTTGGTGGCATACGCAGTTGTATGTACAGCAAATATATTATTATGAAGCAAAGTTAAGAATAGCGTATTGGATAAACACTTTTGTATTTACACCACTGTCAATTTTGCAGATATCTACTATGCTTACTATATACCTTTCCGAATATACGGATTACTTTAAGGTCAATGACCTCCAAGACTGTCTCGCAAATAAGTTTTTCGATAAGACTCTCGATTTTAGTTGTGATATTTCAACAGTTAATGATCAACGACTTTATGTAAGCTCGTTACTTTTACGACATATACTTCAATTAATTTCAAATGCCCATACGATTACAAAGTTAAATGTAGTATCAGATAACGACGAGTCTTTTACGGAAGAACAGGAGATTATAGCCACTGGGATCTATCCTTCTGCGAGTATCATGAATCACTCTTGCGATCCTAATATAATTAACATGTAAAGCAATTATTTTCTTATCATGTATTTATCGTTACACCTTATATTCAAATTTTACCTACATCGTAAATGTTACCGTGATTATAGCTTCATGGATCAATACCTTATCGTTAGAGCCTCGAAAGATATTGGGATAGGTGAAGAAGTTTTTAATTGCTATGGTACAGTAAGACTTTTTTCAAATTAGTAGGTTCATTCTTTGAAAAAAGAAGTAGATATTATAATTGATTACAGTGTCTCAAAAATATTTAAGATTTCTCCAACTTCAACGATCTGTTTCGATTATCTATTGCTAAATTCTTAATAGGTCCTAATTATAGACAAATGTTGAGAGAACAGAGACAAGAGGCTTTAAAGAGTCAATATTGTTTCACTTGTGAGTGTAAAGCCTGTACCCTACCAGAACTTCGATATTTCTTGGTAAATAATTACCCTCAATCCATTAATTCGGAACTTTGTTGAAGGTTTCCGAAGCATGCTGAAAATAATTTGTATTTATAGGAAAGATTCAGTGCCGTAAAGTGTTTTGTTTGCGATGGTGCTATATGCAATATCGACAACTGTTTGCGTTGTTTAGATTGTGGAAACACTGACATAAATTACGATAAAAGGGAAATTCAACGGGCGGACGAAATTTTTAGCTCGGCGCAAGTTTGCATTGATTTAGGAAATAATTATGACGCGTTAGATAAATTAAAAGAATGCTTAACGATTAGGAGAGCTGTTTTATACAAATATAACGACGACATCACTGCTACGTTAAATCTGATGGGGCAGGTGTATGCCTTAATGGGTTTGTATTTAAATGTAATACAGTAAAGATGATAATATATTTCTTTTCATCAAAGGATTTCTTAACGGCACAGATATTTCATTGGCTTATAATTTCTATTGTCTTTGAAAATGGAAAGAATATTTACGTGCAATTTATAGATACATTATTCCCCGATTATACTTTTTTTACATTAATTTGTTTTCACTAATTTCATTTGTTCTCATTTATTTGATATTTCATGCTCTACAATAGCTGTTTTTTGTCTAAAGCATGATTATCTTCCGTTAGACAAAAACTTATATTGAAGATTTTATCGATTTATCAAGAATATTACAGGCCTATTTTTATCTACTTCTATGTAATAAGATTTTTCTCTATAGTAATAAGTTTACCTCATTATGTCGATGATGTTAAAAGTGGTTTCAAATCAAAAGCTAGAAAAATCAAATATATTATTTATAGTACTTATTTTGTGCTCAATCAGCGTATCTTACAGTTTGCTGATACTACTGTTTTGAAATAATAAATCATTGAACCTTTGAAGTTGATAGTTGTTTAATCAGGATAAAAATTAGAACATATGCAAACGAAAATAAGTGACAGATGAGAATCATAATTGTTGACTTAATTGTTCTATTTCATTTAAATCTTTTCACGTATATATGTGGTCCTATTGACATTATATCTCTTAATTGCCTTTATTATAATTTGTTTTAATCATTGCAATATTCACAGTAAATTCCTACTTATCAGTTAGTGTGTTAGTTCAGCTAGTTAGTTTAAATACTTTTTTCAAAAACAATTTTACGTAATTTTATTATGCACTATGTCTGATATATTATTTGAACGTTATTGATGGCATTAACTGGTGTCAAACTAATATTAGTTACATGTTTTTTTTCAATTGACTTATCATTCTGATTTAGAAAATGACAATATTTATTTCATATTATGTTTTCAAATTCTTTAGTAATATTGTACCGTTTCTTAACAAAATTCATTTAAAAACTAACGAATAATATTACTGTTCAACAAATCTAAACTTTTTTACTATTCGCAATATCCACTGGGTGATCCACGTAGAGTTGCTCAACCTAAACACGAATCCGCCGGCGGAATTGCTCTATCACCCTCAGTTTTTGAAAAATTGGAGTTTTTGTAATTACACTCGACTTTGGTAAAAACTGAGGTACTACGAGAAAACTATAAACGCTAAAAAGTTCAAATTTACCTTAAAACATAGAGGAAACATACCGAACATGTTGGTGTGTATAATTGTTAAAATTCGTTTCAAACAGTTGTAAATGACTGTAAAAGTTTAAAAAAGCGTGTAAGCAGTGTCGTAGCTACACGTTATCGATACCATTGTATCTATCTGTGCTCTTCTTTGTTATACATGTGGGATCGGGGCGGTACACTCCTAAAAAGAATTTTAGGAGAAAAGGACGTGAAGAAGAAGTGACGCTGGGGAGAGGACGCTGGCGCAGTGGACCCGCGCCGACCCAGGAGATCTCCCGAGTTAAGCAACGCAGGCGGTGACCATTGCTTGGATGGGTTACCGCGAGCCTCTCCTTCTTTTTCACGATCCTACATACATGCCAAAATTTGCTAAATAGTCCAGCTGTCGAAAATGGCTTTAGTAGGCTCTTTTTCATTAAATACCTTTTTAACATGAAGTTCAACAAGAAAATGACTTATACAAAAGTTTCTTTATTTCTTCTGTGGAATGAAAATTTGCAAAGAACGATATAGATTTTCCTATGAAAAATGAAGTTGAACTTTAAATTACATTGAAGAAGTATAACATGTAAAAAATTAATATTGCACCGATATTCACTCCGCAAAGCTAAAGCTCCATAAAGCTTTTTTGCTCAGGACAGTGTATCCTATATACCATATTAATATTGAATGGTGTTTTTTTAACAACCTGTATACACCAACATTTTCGGTATATTTTCTTCTGTCTTTTAAGATAATTTTGAATTTCCTAGCGTTTATAGTCTTCACGTAATACTTCATTTTTTACCAAATCGGGTGTTTTTACAAAAACTCATATTCTTCAAAAACTGAGAACGATAGAGCACTTCTGCTGGCGGGTTTGTGTTTAACACTAGATTTACGTGCGTGAAATCTGTTACTTTTCAATATATTAAATAAGGAGTTTGGAAAAAGAGGAATCAAGCGGCAAGGATGATAATTCGTTGAGTCATTATTCTATTATAAAATACACGTGAAATATCTGCTGTACAGCTTCTCTGTAAATTTGAGAAATGTTTATAAAACAAGTAAGAACCCGTCAATTTGACGGCTTCCGTAAATCTAGTGTTAAGACGAGCAACTCCACGAGGATCACCTAGTGGATATTGCAGGTATCCAGTGTATTCAGTGGTTTAAAGAAAAATACATTTGAAATAATTTTATTATCTAATTTTCATGGAAAACAATGACAGGTCAGTGGCTAAATTGTATATCTTGTATCGATGATACATTTCCTGCAATTAGCGAGAGATTTGGACCTTCCAGCGTACAGTTCCTAAGTGAGCTAAATGAGCTCGTCAATATGTGCATTAGATATTTGCACGAGGAAACAGATACGACTGCAAAATCGTATAAGTAAATATGCTATTACATCACTGAGTGTAATGTAAACAATATTTTCAATGAGAGATTAATCTCGTAAAAAATCGGTGCACATTACAGAAGCATTTTGAAAAAGACTCAAACATATTTGGATCAGATCGAAGAGATTACGAACTTTAACTACGGATGCTGGAGCAGTGCCTCTAAAAGGATACGAAAGAGGAAAGAAGAACATTGTATGCGTCTTGTGAAACGTTTGAACGTGTAATTATAAATAATTGAAATAAAAATAACACCAGGAATTTTTCGAAAATATGTATTCCTTCCTACAATACTACGGATTTCAATAATACGTTGACTATTTACCCAAAACGTGGGAAAACGGTATAATCAGCTGGAACACGGTTTTGAATAAGAACACTCCAAATGAAATGCATGAACTGCTGTTGTTCAAGTACTTGTTTTTGAAAAAGTCAAATTAAAAGGTTCTACAAATATCTCATCTCAACACTGTGCCGTCCGCACGTCTGATCGAGATTTTTTCGTTTCGCGCCGGAAGAACTGACTTATAACATTTCGCTCGTCGCCGGATGTTTTTCGAGGACCTCGGAAGACACAAAAAGTCAAGTTTTAAAAATCTCATCAGCATTTCTAAATTTTGCTGCTATGTTTTTTTGAAATTAAGAAGATACACATATGTAAATAACTACAAGATTTTTTGTATTGTGGAGCCACCAGTATTTGGCCGATATTTTTCGCATGGCACCAATGTGGAGCCACCGGTCGGCATAATGTTAATAGCACTCATAAGGGTGAACTTAAATTACCCTTATGACTGTGTCGCAAACAGAAAAAGGTATACATTTGCACGATGCAGTAATTAATGAATCTGCCGAAATTTCAGAAAGTTAAGGCATTTTATTATGACAAGAGCTAACATGAACTAGTAAATTTTGCCTCCGAAAGAGTCGACCCTTAACGCTTTAAAAGCGCCAGGCGAAAAATTTTTTTTTCGGCGATTTTCCGCAAAAATCGACGACCCCCTAGTGGGGCGAAATTTCAAGATCTTCAAATATCGATATCTCGAATTCTAAACGAGATAGCGGGGTTTTTAAAGCGGAATTTTGCGCAGAATTGATTAATCTTGCGTGTAGATGCGTTTAAAAGCGCCAGGCGAAAAATTTTTTTTTCGGCGATTTTCCGCAAAAATCGACGACCCCCTAGTGGGGCGAAATTTCAAGATCTTCAAATATCGATATCTCGAATTCTAAACGAGATAGCGGGGTTTTTAAAGCGGAATTTTGCGCAGAATTGATTAATCTTGCGTGTAGATGCGTTTAAAAGCGCCAGGCGAAAAATTTTTTTTTCGGCGATTTTCCGCAAAAATCGACGACCCCCTAGTGGGGCGAAATTTCAAGATCTTCAAATATCGATATCTCGAATTCTAAACGAGATAGCGGGGTTTTTAAAGCGGAATTTTGCGCAGAATTGATTAATCTTGCGTGTAGATGCGTTTAAAAGCGCCAGGCGAAAAATTTTTTTTTCGGCGATTTTCCGCAAAAATCGACGACCCCCTAGTGGGGCGAAATTTCAAGATCTTCAAATATCGATATCTCGAATTCTAAACGAGATAGCGGGCTTTTTAAAGCGGAATTTTGCGCAGAATTGATTAATCTTGCGTGTAGATGCGTTTAAAAGCGCCAGGCGAAAAATTTTTTTTTCGGCGATTTTCCGCAAAAATCGACGACCCCCTAGTGGGGCGAAATTTCAAGATCTTCAAATATCGATATCTCGAATTCTAAACGAGATAGCGGGCTTTTTAAAGCGGAATTTTGCGCAGAATTGATTAATCTTGCGTGTAGATGCGTTTAAAAGCGCCAGGCGAAAAAATTTTTTTTCGGCGATTTTCCGCAAAAATCGACGACCCCCTAGTGGGGCGAAATTTCAAGATCTTCAAATATCGATATCTCGAATTCTAAACGAGATAGCGGGGTTTTTAAAGCGGAATTTTGCGCAGAATTGATTAATCTTGCGTGTAGATGCGTTTAAAAGCGCCAGGCGAAAAATTTTTTTTTCGGCGATTTTCCGCAAAAATCGACGACCCCCTAGTGGGGCGAAATTTCAAGATCTTCAAATATCGATATCTCGAATTCTAAACGAGATAGCGGGGTTTTTAAAGCGGAATTTTGCGCAGAATTGATTAATCTTGCGTGTAGATGCGTTTAAAAGCGCCAGGCGAAAAATTTTTTTTTCGGCGATTTTCCGCAAAAATCGACGACCCCCTAGTGGGGCGAAATTTCAAGATCTTCAAATATCGATATCTCGAATTCTAAACGAGATAGCGGGCTTTTTAAAGCGGAATTTTGCGCAGAATTGATTAATCTTGCGTGTAGATGCGTTTAAAAGCGCCAGGCGAAAAATTTTTTTTTCGGCGATTTTCCGCAAAAATCGACGACCCCCTAGTGGGGCGAAATTTCAAGATCTTCAAATATCGATATCTCGAATTCTAAACGAGATAGCGGGGTTTTTAAAGCGGAATTTTGCGCAGAATTGATTAATCTTGCGTGTAGATGCGTTTAAAAGCGCCAGGCGAAAAATTTTTTTTTCGGCGATTTTCCGCAAAAATCGACGACCCCCTAGTGGGGCGAAATTTCAAGATCTTCAAATATCGATATCTCGAATTCTAAACGAGATAGCGGGGTTTTTAAAGCGGAATTTTGCGCAGAATTGATTAATCTTGCGTGTAGATGCGTTTAAAAGCGCCAGGCGAAAAATTTTTTTTTCGGCGATTTTCCGCAAAAATCGACGACCCCCTAGTGGGGCGAAATTTCAAGATCTTCAAATATCGATATCTCGAATTCTAAACGAGATAGCGGGGTTTTTAAAGCGGAATTTTGCGCAGAATTGATTAATCTTGCGTGTAGATGCGTTTAAAAGCGCCAGGCGAAAAATTTTTTTTTCGGCGATTTTCCGCAAAAATCGACGACCCCCTAGTGGGGCGAAATTTCAAGATCTTCAAATATCGATATCTCGAATTCTAAACGAGATAGCGGGCTTTTTAAAGCGGAATTTTGCGCAGAATTGATTAATCTTGCGTGTAGATGCGTTTAAAAGCGCCAGGCGAAAAATTTTTTTTTCGGCGATTTTCCGCAAAAATCGACGACCCCCTAGTGGGGCGAAATTTCAAGATCTTCAAATATCGATATCTCGAATTCTAAACGAGATAGCGGGGTTTTTAAAGCGGAATTTTGCGCAGAATTGATTAATCTTGCGTGTAGATGCGTTTAAAAGCGCCAGGCGAAAAATTTTTTTTTCGGCGATTTTCCGCAAAAATCGACGACCCCCTAGTGGGGCGAAATTTCAAGATCTTCAAATATCGATATCTCGAATTCTAAACGAGATAGCGGGCTTTTTAAAGCGGAATTTTGCGCAGAATTGATTAATCTTGCGTGTAGATGCGTTTAAAAGCGCCAGGCGAAAAAATTTTTTTTCGGCGATTTTCCGCAAAAATCGACGACCCCCTAGTGGGGCGAAATTTCAAGATCTTCAAATATCGATATCTCGAATTCTAAACGAGATAGCGGGGTTTTTAAAGCGGAATTTTGCGCAGAATTGATTAATCTTGCGTGTAGATGCGTTTAAAAGCGCCAGGCGAAAAATTTTTTTTTCGGCGATTTTCCGCAAAAATCGACGACCCCCTAGTGGGGCGAAATTTCAAGATCTTCAAATATCGATATCTCGAATTCTAAACGAGATAGCGGGGTTTTTAAAGCGGAATTTTGCGCAGAATTGATTAATCTTGCGTGTAGATGCGTTTAAAAGCGCCAGGCGAAAAATTTTTTTTTCGGCGATTTTCCGCAAAAATCGACGACCCCCTAGTGGGGCGAAATTTCAAGATCTTCAAATATCGATATCTCGAATTCTAAACGAGATAGCGGGCTTTTTAAAGCGGAATTTTGCGCAGAATTGATTAATCTTGCGTGTAGATGCGTTTAAAAGCGCCAGGCGAAAAATTTTTTTTTCGGCGATTTTCCGCAAAAATCGACGACCCCCTAGTGGGGCGAAATTTCAAGATCTTCAAATATCGATATCTCGAATTCTAAACGAGATAGCGGGGTTTTTAAAGCGGAATTTTGCGCAGAATTGATTAATCTTGCGTGTAGATGCGTTTAAAAGCGCCAGGCGAAAAATTTTTTTTTCGGCGATTTTCCGCAAAAATCGACGACCCCCTAGTGGGGCGAAATTTCAAGATCTTCAAATATCGATATCTCGAATTCTAAACGAGATAGCGGGCTTTTTAAAGCGGAATTTTGCGCAGAATTGATTAATCTTGCGTGTAGATGCGTTTAAAAGCGCCAGGCGAAAAATTTTTTTTTCGGCGATTTTCCGCAAAAATCGACGACCCCCTAGTGGGGCGAAATTTCAAGATCTTCAAATATCGATATCTCGAATTCTAAACGAGATAGCGGGGTTTTTAAAGCGGAATTTTGCGCAGAATTGATTAATCTTGCGTGTAGATGCGTTTAAAAGCGCCAGGCGAAAAATTTTTTTTTCGGCGATTTTCCGCAAAAATCGACGACCCCCTAGTGGGGCGAAATTTCAAGATCTTCAAATATCGATATCTCGAATTCTAAACGAGATAGCGGGCTTTTTAAAGCGGAATTTTGCGCAGAATTGATTAATCTTGCGTGTAGATGCGTTTAAAAGCGCCAGGCGAAAAAATTTTTTTTCGGCGATTTTCCGCAAAAATCGACGACCCCCTAGTGGGGCGAAATTTCAAGATCTTCAAATATCGATATCTCGAATTCTAAACGAGATAGCGGGCTTTTTAAAGCGGAATTTTGCGCAGAATTGATTAATCTTGCGTGTAGATGCGTTTAAAAGCGCCAGGCGAAAAATTTTTTTTTCGGCGATTTTCCGCAAAAATCGACGACCCCCTAGTGGGGCGAAATTTCAAGATCTTCAAATATCGATATCTCGAATTCTAAACGAGATAGCGGGGTTTTTAAAGCGGAATTTTGCGCAGAATTGATTAATCTTGCGTGTAGATGCGTTTAAAAGCGCCAGGCGAAAAATTTTTTTTTCGGCGATTTTCCGCAAAAATCGACGACCCCCTAGTGGGGCGAAATTTCAAGATCTTCAAATATCGATATCTCGAATTCTAAACGAGATAGCGGGGTTTTTAAAGCGGAATTTTGCGCAGAATTGATTAATCTTGCGTGTAGATGCGTTTAAAAGCGCCAGGCGAAAAATTTTTTTTTCGGCGATTTTCCGCAAAAATCGACGACCCCCTAGTGGGGCGAAATTTCAAGATCTTCAAATATCGATATCTCGAATTCTAAACGAGATAGCGGGCTTTTTAAAGCGGAATTTTGCGCAGAATTGATTAATCTTGCGTGTAGATGCGTTTAAAAGCGCCAGGCGAAAAATTTTTTTTTCGGCGATTTTCCGCAAAAATCGACGACCCCCTAGTGGGGCGAAATTTCAAGATCTTCAAATATCGATATCTCGAATTCTAAACGAGATAGCGGGGTTTTTAAAGCGGAATTTTGCGCAGAATTGATTAATCTTGCGTGTAGATGCGTTTAAAAGCGCCAGGCGAAAAATTTTTTTTTCGGCGATTTTCCGCAAAAATCGACGACCCCCTAGTGGGGCGAAATTTCAAGATCTTCAAATATCGATATCTCGAATTCTAAACGAGATAGCGGGGTTTTTAAAGCGGAATTTTGCGCAGAATTGATTAATCTTGCGTGTAGATGCGTTTAAAAGCGCCAGGCGAAAAATTTTTTTTTCGGCGATTTTCCGCAAAAATCGACGACCCCCTAGTGGGGCGAAATTTCAAGATCTTCAAATATCGATATCTCGAATTCTAAACGAGATAGCGGGGTTTTTAAAGCGGAATTTTGCGCAGAATTGATTAATCTTGCGTGTAGATGCGTTTAAAAGCGCCAGGCGAAAAATTTTTTTTTCGGCGATTTTCCGCAAAAATCGACGACCCCCTAGTGGGGCGAAATTTCAAGATCTTCAAATATCGATATCTCGAATTCTAAACGAGATAGCGGGGTTTTTAAAGCGGAATTTTGCGCAGAATTGATTAATCTTGCGTGTAGATGCGTTTAAAAGCGCCAGGCGAAAAATTTTTTTTTCGGCGATTTTCCGCAAAAATCGACGACCCCCTAGTGGGGCGAAATTTCAAGATCTTCAAATATCGATATCTCGAATTCTAAACGAGATAGCGGGCTTTTTAAAGCGGAATTTTGCGCAGAATTGATTAATCTTGCGTGTAGATGCGTTTAAAAGCGCCAGGCGAAAAATTTTTTTTTCGGCGATTTTCCGCAAAAATCGACGACCCCCTAGTGGGGCGAAATTTCAAGATCTTCAAATATCGATATCTCGAATTCTAAACGAGATAGCGGGCTTTTTAAAGCGGAATTTTGCGCAGAATTGATTAATCTTGCGTGTAGATGCGTTTAAAAGCGCCAGGCGAAAAATTTTTTTTCGGCGATTTTCCGCAAAAATCGACGACCCCCTAGTGGGGCGAAATTTCAAGATCTTCAAATATCGATATCTCGAATTCTAAACGAGATAGCGGGTTTTTAAAGCGGAATTTTGCGCAGAATTGATTAATCTTGCGTGTAGATGCGTTTAAAAGCGCCAGGCGAAAAATTTTTTTTTCGGCGATTTTCCGCAAAAATCGACGACCCCCTAGTGGGGCGAAATTTCAAGATCTTCAAATATCGATATCTCGAATTCTAAACGAGATAGCGGGGTTTTTAAAGCGGAATTTTGCGCAGAATTGATTAATCTTGCGTGTAGATGCGTTTAAAAGCGCCAGGCGAAAAATTTTTTTTTCGGCGATTTTCCGCAAAAATCGACGACCCCCTAGTGGGGCGAAATTTCAAGATCTTCAAATATCGATATCTCGAATTCTAAACGAGATAGCGGGCTTTTTAAAGCGGAATTTTGCGCAGAATTGATTAATCTTGCGTGTAGATGCGTTTAAAAGCGCCAGGCGAAAAATTTTTTTTTCGGCGATTTTCCGCAAAAATCGACGACCCCCTAGTGGGGCGAAATTTCAAGATCTTCAAATATCGATATCTCGAATTCTAAACGAGATAGCGGGTTTTTAAAGCGGAATTTTGCGCAGAATTGATTAATCTTGCGTGTAGATGCGTTTAAAAGCGCCAGGCGAAAAATTTTTTTTTCGGCGATTTTCCGCAAAAATCGACGACCCCCTAGTGGGGCGAAATTTCAAGATCTTCAAATATCGATATCTCGAATTCTAACGAGATAGCGGGGTTTTTAAAGCGGAATTTTGCGCAGAATTGATTAATCTTGCGTGTAGATGCGTTTAAAAGCGCCAGGCGAAAAATTTTTTTTTCGGCGATTTTCCGCAAAAATCGACGACCCCCTAGTGGGGCGAAATTTCAAGATCTTCAAATATCGATATCTCGAATTCTAAACGAGATAGCGGGGCTTTTTAAAGCGGAATTTTGCGCAGAATTGATTAATCTTGCGTGTAGATGCGTTTAAAAGCGCCAGGCGAAAAATTTTTTTTTTCGGCGATTTTCCGCAAAAATCGACGACCCCCTAGTGGGGCGAAATTTCAAGATCTTCAAATATCGATATCTCGAATTCTAAACGAGATAGCGGGGTTTTTAAAGCGGAATTTTGCGCAGAATTGATTAATCTTGCGTGTAGATGCGTTTAAAAGCGCCAGGCGAAAAATTTTTTTTTCGGCGATTTTCCGCAAAAATCGACGACCCCCTAGTGGGGCGAAATTTCAAGATCTTCAAATATCGATATCTCGAATTCTAAACGAGATAGCGGGGTTTTTAAAGCGGAATTTTGCGCAGAATTGATTAATCTTGCGTGTAGATGCGTTTAAAAGCGCCAGGCGAAAAATTTTTTTTTCGGCGATTTTCCGCAAAAATCGACGACCCCCTAGTGGGGCGAAATTTCAAGATCTTCAAATATCGATATCTCGAATTCTAAACGAGATAGCGGGGTTTTTAAAGCGGAATTTGCGCAGAATTGATTAATCTTGCGTGTAGATGCGTTTAAAAGCGCCAGGCGAAAAATTTTTTTTTCGGCGATTTTCCGCAAAAATCGACGACCCCCTAGTGGGGCGAAATTTCAAGATCTTCAAATATCGATATCTCGAATTCTAAACGAGATAGCGGGGCTTTTAAAGCGGAATTTTGCGCAGAATTGATTAATCTTGCGTGTAGATGCGTTTAAAAGCGCCAGGCGAAAAATTTTTTTTTCGGCGATTTTCCGCAAAAATCGACGACCCCCTAGTGGGGCGAAATTTCAAGATCTTCAAATATCGATATCTCGAATTCTAAACGAGATAGCGGGGTTTTTAAAGCGGAATTTTGCGCAGAATTGATTAATCTTGCGTGTAGATGCGTTTAAAAGCGCCAGGCGAAAAATTTTTTTTTCGGCGATTTTCCGCAAAAATCGACGACCCCCTAGTGGGGCGAAATTTCAAGATCTTCAAATATCGATATCTCGAATTCTAAACGAGATAGCGGGGTTTTTAAAGCGGAATTTTGCGCAGAATTGATTAATCTTGCGTGTAGATGCGTTTAAAAGCGCCAGGCGAAAAATTTTTTTTTCGGCGATTTTCCGCAAAAATCGACGACCCCCTAGTGGGGCGAAATTTCAAGATCTTCAAATATCGATATCTCGAATTCTAAACGAGATAGCGGGGTTTTTAAAGCGGAATTTTGCGCAGAATTGATTAATCTTGCGTGTAGATGCGTTTAAAAGCGCCAGGCGAAAAATTTTTTTTTCGGCGATTTTCCGCAAAAATCGACGACCCCCTAGTGGGGCGAAATTTCAAGATCTTCAAATATCGATATCTCGAATTCTAAACGAGATAGCGGGGTTTTTAAAGCGGAATTTTGCGCAGAATTGATTAATCTTGCGTGTAGATGCGTTTAAAAGCGCCAGGCGAAAAATTTTTTTTTCGGCGATTTTCCGCAAAAATCGACGACCCCCTAGTGGGGCGAAATTTCAAGATCTTCAAATATCGATATCTCGAATTCTAAACGAGATAGCGGGGCTTTTTAAAGCGGAATTTTGCGCAGAATTGATTAATCTTGCGTGTAGATGCGTTTAAAAGCGCCAGGCGAAAAATTTTTTTTTCGGCGATTTTCCGCAAAAATCGACGACCCCCTAGTGGGGCGAAATTTCAAGATCTTCAAATATCGATATCTCGAATTCTAAACGAGATAGCGGGCTTTTTAAAGCGGAATTTTGCGCAGAATTGATTAATCTTGCGTGTAGATGCGTTTAAAAGCGCCAGGCGAAAAATTTTTTTTTCGGCGATTTTCCGCAAAAATCGACGACCCCCTAGTGGGGCGAAATTTCAAGATCTTCAAATATCGATATCTCGAATTCTAAACGAGATAGCGGGGTTTTTAAAGCGGAATTTTGCGCAGAATTGATTAATCTTGCGTGTAGATGCGTTTAAAAGCGCCAGGCGAAAAATTTTTTTTTCGGCGATTTTCCGCAAAAATCGACGACCCCCTAGTGGGGCGAAGTTTCAAGATCTTCAAATATCGATATCTCGAATTCTAAACGAGATAGCGGGGTTTTTAAAGCGGAATTTTGCGCAGAATTGATTAATCTTGCGTGTAGATGCGTTTAAAAGCGCCAGGCGAAAAATTTTTTTTTCGGCGATTTTCCGCAAAAATCGACGACCCCCTAGTGGGGCGAAATTTCAAGATCTTCAAATATCGATATCTCGAATTCTAAACGAGATAGCGGGGTTTTTAAAGCGGAATTTTGCGCAGAATTGATTAATCTTGCGTGTAGATGCGTTTAAAAGCGCCAGGCGAAAAATTTTTTTTTCGGCGATTTTCCGCAAAAATCGACGACCCCCTAGTGGGGCGAAGTTTCAAGATCTTCAAATATCGATATCTCGAATTCTAAACGAGATAGCGGGGTTTTTAAAGCGGAATTTTGCGCAGAATTGATTAATCTTGCGTGTAGATGCGTTTAAAAGCGCCAGGCGAAAAATTTTTTTTTCGGCGATTTTCCGCAAAAATCGACGACCCCCTAGTGGGGCGAAATTTCAAGATCTTCAAATATCGATATCTCGAATTCTAAACGAGATAGCGGGGTTTTTAAAGCGGAATTTTGCGCAGAATTGATTAATCTTGCGTGTAGATGCGTTTAAAAGCGCCAGGCGAAAAATTTTTTTTTCGGCGATTTTCCGCAAAAATCGACGACCCCCTAGTGGGGCGAAATTTCAAGATCTTCAAATATCGATATCTCGAATTCTAAACGAGATAGCGGGGTTTTTAAAGCGGAATTTTGCGCAGAATTGATTAATCTTGCGTGTAGATGCGTTTAAAAGCGCCAGGCGAAAAATTTTTTTTTCGGCGATTTTCCGCAAAAATCGACGACCCCCTAGTGGGGCGAAATTTCAAGATCTTCAAATATCGATATCTCGAATTCTAAACGAGATAGCGGGGTTTTTAAAGCGGAATTTTGCGCAGAATTGATTAATCTTGCGTGTAGATGCGTTTAAAAGCGCCAGGCGAAAAATTTTTTTTTCGGCGATTTTCCGCAAAAATCGACGACCCCCTAGTGGGGCGAAATTTCAAGATCTTCAAATATCGATATCTCGAATTCTAAACGAGATAGCGGGCTTTTTAAAGCGGAATTTTGCGCAGAATTGATTAATCTTGCGTGTAGATGCGTTTAAAAGCGCCAGGCGAAAAATTTTTTTTTCGGCGATTTTCCGCAAAAATCGACGACCCCCTAGTGGGGCGAAATTTCAAGATCTTCAAATATCGATATCTCGAATTCTAAACGAGATAGCGGGGTTTTTAAAGCGGAATTTTGCGCAGAATTGATTAATCTTGCGTGTAGATGCGTTTAAAAGCGCCAGGCGAAAAATTTTTTTTTCGGCGATTTTCCGCAAAAATCGACGACCCCCTAGTGGGGCGAAATTTCAAGATCTTCAAATATCGATATCTCGAATTCTAAACGAGATAGCGGGGTTTTTAAAGCGGAATTTTGCGCAGAATTGATTAATCTTGCGTGTAGATGCGTTTAAAAGCGCCAGGCGAAAAATTTTTTTTTCGGCGATTTTCCGCAAAAATCGACGACCCCCTAGTGGGGCGAAATTTCAAGATCTTCAAATATCGATATCTCGAATTCTAAACGAGATAGCGGGCTTTTTAAAGCGGAATTTTGCGCAGAATTGATTAATCTTGCGTGTAGATGCGTTTAAAAGCGCCAGGCGAAAAATTTTTTTTTCGGCGATTTTCCGCAAAAATCGACGACCCCCTAGTGGGGCGAAATTTCAAGATCTTCAAATATCGATATCTCGAATTCTAAACGAGATAGCGGGGTTTTTAAAGCGGAATTTTGCGCAGAATTGATTAATCTTGCGTGTAGATGCGTTTAAAAGCGCCAGGCGAAAAATTTTTTTTTCGGCGATTTTCCGCAAAAATCGACGACCCCCTAGTGGGGCGAAGTTTCAAGATCTTCAAATATCGATATCTCGAATTCTAAACGAGATAGCGGGGTTTTTAAAGCGGAATTTTGCGCAGAATTGATTAATCTTGCGTGTAGATGCGTTTAAAAGCGCCAGGCGAAAAATTTTTTTTTCGGCGATTTTCCGCAAAAATCGACGACCCCCTAGTGGGGCGAAGTTTCAAGATCTTCAAATATCGATATCTCGAATTCTAAACGAGATAGCGGGGTTTTTAAAGCGGAATTTTGCGCAGAATTGATTAATCTTGCGTGTAGATGCGTTTAAAAGCGCCAGGCGAAAAATTTTTTTTTCGGCGATTTTCCGCAAAAATCGACGACCCCCTAGTGGGGCGAAATTTCAAGATCTTCAAATATCGATATCTCGAATTCTAAACGAGATAGCGGGGTTTTTAAAGCGGAATTTTGCGCAGAATTGATTAATCTTGCGTGTAGATGCGTTTAAAAGCGCCAGGCGAAAAATTTTTTTTTCGGCGATTTTCCGCAAAAATCGACGACCCCCTAGTGGGGCGAAGTTTCAAGATCTTCAAATATCGATATCTCGAATTCTAAACGAGATAGCGGGGTTTTTAAAGCGGAATTTTGCGCAGAATTGATTAATCTTGCGTGTAGATGCGTTTAAAAGCGCCAGGCGAAAAATTTTTTTTTCGGCGATTTTCCGCAAAAATCGACGACCCCCTAGTGGGGCGAAATTTCAAGATCTTCAAATATCGATATCTCGAATTCTAAACGAGATAGCGGGGTTTTTAAAGCGGAATTTTGCGCAGAATTGATTAATCTTGCGTGTAGATGCGTTTAAAAGCGCCAGGCGAAAAATTTTTTTTTCGGCGATTTTCCGCAAAAATCGACGACCCCCTAGTGGGGCGAAATTTCAAGATCTTCAAATATCGATATCTCGAATTCTAAACGAGATAGCGGGGTTTTTAAAGCGGAATTTTGCGCAGAATTGATTAATCTTGCGTGTAGATGCGTTTAAAAGCGCCAGGCGAAAAATTTTTTTTTCGGCGATTTTCCGCAAAAATCGACGACCCCCTAGTGGGGCGAAATTTCAAGATCTTCAAATATCGATATCTCGAATTCTAAACGAGATAGCGGGGTTTTTAAAGCGGAATTTTGCGCAGAATTGATTAATCTTGCGTGTAGATGCGTTTAAAAGCGCCAGGCGAAAAATTTTTTTTTCGGCGATTTTCCGCAAAAATCGACGACCCCCTAGTGGGGCGAAATTTCAAGATCTTCAAATATCGATATCTCGAATTCTAAACGAGATAGCGTGCTTTTTAAAGCGGAATTTTGCGCAGAATTGATTAATCTTGCGTGTAGATGCGTTTAAAAGCGCCAGGCGAAAAATTTTTTTTTCGGCGATTTTCCGCAAAAATCGACGACCCCCTAGTGGGGCGAAATTTCAAGATCTTCAAATATCGATATCTCGAATTCTAAACGAGATAGCGGGGTTTTTAAAGCGGAATTTTGCGCAGAATTGATTAATCTTGCGTGTAGATGCGTTTAAAAGCGCCAGGCGAAAAATTTTTTTTTCGGCGATTTTCCGCAAAAATCGACGACCCCCTAGTGGGGCGAAATTTCAAGATCTTCAAATATCGATATCTCGAATTCTAAACGAGATAGCGGGGTTTTTAAAGCGGAATTTTGCGCAGAATTGATTAATCTTGCGTGTAGATGCGTTTAAAAGCGCCAGGCGAAAAATTTTTTTTTCGGCGATTTTCCGCAAAAATCGACGACCCCCTAGTGGGGCGAAATTTCAAGATCTTCAAATATCGATATCTCGAATTCTAAACGAGATAGCGGGGTTTTTAAAGCGGAATTTTGCGCAGAATTGATTAATCTTGCGTGTAGATGCGTTTAAAAGCGCCAGGCGAAAAATTTTTTTTTCGGCGATTTTCCGCAAAAATCGACGACCCCCTAGTGGGGCGAAATTTCAAGATCTTCAAATATCGATATCTCGAATTCTAAACGAGATAGCGGGGTTTTTAAAGCGGAATTTTGCGCAGAATTGATTAATCTTGCGTGTAGATGCGTTTAAAAGCGCCAGGCGAAAAATTTTTTTTTCGGCGATTTTCCGCAAAAATCGACGACCCCCTAGTGGGGCGAAGTTTCAAGATCTTCAAATATCGATATCTCGAATTCTAAACGAGATAGCGGGGTTTTTAAAGCGGAATTTTGCGCAGAATTGATTAATCTTGCGTGTAGATGCGTTTAAAAGCGCCAGGCGAAAAATTTTTTTTTCGGCGATTTTCCGCAAAAATCGACGACCCCCTAGTGGGGCGAAATTTCAAGATCTTCAAATATCGATATCTCGAATTCTAAACGAGATAGCGGGGTTTTTAAAGCGGAATTTTGCGCAGAATTGATTAATCTTGCGTGTAGATGCGTTTAAAAGCGCCAGGCGAAAAATTTTTTTTTCGGCGATTTTCCGCAAAAATCGACGACCCCCTAGTGGGGCGAAATTTCAAGATCTTCAAATATCGATATCTCGAATTCTAAACGAGATAGCGGTGCCTTCGATACGGTCTGGTCGAGGGGGCTGGTGGTAAAACTTCACGAAATGAAGCTACCGGACGATCTCCTACTCACGATAGAAAACATGATCTCCGGACGATCATTTAGAACGTTTTTTAACGGTACATCTTCGACTCGTACCTTTCACATCTTAAATGGGCTCCAGCAAGGAGCGGTAAACTCACCGTTACTCTTCAATCTATACTTCTCGGACATTCTCACAAATTTCAACTCGAACGAAGCGGCATGCAAAGCCATTGCATTTGCTGATGACTTAATCATCTATAAAGAGGGCAAAGACCCTCAATTAATTAACATATCCCTGCAAAATGCCTTTGATAAGATAGTCTCAGTCTGCAACAAAAAGAAGGTCAGAATAAATAAGCTAAAATGTGAAACGATCCTCTTCTCGAAGCCGCTACGATTTCTTGGCAATAGACAGGTCAGGCTAGCGAAAGAGTTCGCGTTACGTGCGCCCGACGGCTCAGACTCAGTCATACCCAGGGTCAAAAAAGTCCGTTACCTGGGGGTGATTCTGAACGAACGACTCAACTTCAATGATCATGCCAACTATAGCTTGGAAAAGGCTAAAGGCGTCGCCGCGAGGCTAGCTCGCCTTTTCCATTCAAAGCACGTGGGTGAGAATGTCAAATTGCTCCTATATAAGTTATACATCAGGTCAATACTGGCATACGCCTTCCCGATCTGGTTTTCCATAGCTCCTTATGTAATGGAAAAGATGCGTAAATTCGAACGTAGGATCTTCCGCGCGATCGCGGGACTCTTAGTACCGCGACGCCTGCCAGATGGCACGGAAAAACATTTCCATAACCAGACGGTATACAATAGGATCGACTGCACGAGATTCGATATTTTCGCGCTAAAAATTACAAGAATGTTCATTTACAAAGCCATCCGCGCGGATATTGGCAATCCACTCATCTCTAACCTACATACTATTGACGACGCTCAAGCGGAGATCGC
Source organism: Cerceris ruficornis (assembly GCA_963989415.1). Classification (NCBI taxonomy): domain Eukaryota; kingdom Metazoa; phylum Arthropoda; class Insecta; order Hymenoptera; family Crabronidae; genus Cerceris; species Cerceris ruficornis. The sequence goes on from OZ022517.1 coordinate 41,454,980, forward strand.
CAGGAGCAATGGATATTTTTCGACGGCCGTTTTCCCCTACTTAGACAAAAAGGGCTTTATTCAACACCCGCAAACAAAAATCCCGATTATATATCATACAGCTAGGAAAGGCGGCTCGCTGGCTATCCACTACGATCCTGATGCGATTTCCGCTGACCAGTCGCAACTCAGGTTCTCCACGGCACTCCCTCCTCGAGATACCAATCATAAAGCATATAAATATCTGAACAAGCTTCCATGGCTTGGATTCTGAGCGCTTCCGCATCTGGGCCGAGCACCTCCCCCTTCTCGTTAAATGGCTAACAGCAAAGTCTCGTTCTCTCTGATTGCTTAACGCTCTCTCTCGCTGTACTATTTGTATATATTTTCGTTGTATATTTAGGATAAGTTAGTACGGACTCTATATAGCAATATCAATTAGCTTTAAGTAGCTCGTAGCATATTCTTTTTACTCGCGTGGTTTGTCTCAGTAAGAAACACCATGCCTAAGTTCAAATATGTTCTCCTTCAAGATTCTTCTTTTCTTATTTAATTTTTAGTCACTTGATCATCTTGACCCCACATTCTGTATTTCTTTAAACCAAGCATCAAGGTCAAGATGTATTATGTGATACTTTTGTTCTTTCGAAACAATGTACTGTACGCGACGATTTAAAATGGCTATGCCATTTCTTCTCTCTTTTTAGAATGTAATTGTCTTGTCCGTCCTAGTCCCTTTATGTTTGCGAAGCCGCCTTTTTGAAGTTATACCATGATTTTGGGGCTATCTATTTTAAGTTATCATTGTACTAAGCGCAACCTGGATCTTTCCTCTGTTAAAATCCGATATTACTCCGTGAGAAGTCGCAGGCGCGACCACGATGGAGTTCTCTGCATAAATTTTTTATTGTAAAATATTTATATTGTTACTGGTTAAATAAATACTTATGAAAAAAAAACGAGATAGCGGGGTTTTTAAAGCGGAATTTTGCGCAGAATTGATTAATCTTGCGTGTAGATGCGTTTAAAAGCGCCAGGCGAAAAATTTTTTTTTCGGCGATTTTCCGCAAAAATCGACGACCCCCTAGTGGGGCGAAATTTCAAGATCTTCAAATATCGATATCTCGAATTCTAAACGAGATAGCGGGGTTTTTAAAGCGGAATTTTGCGCAGAATTGATTAATCTTGCGTGTAGATGCGTTTAAAAGCGCCAGGCGAAAAATTTTTTTTTCGGCGATTTTCCGCAAAAATCGACGACCCCCTAGTGGGGCGAAATTTCAAGATCTTCAAATATCGATATCTCGAATTCTAAACGAGATAGCGGGCTTTTTAAAGCGGAATTTTGCGCAGAATTGATTAATCTTGCGTGTAGATGCGTTTAAAAGCGCCAGGCGAAAAATTTTTTTTTCGGCGATTTTCCGCAAAAATCGACGACCCCCTAGTGGGGCGAAATTTCAAGATCTTCAAATATCGATATCTCGAATTCTAAACGAGATAGCGGGGTTTTTAAAGCGGAATTTTGCGCAGAATTGATTAATCTTGCGTGTAGATGCGTTTAAAAGCGCCAGGCGAAAAATTTTTTTTTCGGCGATTTTCCGCAAAAATCGACGACCCCCTAGTGGGGCGAAATTTCAAGATCTTCAAATATCGATATCTCGAATTCTAAACGAGATAGCGGGGTTTTTAAAGCGGAATTTTGCGCAGAATTGATTAATCTTGCGTGTAGATGCGTTTAAAAGCGCCAGGCGAAAAATTTTTTTTTCGGCGATTTTCCGCAAAAATCGACGACCCCCTAGTGGGGCGAAATTTCAAGATCTTCAAATATCGATATCTCGAATTCTAAACGAGATAGCGGGCTTTTTAAAGCGGAATTTTGCGCAGAATTGATTAATCTTGCGTGTAGATGCGTTTAAAAGCGCCAGGCGAAAAATTTTTTTTTCGGCGATTTTCCGCAAAAATCGACGACCCCCTAGTGGGGCGAAATTTCAAGATCTTCAAATATCGATATCTCGAATTCTAAACGAGATAGCGGGGTTTTTAAAGCGGAATTTTGCGCAGAATTGATTAATCTTGCGTGTAGATGCGTTTAAAAGCGCCAGGCGAAAAATTTTTTTTTCGGCGATTTTCCGCAAAAATCGACGACCCCCTAGTGGGGCGAAATTTCAAGATCTTCAAATATCGATATCTCGAATTCTAAACGAGATAGCGGGCTTTTTAAAGCGGAATTTTGCGCAGAATTGATTAATCTTGCGTGTAGATGCGTTTAAAAGCGCCAGGCGAAAAATTTTTTTTTCGGCGATTTTCCGCAAAAATCGACGACCCCCTAGTGGGGCGAAATTTCAAGATCTTCAAATATCGATATCTCGAATTCTAAACGAGATAGCGGGGTTTTTAAAGCGGAATTTTGCGCAGAATTGATTAATCTTGCGTGTAGATGCGTTTAAAAGCGCCAGGCGAAAAATTTTTTTTTCGGCGATTTTCCGCAAAAATCGACGACCCCCTAGTGGGGCGAAGTTTCAAGATCTTCAAATATCGATATCTCGAATTCTAAACGAGATAGCGGGGTTTTTAAAGCGGAATTTTGCGCAGAATTGATTAATCTTGCGTGTAGATGCGTTTAAAAGCGCCAGGCGAAAAATTTTTTTTTCGGCGATTTTCCGCAAAAATCGACGACCCCCTAGTGGGGCGAAATTTCAAGATCTTCAAATATCGATATCTCGAATTCTAAACGAGATAGCGGGGTTTTTAAAGCGGAATTTTGCGCAGAATTGATTAATCTTGCGTGTAGATGCGTTTAAAAGCGCCAGGCGAAAAATTTTTTTTTCGGCGATTTTCCGCAAAAATCGACGACCCCCTAGTGGGGCGAAATTTCAAGATCTTCAAATATCGATATCTCGAATTCTAAACGAGATAGCGGGGTTTTTAAAGCGGAATTTTGCGCAGAATTGATTAATCTTGCGTGTAGATGCGTTTAAAAGCGCCAGGCGAAAAATTTTTTTTTCGGCGATTTTCCGCAAAAATCGACGACCCCCTAGTGGGGCGAAATTTCAAGATCTTCAAATATCGATATCTCGAATTCTAAACGAGATAGCGGGCTTTTTAAAGCGGAATTTTGCGCAGAATTGATTAATCTTGCGTGTAGATGCGTTTAAAAGCGCCAGGCGAAAAATTTTTTTTTCGGCGATTTTCCGCAAAAATCGACGACCCCCTAGTGGGGCGAAATTTCAAGATCTTCAAATATCGATATCTCGAATTCTAAACGAGATAGCGGGGTTTTTAAAGCGGAATTTTGCGCAGAATTGATTAATCTTGCGTGTAGATGCGTTTAAAAGCGCCAGGCGAAAAATTTTTTTTTCGGCGATTTTCCGCAAAAATCGACGACCCCCTAGTGGGGCGAAGTTTCAAGATCTTCAAATATCGATATCTCGAATTCTAAACGAGATAGCGGGGTTTTTAAAGCGGAATTTTGCGCAGAATTGATTAATCTTGCGTGTAGATGCGTTTAAAAGCGCCAGGCGAAAAATTTTTTTTTCGGCGATTTTCCGCAAAAATCGACGACCCCCTAGTGGGGCGAAATTTCAAGATCTTCAAATATCGATATCTCGAATTCTAAACGAGATAGCGGGGTTTTTAAAGCGGAATTTTGCGCAGAATTGATTAATCTTGCGTGTAGATGCGTTTAAAAGCGCCAGGCGAAAAATTTTTTTTTCGGCGATTTTCCGCAAAAATCGACGACCCCCTAGTGGGGCGAAATTTCAAGATCTTCAAATATCGATATCTCGAATTCTAAACGAGATAGCGGGGTTTTTAAAGCGGAATTTTGCGCAGAATTGATTAATCTTGCGTGTAGATGCGTTTAAAAGCGCCAGGCGAAAAATTTTTTTTTCGGCGATTTTCCGCAAAAATCGACGACCCCCTAGTGGGGCGAAATTTCAAGATCTTCAAATATCGATATCTCGAATTCTAAACGAGATAGCGGGGTTTTTAAAGCGGAATTTTGCGCAGAATTGATTAATCTTGCGTGTAGATGCGTTTAAAAGCGCCAGGCGAAAAATTTTTTTTTCGGCGATTTTCCGCAAAAATCGACGACCCCCTAGTGGGGCGAAATTTCAAGATCTTCAAATATCGATATCTCGAATTCTAAACGAGATAGCGGGCTTTTTAAAGCGGAATTTTGCGCAGAATTGATTAATCTTGCGTGTAGATGCGTTTAAAAGCGCCAGGCGAAAAATTTTTTTTTCGGCGATTTTCCGCAAAAATCGACGACCCCCTAGTGGGGCGAAATTTCAAGATCTTCAAATATCGATATCTCGAATTCTAAACGAGATAGCGGGGTTTTTAAAGCGGAATTTTGCGCAGAATTGATTAATCTTGCGTGTAGATGCGTTTAAAAGCGCCAGGCGAAAAATTTTTTTTTCGGCGATTTTCCGCAAAAATCGACGACCCCCTAGTGGGGCGAAGTTTCAAGATCTTCAAATATCGATATCTCGAATTCTAAACGAGATAGCGGGGTTTTTAAAGCGGAATTTTGCGCAGAATTGATTAATCTTGCGTGTAGATGCGTTTAAAAGCGCCAGGCGAAAAATTTTTTTTTCGGCGATTTTCCGCAAAAATCGACGACCCCCTAGTGGGGCGAAATTTCAAGATCTTCAAATATCGATATCTCGAATTCTAAACGAGATAGCGGGGTTTTTAAAGCGGAATTTTGCGCAGAATTGATTAATCTTGCGTGTAGATGCGTTTAAAAGCGCCAGGCGAAAAATTTTTTTTTCGGCGATTTTCCGCAAAAATCGACGACCCCCTAGTGGGGCGAAGTTTCAAGATCTTCAAATATCGATATCTCGAATTCTAAACGAGATAGCGGGGTTTTTAAAGCGGAATTTTGCGCAGAATTGATTAATCTTGCGTGTAGATGCGTTTAAAAGCGCCAGGCGAAAAATTTTTTTTTCGGCGATTTTCCGCAAAAATCGACGACCCCCTAGTGGGGCGAAATTTCAAGATCTTCAAATATCGATATCTCGAATTCTAAACGAGATAGCGGGGTTTTTAAAGCGGAATTTTGCGCAGAATTGATTAATCTTGCGTGTAGATGCGTTTAAAAGCGCCAGGCGAAAAATTTTTTTTTCGGCGATTTTCCGCAAAAATCGACGACCCCCTAGTGGGGCGAAGTTTCAAGATCTTCAAATATCGATATCTCGAATTCTAAACGAGATAGCGGGGTTTTTAAAGCGGAATTTTGCGCAGAATTGATTAATCTTGCGTGTAGATGCGTTTAAAAGCGCCAGGCGAAAAATTTTTTTTTCGGCGATTTTCCGCAAAAATCGACGACCCCCTAGTGGGGCGAAATTTCAAGATCTTCAAATATCGATATCTCGAATTCTAAACGAGATAGCGGGGTTTTTAAAGCGGAATTTTGCGCAGAATTGATTAATCTTGCGTGTAGATGCGTTTAAAAGCGCCAGGCGAAAAATTTTTTTTTCGGCGATTTTCCGCAAAAATCGACGACCCCCTAGTGGGGCGAAGTTTCAAGATCTTCAAATATCGATATCTCGAATTCTAAACGAGATAGCGGGGTTTTTAAAGCGGAATTTTGCGCAGAATTGATTAATCTTGCGTGTAGATGCGTTTAAAAGCGCCAGGCGAAAAATTTTTTTTTCGGCGATTTTCCGCAAAAATCGACGACCCCCTAGTGGGGCGAAATTTCAAGATCTTCAAATATCGATATCTCGAATTCTAAACGAGATAGCGGGGTTTTTAAAGCGGAATTTTGCGCAGAATTGATTAATCTTGCGTGTAGATGCGTTTAAAAGCGCCAGGCGAAAAATTTTTTTTTCGGCGATTTTCCGCAAAAATCGACGACCCCCTAGTGGGGCGAAATTTCAAGATCTTCAAATATCGATATCTCGAATTCTAAACGAGATAGCGGGGTTTTTAAAGCGGAATTTTGCGCAGAATTGATTAATCTTGCGTGTAGATGCGTTTAAAAGCGCCAGGCGAAAAATTTTTTTTTCGGCGATTTTCCGCAAAAATCGACGACCCCCTAGTGGGGCGAAATTTCAAGATCTTCAAATATCGATATCTCGAATTCTAAACGAGATAGCGGGGTTTTTAAAGCGGAATTTTGCGCAGAATTGATTAATCTTGCGTGTAGATGCGTTTAAAAGCGCCAGGCGAAAAATTTTTTTTTCGGCGATTTTCCGCAAAAATCGACGACCCCCTAGTGGGGCGAAATTTCAAGATCTTCAAATATCGATATCTCGAATTCTAAACGAGATAGCGGGCTTTTTAAAGCGGAATTTTGCGCAGAATTGATTAATCTTGCGTGTAGATGCGTTTAAAAGCGCCAGGCGAAAAATTTTTTTTTCGGCGATTTTCCGCAAAAATCGACGACCCCCTAGTGGGGCGAAATTTCAAGATCTTCAAATATCGATATCTCGAATTCTAAACGAGATAGCGGGCTTTTTAAAGCGGAATTTTGCGCAGAATTGATTAATCTTGCGTGTAGATGCGTTTAAAAGCGCCAGGCGAAAAATTTTTTTTTCGGCGATTTTCCGCAAAAATCGACGACCCCCTAGTGGGGCGAAATTTCAAGATCTTCAAATATCGATATCTCGAATTCTAAACGAGATAGCGGGGTTTTTAAAGCGGAATTTTGCGCAGAATTGATTAATCTTGCGTGTAGATGCGTTTAAAAGCGCCAGGCGAAAAATTTTTTTTTCGGCGATTTTCCGCAAAAATCGACGACCCCCTAGTGGGGCGAAGTTTCAAGATCTTCAAATATCGATATCTCGAATTCTAAACGAGATAGCGGGGTTTTTAAAGCGGAATTTTGCGCAGAATTGATTAATCTTGCGTGTAGATGCGTTTAAAAGCGCCAGGCGAAAAATTTTTTTTTCGGCGATTTTCCGCAAAAATCGACGACCCCCTAGTGGGGCGAAATTTCAAGATCTTCAAATATCGATATCTCGAATTCTAAACGAGATAGCGGGGTTTTTAAAGCGGAATTTTGCGCAGAATTGATTAATCTTGCGTGTAGATGCGTTTAAAAGCGCCAGGCGAAAAATTTTTTTTTCGGCGATTTTCCGCAAAAATCGACGACCCCCTAGTGGGGCGAAGTTTCAAGATCTTCAAATATCGATATCTCGAATTCTAAACGAGATAGCGGGGTTTTTAAAGCGGAATTTTGCGCAGAATTGATTAATCTTGCGTGTAGATGCGTTTAAAAGCGCCAGGCGAAAAATTTTTTTTTCGGCGATTTTCCGCAAAAATCGACGACCCCCTAGTGGGGCGAAATTTCAAGATCTTCAAATATCGATATCTCGAATTCTAAACGAGATAGCGGGGTTTTTAAAGCGGAATTTTGCGCAGAATTGATTAATCTTGCGTGTAGATGCGTTTAAAAGCGCCAGGCGAAAAATTTTTTTTTCGGCGATTTTCCGCAAAAATCGACGACCCCCTAGTGGGGCGAAGTTTCAAGATCTTCAAATATCGATATCTCGAATTCTAAACGAGATAGCGGGGTTTTTAAAGCGGAATTTTGCGCAGAATTGATTAATCTTGCGTGTAGATGCGTTTAAAAGCGCCAGGCGAAAAATTTTTTTTTCGGCGATTTTCCGCAAAAATCGACGACCCCCTAGTGGGGCGAAATTTCAAGATCTTCAAATATCGATATCTCGAATTCTAAACGAGATAGCGGGGTTTTTAAAGCGGAATTTTGCGCAGAATTGATTAATCTTGCGTGTAGATGCGTTTAAAAGCGCCAGGCGAAAAATTTTTTTTTCGGCGATTTTCCGCAAAAATCGACGACCCCCTAGTGGGGCGAAATTTCAAGATCTTCAAATATCGATATCTCGAATTCTAAACGAGATAGCGGGCTTTTTAAAGCGGAATTTTGCGCAGAATTGATTAATCTTGCGTGTAGATGCGTTTAAAAGCGCCAGGCGAAAAATTTTTTTTTCGGCGATTTTCCGCAAAAATCGACGACCCCCTAGTGGGGCGAAATTTCAAGATCTTCAAATATCGATATCTCGAATTCTAAACGAGATAGCGGGCTTTTTAAAGCGGAATTTTGCGCAGAATTGATTAATCTTGCGTGTAGATGCGTTTAATAAGATGCGATCATCCTCTTTTCGATATATTATAGATACCTAATTTTGTTTTGTATCAAACACAGTATCTTTTGAACAACAGAGCTGTTACTTAATTCCACTTAAGTGATCAGTTGGAGACTACAAAACTGAGAGAGTAAAATATGAAGTTTTAAACAAAAGTTCATTTACCGCAATAAGTCTGCTACCAGACCGACATACGATTTCTTGAATTATATTATGGAATCTCATAATTGCGGTGAATACACTTTGAGAATTACTTCGAATGTGATTAATAGAAATGTTTGGGGTCTATGGTGGGTAAGTAAGACTCGGACTCGTAATCAGTGGGCCCGAACTTAAATCCTCCCCCGTCACATCCTGGAAATTTTTCCTATGCGATATGCATATCGTACATTATATCTCGGTATTATAGCCTTGTATATTATATATTATAACTTCATGCAACGAAACTCCTAAAACAGTTAAAGTCGAAAATCACAAAAGGAGAAGAAGAATGTAAATTCTTACAAATGGTACCAGCAAAAATGAAATTAATTTTCTAAAGTTTCACCAATTCAGTCGTGTAACAAGTAAAATGTGTAAGGGTTGAATTACGTAACCATTTTAATTCCGCACTAAAGCCTGGATATTGGATCGCCGATGTTACGGCTGGCCATCAATTCCGTTTTAGTTTCGAAGTTCGCCAAGCAATAGAAGTAATTACCGTGGGCGTAATCGAAATCACAGTGTTGCGATCGATCAAGCAGAATGCTAAATGACTTTGTTATTGTCATGAATCGCACGTTAATCGAACCCGGGTAACTATATAATCGCCGTCTATCACGATTCAGATTGAATGCATACTCGAAGCCTTCGCTCTTCGTGGAAGTTTAATGTCTGAAATCGTATTAGAGAAGTTACGTTATCAAAGGATATCTTTATGCTATTATTTTTACTATCGCCTGGATTTTAATCAGATTATCATAGTAATATTGGAAGACATTTTAAAACCATGTTATTTGTGGACGTATTTAATCCAACGACGTATCATATTGAGTTATGGTCTATATCAGTATATTAGCCCCTTACTTTAAAAGTGATATAAGCCACTTTGTTTTCAAATGGAGACATTTAAGAGTTTGCGTTCTAAATTATTTCAAAATATCGATGCCTATTTTCACGAAGACTTTACTTGTGTCTTTTATCTTGAATACTTACATTTTTCTGAGTATAAATAATTTTGTATATTCATTGCAAAATCACCCTTCTTCATTACAGTTACGTAACTTACGGAACATTCAAAATAAATATATTTTGATATAATTAAATATTAATTAATATTACATATAATATAAAATATTAATTAAATATTAATTAATATTATATATAATATAAAATATTAATTAAATATTAATTAATATTATATATATTGATTAATATTCATTAAATATTAAACATATTTACTGTTAATTAGCAACACTTCTCTCTAAAAAACTCTAGCAATAAGTTATTTCCATCATATTGATTGCAAATTATATCTGAATGAAGAGATATTATTAAATTGTAATTGATGTTATCATTGATTTGACTTTTTCTTAGTGACCTATGCCACTTTCAAAATAAACGGCTCATTAATTGAAATACAAGGAAAAAATGTTTTAATTATTTTGATCTCAAGCAACTTTAATATCTCTTTTTCACTTCCATATAACTAACAATAAATTACAAATATTTCTATTTGTCTAATGAATATATAAAAATATATCAATATTGTATGACTGCAAGTACGATTATTCTTTATAGAACCAGAATTTTCAATTTTTATTTTCTATCTCTGTCTTTTCAACTTACATACATCGAGGACGTAATAAAATATTTTTGGCAATTTTAGGTCCCGAACTTATGATTTACATAAGATGAATAATGCTTTCTCAAATTACGTACATACATTTATATATAAATTGTTTTTGAACATGGTACGCATTCAGTTTTCCTACTGGCAAGAACATCGCAGTTTTTCAAATAAATGTAATTATTCCGAGGAACATTACGAAAGTGTATGTAATGTGAACTGGATTAAAATTTCATATGAATTTTATGCTGCGTTATGCTACCTGCTATTATTTTACAACATCTTGATTCAAATATTTACTACACGGGGCAGAATTTCTGCGCTACAATATTATTCGCATATATGTTCATAATTATGAATGTGATCTAAAGTAAAAACGGGAAAAATTTAAGTTATCATTTATTTTGGTTTGAATCAATGTATGTACACTATAATGTGGCTGAATTTTTGTTTCCAAAAATGATGAAAAATTGAACCGTTAAACTGTATTTCCCGGGTGCGAAGGGCTTGCTGGCCTGTGGCAATTGTTGTTTTGATTTGCCTGACAGATAGAAACATCCCTCGTTAGCATGTCATTTTCGATTTTAACGCGCTACTGACCGAGAAAGTCGTTCATTTGTTATGTCGTCATGTGAACGACGAGAAGTGTTCTGTTTTCGGTTGTCATTCGTCGATCTCAGGTTTTCAGGACCGACATGGCGGGGATAGGCGGTGCGAGAGCAATCTCCCCTTCCGTCCCAAGTGCCTTCTTTCTGGTCCCTCACTTTACCCTTACCCCTGTGTAATACCACGCGCCAACAACTGCTTTGCTTCCGGTACATATTCTTCTCATTTCAAAAATCGTGCACCATAAAGCAAAAGGCTAAATATCTCGAAACGAAAAATAAATGATTTAAAAGATTGTCATAATTACCGGCACATATAATAATATAATCTTAATATTACATGTAGTTCGTATGAGATAGTAAATTAGTACAAGCAGAGTGAGAATGTTAATGCAAATTTAAATTTTTATTATTTGTATGTTTTCGGCTTTAACTGTTATGACCATTTCGCATAGGACCTACTATTTTAGAGGTGGGTTGCGAACTGCCAAGGCTATGATATTAAATAATAGCTTAGAAATAAATGGCCCATAGATGATGGGGAATTTACACTTGTTAGACCCACTAAATGAGAGTCCAAGAAGCGTTTATCCTCTTACCCCCATAGCCTCCCATTTAAGTCTTTATGAGTCCAATTAAGAATGTAAAACATAAACAGAGATTATTTTCATTCATAAAATGTAACATCATCAGTTCATAATCAGTTAAGTTTTAGATTTGAAAATAGAAGTCTTCTAATCGATCTTCATTAATAAGTAAATGGGATAAACACCGCTAAGGATCCAAGAAAAAGTTACAACTCTTTTGGATACAATCAAGCCGAGCAAATGCATATTTTTTGTTCAAGCTGCGTGAAATATAAAGTCACTCGTATCTCATGCGACTACATTAAAGTTGCATCGAGGTGCATTTTCCCCTTCCACGGATAGCTCCATTTGCAAATGGATCCATGTATTGCAGAGGAAAACAAAATACCATATCTTTGCACGTTCTATAAAAATGAGTTGCTCTACAAAAAAAGGACGCGTTGTTGTTAAATCGTTCCGACCGCGGCTCGGAGTTTCCAAGTTTATCGTTTCAGCAGAATTAAACGCGTACGTACAATCGATTTGCGTTTTTCTCCTCGTTATTTCGCTGTTTTTTTTGTGCACTCTGTTTGCGTATAATTGCCGTTCCGTGGATCGCATAATGTTTTTCGAGTCATTAATCGAACGAATAACTCGAGGCTTTTGTTTTATTTAGTGCGCCTCGAAAAGGGATACGGATAACTGTGAGACCAACAAGATAAATCTTTAATGTTGACTTTTTGGGCGTGTATCTGAACAGTGGATCAAATGGCTCCAAATTTTGTACTTACGGGAATGTTTTAGCTTTACGAGGCTTAGATAAAATTGGAGAGTGGCATTTTCCTAACTCTCTTTTTACGAACAATATAAATATTGCTATGCGTGATACACGTTCGCGGAGCTCTATTTTTCATTATCAATGAACTAACATTATTTAGAAAAATATGTAACTTTTATTTCGTGCTGTGAGTTTACAGCACAACCGTATTTGAGAATGTAAGACCGTAGGATCTCTCGTTATAATATTTGCGATAATTGCCTCGTTTCGTAACTTACAATTATTATAGTAATATTATCGACTGGGTGCTTCATGTATAACACTGTTACTGGTAATTTTATGTTAAAGATTGCTGCTTCCATGCAAATAAATTCTAGGCTAAGTTTAAATTGCTAAGAATTGATGTAGTCACTTTCTGCTGAGCGTTAATTATGTATTGAGAGTGACTGATTATATAATACAATTTATGTTAAAATCACCTTTGAAAATTTTGATTGAGACTCTGAAGTGCTTAAGAAAAATTAAAATTTGATTATTGCAATGAAAAATAATTCGTTTATACTACTGAACGAAAAAACTTGATAGTGCAAGACTTTATGTAATAGTGTTTATACCAAAGTTTCGCAATATCGAATTTTTTGGTTCAGCAATAGAAATGCATCATTTTTCGGTGAAATAAACAAATTTGTTGGTTTTTAAATGAATCACTTATTCCAACTTTCGACAAAAAGAACTCTATTGTTGTAAGTTATAGATATACTTTTCTATCGATGACTGTCAATTGATCTACCCGTATTTTATGTTGATTTCAAGCAGAAAATATAACTTCGGTTCTTTTCCGTCAGACTTTGGAAATATTATTTTCTAACTGCCGTGAATTTCACGTGTCGCTTCAAGCTGACGCATTATTTTCACATTTTTGCAATATCTCGACCAATGAATTCCACGGATTTGTATGCGAGAGACCCCGTCACTTCAATATTTGTTATATCGTAGATTTATAGATTTATAGATTTCCATCAAGTTTTTACGATTTTTACGTCTCTGCGTGATTAGTTTCAGTTCATGTATTTACTAAATACTATCAACAAGTCTAAAACCCGAAAATTATTGATTCCACTCGATGCTAGGGTGTTTACATGTACGCTTGTGTCTCGAATACTCTATTTGATGTTACGAAGTAGTATAATTTTCGGTTTATATTATACATACATGCATTATTGCATCAATGCAAATCATACGTGTAATTCACAACAAGATCTGTGTATTGATGCTACATTGTAAGGTAAATCTGGCCTACTGTCATACTATTCGTATCTCCAAACGAAATTTGTCAAACCAATTTCTATCTGTCGGACCGGTTATTAACACTAGTTTTACGGACTGACCCAATTTGACTCATTAAGAATTTGATTACTATATACAAAACCTAAATATTATTTTTTAAAAACATATGTTGGTTTTTAGTTACGCAATGAAATATATGTAAATGTTGATTCCTCTCCCCCGCGGACCCCTTCATTTCGCATTATCGAATGTGGTATACGTATTTTTACGGTTGTGAGCCAATTTGTCTCATAAAATAATTTAACTGTTAATCCCATAACACATGAAGTATATAGTTTACATCAGGCCTGGGCAACTTGCGGCTTACAAGCCGCACGTGACTTGTTTCTCCTCTAATTTGTCTATCCTCACATACAAAAATCATCCTCACTTCTTTTAGCTACTCCGCTACATTATCTTTCTCACCTACCCACTTCTGACATCATTTCGATTTGTAAATCGCGCGTGAACAGAGTATTTTTAGTGAAATAATATAATTTTATAAAATCCATTTCTTGAAAAAATATTTCCAATGCATTTTTTAATAATGAATCATTCATTTAACTTGATGTGGAACTATTTTCATTGCATAAAACTTCAATTTTCTTGTATGAGTCAAATTGGCTCTCTTCAGTAAAAATAGGTACATAGTCAACATCCGTAATTCTATTGTTAATCCTTCACGATATACACTGCATATTTTTTTAGTTGTCGCCATAACACTGTTGCCTTGTTTTCCTTGTTTTCAAAAGACTACTTGAACCGTTATCTATTTAGTGAAAACAAAAATTCGTTTGTCCCGATAACTCATAGTGGGTAAATACAAACAACAGATTCGTCCTACCTGCATCGGAAGTTATTTATGACTCAACATAATGTAATATGTGATAGGAACGATAAGGTGGCACTATGTCGAGATAATTCTACTTGTTTCCTGACTCACGATCAGTTCTACGCGTTTTTTTTATATTAGCACCTGGCGATGTACCATGGATTTGATTAAAGCTTGCGAACTACATCAGCTATTGTAATTAGCTGATATGTTACTAATAAACTCCTCTTACATTTTAGTGCATGCGATTTTAAGACAGCTGTCTATTATCACTAGACTTGCCGACGATTAATCCGATGTATTTAAAAATTATAAAGAAATATGTTGGAAGAAAAGAAATGAAGGGAGCTAAATACTTCATCGATTGAATCGCTTGCAGTCTATAAAATAGGCATAGAAAACTGAAAAAGAAAGAGCGTTAGAAATTTCAGGAATATTTACAAAAATTTTAGAACAAGTGAATTTAATACTAGATTAACGGAAGCCGTCAAATTGACGGGTCCGTACTTTTTTGATAAACATTTCTCAAATTTACAGAGAAGCGGTTCAGTAGATATTTCACGTGTATTTTATAATACAAAAAATTCTTAACGAATTATCATCTTCGCCGCTTGATCCCTCTTTTCCAAAGACCTTATTGAACCCCTTGCCCTACAATAACGAGTGACATTCGTGATTCGATGTATGGGATAGAAAATTTTTGAGTTTTGCAAAACCTATGAAATTGAAAGAATTAATGAGACGTAACGCGATAGAATTATTTCTATAATGCTAATATTGCGGTAAATTATACGATATATCAAGAATTACTCATCAATTTTCATTTTAGCAATTTAAAGCTGAATTATTGGAGAGCAGTCACAAAATAAGTCGTAGGGCAAGGAGTTAATATATTGCAGTGTACAAATTTGTTTTTGGCACCAAAAACTATAAGCGCACATAAAAATTATTAGCATTATTAGCAGTATTAGTATTGTAAAAATTTGTTTTTTGCATCAAAAACTATAGGCACATATAAAAAATCTCGTTCCCGGTCTAACATGTGCAAATCGTTTTACTACAAGCGACTACAATCATTTTTAGTATTCAAAGGTAGCTTTGCTACGGATGACCATAATTGTTTGCACAATTAGTACGGAGAAATATTTGATGGTAGGAAATTGAGAGACTATTCCTCTGTATAGTGTGCATTGCGTAGATTAATGAGTTTATGATATTATGTCGACAAGTGTTTCACGTGTGATTTTGCTTTAGATTGTCGATACAAAAAAATGGTACACGTGTTTCCTTCTGTACTTTAAAATGTACGATATTACGGTAACCGGCTGCTTTGGTTTTTGATATACTACTTCCTGTTTCCCATACGATGTAAATATCTTCCAGTTAGTTTCTTTGTTACCTGGACTTCGTTTTTCTTCATTTTACGTGAAAATTTCTTTGACACGGTGTATTATTTTCGATTTGTCTTACGAGGTGCAAAAAGCTGGATTTATTATTACGTGGACAACGAATGAAACTCTGTTATTTCTGTATGAGAATTCATTGATATTCTAGGATTATCATCTCCAAATAAGAGACATTGTCATTTCCGAATATTATATATTCGATTTGCGATCATTCCTATTTCAAATTGTTTAGTGATATTTAGTATTTTGCATTTTCAGTTTTGATATCTACTTTTTTTTATTTCATCTTCGTATATGTATCAGAATTGAAATTATTAAGGATCTGCGTTGATTCTTATAATATCTGCACGTTATCAAATTTCTCAACAATTTTCACTATTTCGAAAAATAATACTCTCTTTTGCACTTCAAATACATCTTTCAAGCAAAAACCTTAGACTAATACCATCTGCAGAGTTCTTTGTATATTAAATAAAACAAAGTCATCAGTCGATTTCCTCGCAGACAGCTAAAACAGCAGATATGAACCTTACGATAACCTTGGTACGTCTTTCCACACACAATTAATCGGAAATCCTCGAATTCAATGTGTCAAGGCAACGTCTCACGGTCAGCAGTACCGTAAATATCTCAGGTTTTTCGTTTCGCCAAATATTTCGTGGGGGTCTGCATTTATTTTCCGCAATACTGTATATTTCTAGCATACGCGCTTCACGAGTGTCCGAACAAAAAGAATCACGACAGACTAATAATATCACGTAATATATCCCCGAATTATCTCGTCCTCGTTCATTTTTCCCCGTCAATTATCTCGCCGAGTGTACGGGGAAAGCACGCGGGCCTACGTGCTGGCCATTTTTACATTTATTTATGCGTATACTGATGCCCGATGCGCGAGAACGTGCGCTTAATCCGCGCAAAATAATAAATTTTTCTCCCGTTTTCTTTCGGCCGGGCTGACCGGTTGGCTAGTCCCGTCAACCGCCGTTAATTTACGACCGCGTAATCCTGTCAGATTCGTGGATTTATTGTCATCCGGCGCATAAATTCCACGGTTAGCGATTATGCGGACTTATCTTTCTGACCGGGCTGAGAATTCGCGACCGACATCACTGTCGGACATACGTCCTTGTATCTCTTTCTCCGTCATCGCGACTGATCAACTCGGAAGTTGGACTGGCTGCGATTATGTTTTTTTTAATTGGATTCGGAACGACCGAAGCTATAGTGAGGGACCAGAAACAAGGCACTTGGGACGGAAGGGGAGATTGCTCTCGCACCGCCTATCCCCGCCATGTCGGTCCTGGAAACCTGAGATCGACGAATGACAACCGAAAATAAAACACTCCTTTCGTCGTTCACATGACGACGCAACGAATGTGCGGGTCTCTCGGTCAATAGTGCGTCAAAATCGAAAATGCGTGAGAAAGAAGGATGTCCCTATCCGTCGGGCGAATCAGAGTAAATTACCCCTCAAGTGCCATGTTTCTGGTCCCTCACTATAGCTAGTACTTCCTAGACATGCTTTCGATTTTCGAGCCTTTACCTCTTTATCTACTATAGTCCCACGATTGTGTTTTTTCTTATGTTGGGGGTAGAAGTGTTTTATGTTTATCTGTTCCTTTCACTTGTTTCGTCTTCGTTATTTTTGAATTTGAGACACAAAGTCACTTCGCCTAAGCCTTAGGTACTATGTAATTGAATAATTACACAACTGACACCGTTTGAATTTATTCTTTTTCGCAGGGACAAAAATATCACATATGTTTTTCAAATGCTGCGCCATATGACAGTCAAGTTGAAAAGTGAAATTTGAGCAGTCGTTAATATGTTCGCACGAAATTTTTTTTATCAAATTTCGCAATTGCTGCTTGTTTTGCAATTATTAACGCATCATGCTTTTCTCTTTTTATAGAATATAAATCTGCTCGTTGTTTACCAGGTGGGAATGAAATACTTTGCAGCAATCGCGTTGAATTTCGTACGTTTCTCTACAATATCGCGTTGTTTCTTTCGTATTATCACCTGAATATATTTCTGAATGTGCCGACGATGTTACGCCGATCACGGGCTACGCTACTTCCGTTAACGTTTGCATTAACGTGAATTTTTTTTCCTTTTCTCTTTTTATCCCATTTCTATGGTGTTGATTAGAAATAAGTGATTATGTAAGAATCGTTTATATCGGAAGTCTATTTTTTAGGGAAAAAATAAATAATTGCGCTTTTTGTGTAATATTACGTCGACGTATATTTTCTTCACTTAAAATGTTCTTAATTACTTAGGAATGCCCTTTATCTTGCTGTTAGTTACACGTAATATTTCATTCGGCAGTTTTCTCTATTCATTGTGTTATGTGCCTGTGAGTAGTAGGAATTTATAACTAAAAGTAACAATTATGAGTATTTTCGAGGGGAATGGGTACTATGATCAGCAATATTTAATTATTTATTTTTAGCGTTGTACCAACAATTTCGTGATTTTCGCTGGTTTCCTAAATGAAGTAAGAATTTGTTTTAACGCTCTCAAAGTTGTATTTGAAACGTATTTCGAATCTTGCCTTTCTTTAAATTCAAAAATTCGTCATATTTGCAACAATATTTCAAAGTCTTTAAAAGAATTTCCTTTCTACATGTACTCGGATAAAAATGATAAAAATGCGTAAACAAACCCTTTACAAAAAATTCTCGATATTCTTGAAATTCTACCGGTCTACATCATCGACATACAATTTTCCATTTTAGTAAAAAATAATCGAAACACGCTTCGTAATTCCCTTGTAAAATTCGAAGAACTAAAGTATCAAGTTCCACATTACTTCTAACGTGCCTTATCGTTAAACGCGAGTTGCCATTCGGACGCACGTTTATACACAAACGCATCTAGTCGATCTAAGAATATATACCGCAACGAAACGGAACCATGACGTTCGCAGAATTTGCGATTCACGCCGGTGGCGAATTTAAACGGTCGTATTATCGCGCCCATGAGCACCCATGATGGTACTTTTCTGGGAGGGTTTCTTCCACCCAGATATGCCGCCGCTGGCTGCGATATCAGTAGAAACGTCAATATCAGTTTGCCCAGGCGGATCACCCCCATGCTCGATTTCACATTTTCGACCTCTACCGAATCTTCTACCGATCCCCCCTCAGGGGCCTGGGAAAGTCCCTGGTACGGGTTTGGCGAACCCAGGTTTGCCGACCCCACATGCCAACTAATGCTGTTGGTAGTAGTGTGGGATTGGTGGTTGTTAATAGTCGGCTTAGATCGGAAAGTCGCGAATCGTGTTTAACCTTAAACTTAAAGTATGCTAATTGTCTCCGTTCGTCTCCGTACTCCGTGTATGCTCGTCTCCGTCCCCGTGTGTCTCGTCTCTCCGTGTATATCGTAACTGTCCGTCTCCGTGTATCTCAAAACTGTCTCCGTGCGTATTCCAAAACTGTCCCTTCGTTTCGTCCGTCGTGTCTATTTATTACTCGTTCGTCTGGCTTCGTCTTTCTCGTCTGTCTCTGTCACTCGAGGAAAAACGGCACCTCCGCCCTAGTGCACGAGCACCCTGGCCGCTGGGCCTCACCCCCGGGAAATTCCCGGGCCTGCCGGCCTCGTGCACTCTCCCTTGCGTACCGTTTTGCCTCGAGACGTCCGTACCAGTCGCCGTATGTCTCCGTCGGTCCGTACCGTCGTCTACCTGTCCTTACATTTCTATATCTACAATGTGGTCCAAAATTCCCGATACTACAGTAGCATTGGGCATTAGTCGAACTACGTCCCCACCAAGGGTGAAGTTGGTACCACGGAGATTGGGTCGAGCCCCAGGGCTTTTCATCTTGACCCGATCATTTGTATGGGCCTCGTGAGGGTAGTAGTATAACTCATATCGCAGGCTAGAGAATCCTGTGGGACTTTGATGGGCGAGCTGCATTAACCCCTTGCCCTACGATTTGTTTTGTGACTGCCTCCGCTATAATTGCAAATTTAATTGCTAAAATAAAAATTGATCAGTGATTCTTGATATATCGTATAATTTAACGCTAAACCTACCATGGCGGTCAAATGACCGCTTTCTGATTTTTTCTAAAAATTCCCCAAATTGATTGGGCAGCCATTCAGTAAATATTTTAGGTCAATCGTATAAAACAAAAATTACTTAACTGATCATCTTTTTCACCTCTTCAAATCTCGTTTTCCAAAGTACTTATTTCGTATATTTCAATATAACAGATATAAAGCCGGTAGGTTTAGTGTTAACATAATATTAATATTATAGAAATAATATTATCTCGTCGCGTCTCATTAATATTTCCAATTTGATAGGTTTTGCAAAACTTGAAGTTTTCTTATCCCATTTACCTCATCACGAGTGTCACTCGTTATTGTAGGGCAAGGGATTAACACTAGAATTGCCAGCGTTAAATCTATTGTATTTCAATGTATTAAATAACTGCTTTCAAGAAAGAGATATGAAGAGGTGGAAAAGATGATTATTAAAGTAATTTATCTTTTACAAGATAGAAATTGAATGTTTACTGTATGGCTCTCCTATAAATTTGGAAAAAAATTGATAAAAATTGGAAACCAGTCATTTTGACTTTCTTGGTAGTTCTAGTGTTAATTACAGACCGGACACTGACACAGCAGAGCCAGTAGAACTTTAAGAAAGTCTCGTCCCAATCAACAATTGGCGTGTTCATAACTGTCCTCTTACTGCAACATTAATATTGTAGTAAGTATGCTCGTATTGGTGGCGGATACTTAGCTTGTGTAAATATATAATGAAAAATACTTGCGAGGCTGCGCTAATGTTTTAAAAACATTAACCTATCCTACTCGATCTTGATATATGCGTTCGAAATCTTCATCGCGTGATTCTACTTGCTGGTATAACTCAATTAGTCAATTACAAAAAAATAAGTGTGACGGAAGGTTTAGCCATTAAGTTGTAAGAAGTAGAGACCATCCATAGGAACTTTTCGTCTCCTTTTACTTGGATTTCTTCTCATCTCTGCATTGCAGTGACCATTAGCTTTGTTGATATTGATGATGAAGTAATCCACACTTCAGGAGATCTCAGGTAATAAGTCTTGTGATCTTGATCTGTAGAAGTCCTTGTTTGTATATTTTCAGACAGAATTTTAAGCGTGTGGTGTACTCCTCTTACACTTGTGCAATCTTGTCAGTTTTCTCCCTAGATCCGCAATATACTTGTAGTTATAAACATGCCTAGTTGAATTAACGAATTATCAGTTCTACCGTCTTTCTGTTAACAAGGATATTTAATATTTGACAGCTTTCAAATCGCCAGTATCAGGAAAATCTTAAATTATTGTTCAAAAACTAAGCCTTGGTTAAAAACATTTTCTCGTTTTTTTTTTTTTTTATATTTAGTTACATACGTAGATTCATCATACAGTCACTTATTCCTGATTCACGAGAAACTTTATTGAATAGAACGATTAAAAACGTTATTTTACTATCAATAAACACTAATGAATGCAGTTCTTTCTATCGCGGAAAATCGATGCCTTTTACCGTTTTATTTCGTCAGATACAAATTAATTCCATTGTATCCGCAGGATTATTTTCATTTCGCTCAATTCCTGCTTTGTTTCCCTGTTTTTTAATCCACTATCACGGACAAACTTCCCCTGAGATACCGTTTGAACTGATGCAATATTCTCGATTCGAGTAGTAGAATACATTTAAAACAATTTTGTCGATACGGGGGCATTACCCATGAATTGTACATGAAATCCGTCATTCGCGAGGAGAACGATAGCCGAAGCAGATCGAAATAAAAATCGTCGTAAATACGAGAGGCACTTCCGTAAAAAACCGAAGAAACGACATGCATTTTACGGCGGGGATACAGGTTTCGAGGATAAATGTAGATTTTAAGATGGTTCAGCGTAGACGAGGAACTTGGGAATTCGTTTCTTCGATTGCCAGAGGAACTTTAACTCTTTGAGGCAAGGGAATTAAAAAAATAAAATGACGTATGTTGCGCACACATTTTTTTTGATTGAACAAAGTTGGTTTAATTTTATTAACAAAGTTATACAATAATACAAATTTTCGAGCTGGGACAAAAAATATCCCACCATGCATAGTCATGCGTCAAAAAGGTGGGACACTTTTAATCCCGCCGTGCCTCAAAAAGTTAAGCGCTTGCGTTACCTTAGACACGGTCGATGATATTGCGATAACTTCTGTCGAAATACAAGAGTCTCGATACTCGCTATTTTTATTGTCTATAAGTCGTATCTTCTATAGTGAGGGACCAGAAAGAAGGCTCTTGGGACGGAAGGCGAGATTGCTCTCGCACCGTCTATCCCCGCCATGTCGGTCCTGGAAACCTGAGATCGACGAATGACAACCGAAAATAAAACACTCCTTTCGTCGTTGACATGACGATGCAACGAATGTGCGGGTTTCTCTTGCCAATAGCACGCCAAAATCGAAAATGCGCGAGGAAGAAGGATGTCCCTATCCGTCGGGCGAATCAGAGTAAATTACCCCTCAAGTGCCATGTTTCTGGTCCCTCACTATAGATAGTACTTCCTAGACTTGCTTTCAATTTTATCTCGTTCTATTTCTTTTTTTTTCAAGTGCATTTCTAATCTTCAAAAAGAAACGTTTACATTCTATTCGTTCCTCTTCATGATGTCGATATACCTGTTCACGGTGGCTGTTAGCTTTCCCAGTTAAGAATAAGTTTCAAAGTTTATCGCTGCTTTGGTAAAAATTAACTTTACGTAATTGGAGAACGTTCAGTAACGTTTGCTCTTTTAGAGATACCGGTCACACAGTATAGAAAGATTTTCACTCTAAATTTTTTTTAGTGTTTACTTTAATAATAATTATCTACAGATACTGATTTATAAATAAATGTTAACATCGCACCGCGTAGGTAGTATCTACACCTGTAATTTTTTAACTTAAAAGCAGCATCTACAAAATATACCGAATGTTCAGAATTAATCAAAGGTAACAGCCTCGATACAATAAGGTACGATTAAATCAATACCAGAAAGAAGCCAAAGCCGATTTGATCTTTAAACAGCATCTTCGTACATTCTTCAGGAGTAGCTCTTCCCCTCGAGCGTTCCCGCATTCTTTCTCTTTCATCTTATCCTGCTTTGAGTCCTCTGATAATAAGCGTTTCCTTTCGTCTTCCCTTTAATCTTAGCGATTTCCTTCTCCATCCTAGAGTCGAGAAAGATCAACGGCGTGCATCGTGGCTCGGATAATTAAACTATCGATAGCCAGGCATTATCGATAAAATCCATGGCACGCACGCGCAAAAGAGGATTTGCCTTTACGAATTTACGATATCCGCTTACGGCACAACGTCCAACTCCTGATAAAAGTAGACACGATGCGAATTATCGTCGTCGAATTTATCGGCTATACCGTTATCACGATCGACGTTCGTTCACGGGGCTCGCGGCAACTTCCGACAACGATGCTCCGACCTCTTCGTTTTAATGCTTAGATGCTCTGGGGTGAAGGATGCTCGTTTATAGGAATAAATTCTACGTCGAATCTATCATCTTCGGTAGCGAAGGGGATAAAGCTGCTTTACGGATTGCACCTGCGTGGCAGGCGAGAGGAAATTACTCCGAATTTTTACAAACACAGTTTCGTAGAGGGAATGAGTTAAAAATGAGGATCTCAACTTGGAATCTTTTGATGTAATGTCGGGGTCTATTGTCACAAAGTAGTGCGATGGAGATGGACATATCGGGATTTATTGTTTTTGCAGAGAGTTTAATCAGAGAAAGGCAAACGTTATCGTTCGATTATTTTTTTGTCGAGGGACAACGCAACTTGTAAGACGAAGAACTTTTAAGCTGCTTGGCCGTATCACTATTTTAAAAAGAAGGTTGATAATCATTGAAATTATAAAAATATTATTGCATTTTCTGCTGATGTATCGAGTATTTTATCTACACACTCCAAGTTAGATATTTGATGATTTCATTGAAGATAATCAGTCAGTGAAAACATTAAGTGTTAAGCTTTCGTAAAAATGAAGTTTATTGTCCAACTATAAAGCCTAAGCCCACGGTCCTTGATGTAGCGCGTACATGAAATATATTAATGCAAGTGAAACGCAGTCTCTAAACAGAACTTTACCACGCAAAGATCAACGTTTTCCATTATTTTCGTCTCACTGGACACGGGGGTTTGACCATTAAACGACTTTGATACTTTGCTCCAATTTAATCTGTTTTAGTCTTAATAAAAAAAAGTGTACCTACATTTAAAAAGTCCAAGCCCACCTTAAAATTTCGATAATGCTTTTTGCGACAAAAATGTCAACCACGGTAACTTCCACCGTCCCCGTGACCCATTTTTGTGTTGAAACAATGTCTCCAACGATAATTTATGCGACAATTGCAAATAAGGTATCCAGCGCACGAACTTCGGCCGAACAACAACGGAGCCCTTTACGGTCACGGCATCCGATTAAAGGTCTCCCGAATGAGTTTTATATGCTTAAAAGGGTGCGCTTTGTTCGCAGAGAATACCGTCATTTTACGAGTACGTACGAACAATCTACCTGGCAGCGTAAACTAAGCTGCCCGGTAAATGCGATCTCCACTCGTCGGCGCTCTCTTTGAGCGTAAAACTATAAAAGAGCATGACCGCTCAGCGGAATCCTATTTCGTGCTCCCTCTATTTTTCCCCCGTTTCTCTTAACGCGCCCGTTTCTACCTCGTAAATTTCTTGCTCGCCGTTTAAAACAAGGCACATCGTATTCGCCACTTATGTCCATCATTACTTTCCAGTTAGTGTTTTCAATTCCGTCGGGGAATGCCGAACGATCGTTCTCGTCTCGATCGAACCGTGTACTTTCCTTTTATCGTACAATCCCTGGACGCTCCATGGAGATTTGCCTAACTTCAAACTTGCTCTCGTTCGCAACGCTGAGAGGTATTCCATTCTCTCGCCGACCGGCTATTCTTTTCCTCCTTCCGTTTTAAATGGACCACGGCCACAGGGTGGCTTTTGTTCGATCTACTCGATGGAAGAAAAATCGCGGAACGTCGAGGAAGCAACGAAGAGACTCGCGGAAACGATAGACCGAGGCCGACAATGCCCTATTTACTCCAAGATATTCGAGCGCTCGAAAGCCTCGAGGCATCGCATTGATCTATCCTTTTGCCCTCTCACCCTCTTCTGCTATCTCTTTTACCCTCCGGGTAACACCTTCGCCTCTTATTTCCCCTCGTATCTTCGACCAGCGGGCTTTTATTTCGCTACGTTTACCTACACCCCGGAAGCTTATTTATTTCCTATACTTTTCACTGCGGCTGAACGTGGCTCGCATCGTTCAGTGATTGCGTGTTTCTCAAAGGATCATCGGAAAGAATGGGACAACGAGTCGAGGGGTAATTTGGACACAAAGGATCATTTCATCGTTCGATTCGTCGTTTTGCAGGGTTCTTCTTCGTGCTTTTCTTTATTAAGTCTTTAAATGTGGCGCACTTTGTGTACGGTCCTTGGTGTCTTAAATAATGGTGCAATTGAGGTACGTGTGCTTTTTCGAAATGTGCGTTCTGCTGAGAATTCTGGTTTAGAGTGCATTTGTGCCGGGGATTATGACAGCCATTATTTATTCTTCGTTTCGAGATATATAAACGTTTGTTTTGGAGCGCACGTTGACTTCTATGTAATACAATTCCGTTAAATTGTTTCATTCTTTATCATTTATACAAAGTGATTGCACTATATTCTAGTGTACATTGGCGCAACATGAATTAAGTTATAAGTTCACTTTTTCAAATTTTCGACTTACCATTAGAACACTCTCGTAATCACTGGCGTATTCAACTGGAGTTTACTTTTGGGGTAGGTGTGTATGATATTTGTTGAGACAGACTGATACTAAATGATTTATTACATGGGATTGTGATAGTTCAGGACCGATAAACTAATATGTATTATGTGATTATAAAAGTTTATATCCTCAAATAGGGACCAGAGTTCCAAATGCCATCCCTTGAGAGATTTTTCATTAACAACTCTTTTCTAAATGAGACCTCAACATGTTTTTTGCAATCATTAGTTTAGTTCATATTCTGTTACGTTTTTTAAAGTAAAAAGGTAAACGAGTGATTTGTTCATTATCTTCTTTACTTTACGATTTTCTGGGACAGCGTAAACATAAAAAATGCAGTCCTCTCTGTTACAACGCAACTTATAACCATTTGCATTTTCTCGATCACGTATGCTTCCTATTTTCCGCTTACATACATCGCTTTATATTTTCAAATTTCTCGACGCGTATTCCACAATTAGCACTTCGAACGCGAGCGATTTTGGCTGTGAAATTTGAGTTATATCGATAGAATAATCAACGAACCAACGTTGCACAGGAATTTTCACGGGTTGACGAGATGCTCGTAGAATATCAAACGATAAATCAACGTTTCCATCGTTTCAGGATTTGTAATTTTTCATCCGTTTTGAACAGCTTTTTAATATATTGGCAAGCTGCCTATAAGTCATGGTTTTCTTTTTTTGGAATTCAATAAATTAAAACTTCTACCGCGTTATGATTTGCTTATGCACGCTTCTTTAGATTGGTTTCACATTCTATGTGAATTCCATATAGCTTTCTTGCAAATCTGCTTAAAACTATAGGTTTCCGAGGTCGAAATTTTTCGATCTTACTGTATAAGATATCAAAATTAAAAAGAAAGTTATGATGGCTATAAAGATAGAGCCATGGTTCCTAAAATGACCGACGAGCGGGAATTTTCTTTACATGACGCGGTAGACTCGGTGGTTGAAAAATTATATATAATGTTAAGTATTTAGTGATATTCACTACGAGTTAAAAATTTGTAACTCTTATTGTAAACGGTTGGGAAATTGAAAACCGGACTACGGAGGCAGCAGGTTTCTTAAATACTGAATCTTACCAGAAGCGACATAACATTTACGAATAATACTCGTTCGTTACCAATAGAAAAACTGGAATTTCTTCAAAGAAAATTATCCACGTAAATTTAAGAAAACCTGTTTAATTCTTGTCTAACGAGAATCTCATGTCATGCCAATTAATATTTTGAAATTTTCATCCTAACATCGGACAGTATTCCATCGCCTATTCCTTGATGTTTGTTTTCCCTTTCTTGCATTTTATACATCTGCACGCCATGTACTGTTTATTTTAATTACAAGCCAAGATAAATTCACTTACCTTGAAACGATAAGCAGGAATCGAGATGACTGAATTAAATCCACCAGATAATGTCGCTTCACTTGATGAAAATAATCGTTGTAGATGAATGTGTCAGAGAATTTAATAACGATAGTTTAATGGGAACACGAGACCCAGAATATACTTTACGGCTGAGCAGCTGTATGCGTGGCTCTGCCTGTGTGTTTGTGTTTGTATATATATAGATATATATTTATATATATATATTTATATGTATATATTTATAATCGCGTTCATCATAAAAGTACAATAATAGCTTTATATCAAATCACGAGGAGAAATTGAAATATTCACACGGTAGGCGTGGGTGGTAGATTTCAAGTTAATCTCGAGGACCGTTACGCGTGTTATTATTCGTAATTTCTTTCTTCCGTCCTCTTAAAAGACGTCTTCTTCTCGCACGATATGCAAGCGCGAGGGCCTCTCTTCGCGTAAAAGTGCTATGTACGAATTAAAAGTAATACGGGAAAGTAGGATAGTGTAAACAAAACAAAATAGACAATCAAGTAATAACAACAAACAGTTACAAAACGCATTGTTACTCGGCTCTTCGGGAATGTTGGTATGATCGGTAAGAAAAAAAAGAGAAAAAGAGAAGAACAAAATTTTCAAGAAGAAAAAAAAAAGAGAGAAAAACAAACGCGCCGAATCGTCCAGAAATCGGTAGTTCCAATGGGAACCGAAGAAAGTCTCGTTGATATTCTTCCGTTTCATTGTTCTTTTCTCTTTCACGAACGTCAAGTTATCGAGAGATATCGAAGCAATTCGAAGCGAGAGAACGAAGTCGCATAGTGATTCCCTTCTCTTCTCTTTTAATCCGTTTACATGTTTCCCGTTCGATCTCTTCGTTCTCCCTTTTCGCTTTACTTTCCTACGTCTTCCGCCTCCCCCTCTTGATCGGCCCGTTTCCACCCTCTTCGTGATTATTCCATTTTTGCCACTATTGTTTCGTACATACATATAAATACATTGCATTCTGCATAATTTATTATCATTATGCTTTAACTGGTCCGTGATCTAACTTAACGCTTCGTGGCGCGGCTCCGAAAGATTTCTTCTTCGCCGTTAAACGGTATCTCTCGCGTCGGTGACATGAAATAAACGTAAATAAGAAAAGAAATAGAGAAAGTGAAAACACGGAAGAGACGCAAAGAAGAATGTATAAGTTGAAAGCACATGCTCGTAAATGAAACGAGCATAATTATCTCGTGCAACAGTCGCCGTTTTAAAATTCTTCCCTCGTATGCGATAAATATACATCACGATTATTTAATCTTACTTTATCGGACTTCTACTAATTTCGATAATACCTATCGTCAATTTCGGCCTCTGATCTATGCAATCGAACGAATCGTTGTTCCCTGTAACTGTGATCACTATTCACGACATATGCGGTGAAGAGGTTGTAAATATAGCGTATATCGGGAGAGAAAGAGCGTTTAAAAAGGGGCAGGCGAAAGGTCGGGATTAAGGGCGTCACTAATCAGGCACTTTGTACTGTCCGTCACCCTTCTTTTTCTTTCTTTTTTTCTCCCCTCCCCCCGTCCCCCCTCTCTTTCTTGTTTTTTTTTTTTCGTTCGTGCTCTACCGTACTTCCATTAAAGTATCTCAGCTTTTACACACTAAATACATGTGCACTTGACAGAATCGGCGACGCGCCTGACCGTTAAAAAAAGTATTTAGCTAAACACCTTGTTCACCGCCATTCACACGACGCGCACGCAATCGCACTACCAGTAAATAAAACAACAATCACACTTCTCCGTACAGTGCGCCAAGAAAAAAGTTCCATTACTATCACGTTTTCAATGAAATTCCCATCTTCTTCTTCTTCTTCTTCTTCTTTTACTCCTCCTCTTCATTCATCTCCTGCCCTCCCCTCGTAACCCCTTCGTCCGGTTTCTTCCTTGTGTTCCGTCCACTTTTTCTTTTTATTTTCCTCCTCCTCCTTCTTTAACGTATATATGTGTGTCTGTGTGTCTGTGTGTCTGTGTGTATGTGTGTATGTGTGTATGTGTGCTGCGTGTGTGTGAGTGTGTGTGTTATATATTTAATATATTTTTTTGTTTCTTCTCTATGGGCATTTTTTTTCGTCTCACACGAGTCTGATCGTACTTCGAGGTCGATCGCGGCTGATCCTTGTTTGACACGACGTCATGCCACGTGCTTGACTCGAGATCAATCGTGCTTGAGACTGGCCGACCTTCATCACTCTTCGACGAGAGGTCCTGTCATTGGTTGAATTGATAATGCGGGTCTAGGTCATCAGCTCCGTCGTGTCGTCCGCGTCCACGTCGTCCGGTGGTTCCACCCTCATTGTCAGCTGAGTGTAGCCCATGTTTGCTTCTCTTCTTCCGGACATTGCCTGTGAAACGTGAAGGAATACTGTTTAGCTTTCGGGGATAGGAGGTTGATGACAGTGTGGTTAGGCTGTGACGTAATATTTGGGATCGAGTTAATTCCCGTTGGTTGATGTACCGTTGATTTTTCAGGAAGGTTTTCGTTATGAAAGTGTTTGTCTTTGAATATTATTTGGAACGTGTGTGAAATAAGTGATTTTTATTTTTAGTGATTTTTTCAATGCTACTTTTTTATCATTATATTTCGTCCATGAA
This sequence comes from Cerceris ruficornis, assembly GCA_963989415.1. NCBI lineage: Eukaryota > Metazoa > Arthropoda > Insecta > Hymenoptera > Crabronidae > Cerceris > Cerceris ruficornis. Next base: position 41,484,265 of record OZ022517.1, read on the forward strand.
ATTAGGAGAATGGCCTTAGAAACAACAAAGTTATTTCGTATTAATTGCATTGCGATACTTGATGTGCCAAGCAATCCGAAATTAGCTTACTGTTAGTGATATTTCTTATCGGTTACATAGATCAATAATAAAATACTCAGTTCAAGAAGTAATTATTAAATAATTCTTGTCGAAATATAAACAAGAGATTTCACTATTACGAATCGTACAAAGCAAGAAGTTTACTAACATTCCACAATTCAGTTAATATCTCTCTTAACGGCAACGCGCAACATTTGTAGCGAGGTGTAAAATTATCTCTGTCATCTCTGTCTAATTAAACTGAACACACGTACCTGAAGTGCAATAAATATAGTCGCGAACAAAGCGATCGACGCTAAACAAATTGCTACAGCCATAGTAGTCGCTGCTGTTACCGCCAACGAGGCCGAATCATTGTTATCGTTCGTTCCTCCGTAATTCGCGTATACTTCCGAAATCACCGTGTCGGCGGATGCAAATTCTGTGCCGGGGACTCTTCTTTTACCAGCCGGTGAACTGTTCCTGCAGCCACCTGCAATTGCAACACGTACGAAATAAAGAAACAGAATGATGAATTGGCAGATTAAAAGTAGAAACGAGAAATTTCAGGAAAAAAAGTTTTGGTAATTATGCAGATGATGGTCGGTCCCACCGATCTCGATGATTTTTTAATGTGTCAGGATCATCATTTTAAGCAGTTTTTCCTACAAATATAACCCCCGCACAGCTTTAGTTTTCGAGATATTGGCAAAAAACGTTTGCTACTTCTCCATTGAATTTTGCCTATACATGCACGTCCACGGTAACGTGTGCGTCAGCACGATGCGATCGCTTTTCTACTGTTTCTGCGACGCCCGAATCAGAAACTCTATACCGGGTGGACTCGTCGAAAAGTTATCTCATAAAAATGAGCGAAAAATATAATTCCCGTACTTAGTCGGGCCACCTGACGGCGACCCTCTCTAAAAACTACCCCAAACCAAGACTAATTTATCTTCTCGTTACAAACACCTTTATTAAACCAAACTCTTCGGGAGAGGTACCCTGTTATGCACACCTTACCAATTTTAATCATTTGGTTTAATAAAGGTGTTTGTAAGGAGAAGATAAATTAGTGTTGGTTTGGGGTAGTTTTTAGAGAGGGTCGCCGTCAGGCGTCCCGACTGAGCATGTGAATTATACTTTTCGCACATTCTTATGGGGTAGCTTTTCGACGAGTCCACCCGGTATAAAGTTTCTGATTCGGGCGCTGTAGAAGCAGTAGAAAAGCAGTAGCATCGTGCTGACGCACACGTTACTGTGGACGTGCATGTATAGGCAAATTCAATGGAGAAGTAGGAAAAGTTTGTTGCCGGTATCTCGAAAACCAAAACCGAGCGGAGATTATAATGCTGGAACGGTAAGAAGGCAGCTGAGACGGAAGGGGAGATTGCTCTCGCACCGCTTGTCCCCGCCATGTCGGTCCTGGAAATCTGAGATTGACGAATGACAACCGAAAATAAAACACTACTTTCGTCGTTCACATGACGACGCAACGAATGTGCGGGTCTCTCTTGCCAATGGCGCGTCAAAATGGAAAATGCGTGAGGGAGAGGGATGTCCCTATCCGTCGGGCGAATCAGAGCAAATTACCCGTCAGCTGCCTTCTTACCGTTCCAGCATTATACATGTATAGGAAAAAGTTGCTGAGAATCATGATTCTGACAACATATCCGAAAATTATCGAAATCGGTGGGACGGACCATCATCTGTATAATTACGAAAGGATTTCTTATTCATTATAATGGACTTCTTATTCATTAATTATTGATCATTCGTTATTATTGACTTTTTTTTATTGTCAATTATCTATCTTCTGCAAAGCAGTTATATTACAGCAATCATTTTGATTTTGTATATAAAAGTTAAAATGTCTACACTCATAAAGTAAATGTTTAATTAAAATTTGGAAATATTAAATAAAATGCCGAATAGATCGGGATATTCAATTGGTTAAAGGTAGATGGCTTAACTTATAGTTATTATAAATACTGAAATTTATATAATTATTATAAAAGGTATTGTATCCTGTCAATGTTTATTGCTTTGCTATGTACGTCCAAATGTACATACAGTTTAAGTGAGCAACAGAAGGTGTATTCAACTTTTTACAGCGGTGTTACAAACGTTCTATAATAATTACGTGTTAGAGATATTTAATGAAAATAAGAGATGATATATAATAAAAAATATTTTGTAAGATAGAAAATAATCTCAGTGCGGTGTTAAAGTTTCTGATTTCCAACTACTGAGATTCTATTCAAATCCTCGTCACATCTGCGAGATTTTTCTCAAATTGCAATTAAATAAAATAGCATGAATGGCTCTACATCCACTGAAAATTGTATAACAAAGATAAAATGACGGGGAGAATTAAATCCAAATGTACAAATCAACGACAAGATTAATCTGAACATCTATACTCTCACTTTTTCTCAACAATTTTCCTCTAAAGAGACAAAGACAATATTTTACCAATTTAATCATATCAATAAGCACGGAAATAAAAGAATATAAAACAGCAAGGTAATATCAATGAATAAACTTACCGGTTTCGGGGTCGCAGAGGCAGCATTCTTCGGCATGCGCCCCCTTCTCATTGCCCGTGCAGCACGGCACACACTGGTTATTTAATTTGTCCAAGTGCAATGGCGGTGAGCAAGCAGCGCAACTGAATTTCCCGGGGCCGGTGCATCGACGACAATCAGTGTGGCAGGTTTTACAGAGCTGCGTCAGGGGATCGTAATATTGCGCTCCTAGACACTCCATGCACAAGCCATCCTCCAGCATGGAGTGAGGTGGGCAGGAAGTACATTCCAATGGTCCTTCACCTGTTATAGAAACAATGATACATCAATCTCATTTCAGCCGTTAACATGTTACGTGCCGGACCGCTTTTTCGACACTTTCCGTTCAGGCCGCGTGGGCCATATGCGCCCCACGCTATTACGATTACGGATTTGGTTCTAACGAATTCCTTACAATTTTTACAATAGTACAAATACCATAAGTATCAAAAAATGCTGTATGCCCCATGATACAGTAAACGCGGTAAAAATTATATTCACATGTCGATATTTCACTTCACAATCAATTTTTAAAAACTGTCTCAACGTGGCAGTGAGAATTCCAGATGGCTTGAACGAAAAGTACAGCGTGGGTCGCATTTGCCCCTCGCGGCGCAAAATGTGTTAAATGATGATAGTGCTGCGTAATTGATCGAATTATTAAAATGTGAACAATCATTACAGTTACTTGATATATTATTGAAAAAATAACAGCACTTTTTATCTGTATGTACAGAACAATTATAATAGTGCAATAATGTATAAATGTAATCGATGTCGTCCGGTTTTTCTGGTATCATTTTATTATTTTCAATGAAATCAAGTTAAATAGCGTAGAATTGTTAATTGTGTAATCATGATACTACGATATTAATGTTCAAGTATGGTATTAGACTGAAGAATCTTTCAACCATTACCCTTTATTTTTCTTTCCTAATTAGAATCGTATGACCGTTTTCTAAATACGAGGAAAGAGGCAATAAGGTAATTACGAAATTTATTTGGAGGGAATAAATTTAACATAAAGGGATATTACGCGAGCGCAAGATTGATCGAGCATCCGTCAAGCGAACTGCTACCAGATCTATCATCTGGGGGGTTAAACAATCATTCTCACCTTTGCACGTGCGACAGTAATGATGACACTTCTGGCAGCCGAAGTTAGACTTGAAGAATCCTTCGGGACACTCGGGATGACATTCCCCGGCAGCTAATTGCCATCCTCTGGGGCAGGTTACGCATTGATCTCTCCTCGGCCCCGAACACGTTTTGCACGACAAATAACACTTGGCGCATTGCCCTCTATCGCTGTAATATCTGAAAAGAAGACCGGTCGTTTTGAATTTCGATGTTTGATCATTAAAACTCTATCGATAGATTTAGGTTTTCAAACATGTACGGGTTCCTCCTACGGCATCAATTAATTCTCTATAATTCCACGCGATTCTAACATACATTTCGTTATGTTTCCTATTATTTCTATCGTGTTAACCCTTGCATTATATTATCCCGATGATTATCTGCATCATATTTTTAATCGCAACAAGAAAATGCCATTTACGGAGGATCAGATTCGTTGCTTCTTCAGACACTTACCCTTGAGCGCAGGATGATCTGCATTCCCCACTTTGTAGCTGCAAGCCATCTTGGCAGGAAGTGCAGTTCAATCGCGAGACGCAGCTCTTGCAGGTATGCAAACAAGGCACGCAAAGAGGCCTCAAGGGTTGCGCCATGGAATAGTAACCATCGTCGCATTGAGACACGCATCGTTTTCCCTGCAGGAGCAGAGGACTCTGGCAGGAAATGCAATGGTCCTCGGTAGGACCGGCGCAAGTTTCGCAGGACGAGTGACAGGGTTTGCAGTGTCCGTTTTCATAATACTGAGAGCTATCACAGTTGTCGCGATTCACTGGCGCGCATAAGCTCTTTTTGTTCAAACTCCATCCTTCGATGCAGCTCGTGCAGCCGGATGTCGTGCAGGTAGCACATCCGGGTGGGCATGGCACGCATTCTCGGCGCTTCTTGTCGGCGCCATATCCGACCGGACAGGATGCTCGACAGGTGCCTGAAATTTTTCGTCTCATTGAACATCCTGAATCGTTAGAACGGGTAGATTGAAGAATTAGAAAATATCGAATCAATCGCTTGCTTTTTATTACTTGACTGTAGAGTCGTCTTTGCAAGATAGTCATCAAATCACGAATCACCTTAGTAAGATTAATGAAACATGCTAGATTTCAAAAATAATATCGATACAAGTTTCATAAAAAATCTTACCGTAAATCTATTTTTATAAAAACATAAACAGTTCGAATGAAATATATTATTACATCATTATCTGCTGGATAAATTGATGAAAAGTGATATCAACCGTTTTTGACAAACTATTAATATCTTACCTAAACATCTCACTGTTTATTTACCTTATACATTTATATATTATATACAGGGTGTCCCAGGTTTTAATTTTCAAAGTTTGTCAGTATATTCTATGGCACTAAATAAGAAAAAAATGTTATGTAAACATAGGTCGCATAGAGCTTTATTAAAAAGTTATAACAAAAATATAGAATAGAAGTAATATAGGAATAGTAACGGACTTGCTGTTACTGCACGCATTAGCTGGAATAGATCAGCAATGTTTACATGCAGTGTGTTTATGTAAGCTGTGTTTCCTATCTGAGGTCACTTAAGATTGCATTCAATGAAATAAAACAGAATAGACACGAAATTCGCACAGTTATAAATTCGATCTTTGAACGCTGTCAATCGTGTATTGTCAAGAACGGTAGCCATTTCGAAATGGAGTGTTAATTAACTGTGGAAGTGACGATGCCAAGTGGTAAATACATTGATCTATTCCAGTTAATGCTTGCAGTAACAGCAAGTCGGTTACTATTTCTATATTACTTCTATTCCACATTTTTGTTATAACTTTTTAATAAAGCTCTATGTGGCCTATGCTTACATAACATTTTTTTCTTATTTGGTGCCATTGAATATACTGACAAAGTTTGAACATTAACCCTTTGTGGCCCGAATTATTTTGTCAAGTTCGTAGCGAACTAGATGAAATTACTTGCACAACATTTTATGTCGTCGATTATTCATTTTTTTTAACACTAGAACTACCGACGTTAAATCTATTATAGTCTATTAAATAAGTACTTTGAAAAAAGAGGAATCAAGAGGCGGAAAAGATGATCGGTTCGGTGATTTAGGACGTAGAATATTTATTCTATGACTTTTCTATAAACTTGGTGAATTTTTGGGAAAAAATTGTGGACCGGTCATTTTGACCGGTGGGTAGTTCTAGTGTTAATGATAGCAATAACTATAAGTACTGACGAATATTTATGTGATATTACAAAATTATGAATTGGAAAAGTCGATATTAATTCGTTAGAAAATGGAATGAAGTGAAAAAAGCTATGTCGAGTGCAGCTCGACATAGGGCTGCAAAGGGTTAAAACCTGGGGCACCCTGTATATCATTATACCCTCTATATTCGATAATAAAGGACAAAGTTAATAAAATCCATATTAGACGACACAACAGCACTAGAATTTAAATTCTCCGAGTTAAATTTATTCCGTCTCCGCGTAGTAATAGACCTAGAGAATTTCATTTTCAAACTGATACCCACCATTCAGAGAAAAGTATCCAGGCCGACAGGAGATACATTGGTCCTCGGTAGTGCCGTTGCAGGTCTCGCAAGTAGAATGACACGAAGCGCAGTTGTAATCTTGGGTCTCGTAGGTGTAGATAGGGCATGCCGCATAACACTTGTTTTCGTACTTCACCAGGTGATGCTCGCAACTAGTGCATTTGTCTGGTCTGTCCTGACAACTGGCGCAATTCGCTTCGCACGGTACGCATGTACTGTTCTCCGTGTCTGTGAGCAAGGGTAAAGATTGTAGGCACGTTAACAGGAAGCGGGTAGAAGGAGAGATCAATGATCGACTGAAAATCAAGTGACGCCTGCTATACAGAGATCGTTAATTGCCGATCAATCAAATTAACTGTTTTGTTTCGATCACACCTATTCATTATTGCCCATTGCTATTCGTTCTGTTCATCGCATACGTACACTCCCGTCCATAAGTGTCCGGACACTTACGTATTTGCGGAATTCGCATAAATATTTCTTAAATTTAGTTGTTTCTATGGATTTATTACGTTGTACTTTAATCTTGATACTGCTCTTGAGCAAAACAAGCAATATTTATTACCAAATAGTGTTGATATAGTTATTATATTGATAAGTAAGCGAAAACGTACATAGAGAAGCGTTATGAGGGTATCAAGTTTTAGGCGACTTTGTCTCTCATCCGTTCGTTTCTCACAGTGCGATCTATTTAGTATGTGTACCTTTATACATTCGTATGCATTCTAATACCATACATTGCATATCGGCCACTTAAGATTTATAAACACGAGAGCAGCGGAATGCAGGCGTTCGGAACACTTTAGTTTAAGTTTGAGACTGCTAGTGATCGCAACGATGAGTCCTAGAAAAGAATTATCCAAAGAAAAACGTGCTGCTATTATAGTTCTAGCTAATGAAGGCTATTCTATTAGACAGATAGCTGCGAAAACGAAGATTTCAAAGTCCACGGTCCACGATACTGTAGTGAAATATCGTGATCCGGAGGATTTATCTTCGAAAAAACGATCAGGAAGGCCTCGAAAGACCACTGATGCAGAAGACCGATACATCGAAGTCCTCAGCAAACGAAATAGGCAAATGTCTGCACAAGAAATTGCAGCGAAAGTTAATGAAAATAGAGTAGACCCTATTGGCAGTACGACGGTGAAGAGGCGATTGCTGAAAGCGGGCTTGCGAGGATGTGTGGCAGTAAAAAAACCACTTCTAAGGCCACAAAATAAGAAGAAGAGGCTGGAATGGGCTAAGAATCATTCGAATTGGACCATTTCCCAATGGGAAAAAGTTCTTTGGACAGATGAATCCAAATTTGAAGTATTTGGTGACAATCGGCGCACTTTCATTCGTCGAAGAGTCAATGAAAAATATCTTCCAGAATGTGTTGTGCCTAAAATCAAGCATGGTGGTGGTGCAGTTATGATTTGGGGGTGTTTTGGGGGTAATGATGTGGGCGATATAGTGAAAGTGGAAGGCATAATGCGAAAAGAACAATATTTGAACATTTTAAAAGAAAACGCGATACCTTCAGGGAAAAGAATTATTGGAAATAATTTTGTATTTATGCAGGACAATGATCCAAAGCACAGTGCAAAAATATGTAAAAACTATTTAAAGGAACTGGAAGAGAATAATGAAGTAAAAATTATGCAGTGGCCCCCACAGTCGCCGGACCTTAATCCAATTGAGAAGTTGTGGGACGAATTGGATAGACAAGTGAGAACCAAGTGCCCAAAAAGTGAAAAACAGTTATGGACAATGTTGAAAACAATTTGGGGAGAAATTAAAAAAGAAACTTTACAAAAACTTGTCGCAAGACTACCACGACTGGTGCAAGCGGTTATTTCGAAACGGGGAGGACATATCGACGAAAAGAAGATTTAAACCTTTTTATGTCATTTGGTGGTAAGAATTGTATATACTATGCTCTCTATACCCTCTACTATAAGTAAATATTCAATAAAGATTGTTTTTATTGAGAAATATGTAAGTTATTGTAGCATAAATACAGCATTTACATGTATTTTATAGGTGTCCGGACACTTATGGACGGGAGTGTAGATCTATTGCTATTAGCGATATATTCGCCAAGGAGAAACAAAAAACAAAAGGGGGGAGTGACAGAGAGTGAGGATTGAAACGCATTGGCGTAGTATTCTGAGGATAGATAGCAACATCTTTATGAAAATAAGCGTACCCTGAAAAAAGATTAATTCGTACTTGACACGTTGAATGCCACCGATATTTCGCTGACTTCTGCATTTCTACTGAAGTGAACGTTTTTATTAAAATCACATCTTTACAAAGCAGAAACTTTAAAGACACGAAGAGATATGTAGACAGCAGGACTTTACCTTTTTGAGAACAACGCGTAAATATTGACTGAATTATCAAATTCGTAAATATTACAATTTCAAAGTCATATGAAATTTCATTGAATCCAATAGCGCCGGTCACCGATGAACCCCACGGTATTCAACGTTTTAAGTTTCACGGATGTCCCGTGGATATGGAAATGCCCGTCTTATGAATTGGAATAGTTAGGGTAGAGTAAGTAACTTAATTTTCTTGCCAATGTGCCCTTCGGTTTGTAAGGTCTCGGTAAGTTACCATCTCTACATGGTACGCGGGAAGAAAGAGTCGATTTCGATTTCAATAAAGATTGGGTTTTCGTGGCTCGGAAATGTGTTCGATTGTTTTGTTACAATGAAGAGACTATAGGGAATAGAGGCACAAACTCCGAAATAGTGGACGTCGAGTTTCAGTTGACTGTCACCTTTGGGAATTTTGGTGGTTTGAAAGTCACGTAAAACTGTAGATCTTAGGAGAAATTACTTTGGTAGATAAAACTGAATGATATAGAGACAAAGAGTCCTGTGAGAGTATTTTCAAAGCGATATCTATACTTTTTCGATGAAGTCACTAAAGCTATTGTGTTTCCCAGTAATTGTACTTTTGATGCTCCTTTCAAATAATGATACCGAGTAAACAAGATGGAAAATAGATTTTGATACGGCATGAGAAACAATTCTTTGAAAAATTCGTATACATAGAACGAATTTGATATAGATGCTATCTGAAGTGCTGTGAACAAGAATTCATTAGACTGAGACTAGATGTCCATTATATGAACGACTGTTATAACGCTCATCGCTTTTACTCGTATGGAACTTTACGAGAGTAAAGTTACGCTTTTAGCGAATACGTATTTCGATGACCAGTTAGCAGTTATGTAACAGTTCTGCGTCGCACATTCAGCAAAATGGTTGTGGATTTGGTTGAATATCACTGTTTCTTAGACAGAGTGAAGACAATAAGAAGAAAACGCGAATTCACATCTCCACTTACTTGGGAATTTTATTAAATTTATCAATAACTGATGTTTATTATTAATTTCGTTCAAACTTCACCCTAAGGTTCACCATCTTATTATGAATAAAATTACAGTAGTGTCAAAATTAAATAAAAATATTCATTAATATTATTAGGGGGACCGGAAAGTAATATCGTTTCTCCAGATATTTTCTTCAAAAATCAATTGAAATTTATCGATCCACCATTGAAAATTTGCACACTAGATGACAAAAGGTTGTTGATAACGAGGGTGATTGCATCATTCATGAAAAATCAAAACTTATTACAAATTTATTTGCTTGAATTTAATGTAACAAAACGACATTATTTTCTGGTCCCGTCTTATATATTTCTCAAATTCCTTAAAGAAAAATAATTAAAAAAATGTTAAAACTTATTAAACTGTAAGTTTATATTAAAATAAGTGTGACAAAATGTCGTGTTGATTTTTATTTCGAATTTTCGCGTAGTCACATAGGAAAAATTTTCCAGAGGTGACAGAAAGATTTGAGCTCGCGTCCACTGGATCATTCACATTCTATTTGCATTTCCCGGGAAGTTTTTGAACGTCCCTTGTAGAAGTGCAGTTCCGCGGTTAATCTAGCCGTGAATAAGGGCTTAATCGTGAATAAACATCGTTATACGTACTCTCGTAGTATCCTTCGGGGCATTGCTGAAGACACACGGCCAAATCGGTGACTCGAAGATGGGCTGGTGCGCATGAAAGGCAGGAATCCTGGCCGGCGCCAGCGCAAATTTCGCAGGATTCATGGCAAGGCCAACAGACACCACCCTGATTAGGGAAACTCCTTGGCGGGCATCGGCTCACGCATGTGCTGCAAATGCGACACTCCGAGCAACTTTTTCTCTCCGTAGACTTCCCGTTTTTCCCTTTCAGCGATAATCGGCAACGTGGCAAAAAAGGGTCTTTAACCGCTTCAACGGTTTTCGCGAGAATCCGGTCGCGCAGGATAAGTAGAAGATTACGGTTAATCGCCCACTCACCGGATAACTATTTGCGTTTCTTTGTCCGCATGAAGTTGAAGGACTATTTGCATTTCCTTGGATATTTAAATTGCCGTAATAGATCGACAAGTAACAAGGAGACATAATGATGTCGTGCTATCTACTTAATGTTGGACTAGTAAAATATGTAGATAGAACGATAAAGAGGAAGAAGAATTGCATTAAAAGAGTAGACGGCAAAGAATTATTTTAATAATGACAGTAGTGATTGATGTTTTTTTTTCTGATCGAGAATAAGGTCTGTGAGTCGAGATTTATCGATATGTTCCTATTGTTTCGATTAAAATGAGTTTCTTTTTAGCATAATATAATCTCATTAATTATTATGGTTTATTTTGAACGTTCTTCTTATAATGATCTATATTTTGTTTGTTCTTAAACGGTAGAACTGTCGACGATGAATTTAGTATACTTCTAAATAAATATCTTGAACGATGAGAAATAAAGGAGGAAAGTAAATTTCTACGATGTCCTTGTCAAATTTCACCGGTAAAACCGATCACTGTAAATGTTTCACATTTAATGAGGCTTTTAAGATAATCAAGAACGAGTCATTTTGGCCACATCGACAGATCAAGTGTTACTAATCTATTTTGGTGAAGAATGAAATTTGTTGTTAAACAGAAGTAACTGATTCGTTTTGCAAGGATAATGCTGCTTCTTTTGCGTTAATATCTAATACTCCTTTTTATATTATTTCTTAGAGTACAGTTTAGGAGATCATTGAATTTTCAATATTTTTAATAAGCACTATGTTCCCGGAATATTTTCATGATTTCACGTTCGTTATTGTTGGTTGTGTTTACGGTAATTGAAAATTAATTTGCATAATGAAAAAGCAAGTATTTCTACCGGCACGGATATCTTAATTAATCGGAGGGTAGTCAAACTTTATTTCAAAGATTCAGGATAAAAAACCACAGATTGAATAGCGCGTGTGACGTTCTCTTTTTAAATGGACACGGTTTGAATTTAGAGCACACAGATAAGTAATCCATGTCATACAGGAGGAACATATAATTTACTTTAATCTTACACAGCCGACGTTTTAAAGTTTCATTTTGGTAACGTTGGGAAGATTTATCCGTCGCGTTCCTACATTTGCGTGTTTGTAATGTGAATGTATGAAACAAGATGAATAAACATCTTCCTTGAAATTATTACGTGGGATAAGAGAAACAATTTCAGTAAAGGTTTATCGATAAATGCAGAAACAAATGAATACATTTTATTTTAAATTCTATTACCGCGTAATCGACGAAACGAAAAATAATGAAATAATTAATACGATAAGAAAGCATGAAAATAAGATATGATCTTTTTAATCTGTGATAAAATTCGACAAAGGCAGAGCTATCTTTAGTTTCATCGTAAAACATTCGTCTCGCGCGAATTCTTACATTATAAGCGTAACATCGTTAACAAATCGAGTTTGTATAACTAAAAAAGTTCCGTAACATCCACGTTATTTACATCTGACACATTTTCCATGAAACTCTCCAAACTTTCCGTATCATTTCTCGACTTGCAATTATTCGAAAATTCTCCGCATCAAAAATGAACATAGGTATTCTATAACCGTAACCATTCCGTGTGCCGTACATCCATACGTCACTAACTGAACTAAATTTTCAAATGCCAGCCAAAATTCGCGAATTAAGAGAAAGAAATAAATGAAGAATCGCAACTCCGAATGAAATTCAAAAACGAAGAGATAAGAGAAACGAAAATCACCACTTACTTGTCGAGACGATAATTTTTACACGCGACGCACTGCGTCGGTCCCTTTCCATAGCATCCTTGAGGGTCGCATTGAGGATCGCAATCATGGAGGATCCTCCTGGTGTTATCCAACGTATCGTCACTGACTTGAGACGAAGCCGGGGGTGAATCGATCGCCGAGGACGTGTCCCCGGGTAGCCGATTGGTGAGAAGTGGTGCCGAAGATCCGTCCAAAGTGGCGACCGACGCCTGGACGTTCGAAGCGGCACCGGTGTACGGGCCCTGGTAGCCCTGAAAGGTAGACGGAGGAAAGAAGTCGACGTCGCCGCGATGTCCCAGTGCTAGCGGATCATCGTCTACCGTGAATGGGTAATGCACTGAGGCGTACGGAGAATGTACCGGGTTAAATTGGCGAGTTCGTATCCTAATGGGGTTCGTTGCGGTGCCGTAAAAGATCAGCTGCCACTTCTTCAGAATTCCTGTAACGAGACGTGGAAGAAAAGAGTGACGTGGTGGATTCTTTCATAGAAATGAATTTTGTAAAAAAAAAATTTCTTTTTAAATCTTTTCAGTTTCTGAGGATGAATTTCTCGTTGGATATTCCTGAGAGCTTGTATTTTATAGCGTTTGATGAGTGGATTATAATGCTGGAACGGTAAGAAGGCAGCTGAGGGGTAATTTGCTCTGATTCGCCCGACGGATAGGGACATCCCTCTCTCTCACGCATTTTCGATTTTGACGCGCTATTGGCAAGAGAGACCCGCACATTCGTTGCGTCGTCATGTGAACGACGAAAGTAGTGTTTCATTTTCGGTTGCCATTCGTCGATCTCAGATTTCCAGGACTAAAATGGCGGGGATAGGCGGTGCGAGAGCAATCTCCCCTTCCGTCTCAGCTGCCTTCTTACTGTTTCAGCATTATACAGTGGACTCCCGCATAACGCGAATTCGTATAACGCTGCGAAAAAATTGCGACTAGTTCTCATACAACGCTATAAACCGTCCCGTATAACGCGCAAGATAAATTAACATGTTCAACGCCATGGGGGTCACCGGTGACCGGCGCCATTGAATGTAATGAAATTTCGTATGATTTTCACATTGTAATATTTACGAATTTGTTAGTTCAGTCAATATTTTCACGATGGTCTCAAAAAGGTACATTACTGCTGTCTACGTAAGTCTTTGTGTCTTGAAAGTATCTGCTTTGTAAAGACGTGATTTTAATAGAAAAAGTTTCACTTCAGTAGAAATGAAGAAACCAGCGAAATACCGGTGGCATTCAACGTGTTAAATATTTTCATATACGTTCTGATTTTTTATTTAGAGAAGCTAATGTACACACTTTCCTGTTGTTTGTTATTACCTATTGTGAAAAAATAATAATCCAGATGTATACGTTTTCTTCTCAACCTTTCAGGTATTTTATTTATTTCAGTACGCATGGCTAAAAGATATGTTCTTCTTATAAAAATATTATTATAACGTATACAATACCTTTTTTTATTATTAAGTCACCTGTATTCTGTTTTGAATTCTTTATTAAAAGAAACTTTACTTGAAACAAGTTACGTATTAAACTAGCAGTCTGTTCCGCAATGAAATAATATTTCGAACTGAACCACATCTCTTCAGCAATATGCGATAACCGTGGCGACGTCTACAATTTTTTGATTGCAACAGCGACGGTCTGATGTTGCGTCGAAACGTTCGGCGGCGATTGATCTCGCGGCCCTTGATCACCTTCAGAGGGCCGACTCTGTGCTTACAGTATGTCCCATATACAGTAAAAGTTGGATAATTGCGACAAAAGTTTGGCTGAATAAATGCAACTTAACTATCCCCTCCACATAGGGGGATCCCCCTTCTCGACTTCGACGCTCGACGTGGGAGAAGTGTAATATGATGCAACTCGGAACAAGAGACTGACTCATCTAATTCAAGAATAAAACGTCTTCATTTTTTATCTTTCTTTTTTTGAAACCTCTGCTAATGTATTTGTGAGATTTTTCTGATTAAAATGTTACCAAACACGACATTGTTTGAATTATATTTACTTAATATTTAATATATTTGCTTACTATTTAATATATATTTACTTACTATTTAACATAATCCAAACATATCGTGTTTGGTATCATTTCAATCAGAAAAATCTCACAAATACGTTAGCAAAGGTTTAAAAAAAACTCGAAAATGAAAACGGCCGATCCTCCAATTAGTATTGCCTCACCGATACGTTCGGGCGGCTCCCCCTATAGCTTGGACCTCTCTGTCTCTTCTACTGTCTGTCCTTTTCTTTGTTCCCGCTTGGCTGGAGCGGTGATGTAAACAAGAATTCGACACCACTGCTTCATAAAAGAAGGGCTTGAGCCCCGAACTGTGTCACATTTATCCAACTTTTACTGTAACGCGATTTCCTATAACGCGGAACGTATCCCCCGCGTTGTACGGGAGTCAACTGTAGTAGGGTTTTCTTGATTCGATAGAGAGAGAAGTTATTTTTGAATTTTTGCGTTTCAGCGAGGGAAGTTGCTGCAGTGTCTTTTCTTTTTGGAATGAGAAATTTCAGGACTCATTGGTAGATTAGCGATGGGAAGTGGTAGTCGAATGGGTAGTTCGTTATCGTTGATTATGATTGATATACGGTAATGTCTGCTAATGTCGGCAATAAGTCTATTAACGGAGGAACAAGGAAATTGGTTGAATGTATTCAGCCTGCCACTTAACTCGCTCCTAATTCCAACTTGACCCAGAACTAATTGTCACTTAATACCCAACCTTAGTGAGAGCTATGTTCAGACGCTAAAATGGGTTATTACGGACACTTGCCTGGTGAATTCACATGCCGGTTTCCGGCATTAATGATCTGCAGAGTCCATCGACCATCGGCTTTCTCGCCCCAGAAGTGCACGCTAAGGAAGGGCCAGTCGTCGAAGTTGGAGCTGAGAACATCTCGTGGTCTCTCGAAGAGTAAAGTAGACGTTGTGCCCATTGGTGAGGTCAAGAGCAATCTCAAATTGCCTCGTGGGAAGAATCTTAACGAAACCTGTTACAAACATTATCCGTATTTTTCTCTATTTTCGAAGAAATTATGTGATTTTAGAGCTTGCTTTTCTACAGCTCGCATTAATGGCGATATCATTTTTATCATTTTATGCGATGGTTTTTTGCTGGCGTAGTTTACGTTTTGCAAAAAGAAACCTGTTAAAAATGAATGAAACATGAAAACTGATATTTGCTAATTTTGAAACAATGTGAACTTTTTGAGGAAGAAATGACAAAGTTAAAAAGATGGATTATTTGATCAAACAAATTCAATTTGCAAATAGTAACATGGAAAAAAAACGTTTACCTCAATACCATAGTACTTGTATTCTGAAACTGTTATTACTACGAGAAATTCGCTAAACTAACGCGTATGCAATCTTTAGAAAATTTTGATTAGAAAATACATTTACGTGTTTTTCCCAAACGACACAGTGGAATAACCCTTCCTTACGGTTATTATCCCAATTCCCAGCGCGCATTCCCATACTACATGAAACGATACATCGTTACGTTACGCAGCAATGCTCCGAAAAAAAACTCCCATACAAAATTAAATCCCATACCCCAATACCAGAATGAACTCGAAAATACACGCTCTACGATACGACGTGCAAATGAGAATCCCTCAAAACTTACACCCTTCAATTTTCCATGTATCAATACCACTAAATACAGTCCCCACCTACGTGAGACACAATCAGACAACAAATTGCATCTCGAAACTCAAACAAGTCAAACGGGAGAGAATTCACGAAGTATAATCTAAATCGCGAGTAAAGGCCAAATCCAATACCGTTTTACCTCCGGCTCTTCCAATTATCCTCACCTTGCACTGCACATGTTCGAGAAATCGGACCTCGTTCAAGGAGCCAGCGCAACCGCTGACGTCCATGTAGACGCTGAGGGTGTACCCATAGGTCGGATCGATACGCCTTTCCTCGTTGATCTCGTCAGACTTGCAGATATGTTGAGGCGGAACGTTGGTCCACTGCTCGGCTAGACTGACCATAGCGCCGGCGTCCATGAGCCCGTAACCGAATTTGTGGGAGACCTTTCTCTTGACCCCGTTGAGGATCCATCCGGGCTCCTTCTCTAACGGGCCGGACCTCGAGGTCAGTACTACGAGATATTGCATGTCCCTCCACGTGAGGCTCGGATTAGCTTCGAGGGCGAGGGCGGCTATGCCGGCGGCCAAAGGCGCCGATGCCGACGTGCCCGTATGCTCGACCGTGCAAATATGATCCGGTCGCAATTTCGCGTCCATGTCGACGGTCGCGACGCTTTTGTCGTTGCCCGGGGTCCCGGAGGAGTAAGTCGAGGCGAGGGTCGAACTGCATTCCTCGAGATACCAGGGCTTGTATCCGCCCTGCGTCGCACTTGATATCGACAGCGTGAAAATACTGTTGGTATAGCCGTCGCAGTTGCACGAGTCCGTGTGACGACCGCCGTTTCCCGATGCCCAAACAAAGATTGAACCTTTGCCTTTGCGACCCTGTAAAAAATTCCTTTTCGATTACGCTCGCTCGCATTTCGGCTTATAACGAAACGAGGATGAGGTAAAGGTTGAGTGGAAGGGAGTTAGGGATGGGATCGGTTACGGTAAGACCGCGGATAAGGCCGGGGGTACGTTCATGGAATGCGAAGGGGCGAAGGAGATGACGATGGTGGTCGCGGTGGTTCTTAGATATATGATGCCGTAGGTTGTGGATGATGCGAATAGAGCTCTTTAGTCGAGGCTTCATAGAGACGGAAGGGTGAAATTAAAGTTAATTAAGTAAATACGTAAGTATTTGTACTTGTACAAAATGAGCTTCAAAATATACATAATTTCTTGATGTATGAAATTTGCAGAGAAATTAAATGACGCTGAGTTTAACACTATTTCTACCGCGGTTTTGTGTACACCTGTTTCGGCCAAAAGGTGCCCTTAACACTATTCCTACCGACACTTCACGTATACCTTTTCCTACCGCAACCGGTGAATTTGTGAAATGATAATTTTTTCCCGGAAAATGAACAGTAAAAAAAGAAGTGAATATTGAAAAATGTATTATAATGTGAATGTATTATACGTATATTTGAGGAAAAGTCGTGAAGTTTAAAGGCGATTCAATTACGTTGTATATAGGAAATTTTAATCGAAATTTTGAAAACGGTCATTTGACCGGTCGTGGTAGGAATAGTGTTAAACACCTTTGCGCTCGAACGCAAGTATCTTCGGAGTAATTGATTAAAACTAATTTCTATCTCATATTTTTTCTTTTATCAGTTAATTAACTCAACATTGTAACACTATTAACTAAACAACAGAATTATAAGGGAAATGTATGTATGTATAAACAGCGTCATCGCTTTAATGCGACGCACTATTTTTCACCCACTTGCAGCTATCTAATAAAAAAAAGTTTGGAACAAGAATTGTAGGGTATGAAGTAGACTATAGATAACAGTAAAAAAATCCAAGAACAGCTTGGTTTTAGGGCGAAATTGAGGTTTTACAAACAGGAACACATTTTCTTTTTTTATCCTCAATTTCACCCTGAAAACAAGCTGTTTTTGAATTTTTTTACTGATATCTGTTGTATACTTTATACCCTACCCTTTAACCCTTGTCCCAAACTTTTTTTTATCAGACAGCTGCAAGTCGGTGAAAAATAGTGCGTCGCATTAAAGCGATCGCGCTGTGTATACATACAAACATTTCCCTTATAATTCTGTTGTTTAGTTAGTAATGTTACAATGTCGAATTAATTAACTGATAAAAGAAAAAATATTATACAGAAATTAGTTTTTAACAGTTACTCCCAAGATATTTGCATTCAAGTGCAAAGGTGTCAAAAGACACCTCATGGTAGAAATAAGTATACTGCACACGTATTTTACATCCAGAATGAGATCGGAGAAAAAAGATACCGTATAATTAGTTTAACAACCATTATAGGAAAAGTCAAAATTTCATTTGAGAAAAAACGATTAAACTAGTTGTAGTAATTTTAAGCGAAAATTTCGAAGGTGTCTTTTGACACCTTTTGGTAGAAATAGTGTTAAGTATGTAGAAATAGGAGTTTGATGTGTATGCTTGCAATCTTCTGTATATACCTTTGTTAACAGTATACCAAAGAATACTATAGTATTGATATTTCAATGTCTTAATGCAGATTATTTGGAGAGTTTTTTTTACTAGAATGGTATAAATTCTCAGTTTTCCGAATACTATTTGCATCTAATAAAATCATATTTGCGAATATGATTAATTTAGAATCGCAAGTATGCATTTGTGTGAAATTTACTTGATTCGTGTATTTACATTGTTTGTTGATCGATTCATCAATCTTAGTGCAACAAATTTGTCAACGTTGTGTAATAGTAAAGCGTTTGCCAAATACAAACATTTGCTTTGCAAAATAAGTTCTAACTGGCATGTTTGATAGCTTTGCAAATTTACTATCGTGATGTATATGAAGTGTTTATGAATTCTCGCCGATATCAATGTTCTGATATTTTCGACTGCATCACTGTCAACGAGATTTTAAATCAGTCTCTTCGATACACGTGAATCAGACAGTTTTATATAATTCAATCTTGCAATACGATATTTCATCGTAAGAAAATCCTACAAAATTTAATCGGCAGGAAATGTATCAATAATTCCCATTCAATCGATATCTGAATTCTAGGAGCGCATTTTTCGAAGCCTTAAATCTAATCCTTGGCAAAGAGCCCCGATTCGATTCTCCAAGTCGTAGACCACCCGAGCGTCCGGTGATTTTTCTCCCCATTTAACCGATCTTCAATCATGTCTCAATTTTAACTCCACACCATGTGCATTAACGTTTTTTACAATCAGAAAAATAATGGAAACATTTTCTTAACCTTTTCGGTGCACAATTCGAAAAGAGAATGTTGCTATAAAATATATGTAAAAAGATTTATACCGGCACAAATAAAAGGCAAGCAGAAAATCCTATCATCTCTCAAATTACAGTAAAGCTGCTTTTATTTAACGACTAAAATAATTATATCCCTCAGAGGTTCGTCATCATAATTGTTTTATCAAAGGAAACAAAATTTATAATGGAATTTAAAAATTTGCGCTTTTAATTCTGCACTGTAATTGCGTTATTCTCCGAACAAACAGTTATCGAGAAATAGAAACCCAATAATGGTATATCTATTGAAAGCACCGGTCGAGGGAGTTTTCCGCATCCCAAATTCATTAAAGTCTCTCTTATCATTACCGCAACATCCGACCGGTTGTTATCTTTCGAAAATTCTTCGATCGATTCTTCAATTTCCCAATGCCAGCTGTTTTTATCGTAATACATTAAGCATTTTACAATAATATAACATGTAAACACAACGACAAAAACAACCATAGAAAATATATCGTCAAAAGTACAATTTTAGTTTGAAGATCCACGGAACTCTTTTCGTCATCCGCTATCTCAAAGAACCATCGTATCTTTTCGCACCCTAACAATCTCCCATTCTCAACTTCCGTCGCATCTGCATTCCGTAAATCAGAGTTCAGTTTCACCGAGAGAAAGATTGCGTACGAGAGAAAACGAGAAACAGAGTATAAGTGTAGTGTATAACTTACGCTGGTTACACCATAAATAAATGCCCTCCTGGCAAGAGGACCTGGTCCGTCGACAGTTTTGCCGTCATCCTCGGGGCCCCAAGAAGCGCTATATATGTCGATGTGATCAGGATTCAATCCCAGCGCTCTGGCTTCGACGGCATCGTTTACCGGGCCATCGAGCATTCGCACGCCTGAGAACACGAGAGGTATGTGCGTGAGATAGCTTTCCTTGTCGTTGCTTATGCGCCATCATTTCAACGGAATTTCCATAGCCTTCGAGGGAAACTTATCCCCCTGACTCCTTGCTTCTTTACATCGCTGTAGAATTCTTAAGTATATACATATTACAGAGTGTACCGGGTATTCGATATCGCGAGAACAAGTCACTTCCACGGCTGATGTGACGGTGCTGTTAAATCGAATACGGATTATTGACAGTCACTTTAATCGAAACGAGCCAATAGAATTATCGGAGGCACGATACGCTCGCTAAGAATAACTTCGTCGGAACGACTCTAAATAGCCAACAGTGTTACTGACTCCAAGACAGATTATAAGTCGCGAAAACAAAATTGCATCGGGGAAAAAGAGTTGTGTCAATGAGAGAGCTTGTTCGATTGAGCGAGAGAAGGATGGAAGGGAATGAGGTGCTGTTGAGAATTTACCGGGGATTGGTTTTGACTTGTGCTAACGGGGGAACTGTATTTTGAAAGTCGGACAAGAGATACATTTCGTATGAAATGTTGATGATTATTTGTGGAACTTCGGGCAATCCAAGATACGAAGTTGGAGGGAACGAGAAATAGTACATGTTCGTGTCTGTGTTTCTTTGGAGAAGGAAATTCTCTTAAATGGAAAGAGTCTGTTTTTCATTTTGTTTATTAAAGTTGTTGTTGGAAAATTTGATTGTCAAATTATTTAGTAAGTTACTTGTACCAGGAGGTAAATGCATAAACAATAATCTTATATTCGGATTGACTGCAATTCTTAACTGTGTTTTAACTGCTTTTATCTAAATTACGGTAATAATGTATGTACGTAGGAAGTGGTAGAGTTAGGACGTAGCTTGCTAACATTTTTCAAGCGCAAAAATAGAGCGCGATAACGCTCGTTGGCATTTTTCAGGTATAAAAGAGAAGAGCGATAACGCTCCTCGACATTTAAATGGTTAACGCGAATTTATCTGCGAAAGATTATTGTGACCGACGATGTAAAAATTTTGTGTAAATCCAGATGCCTTATTAATTTCTGCCTAAAACATTCTTCTGCCTTCATTTCCTGAACTTATAAAATTCCTTGTAATCGATGGACTTTTACGGTACATTGCAGCAATCTTCGCGATTATCATGCTGAAAATAGCAACGTTAAAGAAATTTTCTCGATGCAATTGGATTCCCAGCTAACACGAACTCGCGAATTCCTTGCCATTCCAATTTTCCCTTATAGAAAAAATTCATTAACACTTTTGGAAAGTTTGTAAAAATAACTTTAATGCAGCGGAGTATTGATTTCGCGAACATGGCAGCAAATACGAACAGGCATCGCGGGGAAATGTTACAAAAGAATTCTAGTACAACGCGGAATTCACGAGTGAACGAGACATGATTCGCGAAAGAGATTATTCAAGCGTTTCGAATAACTCTCGTATGATCAAATTTTGCAACTGGTTTCCATTAAACAGTTCCATTTCCCTGTCTTTCATCCCCGTAACTTTCTAGTTCAATTGCAGTGATGAAAATAATAATTCGTTGTTATGTTACACGAAGGGGGAAACTATAAAAGAGATACAGAACCCACTGGTGGCTGCAGTTACATTTGCTCTTAACTGTTACTACTTGTTTTTTACATCGAGGACACTGGTAAATGAAAATATAAAGTGCGGGAAATAAAAGACAGTAGGAAAGGGTGGGGGATGGAAAGAGAAAGACCAAGAGAGCGCGCGCGCGAGAGAGAGATATGAAAAGTATGATACATATTTGTTTTACCGTATTACAGAGGAATGGGTGTTATCTTTGAGTACCAAGGAAGTTATTTTCTGCTGAGAATTTATCCTGCGGATATGGCGTGCGATTTTCACCCTGCTGGCTCTCTCCTGTCACTACTCCTCTTATTACAACTTGCTACTTTTTACCAACACAAGTGTACCACTGGTACGTAGTAAAAATGAGAATTTTTATATTTTTTGATGTATATGAAATTTGCTAAATCCTAGATACATGGTAAAAGAAAACGATACATGTTTTATACATAGGAGATACCGTGCAATATTAGCATCTATGGCACTTTGTAAAACACGAATGAGTGATTCTAGAAATCGGTGAAGTTACGGCGATCTTTTATTGATTTTGCGACAAAACGATAGAATATTTTATCGGGGAAAATGGACTTGCACAGTGTGCATGTAAGGTTTTAAGGATGTCAGAATTGTATGTTTCTATCAAATACATGAAATGTTCTCTTGGAAAAAGAGAATGGTGAAGATTCAGCGACCTTTTACTAATACCGTGATAAAGGATAAAATATGAACAATATTTCAACAGCGATATATAGCTTTGGCAAGCGAACGTGCACAATTTTAAAAGCTTAAAACTAATGCTTTGAAACGAGCTAAATATTATAAAAGCACAGCTTTTTCGATGGCACTGCATCAATTAAGCGTTATACATTTTTCTCTTAATAGTCATTTAAACAAAGTAAATCATTTGCCATTAAATATATGGAAAGAGCAGAGAAAAGTACAAATTTTTATACAAAATGTTTTCGTTCTGTCTTAATTGTACGTGAAGATTTTCTGCCCAAGAATACTTGCAAAGAAATGTATAAAATTAAAAATATTCGAGCAAAAAATTGAAGATATGTAGACAAAATGGTGATAGAAATTTATTAAACTTTATATCTTCAAGAATTAAATTTGTCAATTCAATATTGTTCACCAGAAGAAGAAATGTCACTATTTCATCGTTATTCTTTTTATTTGTTATCTGTTCAAAGTCTCTTTTATGATTCCCTAAATACTTGAATACTTAAACAAGCACAGTCAGTACTTTTCACTACTTAACACTAGAACTACCAAACCAGTCAAAATGACTGTTACACAGTTTCTTCCAAAAATTCTCCAAGTTTATAGGAGAGTCATAGAATAGTTATTCTACATCCATCTCATAAAACATAAATTACCGAATCGATCATCTTTTCCACCTCTGAATTCCCCTTTTTTCAAAGTACTTATTTAATATATTTAGATATAACAGATTTAACGCCGGTAGTTCTAGTGTTAATGTAATGTATTACCGAAGAAATCTTGATTTTTGAGATATACCGAAACATCGTAAAATTATTACAATATTCCGTAGAGTTCATCTCGACATAAAATTCATTGTAATAAAATGTAAGTTCCAATGGGGGATAGCAGGGAGCGGTAAAGAGTTGAGCCTTATCGCCGCGACACAGTCACGTATCGCACGTCCCAAAACAACAAATGCTCGACGAAAATTTTCCTACAAAACTAGAATGTTCCTGCGCATAAATACAAAATGAATAGAAAATTCCCATCTACCTGCGAGCAACACTGTGGGACTGTATTCAAACAATATGCTTCATGGTATTCTTAAAAATTAACATTTTGATACTCTATCACGCAATATAAAATGTTCGGTGGTTCTGCACCCACCAAAAACATTACGTCTTAGGCGAAATGATCATAGTACTTAAAGCTGCAAGAATACAGAAAAATATCAAGGGTTATGGTTGTTATGAAGAAAAGCTCGGTACGAGTTCAAACCCTGTCATCTCTTGGAAATTTTTCCTATGTGATATGTATAGTGTATCTGGCCTCGATGGTTTGAAACCCACCAAAAACAGGAAATACTGATTGAGATGGTGGTTAAAGCCGAAAAAAAATAAAAGGCACGTGAAAGTGTTAGGAATACATCATAAAATATTTAAAAATAACAGAATGACAAATTTTCTGAGTTTTATTCCTACCTTAAAGAATCTGGGATTGCAGTTGTGCGATCGGATTTTTAGTTCATTGTATGTGCTACAATAGAATGTTATAGATCGAGGAAGTATTAGGAGATTCCAATAACTTTATGTATGGAAATTCAGTCGTGACTTCCTTTTATTCAATCTACGTGACATTATCTATTTGCGTGTAAAATTTGGAGATCGATTCGTAATATAACCACCACAGTGATGCAGAATACAGAATACTTTTATAAAGACTTTATCGAAGTTTGCGTGACAAAAGGACCGCGAGAAGTTGAGATTATTTATTTTTATGAAAGTGCGTGGGATCGTATGGTAATCCAAAATACGTAAAATGGAATATACGATTCATACTAATACGATTTCTGAAGATCCAATTCAACCTATAAAATAAAAAAAGAGGTGTTTCCTCTGCTACGTGATTTACTCTTAAATTATAATAGGCGAAGAAAATTCATAAGTAAAAATTCAATTACTTCATAAATTCTGCCAACCACTGGAAACAAAACCCTTAAAAATAAGTAATTAAATAAGTCGTACAAGTGAAAAAGAATTTTGTAAAATTTTATTCATGTAGGTCTCTGAATTTCATGATGGTATTAGTTTGCATTCTGTAAATTTCTTTCTACATGGTATATTATATAAAGTATGTGCAAAAAGTGAACGTGCCAGTTTCACTTTGAGAGTGGATTTCACCCCCTAGGTTGAATTACGCGTAAAAATGAAATATACCGTTATTTGCGCCATGAACTATTATTACTCATGTTTCAGACTACATTATCTTTTGGCAAAAAAATCAAGCGCTTCTTGCTTCGTATCCTTTACCAAAGTACTTTACGTAATTCACCGGAGAAAGTAGGATGCTAAATTCATAATTTGAATTGTTTAGTTAGATAGTATCATCTATTGTTAGGTACTGACAAAAATTCAACACTTTCGCTATTAGGTATAACTAATTATTATAATCCAAAATTTGGCCACAGGACATCTCAATGTCTCAATGTGTCTGTTCAGAATGATCTCCCGCTGAAAACATTAAATACTTCTAATTTCAAATATTTTAACCCCTTGTCCTACGAATTCTTTTGTGCCTGCCTCCGCAATGATTAAAAATTTAATTGCTAAAATAAAAATCTGCCGGTAGTTCCTGATATACCTTAGAACTTAATGGAATATTAATAACATAGAAATAATTTTATCGCGTGGTGTCCTACTGACATATTCAATTTGATAATTTCTGAGAAGCTCAAAAATTTCCTATTCCATCTAGCGCATCACGAGTGCCACTCGTGATTGTAGTGCAAGGGGTTAACGAGACTTCGAAGTTTTATTAAAGTTCCAACACATTACACCTAGAATCTTATTGATTAGTCATCGATTATTTTTTACATAGACAGCAACACATTTACGGTTTTTCGACACAACGAAAAACCAAAGGTCGCCCTCTTTCCAATTTATCACATCTCATCATCATCTCACAGTAATCTTTCAATATTCGATTCGCGCAATACTGTATTTCTATCAATTTTAATATTTTCGAAAAATTCTTTTTCACTGGATCGATCAATGTTACGTTCTCCAGTCTATTAATTTCGAAATTCTCACCTCCGATGCTGGAATTGTAAGCGACGCCAACGCCGCAATACTGATTGAACGCTACCGCAGCGACTTCCCCGGCGCATCGTGTCCCATGTTTGTTGTCACCGTTGTCCCTAGGCATTGGGTCGTCGTCGTTGTCGTTAATATCCGTACTGGCTTCGTGATCGTAATTCAGTGCCAGATCAGGATGATTCGTTTGTATACCGTCATCTAAGATCGACACAACGACACCTTTGCCGGTATAACCCTTCTGCCAGGCGGGGCCTAGATTCATGTCATAGCCATCTTTGGCGCCGCCATTCTAAAATTGGAAAAAAAGCCTTTTTTTAAGTATGTATTATACAAATACATACATCTATATATATTATTTTATTCTATTTTATCTTATTTTACTCTATGTGCTGTTTATTATACACCCTGGGCGATCACCCGGGTGACACAAATAATTACTGAAATTACATGCAGCACCCCCAGAGGGCATTGTCCTCTGTGGGGAGCATTAACTGAAAATAAAGAAGAATTTTGTCTGCTTGATAAGAAACTGTCGTCATTTAACAACTTTTCAATCGAAAGTTATGGTGGATATGGAGTTAAAGGCTGTGACTCCAATTTAATGTGTGTGACAATGAGTGCAAGTCCCCTTCATCTGTGGGGTGCTTTTTTCTCAATTGTAATTTAGTTTATCTTTTTGTCTAGAAATTCTTAACTCTGATATTTGAAAGTATAGAGTCGAAATTTGCTAATATTTAACACTACAACTACCAAACCAGTCAAAATGACTGGTACACAATTTTTTCCAAAAATTCTCCAAGTTTATAGAAGACTCTTACAATAAATATTCTATGTCCATCTTAAAAAAAACATAAATCACCGAGTCAATTATCTTATCCGCCTCTTGGTCCCTCCTTTTCAAAGTACTTATTTAATATTTTGAAATATGATAGATTTAACGCCGGTAGTTCTAGTGTTAAATAACCTGTCGAGGTATTTTAATAACTCGTACTTTTTATTGAATATTAACCACAAAGAACAGTCAATTTCATTGCCGGTATGAAGTATATAGATAGTTTTCTTCTATAGTCGATACTATATATATATAGCTCAAAGCAATAGGTCAAATATCAATATTGCTAGGGTTATTAAACACAAACACACGTGTATATCAGTTTCTCTTCCTGCACCTGTACACATGTTTACCTTTCCGTGCCAATATTTCAGATACTTGAAACCTTATTCCAAATAAAGATTATTTAACTGTAGTAAACTGATTGTTGTCCGAGGATGTTTCGAATAGCTTTTAAACAGAATAAAAACTTCAAACGGTTTGGTATAAATATATCTCCATATGTACATGTATCAGTCTGGATTTGGGAATAGCATGTTCACGAACGTAGAGGTTAATGATTTGCCGTTCTTTAGAAAAATTTGAAAAAGACTTCATAAGACACTCAAGTCAACAATAACACTAACAAAAAGTAAGGAGTTCTGGTGTTTCATAAATCGACTTTTGATCCGGCAAGATCACACGATCCAAAGGAGTTTCGTGATGATTTTACCGAGTAGGCCATAATTATTTTATAAATTTAGGTCTTCTGTTGGACCGTATCTTTAGAATTATACTTAATTATTTAAAATTCACGAAGATCTTTTCCGAATGATGAAATATGTTTAATTAACATGCAATCGATACAATTAACATTTTTTATTAGCTATGTTCTTGAATGAAATCAATAATGAACATATAATGAGGGTCTGGAACAATATAATGCTTATAAGACGCCATAGAAAATACCTAACAGCGAAATGTCAGCTATGGGTAAAGTAATTAAAATTTATTTCGTTTGAAACTTCAATGAATATAACGGCAACCAATTGAATTTCCGTTTGGCGCTGCAGCACTGGAAATTTTATTGCCACTTTATGGAATACAAATTTCATGCAGTGACATTTTATCGTCACCATAACTTCTTCCCGTCGATTCCTGCTATGTATTCAAGCCAGAAATACATCACCTGCGTTTCAACTGCTTTGAGTTTAAAGTCACCTGGGCAAGGATAAATTCACCTGCTGACTCTTTTGTATTACATTTTCTAAACTAATTATGAAATAATTCTCGAAACATTTTCTGCGCCAGTAAAAACATCTTTACCGGAATTTCCCAACTCATATACTCTCAATCATTCATAGAAATTCTATCTTCAGCATTATCTATATAAGTGAAATTTATCTGATAATACTGTTACATCGTACTTTCTAAATTGGTTAGAAAATGATGATGTTGAATATTTTGCGTGTCACTGGAACTATTCTAAGCTTTTTCCATTTTCTTTCGTATTCTTTAATTCTACCAATTCGCCTTTCTAGTTTGCCTAACCTCTTGGTGACCTTAGATAGGCGATATTTTCTTTAGAAAGGGAAGACCCTTCCGATAGGGGCGGTCCTTTTCCCTAATTAGGATTTGGGTCCTTTTAGATCAGGTTTGGGAATATCTAGCAGTTGATTCATTCGTCAGTAAAACGATCAGAGGACAGTTGTATGGAAATATCTTTATAGGTGGCTGTAATATAAATGGAAACGAATAATTTCATACAAAGCGAGAAATTCTACAAATTTCCTTCATTTTAATTGCAACGTCAAAACAATATCAAGCTAATCTGTTCGATTGGGTTGATCTTATTTAGATAGAGTAAATTTACTTGGCGTCAGACCGCAGTGCAGTAAGTCAAATCTTTATCTGCAAAAAGGGGGCAGATCTGCGCGATAAGCAAAAACGAGGGATAAAAACGAGAGAGAAGAACGACACAGCACGTTAAAATTCCAAGCGAAATTTGACGGGATCGCTTTGATATTTTTGCACTGGCGTTATCGGTGACGTTTAAAATCCGAGGAGAAAAAAAGTATTCCGAGCACAGATATATCGTTGGCGTTGCGTGATTCTCGGGGACTGGGGTTCATATTTTACGGTCGGCTTTTACTTTATTCGCTCATAATCGACTGATTATCATAGGAAGCACATACATACATAATAGTACGTTTATGTTTTCTCGACAAATTTGCATGGTAAATGTACAGCATTGGAAACATATTAATGCTTCGTTCGGTGCATTCAGTGATGGTAACTGTTCGCCAGTAAATGAAAATTTTAAAGGACACATGGTCGAATATTTTGGAGCGTCAAAGTGTTGTAGAAAAATCCATTCAACCAGTAAATATGCAGCGATGTATATTGTTGCTATTATTATTTTCGTTATCGTTGTGAATACTATAATTATTAAAGTGTGTGGAGAAAAGATAAAGGATATTTAGGATAAATTATTTTCACGGTGGAATCAGGTTGAATTTTCAATTTTCAATAAAAAGTTTGCACGTTGATGCAAGACGAAAGACTCGAAAAATTCGGAATTCTTTCTATGCTAAAATTGAAATATTCTTGACCGCTGGTTTGCTCTAATATTTAATATTCAAAACGGTACCAGAGTTAAAACGGAAATATCATGCTGCTGCGTTTTATTTCATTATGCTTTTAACAAAATAAAATATTCGTGTTTGAGAAGAGTTGTTTCTGTACAAAATTAGTAAAATTGTATTATATAAAAGAAGCAAATTGTTTTACAGAATTAATTTTCTTAAAAGTGGAGACTGATGGAGAAAAGGAAATGTGTATTTAATATTGAAGGAAATCCTATAACAAATAATTTTCATCGTGTTCTATCGCTCTTTGAATCATAAAATTTTGGTTTGAATTTATTTTTGTTATCTGTAATCCCTCGTGAGACGTTCTATCATTTCTAAACGAGCGAAGTACCCTTTAAAAAGAGATTAAGAAATATTATCTTGCACCTTTGCACTTTTTATGTACCGCTACTATTACTGGCTACTGGGTAGGTATATGGTAAGAGGAGAGTGTCGCTCGCACCGCCTGTCGCCATCATATCAGTCCCGGAAATCCGTGATCGACTAATGATAACCGAAAGCAAAACACTTCTTTCGTCGTTCACTTGACGACGTAATGAATGTGCAACATTATCAGCCAGTGACGCGTTAGAATCGAAAATAACGTCGGAACGGGGAATGTCTCTATCCGTCAGGCGAATCAGAACAAATCAGGTGCCAGAGGACTTCTCTCATGTATGCGAGCTTTAGGCGGTGCGAGCGACACTCTCCCCTTACCCCGTGCCTCATACCGAGTGCCATCTCTGGCCATTGCGAACAGTACATAAGTTTATTATGTGATAATGAAGTTTGTACTTTATATTTGTACATTTTAATGAACAACTTTGCAAAAAGTTCCGGCGACAGAGAAGAGAATTTTTGTGAACCGTGCGGACGTCAAAGTGTTAACACATTTTAAGCGTGTATTTTCTCCTAAAATTCTTACCATATCGCGGGCGATTTTCTGCAATACGCGTGCAAAATTACTTCTGCATAAAATAGCTATAACTTTTGAACTATGGGTTATTTTTTAATATACTTTCAGTTTCTTTTTAAAAAAGAATTCCATTATTCACTTTGTTTTGTCTTCTCCCGCGCTTTGATAATAGTATGCACGAAACGAGTTTAGACGTTTCCCGCTTAAGATGTGTTAATATACTACTCAGCCTGAATCGAGGCCGTTAGTTCACACTGTCCGTCTCTCTTAGTAACTAACAACACATCAGCTACACATCGCTTTGAAATTTCCATGCGACGTATCAACGATAAGAATTTTCACGGTCGAATTTCGTGAAAAGAATTTTGAACTTTCGGATTGACAGCGTCGACGATGCAAAGTGCATCGCGCTTTCCTCGGTGCTGCCGGCGGAAGATCATGGTACATACATTGCAAGCCCGAGGGAGAAGGCAATGGGTACCATTGTCTCTTTCGATTCGTTCCTACCTCCGGTCCCTGGCGTGTAACTACAGCAGATGATAAAAAGCACCTTGGATCGGCTGCTACCAGGAGAAACAACCCATGGTACAAGTGCGTGTTTACCACTGGTCTACAAAATTGAACTTTTTTTGCCCAAAGAATATTTATGTTGATTCTTATATATTTTTTGATATGAAGACCGTTTCTCTCTATCAGACTCCATTTGTGAGAAAATCAGTTTTGAAAAAAATGCATATTTTAAACTTTCAGAATTTTTTGTATTTTAACCGGAAGAGTTAATAACATTTTTGGTATAAAATGATTCTATAAACTCTCCCAAATATGACGGTGCGTATTACTTTAATGTTATAAATACTGGTATAATTCATCTTTAAATTGTGAATGAAACTGGACACTATTGTTTATTCATATGATATGATTTTACCAATATAACACTTTGTTTAATGTAGCGTTATTGTCATAAAACAACTCATGTACTTTTAAAGAATTAATGTACTTGTAAAGCAAGCTATAATACTAGCGCGGGTGAAAAGCTGCGCTGAGAATTACTGGCGGCACTTTGTGTCTTGCGGAATTATTTTAATTTCTTAACCGAAAACAAAATCTGTGCTGGAACTTTCAATTATGGTTTTCTCAAGAAAAATATCTGCTCTGTCGCCTACTGCCATTAGAATTTCTCCTGTACGTCTAGTTTTTAAGATAAATAGGGAAATATCCACAAAATACAAAAAATTCTGAAATTATCTGCAGTTTTTTTCAAAACTTACTTTCTCAAAAACGGAGTCTGATAGAGACAAACAGGCTCCAGATTCGCGGTCAGCGTAACAAAATTCGTAAGAATCAGCAAAAATATTCATTGGGCAAAAAATCGTGTAGACCAGTGTACTCGATCGATTTATTCGTTCGGGAAACAGTGAATGGTACAGGGAAATGTTTTATTTTTGTCGGGACTCACATTTTCGTCGGGTAAATTTCTTGTGGCAATAAAGAAAGTATTTATATTAGCATTTTTAGAACGTTGACTATTTTTGAGAATTTGTAAGAAGTATGGCGACGCTAGTGAATTCATTCGGAAACCATATATGGGAATGTTTATAAAATGCAGAGTAACAGGAATTTAGTTGTTCTTCTATTGACAATATGAGTTTTTCATAATTATTTTTTTATGATATATGTGGGGCTGTGATATATATTTTATTACTTTTGCTTCCTGCTACGGCAGAATTATAATGTTTTATCTAACAGAAGAACAATTGTTTTTTCTCGTTGCGTCATACTAATGTATTTTGTACTACTAATTTTAAACCTTCGTTACATTAGTGAAACTTCGACTTCTTTGAAATGGACGATAAAATTACATGACATATATAAAAATAAGAAAGCTCTTCCTACAGATGGAATACGAGCAAGTAATTCCAGGTTAAGGGAATTGTAGAAAACCAATTAATTTTGAAAGAAAGTTTCTCATCCGATAAAAATAAATTCCACGCAAAATCGCCAAGTACACCATTCATTCCTCAAGAAAACGTCAAAATTATTTCCGTCCGTCACGTAACTCACGTTTTCTTTAAATGTCGCTGAATTCCCCCGAAATCCGAATATCGAGTCATGCATAAAACATGCACCGCGGAAGAAAACGTCAAAATTATCACCATCCACCGCGTTATTCTCATTTCACTTAAACGACGTCGAATTTCTGGATAACTGGAATCCGACGAGTACGACGAACGGATTCCCATATTTCGCTGACGCTACCGAGAAGTTCAAATTCAACCGCGATCACGAGAGAGAACCGGGGTCTTTCTCCTCTCGCGCCCCCCATAATTCTTCCTACGTCGCTCGAAACGATCGTTTTCGGTATAGTAATCGGTATAGTCAGCAGCGTAGGTTGCCCTCATCGGTTCGAGAACAAACGGCCATAGAATATTCGTATTACGAGAACCGGATAATAACAATGAGATGTTTTTCGCCAGCAAACAGGATTTTGGGCTTAAAACAAACGCGCACCCTTTCGTTGAACAGCCGCGCGCGTAAATATCGGTCAAACCGTTATTCGATGATTTAGTCGCACGACGGGTATGTGTTTAACGAACCGAATAATCGCATAACGAACGAACAATTGGATATTTACGCCGACACTCGTACGGATGACCAAGTGTTTGATCGTTCTCACGGAATAAAATTTGACAAATTATCTCGACATGATAAACGGCAGCGCGAAGTTTCGCGAGATTTTCGTTCGTTGCGCCATTGATGACCGTTAACGCTTTGACGATTCTATGGTGCAGGTTGAGACGGTTAACGTGAAGAATGGTGTTTAGTTAAAATGTTTACTGTACATTACTTTGCAAGAATATTGTAACAGTTAGAATCTGGGAATCATACATGTAGCTATATTAGTTTGGTGCATATGAAATGTCGGAGTGTATACCGCGAAATTAAAATACCACAGTTTTTGCAAAATGAATGTTCATCAATGAAAATAATTTCCATCGACATCAATACACTTCTACCAAAGATTTACAAGGGCTTTTATACGATTTTTAGTCAAATCTGAGTTTTTAGAAAGAATAAAATTGGAGGCGACTGTTTTCAGGTTACCTTCATTATTGAATTTTTTTTCTGTAATAAAACGGTCTAAGTCTTTATAAATGTGATAATCCGTTAAAGGAAGATCAGGTGAATAAGGTGGGTACCGAAAATTTCATGTTTTAATTCACGAAATTTTGTTGAACTCACTTTTCACGGATATGTAATTGCATTGTCGTGCAATAAAGTAGGCCCCCGCCGATTAATTGAAACCGAACGCAGTATTTTCAATTCTACGAGCATTTGTTCATTTTTTTACAGTATCTGTTAGTAGTAATGCTTTCAACGCCTTGGAAAAAAGGAAGTTCCGCTTTCCATGTATAGATAGGACATCATTGTGGCATACGGTTGTGGGTCTACCACGAGGCGCCTTTTGAAGATTCTTATATCCAGAACGAAACTATTTGAACCAACATTGTACGACTTTTTTTTATTAACAATTGCCTCCCATATGCTCTGTTTATATTAACACTTTACCGACCGGTAGCCTATTAATAGGCTTTTTGTCACCAACGCTTAGACTTTTAGTTTATTAATCGATTCCCACGGCAATCACTAATTTGTTATTTATTATTGTAGTGGAACTGTGGTAAGGAGTCGATGAGAAGCATTTGTAATTTTCAAAGAGATTGTAATTTTTTTTAAGCAGTCTAAGCCGAAACAAATCCTTTAAAGTGGGTAGAATGCTCAAACAATAGCGGTCGGTAAAGTGTTAAGACTTGCAGCTGCAGCATTATTACCAAGTTTAAATTCATATCGGTTTACTACTCGTGTTTCACTACTATTCGCGTTGCATAAAAAAGTGTATTTTTTTAAATAAATTAGGTGCCTTCCAAATAAAATACATCTCAATATTGAGTGTATAGACCAAACAACCTGTTTCAACTGTAAAAGTATTCATTTCACGGCTGCCTATTTACAAAATATGGCTAAAATGTAGTGTGTAGACCTAATCCGACATTTCATATGCACCAACCTAATACATTTTCGTTCAAATATCCTTCTGTTAAAGAGAATAGTTGAACACGTTTCTGACACAATTCTCTGTATTTTTGAATTCCATGAAGCATCCGGTAATATCTAAACGTAACATGTGCTCTATTCGTTCGTACTATTTCGTTCAGCATAAAAGTAACTTACACCCAAAACTAATCGTGAATTTATTTGATCAAAACTCTTTATTTCTTGCAACACTTAAGCCTCCCTTTCGGATCGCCAAACCATTCTGAGAAACAATTTCAAACATAAACCCCAAAAAGACGCCGAGAGCCATTAACCACGGGGTCTTTTGTTGGAAAAGTAACCGATCGTAATTTCTTGCCAACGTCGAACGAAAAGGAGAGCCCTCGGCGAATGCCGGCGGAAATCGAAATGGTACGACACGCTAGGAATTGATCCGAATACGTTATAACCGTTATCGGATGTCGTTAAGTCGGCTTGGAGACCGGTATTCCTGTCACGTAGTTCGTCTTGGTCGATTTGAAGGAAGTAGAATCGAAGGGCCCACTTACCAGGTACCACTGTTCCTTAAAGAGTGGATCCGTGAACAGGTTTTGGAGAGGTACGCCCCTATTTCTTTGCCGATGAAACGTGGCCTGCCTCGGCCGGGGACCAAAATCATCGAAGTACGGTGGGTAATCGGCGAAACCGAAGGACGTTGCCCCGAAGTCTCTCTTTTTGCGCTTCTTCTCGTGCTGCTGTTGGAACCATCGTACCTGGAAAGATACAAAAACCCGTTTTTCTGTGATTCCCAACGTCTGGTTCTGAGGAAATAGAGACACGAAGGACGAGAATGGAATACATTGGATTGTTCGGAAAGTAATTTCGTTTTTTCCAGCAGAGGACATAATTTTATTTATTCACAATCAACTTCGCACTTAAGCAGCACTGTCATTAGGGGAAGGTAGCCTAATTTGGACCGTAGCCTAATTTGGACCGCTGTGATATCCAAAGATTGATAAAACCTGTGCGATTTGAGGTAGGCATCTTGTTATACGTAGATGTAGACGAAGTTAATGCAATCGTGTTTGTAAAGAAACGCCTCGTGGTTACATTGAGAGAAGTGTTATTTGTTTGACTAAGAAGAAACTTTGTTATTTCGACTTAAGAGTGAAAGCCGTTAATTCGTCTAAACGTAAGTAATTACAGGACTTATTATATCATCACAAAGCTTACTTATTTATCTATAATTTGCAGTTACAAATTTGAGAAGTTATGTTAGTTTGACGTTTTTATACAATATCAAGCATTAAATATTCAAGTTGCCCAAGTTGGACCGAAAACAGTTGCCGAAATTGGACCGGTCCAATTTCGGCAACGACATTTCTTTTATAGATAAATTAAAATGAAAACTCTGTTCGCAATTAAAAGGTTCTTTTGTTGTAATTGTCGTTAAGAAAGGTAATGGTCCAATTTAGGAAACTAGCGGTCCAATTTAGGAAACCGGTTTCCCAAATTGAACCGATGACACGATTTTTTTGAATTCAATTTTCACCGTTATAAATGGTTTTTAAAATTTAATAAATGGTTTCATTTTGAAGGTACACTTAGTGAGTTTCTTTTCTACTACTTAATTTTTACTGACACTTCTTCCGTACTTCTATATAGTGAAGAATATAAAATTGGTCCAAATTAGGCTACCTTCCCCTATATACTTTGTCAGCTGATATAGCAAGGCTTCTTCGTGAAAAAATTCCTTTGATTCTGCACAATAGCTTTTGTTTGGTGCCCTATCAAATATGAAAAGTCGAAAGCAACATTTTCGGCATATTTTACTTTTTTATTATCGAAAAGGTGTAAATGTTGCTCAAGCAAGAAAAAAATTATTGGATGTGTATGGAGAAAATATATTGACAGAACGACAGGACCAAAACTGGTTTGCAAAATTTCGTTCCGGCAATTTTGATGTTGAAGATGCGCCACGTTCTGAAGGCTAGTTGAAGCCGATGAAGACAAAAGAAAGGCATTGATTGATGCAAACCGCCGAATAACAATTCGAGATCGCTGAGAGATTAAATTTATCGAATTCGGCCGTTCATGATCACGTGAAACGCCTTGGTTTAATTTCAGAACTCGACATATGGGTTCCACATGTCCTTACAGAAAGAAATTTGCTCCGTTGCATTGACGTCTGTGATTTGTTTCTCAAACGTCATGAAAATGATCCATTTTTGAAGCGAATCATCGCTAGGGACGAGAAATGGGTTGGATTACTACTTGTTCCGGTCTCTAACAAATTTTTTGGACGGCAAA
The DNA here is from genome assembly GCA_963989415.1 of Cerceris ruficornis. Taxonomy (NCBI): domain Eukaryota; kingdom Metazoa; phylum Arthropoda; class Insecta; order Hymenoptera; family Crabronidae; genus Cerceris; species Cerceris ruficornis. Next base: position 41,520,587 of record OZ022517.1, read on the forward strand.
ACCTTTTCTTCAAATGATGTCGTCAAAAATGCCTTAGATCAGTTTTTTGCCAACAAAGATCAAAAGTTTCATGAGCGTGGAATCATGCTCCTGCCAGAAAGATGACAAAAGGTTTTGGATCAAAATGGAGAATATATAATTCAATAAAATATTTATATACTATAAGAAAATCGTCTTTTAATTTCATCAAAGAAAACGAAATTACTTTCCGAACAACCGAATATATTACTGGAGCTGTGGTATCGCTATAATTGTGATAGATAAATAAATTTCCTGTTTTATTGTGCCCCATGAGTTTAATAGTGACATCAATAATAGGTAGAATAATACGATTATATTCTTCTGGCTTAAAGAATTTTTACGTTTGTAGGTTGAGGTGCTATGTTGAGGTTTCGTTATTGGGCATGCTAGTTGATTAAAAATTTCGTTTACTCTAATACCTAAATATTGGGGCTACTTCATATCAATCTTTAATTTCTTATTTTTCGTCAATTTCTCAATTCTCATTTCTATTAGGAGTATCGGAAAAAATAAATATACACTTATTTTCTACGAGAATTTTCTATTTCACTTTTTTATTTTTCAATCTTTATCAATCTTTAATTTTTCTAATAAGTGCATAGTCAGTGTTATTTATTTGTCATCACATTGTTTGTATTTTTTATTATTTTTCAAGGAATTTCGCTGTAATATCGTGCAAGTTAAAATAATCTCTGACTACTTTGATATATATTAATCTTGGGTTTTACTTATTGGTTTTGAGATCACTAATAAAATGTTTTTATCTAAACAACTCGGGCACCCTTATCATTAAAGAATGATATTTTTTAATAGCGCTGGTAAAAAAGAATATACATTAATCTGCCAACAACGTTTGACTCATTGCAATATAAATTTACATCCTGAATTTATTTTCCATTATAACACAGTTAACACGTTCACTTCCAGCGTCATGTACGTTGCGTGGCACGCCCAATCTTGCACTCTGTGTAATTTGTCGTTGACAAATTAAAATGTGTGAACTGCAAATCAGTGTCACACACATATGTGATTAATACATTTAGCATTAATGCATGTTAAATTTTAGAATAAATTTATAGATCAAGGTGCGTGTTGTTATGCAAAATAAATCTACCAAATGTGATATAAATAAAACTACTAAAATATAGTGTACGTGGTGGAACTAAAAAAATTCTCCAGATAAATGTAATGTTAAATTCTCTCATTTCTCGCTGTTTTTCGTCGACATCTTTACAGTTTACGAAGTAATTTGGTTAATAATGAGATATATGTGGATTACCAGGTCGTGCAATTGACAATCGATGACACGGAAAATTCTGATTTTTATGAAAGTTTGAAAAAGGATATATAGTGCAAAGGATCAAAGAAATCGTAACAATTTGCTTTATAAAAAATATCAGGTTCTTGAGACTGTTAACGTCAAATGTAATGCAGTTAATATAACTGCCAGCTGACTTTTTGAAAAATTCTTAATTTTCTACTTTGTTGTTTCTAATTTCTCGATTTCAAACAGTGCAATTCCTCTGATTTGCTACGTTTACCTTGTAAACGTTGACAAAAATTCCACGATGACAACGTTTCTTGAAAACGTATTTATTTATTGCCTTCAAATATATCACATTAACCATCGGTAGTTCAAGTGGCACATTACGATTATCCAATAATAATTCCACTGGTAATATCCTTCTTTAAATTATTCAACAATAAGTTACAATATAAAAAAACACACACACAATTATCAAAATTAACAGAAGCCTAAAAGTCCAAAGGATAGAATATCACAATGAAGCCGACATCCCCAACGATTTCTCGAAACCTCATGAAAGAAATGCTTCCCCAATTAATCAGAATGATCGATCACCACCATCAACATCCGCCGTGCAAATAATTCGAGCATTCAAGTTTCCACTGCAAATATCGATCCGCACCGCGCGATTTTGCCCGAGCCATTTATAATGCATGCCACGTTTCCATGGGTGGGCGAGGGTCCAAGTATTTGCATCGGTTATTAAAAATTTCGCGGTGTGTTTAGCCGTGCAGTTGGTCGGTTACACGGTTCGCTTTTTAACTAATTCCGCGTACGTAGGCCTCCCTCTATCCGGGCATCGTTTTCACGGGGAATCTAATCGCCGACTGTCTACGTGCACCGGCCCCGAAATGGAAATTCCGCCGGTGCGAATTTCCCCGGCTGCTGCCTTGTAAATTGTGCCATCAACGAAAAACGCTTTCGTGGTCGAGCTTTAATTCGACGAAGCGCGAAACGTGCGATGCCTCGGTCATCGTTCCTCTCTCGCATCGTCCGCCGAGAATTCGACGTTCGGCCTCTCGGTTAAATTCACGGTCCCTGCATTTTTGGCAGCCGTCCAGATTTCCCGTAGACCCCTTCCTCTTTTCTCTCCTACTCCTCGTTCTCCTTCCAATTCCCCCTTTCCTCTTTTTTCCCCATGGCTTTTCCACCGATAAGTGTCACAGCCGTATCGATGCCACGTGCGCCGAGACGCTCGAAAAAACGTGAAAGGGAATTTGCCAGCTACTCTACGGCCAATCGCCTTTCTCATTTCTCCTTTTCTCTCGCTCTTTTTTTTTCACGCTCTTTGAGCTTTATCGGAAGCTTTATCGTTTCACCCTTTGACGCTGACGGGACACGTGCTATTGGTACAAAGGTCGCACGCCCTGCGGATGGCGGTGTTGGTTCTTCGTAGACAATGCAATTTTCGCACGCGATGTCAGTTTTGCGATGTATGTTTTTACATTTCTCGTTGGTAAATGAATTCCGTGATATCCTTTTTTTCTCATGAGTTTGCACGAGTGTGGGCATGCTCTGCATAAATATGCTTGAGTTTGTGGATTTTTATCTATCTTGTACACAAAGGACACACTTTTTTGGTGTTGATTTTAATTAGCGGTATTTGTCTGGGAAGAATATTCTTTTTTTTTAAAAGAGGAGGACCTCATCAGTTTACGGTTAAATAAAAACTTTCACTCTTTACAACTGTACAAAACTGTTCCGAATTTTTATTCATGCATGATGCCTCTATCGATCATTTATATCGATTTTAGAGAAATGATTCTATCATTTCATCGTTATAACAATGTAATAAGTGAGTTGAAGAAAGTATATGGCAACAGAATGTGCATGTCAATATATTTTATAATATTGTTACTTAACATATTAAATATAGTACATAGTAAAACCTGTATGCATCATAATTTCGGGAACGGTAGGATTTTTATCAATTTGTGCAAAACTGACTAACGAGGCTTATTACGGTGGCGGAATTTTTCAAAGTCCAACAATGAGGCCGTCTGCTATCCGTCAAAATTTGTCAATGTGTGCTATTTAACCGTCACAATTAAAGCATGACATACCATATCAAGGATCAGAGAATATTTGAATAGCAAGGTCGCAATCTGACAAATTAAATTTTCGCGAATCGACGTGAACTTTGACTATCAGTAGCGTTTGACTGTCCCAAAATTACATCCTGCTGCGTGACATGTTTTGTTTAAAACGCCCATATGTGTGCGAGTCACTAATATTAATGATTCGTGACAGAAGTTATTTGTTGTTAAATGTTCAAGTCTCAGATGTATTACAATTTTTGCACAAGATTAAAATTCTTTTAGTCTGCATTATTACGAAATAATGTAATGCGAGCTCGGAATTTCGCAATTTACAAGAATCACCGAACAAGAGAACTTTTTGGTTTAAATGTATAGTGTATTTGGATGGAGCTACGTACAGCACGATCGTGACGAGTTGAGTTTTGTGATAATAATTCTTGAATTAGTTAATGAGTTTTAATGAGAATATAGAGTAAGAGTGATATGAATTATGCGATGCGAATGAGCTTGAACTAGAGTGAGATCCGGCGGAAAGGGACGCAGGGTTTTAAGGATTTTAGGGAAAGGAGTGGGAGAAGGATGACGGAGGATTACTAATGCTAATCGAAGGGTCGGTACATTACAGTAATGTGGTATGAATGGATTTCTAGTTATGAATGTAGCGCATCAGTTGTTTGCCCTGAATGTGTAAAACCATCGAGAAGCTTCTGGGAACAGGATCTTCATTTGTCCTTAAAGGCTAATGACCCCGGAGCTATCGATCGGTAATCACTATGGCAAACAGCTGATGACGAGAGTGCGAGTGTTGAACGAGTATGCCGTGTGAATGTTATAAATATATGCGCGATTGAGAATTGGTAGAGAGACTTCTAAGAGACTTCTGTGAGATCTGAGAGAGAATTGTGCGAGAGAGATTAATAATTGAGTTGTTTGTGTAATCCGAGTTGTTTTGTGTCGTTTTTTATTATATTATTTGTGTTGTTTTGCTTTGTGTTATATTGATATTCCATTCGTTGTTAATTGAAATAAACATTCTTGATTTTTTCCGTTTAATTCCTACAGTAATACGTTGCAAAATTAACACGCCACAGATGAATAGAATTAGTGAGATTGAAAGTTGTTTTTGTACATCTGTAAGAAGTAATAGGTATTCTCTTTGTCTACTTTAAGTGCATCTTTTCAGGTATATTATTATAATAAACTAGTATTTTATTACAAAATTTGTGCATTATAAGAGCAGCTGAATTATTAAAATTCCCTATAAAAAAAATAGAAATTTATTGTTTTGTACTTCACATCAAATGATAAACCGATAATGAATTACAATATTACGCATCGATCTACATAAATTTCATCAGCATGATACGACTGAATCGACTTGTCCTTTTATCGTCGAAGGTAAAGCATGAAAAGTGAATGCTGAACTTTTCACCTTTTTATAAAGATATTTCCATTAAATTTTGCTATCCTTCCGAAATGCTAATGACCAAAGAAATTCTCGGTTAAAGTAATCACATAAAAACGTACCCTTAACAGAAGCGATTACCCCACCCCTAACCGCCCAACCACCGCCGTAAGATAAGCCACGTAGAAATTCATCCTAACTTTCAATTCTTTTTTCTACGTGAAATTTTTGTCATGTGCGACAGAATAAACATTGAAGCAACTTCATTGAAAATGTGCAGTACGTAACCGTTAATGGTCCAAGTCCGATATTTGCCGAATAAACATTTTGAGTCCTGTTTCATCCACATTGGAATGCTTATCGTCGTGAAAAAGAATGTCCGTGGCTTTGAACAAGAAGACGGTGCAAGCAAAATATTATTTCTGGAAACAGAGTGATATTTTGTCGGCAACTCAGAGCACGGCTCTTTCCAGAGTCTGAGAGGGTCACCTGATGGTTACTTTTGGCCCAGTGTCGAGATGGACGTTAAAGCTATCGTTATTGACTTTCGATTGCCCTGGCTTGCAATAGTTTCACTGATCCGTACAATTGTTTTTCTTTGTACTTCTACGGCTGCAATTATAACGCTGATGGCTCGCACTTTTAGATAGGTTCATGAATCGTTGAGGCTCTTATATTCCAGAGTATCCTATAATCGATGTCGATACTTACTAATTACTTGCGCCAGATCTACCAAGGCGGTTCAAATAACTTGTGAAGTTTTTGAAAGTGTTTCTGAAATTTCCAACTGTTGTTTCTCTTTTAATTTTCTACGTCTGTCTTGTAGACTTCAAACGATTAAATCGATTGAGTGTTTTGTAAATTATCTAATTTACACTAATTCCTAACGAATCAGAATCGAAAAAGTGTGAAAATGTTAGTAACTCGTAAATTAGATAAAATTGAGCACTTGTTAATATAACCGTGGATTATATTCTTTGTATTGTCTGTCTTTGACGGAAAGTATTTTACGTATTAACAGTTTGCACTCGTAATCCTTTCTCAGTATTCTTTTCCAGAAATTCTTATTACTTCAAATTTGCGTTTCAAAAGGCGGCTAGTTCATGGAAACTAACGTACACCAGTATTTTTTGCTAATTGTATTAAAAACAGCATTGGGATTTTGTTGAAATGAAATATTTGTTTCCAGTGTGTCTTCACACGCCAGTACTTGCAAATAAAACTCTAATTTATATCGAATCCAATTTGACGAAGGAGTTTAAAGGGCTAATTGAATTTTTCATAAAATATGTGCGTGTTTGGACAAAATTAGAGGCGATATTACTTGTAAGACTGAACCGACATTGGTGCATTACGTGGAAAAAATTTCCCAGAGGTATTGGCGATGCGACTTCAATTTGAGTTCATTACTTACGAAGGAGAACTTCTGTTATAATTATTGTAAGACTAATTCGGTTAATTCGTGGTTTCATTAATTAATACTTACTTTCATCTCATAATTCAACGACCGTTTTAAAAGGGTTTTTGTGGTGGAGCACTTTGAACTTAACGATCGAAATATAATACAGGGAGGACTGGTTTTGCTCAAAGTATAATAATAATTAATTATTTTGTAGGGTCGATAATATGTTGCGAAACTGTTTTGAATGAGTAAAGTTCGTTATTAACAATTTAGTTTTTTGTCTGATTTCTTATTAATATTACAGATTTCCTATTAATGGAATAATTCGGAACATATATATGCCCAGTAAAATGCAATTGAGAGTAAGAAAGGGAAAGCTGTTTTGGAACACTCAAAAAAATAAATTTCAAAATGACGTTAATCATTGAAAAACTTTTCCATTTGATGGATATTTAATTAAAAATATATTTTCAAATACAATCTTATATTCTCCAGCAACTACAAAAGAAAAAGGATAAAAACTTTTAATCGCAACAAAATATTAAAATCATTCAAGAAGACCAAGTTGAAAACATTTCCAGTTGCAAAAGCTCTGTGGAACTTATTCATATCCCAGAGAGTATAAAAATACGTTGCTCCTTCCTACCTTCCTTTGCAAGAGTGCAAAATACAACGTGCATTTCCACGTCTCTTCAACAAACGATGCTTCCATCGAGCAAATCGTCATTGTCATCTCGATCCTCATCACCATCACCCATGGGAAAATATCAAGACATTTAACGCTCGCGAATACTCGAGGAAATTACGGGGACGCACGTACGGCATTACACAGCTGCGTGACTTCGTCGCCTCGTTTCGAGGAGCGTGACGTTAGACAATTCATGAGGAAGAGAAAATTAGAATGTCAAGTAAACATTGCGCCCGAGCGGCATGACAAATGCTGTGAAATTACACGGGCACTATATCTCGCACCTGCGCCTCCGTATACGCCTTCACGTGGCCAAGCATCGACGGGAGAGTATCGTCGAAAGTCTAACTCGGGGCTATGGTGGTTAAGGAAGCGGAAGCTCGGACTTAAAATCAGTGAGTCCGACTTCGACTGCTCCGTCACCTCTGGAAATTTTTTCCAATGTGATATGTCTACTGTATTGGGTTGGCAACTAAGTGATTGCGGATTTTATATAAGAAGGAATTTCCTTAAGCTGATGAGGGACCCATAAATCGAGCTTTTTAACATAGTTAAGCTGTTTTAATTTTTTTTGAATGCAGGTATGAGATACATTGATCTTCTCTGAAATCTCACGTGTTGTTCTATGACGATCTGAATCTATAATAGCCTTGATATGACTCTCATCAACTGTAACTGGACGGCCAGATCGTTGCGCATTTTGGAGTGAAAAATCACCCGAAAGAAATTTGGGAAATAAATTTTGACCCTGCCTATCTTACAAGGCATCATTCCCATATACAGCACATAACTTCTTGTATAGAGCTGTGGAACCGTTTCTTGGCAGCTGAGACGGAAGGGGAGATTGCTCTCGCGCCGCCTATCCCCGCCATGTCGGTCCTGGAAACCTCAGATCGACGAATGACAACCGAAAATAAAACACTACTTTCGTCGTTCACATGACGACGCAACGAATGTGCCGGTCTCTCTTGCCAGTAGCGCGTCAAAATCGAAAATGCGTGAGGGAGAAGGACGTCCCTATCCGTCGGGCGAATCAGAGCAAATTACCCCTCAGCTGCCAAGTAAATATTCCATCAGTATACTTGGGATGCGTTCCTTTCTCGGAAATAATACAATAAAATATGTCTGAAATGCACGTTTTGTTCTTCCATTTTCAAATTGGGATAAAAACGAAACTAAATAACTCATCGATACGATTTTTTTTGCTAATGAAAGGTGGAAGTCCAAACAACAAGAAAGCTATAAATTAGGTGCTTTGAACATGTTGACGAAACAAAAAAAAAGCTAAAACCATCTATCGTCAAAATCCGCAATCACTTAGTTGCAAACCCAATAGCTCCGGTAGTTTGGAACCCACGTTAAACAGTAGGTCCAAGGGTATGGTGAGTAAGGGCGAAAAGGCTCGGATTCATCATCAATAGGTTCTAGTTCAAATATCCCGTAACCGCTGGGACATTCGTCCTATGTCATATGTGTATCATAGATCCGGTGGTTCGAAACCCACGTAAAACAGTACGTCAAAGGGTACAGTGGGAAAGAAAATAGAGGCTCGACCTTACAATCAGTGAGCCCAAGTTCAAATCCCCCGTCACCGCTGGAACATTTTTTTTATGTGATATGTGTATCATAACCCTTATGGTTGGAAACCCACTTAAAAGAGTAGGTCTCAGGCAAAATGATCACAATAGTTCAAGCCGAAAAAATATAACAAAGAGTCTAAGAATAAGTTCCCGTAATGGTGGCGTCACTTACCCTCGGCTCGTCCCTTAGGGTCTTGTGATGCGAGTCACTGGTGCTGAGAGACCTTTTGTGCAGCCGCTTGTCACCGAGGAGGAAGTACTCTTTTAGTGATCCAATCTGCAAATAAATAAACGGTTTTGTTAATGAGTTTATCGGTCTGTTTATCAACGCGAAGCCGATTTATAAATTTAACAGACCACACATATCGATACATTATAAAAAGATGCATGAAAAACAGTACAACATTTGGATAACTATTTTTGCAGCATTTCACGTGTCTTTGTATTTGAAAATGGCATTCATTACAGAGTAAAGGGCTTTAAGAACTGTTTTCTATTCTTTAAAAAGTGAAATTGTGTTTTCAGTAGCGCCGGAATTATTCAGTTTATTAACGTGCACGAGTATGCGTATTATATTTGCACTATTACTGACAGATGGTTATTCTCGTGAATTATACTATATACGAAGTTAATTAACAACATTTCACACAATGAAACAGCGAATTTCGTGGGAATTGTTAAGCCTCTGGCTGCCGCGTGCCACTATAGTGGCTACCGGTTAACTAATTGTTTGGAACGGCACACCATTATAGCGGTGTTTCTCTAAATGATCTTTTGGGATGGAACACCCCTATGGCGGTTTATTTTCACGTCTATACTGGTTACGTTTACCTCTGTATCTCATTTGCGGCCATGCAGGAGCGTTTTTGGTTGATTCCATCTGAATTTGCTTCACAGATGGAATACCTTATTGTTTGTTTTTAGCGATGGGATACGGAGAACAGTTGATATTTCAAATAGAATCAAATTTACACAAATATAGTAATTACTTTGAAACTTACTTTGGTCTCATATGAAATAATTCTGTATCGTTTAAACTATGAATTAAATATCCTTTCTTTAAAATGTTTCACGGTCTCGTTACCCTCATTCTTGTCTCTCTTAAAACCATTAAGAGAATTTAGGCAATTTCTCACCACTACTTTTTAACAAACCTAGAAATTGTCAGTAGCGACACGTTTCACCTTAAAATTCCACGATACGTCAAAAGGAGCCGACTACCACGGAGCCATTTAATTTACTAACACCGTGAACACTATGCGCAAGATCTTCCAATACTTCGCGAGAATTCATGGTGCTCCATAATTCCAAGTGGAAAACAGTGAAACGTTAGAAATAAAAATGGTCTAATTATTATAAGTACTTCAGGGGGAGGGGGGAGTCTTAGGAGAGAGAGAGAGAGTCTCGACATTGAAATGCATCGCAATCGTTGTTGACAGCACTCGTGCTACCTCATTAGATTCGAATGGCCCTTAAAGAAGCCCTTGAGACAAGCGGGAGTAAAATCCTTGGTGGTTTACGAGACGCCAATGAAACCTCCAGGCTCGACGACGTCAGTTGTTAAATTTGTGCCGCATGGCTCGTTCTTATCCATGGCTATTCGTATAGAACTATTCGTGGTTATACATGCGCGATTACCCACTGCTTGTCGACGGTGAGAACGTTATATTTTTCGCGCGTGAAACTGAAGCCGCGAAACGGTCGCTCGGCGAGACGGAACTTCGGAATTTCGTATTACGCACCATTGCCGTTTCGATCGGCGGGCCATTTGTGACGAACGGGTCCTTGCTAGCGATATGTCGGTGAATTTTATGTCTTTCTTTGCGCATTCGGTTGTTGAAAATAGATGTTCCGGGAACTGAATATAATTTCGTGTGACGAGTTATATTTAGGTTTTGTTTCACTCTTTGCCGTACAATATTGAAGTATACTTATGGTGCTGAATAGGGAATGAAAAGATTTGAGACTTTCTAAAAATTGTCAGGCTTCAGGATTTACACAGTCACAAAGCAGATCGTAAGGCAAGAAGTTAATACGAACCTATCGCTTTGAGTCGAAAATTTTTGGGCTTTTCTACTGTTTGAAATTATCGAGAATGTAGTAGGACAAATGTTACAAATGCAATAGGAATTTTAGGCTCAGGAATTGCTAATTCATTTGCAACTAGATCAGTGCTCTACAATGCTAATTTTTTGTCGTATTGAAAAAGTGGTATTACTATGTTGATTCAGAGATTTTCATTTACAAGCATTCTATTGCAAAGAAAATTTGTGAATTTCTGGAATGAAATTATAATAGTTCACAAAGTTAAAAATATTATAATAGAGAATAAAAACAGAGACTTACGGCGCGTTATATACATTAAAGTCACGAGAACTTATAGAGATTTAACAGCTTCAGTTTTTATCTCCGTAGTGATAAAACCCGCCGCGAAAATATTAGGAAATATTTCTATGACTCATTTTGCTGTAGAATTATTTACAGTTTACCTCTCAATTTAAACATATTATCGGTTCGACGTGATTTGTTCTTACAAGGATTAAAAATTGCTTAAAATAAGATTGATAATGCAAAACAACTTACAAAAGAAAATATTAGTTTGTCTTATAACTTCTTCAGTGATGTTTTGTACATTTACATAAAAATAAATAATAGTTCTATCCTTTAGAAAAGGAACCGTGTAAAAGAGAAATCACATAAAATAAGTAACTCGACGAACAATTGTTGGTATAAAATAATTACTGAAAGATTTTCGAATAACCCAAATAATAATATTTCAATATAACTTCAGTTTTTGTACAACTTCCAGGAATTTCATTCAATTTCATTCGTGCGAAATTCGGACAACAGTGCGAATAATTATTTGATTACTAATCGAAACCAAAATTCATTTTGTTGCATGCCCCGGGTGACTCGTTGATTATTGTGTTTATAAATTTTTCTGCGAATAATTGGAAAATTACCGAATCACCAGATATCAATGCTGTACGTTGCTTGATAAAATTATATCGAATTGACGACTAACACGGGGATTAATCATGCTAATTAATTTTTATGCGCGCAGTGACGCGACGGTAAAACGTGCAATTACCAGACACCGTGAAATTTAGATTCAAATTTCCAAAGTGACTTCGCTCGATACATTTGTTCGTATCATTAAATCATCGCCAGTTATTCGCACAGTTTCCCTTATCGCCTGTCCTTCATCTAACAAGATTTCACTGAATTCTTGACTTTGTGCTTCTACATTAAGAATATCATGATACTTAAATGTTCCAAGCATTTGCCCTTGTCGTCGCGATAGCTGCAAATCTCCAAAGGGCAAAGGAAGGCGGAGGAAAAAGGGAAGAATACCGTTGAGAAGCACGAAGAAAAGTCAAGCTCCAAAGAATAAGAGGGACGAGGAGAGAAACGAAGAAAGAAAGGGTACAAAGAAGTACTTGGAAGAAGGATGAGAGAAGAAAGAGGAAATAGGAGAGAGAGAGATGAGAGAGGCGAGGAGAGCTGGAACTATTTTGAGAAATTCGTAGCGTGATGGGCCATGCTTCGGTGAGTTTCCTAACAGCACCACGGTATAACCACGATGCCGGAAGGCCCCGTTGGCATATTTCCGCACTCCACCGGCAATTTTTCGTCCGACTTCTCGATATTCGCTCGCATGCACCTTCGAGCACGCGAATTCGATGGGTCAAGGACGCGGAGGGAGATATTCGTTTCGAGCGCTCCTCGTTTGATTTACGAATCAGGATTTCGCGTGTGCTTGCACGCTCGAGGAATTTCATGGACGTTCGTAATGTACCTCTTTCTCGGTTGGGAGAACATTTTTGAATAGGTGAAATCTGACTTGCATTAGATGCCATTTTTTTGCATGAGGGATCAAACACTATAAGTTGGATGTATTTCATTGTTACGGTGGAATGGTAGTCGTGGCCTGAAGGATAGATGGATTAAGTCTCTTCGATTCTTTAGACTCGTTTAGTGACGTGTTAGTTTATGGCTGATATGTTTGATTGGTCAGGTTTTAATTTTCTTTCTAATTGTTTGAATGCAGGGAATAGATTTTATGTGCTGGCAAACTCTTGCTTAACTCGCAAAATGTCTTAATATGGAAGATTCTTCAAACCTGATATAATGATTATATTTTTATTAATCAATACCAAATAATTTCATAATGATATATTTCCTCTGGCCGTGGATACAATTTCTTAAATATTTTGACTACAATTCGTTAAATAGATAAGTCTACTTTTTAAATACACTGCACTTATTGTCAGATATAATATCACTGGGATTACGATTTGATAACATATACTTTTTGTTGCAAGCATTGCAAAAGTTGCAAGCATCGACGATGATGCAGAAGGTGAAAGTAATTCTTTGAAAGCATGTTCCCTTCCGTTTTTAGCGTACTCCATTTAAGATTAAATGTATGTATTCGGTTCCATAGCTCGATGAGCTGTCTCTGTTCACCTCATTGCGTACGCTATTATCTCGCTCATAGAGTTCAGGAAGTACGGACGATTTCATCTTTCTCTCTCTCTCTCTCTCTCTCAGGATTTTCTATTTCTTCCTTCTTTCCCTCAAATTACGGAGAAATATGACTTCGACGACGGAAATTAATTAGGGAAGCAGTTTATTTAATTCCGTATCTTATTGGAAGAAACTTTCTAAGTCGATCTTATTGGAAGTTTGGTTGACATAAAAGAATGAAGACGGTGCTATATAAGATTGTACCGAACTAAGTAAGTCATTTAGTGTCTGTCCTTCGTGACTGGTAGGTTAATGAGAACACGCATAATTCGATTAAAAATAATTGAAAAGTTTGCGTCTAAGGGTGGATTTTTACTAACAATAAGTGGTAGATGTTGAAGCTTTTTCTTTCAAATCCAAGGGATGTTGTTTTAGGAAATTTAGGAAATACAACTGCGACATTTTCTGCAATTGACTCTGTACTTTTAACAATATAAATGTGACTAGTATACCAAATATTAATTTTTAATTTGATCGTGCTAAATTTCAGAGACTAGGGTTCCAGCATACAACACATGATCGTATTGTTATACACCCTATGATGTAGCCTTTTCGAACCAAAAATTATTCACCAATGGCATGTTATTTGTTACTTCTTGCAAAGTGGAAAACCAGTTGAATGATTTCGCCATTTTTAGCATGTGAATAACAACAGCAATCTGATGAAATCAAGTACTAGGAAATGTGCAGACAGTTAGTTTGCAAGAACAATAAGTACCAAGGTAGTAACAGTAATTAATAATAGGCAATTAGTCAGTTAATTTTTGTAGAACATTAAATCATAGATGGAACGAAGATTTTGGTAGTATTGCTATTGAAAATGAAATAAAATCACGATGTGAGATTATGAGCGAGGATGGAGCGATAACTATTAAATTTAATCTTCGATAAAAAAATATTTTTATCTTGCGATGAAGTGCAACTATAAGGATGAGATTTAAAGAGAATCTTCCTAGAATTCTTTTAAAAAAATTTCTCTTCTTCAAGCGGTACACGGAAATAATGGGTGTATCAGAATTGCACAAAAAGAGGTGAACTCTTTCTCTTCCGTAAAATCCGTTGCGATATTTTATAACACGTTTAATATAATTTTTAATAAATAATAGTTCATTTCCATATCATTGAATGTGCTTCAATTAATATGTAAGAAAGTAGCATTATTTTCTTCGCACCGGATATTATTTTCAGTGCATTACGTCGTTCATTTCCCTTTCACTTTTTCAATCGTACTGAATTAAAGGAAATGAAAAAGTCGCAGCACATGCAATTTAAAATGAACAGCAGAAACAGTTTTCTATTTATTTCACACAAAATGCTAGGTAAAAACGTTTGTAACTGAAATGGTAATATACGAAAGCACGTTCACGAGGCTGTTAAGCAATTATTAACGCTGCGTTAACATCTAAACTGAACCTTGCGAAGCGTTCACTGTATTATCTTCCTAAAAATTTTTATTTTTTACTTCATTATGCTCCCATAACACTATTCCTTTTTTTCTGGTAAATCAAAATTCATTCGTCATAATACAAATATATGACCATTTAATTTTTATCAGCCGAAGTGCTTATTTTGTATTTTTACTATCAACACATTCTAAGCTGAAGTTTGACACATGTTTAGAAAAATATTATTCTTAATATTTCTATACTTTCTTTTACCCCAATCCCATTGTATGAATTAGTTTCCACGGATAAGTAAACAATGTGGTAAATATTTCTGTATTTGTATTTACTACAATACAAATATACGTTGAATTCAAAAAATTAGAAGCAGAACGTACTTGTGCACACTTCAACTTTCATCTATTTTTTTTTCCCCGACAACGACGGGAATGAGCCACGTTACGAGACAATAGTTATTATCTCATATATCTACAAACAGCGAGCGTTTTTTATTCTTGTAATGCCGAACAGCATGTGCAAAGGCACCGTCGATCTGTTTGTAATTTATGTGAGAACGATCGTATCACATACACCTATACGAAAAAGGAGGCACTTCATAGGGCATATCCCACCCCTCTTTCCCAGCAGTTCACGAGTTCAACATTATTGACACGGGAAAGAGAGACAACAATGAAAATATCTTGTATCAATATCGACATTTTCCGACGAAACAAACGCGCTTACCTAACGCTTCCGCCGACGTACGATCAATTCCTAAAGTGGCAACTGGAAGGAATGTCCCATGTGCACATACAAGACGATTTCTCAATTGTAAGGATATTGCCGAAAAAATACAATTTTTGAAATACAGTTGTTGCAGAGTGTATTGGAGTGAGTGGACAATTAATTGAATTTTAAGTGGAAGAAGGTCGACGTTGGAAAAAAGGCTTGCATGACGGTATAGGGGCAAGAAGATCATTCGATCTGATTAGGATTTTTAATAATTTATACACTGTTTTTTCCTCTGATGAATTTACGCGGCAGGTATCTTCCTAGACTTTCTACTTGTCCGATTTACCAACTGATTCACACGTTACACGCATAAAACATTATAGATGATAGGATTTACTAAAAAAATTTAATCACACAAGTTACACGTCCACTTTCCTATGATTATAATCGCAAGCATTTATACAACGTTTAATAAGTTTTCAATTATCTCAGTTCGTGGGATTTTCAGGCGGAAAGTTCCATAACAAAAATAAATAAAGAAAGTTTCACGTTAAATCAGAGAGTAATATTAATGGATCATTTCTGCTGAAAAACTGGTTTTGTAACGATATAGAAATAAATGCCAGCACGATTGATGCTGCAAATAGCACATCTTTCTCGTTAACGTCATACTTTAAATAATATAGCTTCTATTACGTGCACGAATGCTCATCTTTAATACAAAACGTTTTCCAAGCCAGTACACGATCGTGGGGAAACATTAAACGTTTATATAAAAACGCGGAACCGGTCTTTCGAGAAATACTTCAGAATACACATCCGATTGTTTCTCGGCCGAACAACGGACACCTTACCGATTGAATTCACAATATCAGGTATTGCATCGTTGGATTTTACATCGATCTCTTTGATTAACATTACCGTTCATCACAGAGTCGGCGTTCCGTTCTTTTCCAACATTCAATCTCGCAGTAAAAAAAAACGAACAAACGGAACCGTCTGAACGTCATCAGTGAGGCTAATTCGAGTGGAAAATAAGCCGATTGACATTAAACTGGCGTCTGTTACGTTTGATATGTCTGAAAGGCCGGCAATTTTCCAACGGACGTTGGGAGAAGTAATGAAAATACGTCTATGTACCTGTCCTTTGTGTAATAAACAATTTTTTATGTTGTAGCAAAGTATGCTTTAATGCTTTGTCTTCTTATGTCGAGCTGTAGTTGACAATTTTCTGCCATCAATAATTTCATGTTTTTTTAACATGATTGCATTATGTTACACTGCTTCCTCGTAGTGTAGGAACGGAACTTTTCACACTCTTAAATATTATTAATTTTCAGAATTAGTCAGTGCGGATGGTTTGTATATAAGCGAGAGTG
Source organism: Cerceris ruficornis (assembly GCA_963989415.1). Lineage (NCBI taxonomy): Eukaryota > Metazoa > Arthropoda > Insecta > Hymenoptera > Crabronidae > Cerceris > Cerceris ruficornis. The sequence continues at coordinate 41,537,051 of OZ022517.1, forward strand.
GATGTTCAGAGTGCGTGATTTGGAAGGCGACGGATGTCAGGGCTAGCATGAATGTTTAGTCTATGGATAAAGAGAAAATGAGTGGGTGCAACAGAGAACGCATGCTGTGAGAAAGACGAAGAATGCACTCTGTGAGAAAGAGTATCGAGGGTGGATGCGTGCGTGAATTTGGGAAGAGTCAGTTGAGAATATGCAGTTGAGGTGAGAGGTCAGAGAGCGAGAGACATAGCATGAGTGGAGAGAGCTTTAGCAATAAATTCAGAGTTAGACTAATTTTAGTGTTATTAAGAGTTTTGTATTTTTATAGTTAATAAAGTTAACCACTTATTTTTAAATTACACGCGTTCAGTTAAGTTTCTAGGCTGCGATATTATTAGTTAAATTTTAAGGCAATCTATTCGGTTTCTTCAAGGACGAGTACCGATATTCTTTGGTGACTCGGCTGAGATTAAATTAGAGTAGGAGACTATAGTAGTTATGCCGGAGATTATCCAGCTTTTAATATAGTGATATTCTAAATCTTGTGCATCCGCCAATGTCCTCACTTTGTTCCATCTTGTTCCATCCGCACCTTTCTCTTTCTTCGTCCTTTAGTTCGATTTGAATGTGTTAGCTTTTTCAGCGAATTGCGAGGTAGAATGTGAAGTGTCCCCGTATACATGTGATCGGAGGCATGTCTCTTGACGTCTGACGAATCAAACCCGCATTCTTTCCGCAAGCCAAGTTAAAGTTGTCGGACTATACGGTATGGTGGACTTCCGGCCCCGAGCACGAAGTAGAGAGTCTAATTCTTTCGGACTCAGGGCCGTGTGTAACTGCTTTAACTGCTATAGTTATTTTTCCGTACACACAAATTTTTTAACTGTATTTCAAGACAAAAATGTTGAAATAAAAAATCACGCATGAAAACGTCCCCAGAGATGATTATTGTTTCGGAATTTGAGCTCTCATTCCAATCGTCATCACAGCCTGCAAAGTGATAAAACGAGATTGTAATTAACACTAGAATTACCGGCGTTAAATCTATCATATTTCAAAATATTAAATAAGTACTTTGGAAAAGGAGGAATCAAGAGGCGGAAAAAGCTACTCGATTCGGTGATTTATGTTTTTTAAGATGGGCATAGAATATTTATTCTAAGACTCTTCTATAAACCTGGAGAATTTTTGGAAAGAATTGTGTACCAGTCATTTTGACTGGTTTGGTAGTTCTAGTGTTAAAAAGTTCCACTAACTTCACCAAAGTGCCACTGTACTCGTTGCAACCGTATAAAAACACTCTGCGCACACCAATACCTTTATGAATGATCTAACGCTAAATGATCAATCATCTTGTACAAATACACTCGGAAGGTCGATATCGATCATCACGTTGAGTGAGAAATTGCAAAACTGACTTCGCAGTATGGGGTGACTGACAAACCCCTTGAGGGTAGTTTACAACCCCTTTGTGGCGTGCCTATTGCACATGACGCACTTCCATTATATCTTCAGTCAATCGAAGTAGATCGCAGATATTGTCTTAGATCTCGGAAGGCACCATCGTAATAAACACCTAACGCTCAGCGAATTAGTCAACATTTCCTCTAAGGAATAAAAAAGCATCCGAAGCGCGGCTCGTTGATACTAAAATTATAACCAACCAATTTTTATTTCCGAACGTGCACGGAAATCCATTTCAGCTTAACGCTGAACCGTGAAACAGCGATATTGTTCTCGGTTTCGTGGTGGTTTAAGGCACTCGGGGCACCCTTCGAATCCTTAAATCTCACCGGTGGCTTTGCGGAGGCAAGTGGAGTCGCGTTTCTCACCTATGCCTTGGCCATCAGGTAATCCTAAACGGATACTCCTGCCAACGTGAAAACGCGCAGCAAGAAGATCCAACGATAGAACACCAAAGGGAGAGACAAAGGGAGAAGAAGGGTGTGAGGGAAACTCGAGAGATAAATCTAGAAGGAACGGTCGAAAGGTTCGAACGGTAAGTAGAAACGGCGAGAAGGATAAAAGGGTGGGAACAAAGTCCAGAGACAAAGAGTAAGAGAGAGAAGGGAAATAACGAAGTAGGTAACGGTAAGAAGGTAAAAAACGGGGTAGTAGAGGTATCGAGATACAAAGGAGAAGTGTGAGAGAGATAGAAAATAACGAAGACGTCGAAGAAGAGAGCGAAACCCGTGGAAAGGCAGGGTTAGGGGTGCATGGAAAGGGAGTAGATGGAGCAGAGACAGGGGCAATTTATCACCCAACATCGGAACAAGGTTACAACGGAGGAACCACTTGTACGTGTGCGCGTCTACCTACGCGTTTATTCGCGAACGTGACCCGTGTAAAGATTCGCGAGGATGTATAGACGTCTGTACATGGAGAACCGAGTCCGAGTGGCGAATGGCGGAGACCTGGCTGCTGGAGCTAGCCGAGCAGATAACGGGGGAGTTACCGGAGTAACTAGGAGGGAGAGCCACTAAATCAAACCACCGAAGAATGTCTTACGATAACCCCACTGTGCCGTGGGTCATCGGTCCCTCGGTTTCGCGTATATCGCGCGTTTCTACCTCTCTCTCTCTCTCTCTCACAATCAGCGAACCTCTTGATATACGCAATACAGGACACTATAACCAGGGGATGAGACGTCGCGACGGTGTTGTTAAGTGCCTGAGGAAATTTTGACATGTAAGAAGTTATTTTTAGATAATGAACAAATGTTCAGTGAAGCATCTATTAACACTAGAACTACCGCCATTAAATCTCTTATATTTAAATGTATTAAATAAGTGCTTTAAAACAAGGAGAATTACGAGTTGGAAAAGATGATCGATTCGGTAATTTATGTTTTTTGAGATGGACGAAGAATATGTATTCTATGACTCTTCTATAAACTTGAAGAATTTTTGAAAAAAATTGTGTACCAGTCATTTTGAATGGTTTGGTAGTTCTAGTGTTAAATTATCTATTGCAGGTTGACTGTAGGTTTAAGATGTATATGTTGGGTTGTTCGGAAAGTAGTTTCGTTTTATTTCGTGAAAATGAAAGACGATTTTCTTAAAGTATATAAATATTTTATTGAATTATATATTCTCCATTTTGATCCAATACCTTTTGTCATCTTTCTGGCAGGAGCATGATTCCACGCTCATAAAACTTTTGATCTTTGCTGGCAAAAAACTGATCTAAGGCATTTTTGACGTCATCATTTGAAGAAAAGGTTTTGCCGTCTAAAAAATTTTTTAGAGACCGGAACAAGTAGTAATCCAACCCATTTCTCGTCCCTAGCGATGATTCGCTTCAAAAATGGATTATTTTCCTGACGTTTGAGAAACAAATCGCAGACGTCAATGCGACGGAGCAAATTTCTTTCTGTAAGGACATGTGGAACCCATATGTCGAGTTTTGAAATTAAACCAAGACGTTTCACGTGATCATGAACGGTCGAATTCGATAAATTTAATCTCTCAGCGATCTCTCGAGTTGTTATTCGGCGGTTTGCATTAATTAATCCCTTTATTTTATCTTTATCATCTTCAACTGGCCTTCAGAACGTGGCGCATCTTCAACATTAAAATTGCCGGAACGAAATTTTGAAAACCAGATTTGGCACTGGCGTTCTGTCAATACATCTTCTCCATACACATCGAATAATTTTTTTCTTGCTTGAGCAGCATTTCCACCTTTTCGATAGTAAAAAAGTAAAACATGCCGAAAATGCTGCTTTCGACTTTCCATATTTGATAGGGCACCAAACAAAAACTATTGTGCAGAATCAAAGGAATTTTTTCACAAAGAAGCCTTGCTATATCAGCTGACAAAGTATATTATGACAATGCTGCTTAAGTGCGAAGTTTACTGTGAATAAATAAAATTATGTCCTCTGCTGGAAAAAGCGAAATTACTTTCCGAACAACCCAATAGTTTAGGATGGAAAATGTAGAAGGTGCTAAGAAGTGAGAAGGAAATTTTTGCAAATTTAATACGTTGGATACTTTGAGAGAGAATCTCATTGTATAATTTTGTGCCACTACGAGGACACTGGAAATACTTAAACGAGTTTTGTTTTAAATACGATTTCCATCTAAATGGTTGACAGTTTATTACGAATATATGTGAATTGCGGTGATTTAATTGTCAAATGTTGTTAGCTTTGCGGGTATAAGTTTGCTACGCCGCAACATTCCAGGAATATTGCGGAAAATACACTTCGGTGAAAACCTGACTCGGATATTCCTGGAATTGTATCGTGTTGCGAAGTATTGCGCAAACTTTTCCTGCCATTGATAACCATTAAAAGTTATCGTGACGTTGTTTATCTTGATGGGAAATTCGGGAAAGAAGATCACGGAGGAAATGGAACACTGGATTAACGAAGCTTACATTCGTCGATTATTAGAGGTAGACTTAAGCTGATGGGTTCGAGGGAATTGCAAACATTTGAACGCTTTAAGGATTATTTTAATAGAACCAATGGGATCGTTCTTCGGGTGTTGTTACGTGAAATTGAATTTATTTCCCCTGCAACGTTTACAAGCGCGCGAACGTCTTCAGAATTTTCATTTCGACTTGCAGATACTGTTGATTCATTATCCTTTTTTTTTACTTATCTCATTTCAACAATTGAAATTAAAAGTGGTGTAGTAAATAAAACTGGCTGTCGTAAATTTTCTTTCCACTTTTCTTTCGTTAATACCATTTATACTCTAATGAGTATTAAAAGTTACATATCACGTGTCGATAGTAACGCTTCAAGTGTGAAAATCAGTTAAGTATGTCAAGGAAGAAACTCAGGAATTAAATTTGCACACGTTTCTTTTGTTAATGTTATATAATACCTCAAAATATCCGCGTAAAGTCGTTGAACGTCATTTAAACACCCCAAGACAGACCGCAATCATAAACACTCTGCCGTTGACATCGAGAAAAATCAAATCCGTAAAAATTCCCGCTCGCAGATTTTCTTTACATAATTCCAGGCACGTAGTGCCGATATCATATCCAACGTTGGCGAACAGCCGCGTTTCTGGCGCATTACTCGATATATCGAGAAACTGGCGCGAATAAAGCCACGATGTCTACAGCCAACTGTAAATTATCCTTCCCCTAAATGCGAGCGGTTGAAAATACAACGGTAAAAGTTCCCATAAAGTATGACTTTGAGCGAGTCGGCCCAGCTTCCCTTTGCTTTCCTGTATTTTTCTGTTCCGACTGGAATTTAAAAAGCATGCAACGATAAGCGCAATGACTGACAGACGTGGAATGTCCGCGATATTGTCGTTTTTGAAGAGGCACTCTCTCGTGCGACAGGTCAGTTCTGTCAATACGAGATGTCCAACGCTGACAGACCGTCGACGAAAGAAAAAATATCAACCCGACGGATTCAATATTGTTCGGAGTGATCGTCGCTTCGACGGTTGCGGTGCATGGTACTTCGGACACTTTGAGGGACTGCGGGGAATTACAAGCGGTTCGATACATTTTTATTCCCGGTTTCACTAAAGCGACCGTTGTTGTGTTTTTTTTTCCATTTGACCGACTGGAGTTCAGAGATGACGCGATTCGTTTATTATGCAGATAGATGGGAGCCTTTGCTTCATTCAAACGCAGTGTGTTAAGGCCGTAGCCTTAATGTATCGGGTTGTAGCGACCACCTACATTGGGAGTTTTTCCGTTCCCATGCAAACGGTTCGTCTGGTTTATGTCATTTGCAGCGACACAGCTATTTTTGAGAAAACTGCCTTTTGTATATATTTCTTAGAATCGCTTCGTACAGTTTCTTCGCAGTCTCAATGGCTCTTGCGAGTGCCATAAATTACGCGTTTCCGTTGGCCCCTCGAGTGCAGGCCCAACGCCAACCTTGGGCCGCACAAGACGAAGCGGGGGCGCGGCGGAAATGCGTACGTGACCGAACCCTTGCCAGCGAAAACTTGCCGCCATGACCTTTCTCTCTTTTCCCTAAAAAGCGCGCCAAGGGCGCAAGGAAAAGAGGGCGCAGTCGGTGATTTTTCGTCTTCCGATTGGCTTAAGCGGCCGCGGAAATTCACCGGTCTGCGGGGGCGCGGCTCCTTCGAGCTAAGTCAGCGCGTAGTTATATTATTGTATTTTGAGCCGCGCTTCACACCACTTCTAGTCACTCGCCTAACTAATAAAAGATAAAAGTGTTCACGTAATACTATTTCATTGAAATATTTACTATCACCCCGACCGTCCCGACAGGGTTTATTGTACGGACAAGCAGACAACTATTTTTGAGTATTTAATTAGTTTTTAACACGGGTATGCTTCCGTAGGGGCCCCGTCACCCAAATATGGGTGACGCTTTTCTTGTTCAAGTTAAATACGATTTTTAAAAGGAATTTAATGGAATAAACACTGAAATATAAATATAGGATATACAACATAAAAATATTAAAAATCACTTTTATTACTTAACACTATTCCTACCGACACTTCACGTATGCCATTTCCTACCACAACCGGTGTATTTGTCAAATGATAATTTTTTCCCAGAAAATGAACAGTGAAAAAGAAGTGAATATTGAAAAATGTATTATAATGTGAATGTATTATACGTATATTTGAGGAAAAGTCGTGAAGTTTAAAGGCGATTCAATTACGTTGTATATAGGAAATTCTAATCGAAATTTTAAAAACGGTCATTTAACCGGTCGTGGTAGGAATAGTGTTAATTGTTCTTACTGTTAGTTTACAAGCAAAGAGGAACGAGCTGGGTAATCTGGGTGGAAGGGAATCGCATTCTCTGCGGTACACGGTTTACTTAAAAATTGAAGAACTAAAAAGTACCGAAAGGTACCGGGTTGAAACTTTTCAGATATATTCCTTAGACTATATACAAGTAATTTCAGCAAAGATTTCGTTCGTCTATCTGTACCCTTCTTTGTTATACCTGCCGAAAGTTAGGGAGACAGTCAAACGGGTCCAACAAGAAAATGACTTATACAAAAGTTTCTTTATTTCTTCTGTAGAATGAAAATCTAAAAAGAGATATATAGATTTTCCTATAAAAAATGAAGTTGACTAAAATCTAAATAAAACCAAGGGGCGAATTCACCTTAACGAAACCAAGCCCAAACACAGTGTCCCCTTAACCCTCTCATTTTGGAGCATGTGTTCGTCAGGTTGCTTTCGCTGCTCGATATTAGGCGTGAAGGTCAAATTTACATACAGAATATAATATGTCTGGTTGTATAAAATAATTAGACTGTTTTGTTTTATTTTATTCTGTATATGGGGTGCCTTTTTGCAACGTTTATTAAATGCACTATAACACCATACCATGAATCGTGAGCAAATTATTTCTCACGACAAGTACAACTTAATACGCGTGAAAGGTAATTCCCGGGAATCCGACACACCCGAAAATAATAATAATGGACACTGTCACCCTTCAATGCCGAAAATAATTTACGCGTTGCATTTATACAATGAAACAATTTGCCTGTCGGATTAACGTGTGCATCGGTCACACACGATAATACGTCGTATTCTGTTCCCTGGGTATTACAATATTTATAAAGCAATTGTTGCAGTAAATGTTAAAAAGTGATATACAAATAAATGTGGCGAAATAATAATGCAAAACGTGCAAGCGTACAAAAAGTAATTTCCATCGAGTTTTACATTTTATTTTCAGAAATTTGAATCCCATGTAAACGTTAGCCGTAGGATATAATTAAAGATATTTGCATTTTATATCTTTTATTAATACTGCACCATACTTCGGGATAATTTGAATCGAACGATGGTGCGATGTTATTTACAAGTTGCTAATTTAATAATGATGCTGTGGAGAAAAATGTCGGTGGATGAACTGACGCGATTTTAATGTCAAATTCAATTATTACTTTGCCACATCAAAATGATATCCTATCGATTATCACGTGCGGCAAACTGCAGTGTGCTTCTTGAAGGCTTCAGCCAGTAAAGCCATAAATTAGTCTCTCTGACGTTGCCGTACAATGGATACATTAACCGCACACGGAATTCGTCATTTGACATTAGCAGCTTAAACAAACTGGTGAACAAGTTTCAACGTATTGACCCGATATAACTCAACGAGACAAGCACTCGCAAATACCGACAGAAACGGAATTTTTATACTTCGTCCAAACTTTCAAGGATTTGAGTATACGTAGTGCTATATTTATACTTTAGAAACCTTAGTTTAATTAAAATTAAGTTTGCCCTTCGTACATTAGCCTCTTGACGCCCTTGGCCACATAGGTGGACATTTGGTTTTTTATAATTATAATTACTATCATTAATAAAAAGAATACAAATTTGATAATAAATTATTCACTACAGAATCTCTCACCAAGAAAAATAAAAATCTTTTGGTTTGACTGCACTGACTGTTATTTCCGGTGTACAGTTAGGGATATGAAAATAGCTTCTATAAAAAAAAGTCGTCCCTGAAGAGGTTAGTGAAATAAGTATTCAAAAGTCTAATGATCAAAAATTAACTGTAGAATATCATTAATATTTTGGAAGATTTAAGTCGAGCACAATTAAGTTTGTATTTAATTTTGGATATTAGTAAAGTTATTCTTCAAAAATCGAAGGATAAGAAAAAGTAATCTGATGGTACATTTACCATTGGACCGATTCAAATTAAATTTAACCAGATTCGTATTAATGCTACACCATCGTTTAAGTAGTCGGCGACAGTACGTTTAACTTACCGGACGTTGGAGCTGCCACTCCGCAATATTGAAGCTGTATGCTTGTTACTTTAGCTGTTTAACTTGCGGGACTTGATTGTAATTGTTCTCCTCGAGGGCGACCCTTAAGGTTTATATAGCACAAAATCTCCACGAGAACGGCAATAGTCTAATTTTTTGTCCACTTTATTCCCTCCTTCGTTCATTTATTTGATACGCTATTCGCTCGAGATAAGAATTTCTGGTAACAATCTAGACAGTACTTTTTATCGTCGAGCTGGCGTGGAATACAAAGTACAGTAAATATGATTAAAAGGAACGTTTGAAATTAGAGAGACGTGTAATAATATAAAGGACCGTCTCAATGGTAGAAAAAGGAGTTTTACTTATTAATATACAGAAAGCTTCGTGGAAAAGCTGTGTAAAGGTAGTTTTTTAAATTAACGAACAATATAGGCATTTTAGCGTTGAAGTGAGTTTCTGTGACTCTGGAATACCCAGGATTAGTTCTTATTCTCTCGAAGAGTATTATTTACGAAGGTCTGTGAAATGTTTATTTTCGAAATTATCCATATTTTATTAAAATCATATAAAGTTGGTTAGTTATTTACTACATGCTCTGTGTTGTAATTTCAATTCTGCACAGCTTAAGTTCTACACATTAAAAATACTACTTGCACCCCGTTAAATTATTAAATTGTCACATTTATATCACTGTATACTACATCTGTATATTTGTCAATATTACTGCTTTTAACGTTCAATTTTTTTCTCGCTGATAAATGAGTGTTTCGTATCATTTTCTGTTCACTTCGAGATGATTGATAATTCAGTAACAATATTGTCAATGACAAAGTTACTGCATAATATATTATTTTTCTCGTGCGGGCAATTATTGTACTATTAATACAATATTACGTGTTTCTGACGGAGAACGGATTTATTTCGTAACCGAATAGTTTACGTTTGATTTTTAACCGGAAAGCTGCTACTTCACCTTTCCTTGAAAAGACGCGGAAGGAATGCATTTTATTGACTCTTCCAAAGCCCACGATTGTGGTATGAACGTCTAAAAATTGTATACCTCGAATAGGAAGTAAGGTAGGTCAACCCCTGGGATCACGGGAGATGTATAACTTGACGTGCGAAGAGCAATTCTGACTCAAGGTATTGTCGCAACATTTCGCCAAACACTTTGTAAGTCTGAATGGAAAGGTGAAAATTGAAGAATTCCCTTATTCCAACGTTTTTAAACGTTTTTAATGATTTAACACGTTGAATGTCACGGGGGTCACCGGTGACCGGCGCTATTAACACTAGAACTACCAAACCAGTCAAAATGACTGATGCACAGTTTTTTCCAAAAATTCACAAAGTTTATATGAGAGTCATAGAATAGATATTCTACGTCTATCTTATAAAACATAAATTACCGAATCGACTATTTATTCCACCTCTTAATTCCCCTTTTTTCAAAATACTTATTTAATATTTTTAAATATGATAGATTTAACGCCGGTAGTTCTAGTGTTAATATATTGAAATATAATAGGTTTAACGCCGTTGGTTCTAGTGTTAAATTCAATGAAATTTCATATGACCTTTAAATTGTAATATTTACGAATTTGTTAATACAGTCAATATTTACGCGTTGGTCTCGAAAAGGTAAAGTCCTGCTGTCTATAAATCTCTTTTTGTCTTTACAATTTCTGCTTTGTAAAGGTGTAATTTTAATAGAAAAAGTTTCACTTCAGTAGAAATGAAGAAACTAGCGAAGTACCGGCGGCATTCAACGTGTTAATAATCTTCTCAGTTTTACAAGAAAAGTGTTTTCCAATTTAACGTTAACCGATCATTCTCCTGTTTGTCATTCCATTGTAGAGGGGATGTCTGGATAAAGATTTATATCTTTTCGTGTTATTCTTAACTTTAACAATAATTACATATCAATTGTTGACGAGCAAAATACTATCCCAGTAATTGATGTTAATAAATATTGGTATCGTTTATGGACTCAAATATCTACAGGGTAGGAATTAAACAGATGAATAAGAAAATTTATTTTAACGAATAAGGAAGAGAATATTAATATAAGACGACACAAAACAACACGAATAAAATAATAAATAACAACACAGAAAACAACTCAAACTACGCGATGACTACAATTCACTCTCACGAGCTTCTCTCACTGATCTCTCGAGGAACTCTCTCGAGTCTCCCAATTGTGGGGTATATTTATAATATTTACAGAGCATACTTGCACATCGCACGCACTCTCATCATCCGCTGTTTGCCATAGTGATTACCGATCGATAGCTCCGGGGTCATCGGCTTTTAAACAATTGAAAATCTTGTTCCCGAAAGCTTTTCGATGCTGCTCCACATTCATGGCAAACAACTGATGCGCTACATTCATATCTAAAAATAGTACAATAGAAAAATTTAAACACGAATTATTGATACAGTGCACATCCTGCCAATTATGGCCCCGCTGCGATTTTGCGGAACTAAAGTGCGCGGTTTAATTATCCGTCTGTCACGAATCACAAAAACTATTCGTTCACTCATTGAAAAGAGACTATAGGTTATCATAATAAAAAACAAAAAGTCTGTTAATTGAATTCTGGTGAAATATAGAGAGTAATAATGGATAGAACACTCTGGTATCTGAATATTAATAAGAGCCACTGTACGTATTATTATATTTAATAGCATACATTCTGTTCCGCTAGGAAAACAGTAAGGATTTTCATTAATGCTTTAATGCACTTTCACGCCTTATTTCCCACAAAAGTGACAGTATCTCACATTACCACTCCGCTTTGTATCAACTTCATTTTAGGTTCATACAGAAAAAAAAAACATGTTGAAAACAGTCATTTTCCCTTTGATCTACAGTTGTAAATGAACTTGAAACTGCCAAGGTTATGATATATTAACTTATAATTTAATAAAAATTTCCCAGAAGCGACGTAGGGTTTGAGATCGGTTCAACTAATTAAGAATCCAAGACTCTGACTTCATATCTATCATAGCCGCACTCGCACTGAATGTACGACACAATATAAAGAACAATGAACTCCAGAAATACAGAACAATGAACTTCTACAATTACTGTGAGACAGCACATACAAAACAGCTATCATTAACGTGACGTAAGCCAGGGTTAAAATTTCATTTAGCTGTCAGAGATTAAAAATAACATGTGAACGTATTCTGCTATAACTCCCGTGTAACAGTATATCGAGGTGGAAAATGGAGCAACGAGACTTGTGGTAAAGAAAGCGAAAGCGTTGAAGACATGTCATCGAAACTGGTTTTACCGGTGGAACGGCCATTCCAGAAGTTATAGTAAGAGCTCTGTCGTGCTCACCATTTGCCGGAGATCAATTAATTAGGACAATTCGACTAATTATTCCGGGGGTGGGGGATTATAAGAAAGCGGAGGTAATATTTAGACGTGAAACTTTCACCGATGTACGAATCATGTTGATATATACGTATATGTCAACTCTACAGTCTTCACGATAAGAAACTTAGAAAATAAAGATTTTTATGCATAGTGAAAAATGGTTATATTAATGATATAACAAATATGGCTTACTAGCTTAATTATCTAATTATCTAATTTCTAAAAGAACGAAACCTCAAGACTACTGACTGCAGTGTATCCCTTTCTATACTGAGGGACCAGAAACAAGGCACTTGAGGGGTAATTTGCTCTGATTCGCCCGACGGATAGGGACATCCCACTCCCTCACGCATTTTCGATTTTGACGCGCTATTGGTTGCGTCGTCGTGTGAACGACGAAAGGAGTGTTTTATCTTCGGTTGTCATTCGTCGATCTCAGGTTTCCAGGACCGACATGGCGGGGATAGGCGGTGCGAGAGCAATCTCCCCTTCCGTCCCAAGTGCCTTGTTTCTGCTCCCTCACTTTATCTTAAAATCGTCAAACCTTGAAATCATTCGAAAGTTTTACTAAATTGTTAAGTATTTAGTAATATAGCCAGAACAGATATTAAAATATATCACATTCGAATGTTTTAACGGGAGAATAAGTAACAACGATTGTTTTTTATTTAATTGAAATTTCACCCAGATCCAAATTTTGTTCATCTACACTGTATATTTCGAGTTGTAATCATTTACATTGTTGCAATAGAATTCGAAGCTTATTTTATTAACACGTTGAACGCCACCGATATTTCGCTAGTTTCATCATTTTTACAGAAGTGAAACTTTTTCTATTAAAATCACATCTTTACAAAGCAGACACCTTAAAGACACAAGTAGTTGTATAATCAGCAGGACTTTACCCTTTTAATGCCAATATTTAAATAGTGAATGCATTAGAAAATTCGTAAATATTACAATTTAAAAGTCTTAGGAAATTTCATTGAATTTAATAGCGCCGGTCACCGGTGACCCCCATGGCGTTCAACGTGTTAATGATGAAAATCTTGGACGTTTTGTTTCATCGCTGAATCGATTGTCCGTCGTTTGTAGCTGATACTATTCCAAGTAAAAGAAGGCCAGCCGGGTCGCTCGATTTTCATCTCAAGCACCCTTCTAATATTATTCGAATATCCTTCTTGCTCGTAACTTTCGTTTCTATTACACAAAGTTTTCTCGCCTCATTCGCGTAAATCTTCCCGAAAAATTTGTATCGGTGCAGAATTCTCTGGAATTCGAGGAATGTCGGTGAAATTTTTGCTTTCGAAATACGAACTTGTTGCGATGTTCCTATTGGAAACAAATACATGTGGTCGTAGTGTATGAGAAAATTTGCTTGTAATACACCGATGTGTACAGCATGTTTTACTTTTTTCCTAGCAGCCGAAAGGCTTCTCTTTATAAACATTCAAATAAAAATTTCGTCCTGTGTGTATATTCGAAAAAGAAGTTCCGAATTTTTTTACAACTTCAAAGAGTTTAACGGATACTAAATATCTAGGGAATTCTTAGAATTATTCCTAATTTATCTATATTACCTACACCGAAATTATCGTTTAATTATTCGTATAATTTTGCATTGCATATTGATATCTTAAGTTGTAAAATTCTCGTCAAGTTCTTGTTTCTTCATGTCTGAGTGCATTTTCGTAGTTTTACATCAAATGGGGCTGGATATTGGAATCTAGTGATTTTACGCGATCATTGCCAGGCCGTCCATTTTTCTCTATTTTTTCGATATTAAATAGATATGACGAAAAATCCAAATCTTTTAGCGTGTTATATTTTGGCAAATAAAAAATAATTCCATAGTACCGAATTTCGCAACATCGTACGTTACTTATTTCGAATGTGAAAATAACATAAGATTCTTCGACCATGAAATATGTTCAATTTTGTGTAAGATTAGTATTTGGTAGGATTAAACAGATCTCCCCGTATGATAAAAGTATCGAACATTATTTGGACAATCACAGCCGGTTATGCCAGCTCACATTTTCGGAAAGTAAATTAATCAAGTTGAGTGAAGTACCGTGTAAATAGCGTTATCCATTTATGCACTGTACGATCTATTTGAAGAGTGTCATTAAATTACTGTGATACTGCTAGAGATTTGTTCTAAATCTGTAAAGTAGACTTTGTGTAATGACATTACTGCGATTGTAATAACATTTGTCTTCCAATTATAATCGTTCGAGTATTATATTTTAATCTCTATAACCGATACCGGAAATTTTTAATGGCGTTTAGAATATTATTTTCTTTAATAATTAATTACTCTATCGATTCGTTTAGGACAAGATAAGTTTTAAATGTTAGCCCACTATTAATTTTACTAACTCCTTGAAAATTTATTACATCGGAGAATAATATAGTCCATATACTAATAAGATAAGTGATATAATTTTCTGACTGTCGAAATTGTGACATTGTGCTATGAAATGAATATTAATCATCTTATATTATAACATTAAGCTTTGGAGGCATTCCATGTTCCATTAAGGGAGTAGCTCATTCCTAATTCTCTTCCAAAATCTCACAAATTTTCAGCGAAGATATTCCTTTTGCTTCTATTTTAATGATAAAATCGATAAATTTTCTTCCTCTCTCTTATATATTTTCTTCTTATGTATTTATCTTGTACATCTTTATACACTGAAATAATAATCATCGCTAGATCCAGGATAAATTATTCTTAATCAGATTTCGCAAAAAATCAATGAATATTTATATGTTTACAACATTCAAAATCTTCCGAAAGACTTCTCGCCCAACATATTAGGGGGACCGAAAAGTAATGTCGTTTCTCCAGATACTTTGCTCAAAAACCAATTGATTTTTATCGATCCGGCATTGAAAATTTGCACACTAGATGACAAAAGGTTGTTGATAACGAGGGTGATGACATCTTTAATTAAAACTAAAAACTTGTTACAAATTTATTTGCTTGAATTTAATGTAAAAAAAAAAACGACATTACTTTCCGGTTCTCCTAATACTTCCTCGATCATCCAAATTAATCAATGCAAAAACCCAGCCACGAAACGTCTTAATTCTCCTAACAATCTGTTAATTTTCAACCGATCATCCTTCTAAACCGAGATACACGATCAATAAGGAAAACGCACGAAAAGTATGAAACTACAACGAGATCTGTTAGAAGACCGGGAAATATCGATCTCTCAAATGGAAGAGCAAACAAGCGGAGTCTCGTCTAGGACGAAGGAAAATCTAAACCGCGCAAGGATACCCGAGATAAGCATTTCTCAGGAAACGAGCGAACTCAGGAAGAACGCAAGATCCGAGGCGTGCAGACGGAAGGAAGGAAATTGCGATTCGGGAATTCGAGCTCGTACATGGGATTCCATGGTACTTCTTGTAATGTTCACCTGTTTTACGCGGCATCCTGGTCCCGAAGAATCCAACAGCACCACCGTCGAGAAGCAACTCCTCGTCTCTTCCCGACCTTTCTGCCATTTTCTACCCTCTCAGCCGGAGGTACAACTTATTTTCCCCATATCGAGAATGCCTGGGTTCCTCGTTTTTTTACTTTCCCTCAAATTGTCGGAATACGGGCGTAATCGTAAAGAATGGCAGCGTAGAGGTGTCAAGAGGACAATAGAGATGACCAAGGCGTTTGGAAGAAACGAGGTATATATTACAATACAGGAATTTATTGTTGGATAGAAGCAAAAGATACTTGGAAAAAGGAATGGCATTAATCGCATTATTTGTATTTAAACATTTGAACGTTCTGGTTATTTGGGGAGAGTTCATTACACCGGGGAGTTTTGATAGCGCTTTCGTGCATTGTAAAAAAGCTTGTGATATTTTATGCAGCCCGACTACAAGAGCACAGAAATTAACACTTAACGCTCCGACTTTTAACACTAGGTTTACGGATGCCGTCAAATAGACGCGTTCTTACTTTTTTGATAAATATTTCTCAAATATATAGAGAAGAGGTACAGTAGATATTTCACGTGTATTTTACAATACAAAAATTACTTAACGGATTATCAGCTTTGCCGATTGATCCCTCTTTTTCCAAAGTCTTTATTTAATATATTGCAGTGTAACAGATTTCAGTCCCGTAAACCTAGTGTTAATTGTGAATATGGACCGGCAACTCCTACTTATTCTCATCATACTTCGACTTGCAAGTTTTTAAGTGTCAGATTTTAAATGCTACAATGACGTGTAAAAAATAATATTAAAGTCATTCAAAACAATCTTTATTCATCTCAGGAGAAATATAATTTTGATTACAATATTTATATTAATTATAATTGAGTAATGCGTCGCACATCGGCGGTGCTTGAGAGGCACACTTGGAGCGTTAACGGTTAATATGATATTGTTTAAAAAAGCATGAGCTGAGTCTACTTTGAATTTCTAGCATTCGTCACAGAAAAATCTAAAACTAATAAATAATCTGTTCCATAAGTACTCAGCTAATTGGTGTCGCTGATATTTTTAACCCTTAACGGTCGTAAGTCACCTCTACAACAAGTCACCAGACAAAATGAATCGAGTCTAAATTCGCTGTCTGTGGAATGTGTGGACAGTTGTCTTATCAATTGAACATTACCAACGGAGTGATTAACATGTTCAGTGATATAACAGCGCCTTTTTTTAATCAAATTTTAATATTTTGCCCCCAAAAAATGAACAAAGAAAATTTAATGAGTTTTGGATAGTGATAGTGGCAGTGAATGCTTTGAAAATAATTCTGAAAGGGTTTTTCATTCTAGTAATGAGACTAGTAGTGACTCCTTATTACATTCTAAGAAAAGAAAAATTGTTACACCTATACAAGAATTAAATGAAGAAGAAAGTGATATGGAAGGAGAAAATATTGGTGATTGAGATAATGATTGAATTGAAATCGACAATGACGATGATGTTTTATCGATGGTGAATTATTTGCAACTCATATATCTGTAATACCCATTGAAAAAATAAATAATTTCTAACGAAAATGTTGTTCTTACAATACTGCAAATTTTTCGCATATTTACCGAAACCAGTTACAACCTAGTGAGAGTCACGTATGAATAGCTAGCGACCGATAAGGGTTAAAAACCGCGCGATACCAAAAATTTATAATAAAATATTGAGAGTAAACAAGAATATCGTCGATTACAAATAAATCCGAAAGAATGAACAACTACGTTAAGTCAAAAAATTAAAAAACCTTTATCATGCGAAAGAACTATAAACTTCCCCGTAACCCCCAAGTAAAAATAAACCGTCACATAATTGTTGTTCACAGTACGTATGAACGGTTTGTTAACACTTTATCTACCGCTCATTCTTCTGAACATTATGCACGAGTGTATGTACCTACTTGCAAAGCTCTATATCATTAAAATTAAAATGTGAAGAAATACTCATTACGTCGTTTTAATTTCAGTTGTTCCGAGGCAGCGTAACTTTATTTTATTATCATTTGTAATAACAGATTAATAGACTGTCGGCCAATGAGTATTGATAAACAAAAAGCCTATTAATAGGCTTCCGGTAGATGAAGTGTTAAAATCCATCCATTGATTTAAACCCCCGTACATTCGAAACATCTGAAAAAAGTAACATAAAAGTTAAATTACTCAGAAATTTTCTGATCGAAAGGACCCCCGTTCTACTTATCAGTCGGAATAAAACGGGGGTTCCGCTGTAGCCGCGCAACTCGATCGCAAAACTCGATTGTCTCCCAGCAATTTAAACGGTCGAGATCCCCCGAAACGTTTGGAACAAACGGCGAACCTAAGCTATTTTACGATGCAACTCAACCTCGAAGGTATCTCGACGTCGAGAACGTCGTCGCGTCACCCTTTAAACGCGAATCTTTTATCGCCCTTCTGGCGGAGTCATCTCTTGCTAACGATGCCGGCTCTCCTCTTTTCCTTTTCTCTTACCGTGCGAACAAGACGGCAACGTAATGACTGGAAAAACATGCTCTCACGGCCTGCAAGAGCCACGCCGTATTCTTCTTTTCTCGGTTCTTCGTCATCGGGCCGTTTTCCTCCTCGTGGAACGCTCAGTTCGCGATACTCGCGAATTCAATGTTAACACGGGCTGCTGCGGTAAAGGAGATCCGACGTTTCTACAGGGAAATGTCGTTCTAAGTTTACGTGCAATTCCAGAAGTCAAAGAACAGGTAGACGGATTTAATAAAAACGTGAAAAACGAGACAAATTTACATGTTTATCTTGACACATTGACAGCGGATGTTGCGCCGTGAAAAATGCGTTTGGTGATGGTTCTTTTTATTGAAGTATACCAGGATTTTGGAGTGTAGTTTTGCTCGAAAGCTCGAACTGGTTGCGTTTTTAATGGCATTTTATCGTACTGGAATTGTACTGTTATCAAGAGTATAATGTAACTTATTATTGATGTCAATACATCAAAGAATTAACGAGGAATACCAAGTAGGGTAGGGAGCTGAGGAAACGGTAGCAGACTGCATTTAATTGCAATGTTCATCGACAGATACATAATGGAAAAGTACACGTATCTCTTTTATTGGCCAAACCGTAAATGAATGTAACCATCTTTTTCAATTTTAATATTTCCAACAAGTTTTTCACAAATTCTTTACATGTACATTTACATTAGTAAAAATGTGAAATAGCAAGGATAAATATAATACGATGGAGCTGTATGTTGTATATCTACAACTCTTTGAATAGTTTAATCCCACGACTTTCAGGCACACCCGTTTAAAAATTTTACATTCCGTTTAGAGGATAAACTCTAAAACCACCGTCTGCAAGGGCATTAGCAAATTGCACGCCGGTCCCGTGATAATGCGGGATTTCAAATACATGATTATAGATTTGGCTGATCCACATCTGCCATATTATTCTGTCCTGAGGAAAACACTAAAGTGATTAAAAAAGGCAGTATTATTTCGTTTAAATTGTGTATTATTTAAGGCTGATCCCTATCTGCCATATTATTCTGTCCTGAGGAAAACACTAAAGTGATTAAAAAAGGCAGTATTATTTCGTTTAAATTGTATATTATTTAATGCATTTCAATTTTACATTGACCTAAATCTGACCATTATCAAATATAACTTTCAGACCGGCGTCCAGGCTTTCAGCGGCTGATATTTAGCCGGCATGCAATGTGTCAAATTATTTTTATTGTGTTGAAATGAAATACAGAAAAAAATATTCGGTAAGCCCCCCTTTATAAACTCGATCAAATGTAGCTTTTGTCTCTAACCCAGATGCGAAAGCTATCACGGGAAAAAGATGCGATATTTTCTAGATATTTAATTCAAAGGTAAAAGAAACCTTGAAGCTTGGCGCATAAAGCGCAAGAAAGAACGCCGCGAAGGAGGTTGGCTAAACAGGCGCGCACCTTGAAAAAGGAAAGGCGCTTTTCCTGGAGGATTATTCGCCAGCGCGAGGGTTTTTATTGACTTTAAAAATGGAAGACCTACGAGGTGAGCGGCAGAATCGTCGGAGAAGTGACGTACAAGTTAGGGCGCGCAAGGAGAGGCGTGGAAGGTAGAAAGATATAAGCCCCGGGGACGTGCGACAGACAATTTCGTTCGAGATGCCCCCGGGACGAGCGGCGTTCAGGATGCGTGTCACTTGCAGAATACGAGATCGAAAATCAATTTCCGGTAAACGAAACGGAAAACAAGGATTTGACGTGCACATTAAATATAAAGATGATGCTCGATCGTGTCTGTATGTCGATGCTGGATGGACATTTGGACGCGCTTGCGTTCGAATAACTCCCTTTTCCTTCAATTACACATCATCCTTTCCTTTCGTTCTTCCTGGCTCATGCGAATCGTTCGTGTTGGCTTCCAGATATTTCTCAGTCACGTATTTCCTTTTATTCTCTATTCTCGATCTCTTTGTTTCGGGTACTCCTTTCTCCGTTTCCACCTTCTCACAACGTTCTACCTCTGTCTCCTCCTTCTAAACTTCTGACCTTTCTATCTCTCTTTCTTTTTTCTGTGCTTTCTTTGAAACTTACCTCTTTCTGTCCCTCTCATTCAGTTTCCAATTTCCCACATTTCCATTCGCCTCTATACCAACTGTTTACTCTTTGTTCCCTTTCTTTTACGTTGTCCATTCTCTTTGTCCGCCTTTCGGCTTTCTTCCGACCTATTCTCCTCCTATCCTCCCTTTGTTTTGTTGTTCGTTTCGCCCACTTCCTCTATCCTTTTTAATCCTTTCGATCTTTCTTTTCTCAAACTTCCTGTCTCCATTCGTCCCCGCTACCTTTTCACTTTCTCCCTTCGATCTCTCTGTCCTGGCTAGCGAGATTCAAATTGAGCGCGAGCGAACAAATGACAGAACCGGGACGTTGAGCCGTGGAACCGAAGTCAGTCGGATGGTTGAAGTAAATATGTAAAGGAGGAGGAACTCAATCGCAAACTCGATCTGAGAAGCGTGGCCGATCGGTCTTCATCGTCTGGGTCGTGTACGTCGTCTAAGGAGTACATTATGTACCATGTATACGGTATCGCGTATGATATACATTCGCACAGGACGTTCTCCCGGAGTAACTGCCAAAGTAATCGTTCCAAGTGATTTCAGGATCTCCCGGGACCTCTTCCGACGACCTCCGGGTCCTGGATCGTCGATTCACCCCTAACTTACTTCGCCTTCGCGTCCCTTTTAGTCCGGGTTCTGCCGTGAGCGCTTCTATTTGCATGGATTTACATGCTCGGTAACCCTGCTGCAGGTACGCGTATGTCTTCTCTTATTTCAACGACCACTTTTCGCGAGTTATCTCGTTAGACTGCCACGGGATTTTGCCGAATAACGTGAGTCCGATTAGAATACTGTCTTGAGAATAATGCTTGAATTTCAATGAGTCTGATTCAGTGTTTAAAGTTTCTTGGGTTTAAGGGTGCGTTCCGGCATGTAGATTTGTTGTATGATTTTTTTGAGTTATTGCGCGAAGCTTGTGTGAACTTCTGCAAATAAGAAGAGGATATAGATTTGAGATTACCCCTTTAATGGCCGCTCACACAACATGTGTGTGATGCTACCGCCGACGGTTGTTGGCCGGTAACACACTCTCTGTGTGATGATTTCTCTAATCGTTATTCACGGATAACATAATACATATAATACAATTATTAAGCGATAAATTTCTCCTCCTCTTCTTCCTCCCTTGCCAATTTTTTTATATTATTGGCAGCATAAGTTCATATTTCCATTCCTGTGTTGTACATGAACAAGTGTAGATATTGTAGGAACGGATATTGTGTTTATTTTTATTTTATTTTTTATTAAAAATGTATGTGTTCGCACATATTCAATTATTTCGCGAATTTATATAAAGTTTTCTTAATTTAATTCTTTAAAAATATTGCCGGTCCCTGACAAAGCTTAACTGCGTAGACGTGCGGCCATTAAAGTGTTCATGTTTGAATCTGGACCGGATAAACGGATTTGACAAAATAGAGAATTGTATATTGTTAAATACGCATGGGGCATTCAGTGCGACTGATATACAGGGTGTCCCAGGTTTTAATGTTCAAACTTTGTCAGTACCTATATTCTATGGCACTAAATAAAAAAAGAATGTTATGTAAACGTAGGTCACATAGAGCTATATTAAAAAGTTATAACAAAAATATAGAATAGAAGTAATATAGGAATAGTAACCGACTTTCTGTTACTGCAAGCATTAGCTCGAATAGATAAATGTATTTACTACTTGATATCGTCACTTTCACAGTTAATTAAACTCAATTTCTAAATGTCTAGCGTTCTTGACAATACATGATTGACGGCGATCAAAGATCAAATTTATAGTTTTTTTTGCGAAAATTATTTTCAACCTCGGATAGTAAACACAGCTTGCATAAACACACTAAATGTAAATATTGCTGATGTATTTGGGCCAATACTTGCAGTAATAGCAAGTCGGTTCCTACTTCTATATTAATAAAGCTCTGTGTGACCTATGTTTACATAATATTTGTTTCTTATTTAGTGTCATAGAATATACTGATAAAGTTTGAACATTAAAACCTGGGACACCCTGTATATGTTCTTACTTAGAAGTAAGCCATTTTTTGTAATGAACATGAAACAAGAGATTGTTCAGGTTGATGTGCTGCAAATTTAACATACTGTTAGAAGATTATTTTATTCTTAAGATATGTTTAAAAGAAGAAGAGAATATTTCGTAATATCAGCAGTGATAAATAGTATTTAATATTTCTTACAATTTGGGGTGAACTTGCCTGTAGACTTGCTTCATAATTTTCTCGAATTAGTTTCATGCAAAATTTCACAAGTAATTCATAACAAATTAAGATTATTACGTTGAAATTGATGGTTACATTGGCATAAACCTGACGCACATCAATTGACAGAGGAACGAAAAACTCTACTTTATATTATCCTCGGTAACTGTTTCGTAATATTTAATACTTCTAAATATTCCACGGCAGATTGAAGCTCTTTGAATAAATCTGATTTCAACGAAACTACAAACTAACTTCCACAAATTTTACGATAATGCTGACAGGTATTGTTTAACATTTAATATTTTTCGAGATTGAAAAATATTATTTTTCAACAAATTCTATTTTATGTCATTTACAAGATACTTCTTTAAATTCCTCAGAATTCTTTGGAGAATTTGTATCGAAGGTTACATCGTTTGAAACTACTTAAACTCAGTTTAATCGGCAAACTGTATTAGAACTTTATATTATCATAAATAGACGCTCTTTAAGGTTCCGTTCTTAGGCAGAAATTTATGAGCGAGATTTTGTAGTTATATCGGTTTTTTACGTATTTGTCGGCAATATGTTGTGAATTTTGCCAGTGCTGAGTTTTAAAGGTGTTAACGCTCTCGGTATCTATGTTCGACTATAAGCGCCGATTTATGGCAGTCGTATTCGGTAAGAATGGCGCTACGAGAAAAGCACTCGAGAACAAGGGGAAAACCATTTTCTTGTTCACTCTATGCAAGGATAGCTTTTATAATGGAACGAATTTTAAGGTGCGATAAATCCGTGAAAAAGACTTTCCTTACTCCGAGCCGAGGTGTAAATTGAAAATACGCAGGAGAATAGCATAAAAATTAATTAGATCGTTTTACACCTTCAGCGATGGATATAGATCAAATGATTATTCGTTAAGCAAATGAAATGTGATTGTATATATTTTCGTCTTAAGATATACTCTTACATTATATACAGTTTTGCAATTGTAACTCTTTGCGATATCGATTCATTAACCAATTTGTTATCAGTTCAATGAAAGTAATTGAGCAATATTCTGTATTGCTCGATATCTCTTTGATCGCAGGAACTATAGATTTGAATCATACTTCGAGTCAATTCACTTACATACAGAACAGTTGTAAAATTCTAGAGTTAAAATTGCGTTGGTAGGAAAGCATTAATGATAAACCTTTATGTCGGCCAAACCTTGCCATGAGATCGCAAAAAGTTAAAATCTCTGCAGTCTGTTTATAATAACGCTTCAATTATTTACGTTAATGTATTTTTTTAACCGCGATTTTAGTTTCCAGACTTGCGCTACTTTACGTATACAAATGATTATTTCTTTTATATATTTGGAACGTTAAACATTCACATTCCGGATGTTTACAATGCAATGTAATATTAAATTTTAGAATCAATTGAATTCGTGAAATTTTCAGTAATCAATCCGATTTAGGAGCCAGGACAATTTTTTCTCAATAAGGAGTTCAAATCCGCGAGTTTCGTCCCCGTAGAGGCAAAAAAAACGGAAAAAATTTATAACTGAAATGGAACGTTACAAAATTGGCCGTATATCTTTCGACACACGAGATTTAAAGGTAGAAAAGTGATTTACGATACGATCCTGAAATCCCAAGTGTCTACTCATTGGATTTTTTAAGAGTAATTTATCAACGAATTGTTTCCATGCTTTCAACGAAAAGCGTCGAAAGGATTATCTTTTTCTCGCTATCCTCTATCAACCTCCGCTGTCGATTCCCTCCGTCGGAAACGGTAACAACAAAGGAAACCGATGAATCGTGAAACAATTTAACCCCTTGGCACGCTAAAATTTTCAGTAACGACGTACAGATGGGATTTACGGTCGAACAAGATTGCGCTTTTAAATAACGTAGCTTCTTCGGAAGAAGCGCTCTCGCGTTCCCGCGATTCAACGGGAAAAAGAAGTTTTGAGCGATCGGTTGAATTACACGAGTTTCCGGAACTTTCGGGGTATTTGAGAGTTCCGAAGAGTTGCTCGATATATGTAGGCATTGCAATATTAAATAACGTAAATAACATAACAATGTAGCCCCGGTGAACTTCATGATACCAACCGAAATGACTAGAACTGTTAAAGTCGAAAAGCATCCCCTCAAAAAAAGAAAATAAATAAAATACACTTTCTCGAATCACACCGAACGTCCATATATACTGAGGGACCAGAAACAAGGCACTTGAGGAGTAATTTGCTCTGATTCGCCCGACGGATAGGGACATCCCTCTCCCTCGCGCATTTTCGATTGCGACGCGCTATTGGCCGAGAGACCCGCACATTCGTTGTGTCGTCATGTGAACGACGAAAGGAGTGTTTTATTTTCGATTGTCATTCGTCGATTTGAGGTTTCCAGGACCGACATGGCAGGGATAGACGGTGCGAGAGCAATCTCCCCTTCCCTTCCAAGTGCCTTCTTTCTGGTCCCTCACTTTACACTATTCTCAATCGTTCCCAAAAACAATTGAAAAACGGCGAGCAAGTATCCGGTCCGAAATCGTTTTATTTTTCGTCCCCTTTCTTACAGTGTTCGCACGATGCCAGAATTGTTTCGTGGCGATCGAAAAGTACGAGTTCATCGAACCCGGAGGCCAGCAGTCGCCGATGGAACGATGGAAAATCGTCGGTTTTCGCGCGTCGCTCGATAAGGATTTACGGCGGCAGATGCAATATATGTTGCATATTCTCGCGGAGAGAGTATATCTCGATTTATCATATTAAACCAAGGTATTCTCGCGACATTGGGGATGTTTTTTATGCACTCCACGTGCTCGGTATTTTCTGCGTTACAAGCCAACAAAGACAAGCCGCATTATCCGCAGCTTTTTCTCCTCGATTCGATTTGCAGACGAATCGTAAAAAGTGAAATTCATTTTTTTCTTCTCCTCGTGGAAAAAGTCCAATGTCACGTAGCGAATTTGCTTCTCCAGAGAGTGCTTATCCATTTTAGATTGAAATATATATGAGGTAGCTTGATTGAATTAAATTGGTTTGTAATTTGGGAATATTGAAAAATTGAATAGTATATGCTGGAGGAATTTTCGTTGTGTTTTAACATGATAATCGTATTATTGTCCACTGGTTTTCATTAAGTATTTCTGTGAGTGTCATTTTCATTTTTTCCGTTGGCGACCTTAGAATATAGTTTTAAATAATATATATTCGAAATGCCCAAAGAATTACTTAAGTTCACAACGCTTGATTGAATTTGAATTTGTTTTACAGATGTCTGTATAATTTCAGTTTATTCTAATAGATGCGTGGCACCAACAAATTTATCAAATCGTTGAATTTTCTTCGTCAAAGTTTACTCGAATTGCTTGGTTATTTAGCGTTGCACATTACACTATTATTTTTGTAATGTATTCACTGTCGTTATAAAAAATGTACAGTGTTATACGTGCATTTGTAAAATTCGGCGCAATATTCCACTAGCTTTCGATGCTAATTTTTCAAATTTCCTTAATCCTTCTGTTTTCTCTATTAATGATTTTTTAAAGTTTCAATGGAACCTACAGCAAATTTTTATATAGAAATACAAATGTATTCCTTCTGAAATGCAAGGTGACAAACCAGAAGAATAAACGGTAAACCAAATGAAGTCTTTATACCAAAATGCACTTTCCTAAACGTGCAATTACTGTAACATTATTTTGCGCACTTTAAAATTCCGTATTTAAGACACACAGGAAAAGTTACCACAAAACTGTAAGACTTTAGAAATCTCCAAGCATGCAGAGTTAATTGGGTTGTTGATTATTTCTCAATCAGCATTGCCGGAGGCCATAACACTCATAAAGGATATTTTCTCTTACTAATTAGTAAATCCAAACGAGTCAATTAGAAATACAACCAATACACCGAACTTTACCTTCAAACGTCTCTTAAACCGATTGTACCATCAAACGCCTTTTCTCATCTCCGTAAGTCCAACGACGAGTCTCTCTCTCTCTCATTGTTCCCTTCTTCGCGATCGTTCGTTGGAAACTGCCAGGAAATTAGTTACGCTAAGTGAACAGCTAATAGCTCTATCCTCGATTACTAACGAGACCCACGTCAGTTCCCCGCAAAATGGGCTATTTCAGATACACCACTCAGTTTTCCCTTTCTCTTTGTATCCAGAATTGCAAGGTAGCATGTTGTCGGGTTGACAGTAAAAACTAGAACGTTCTGGTATCTCTCCGAGAAAGATGTGCATTGTAAGCGTACGCGGCTGAAAGTAACCGCAAATGAAAGGGGACAAATACGCGAGCGAAATTAACCTTTCGTTCGATAACTGAGTCACGTTTTATCGCGCTATCTAATGCGGGGGTACAAATCAAACGCTGCTTCGTTAGCGGCTGCCAGCTGTGGCCTGTCGATGGTGAAACATGTCGAAAGCGTCACGCTCTGTTTGACGTTAGAATGGATTCATTTATATACTGTCGCTCAGAACTATTCGATTGGGAGATGACATTTATAATACAGAATAAATCTGTATATTCTCGTTTACATTTTCGAGAAATTCTTTCGGTGTAACACGTCACTTTTGTCGTTGCTTCGATGGTTTAGAATATCACTGCATATTTTCATCCTTGATAACATTAATTAGAACATTATAATTTGCAAAACTTTCGTATTTAAGATTGAAATCTGCCGCGATAACGGCGACATTCTTAATAATAGATTCAAGTTTTAATCCATTTGTCATATTTGAAGAATTCAGTTTTTAAGAAATCATATAAAATGGATTTTCAGCGATACGACGATAATAATTAAAATTTCACTGTACAAATGGGCGAAATATCTCGCGTTTGCAATACTTATTTTCCTTTTAAATTAAAGCATGACGGAATAAACTTTGTAATATTAATATTCTTAAGTCTTAACTATAGCAGTAATTGCAGGTATTTGGAAAATTATGGTACCATTACTATTATACAATATTTTCCATAAACCGTAAAATGTGACTGAACGATAATGCGATTACTCTGTCACGTTCGAGTCGACTGAAGCTGTTTAAATATTTATTTCACTTTTTACCACTTAAATTTTCATATTCTTCTAAAAGACTTTTTACGCGCGTTGTCCATCGGCGCTTCGGTGCAAAATATTTGCGAAAAGTATCAGTGAAATGCATAAAAAAATACGTACGTGCATTGTAAATGCATCGTTGCTGCTTTCAGAAGAAAGCATCGTACATAAAAGTACGTACAGGAGAAATCAATGATTGTTAAACGTTTTGCTACGAAACATAGGCAACGACACAAACAAGTAGCTGATTTTACGCATTCACGGGACTTTTGCGAATATAACAGAAAATCGGGTGGATAGAATACGAAGAAGGTCAATGATTAACAATCCTGTAAGAAGCCCAAATAAATTTGTGTACGTAAATTGACAATGGCAAAGTGTGTACATCAGTATGTGGAAGTTTGTTTTTATTCCTGCGAATTTAAATGCCTCTGCAAAACGACTGGTAATCATTTATTGGCGTTGCATTTACGCGCATACAAGTCTTCCAACTTCAAATTGTATCTCTCGTACAATATTATCGTTTTATTTAACTGACGTAAAATCGTTGAAGTGTCAAAAATGTCTATAATTTCTGATATTAATTTGCATAAATTTTTGGAAGTGTCGACATTCCTCCATGTAATGAATGCTATTGATTAGTGCAATCAAGTTGTATCTGTCTAACAGTTTGTAGAATTAATATCTTGTTCGATCGTTCTATTTATCTAACAAAATATTGACAGAATGTCGAAAATATTGTGAAATATTGAACATTAATTAACTTGAATTATTCAAAGTATTCGACACTTCTTATCATATAATCATCGATGAACACCGCCAATGTGTATTACTATGTATATAGTTTCTAGAAAGTCATACAATTTTCATTTTCGTATGTAGGGGTAGAGTGTTGTAGCTCTACATGTTGTATGTATGTAGAGAGTAGCAAAACATTTATTACTTAAAATTTTCTTCAAAATGATGTCATTTGTATCGTTCGTTGGTCCAAATATTTAGATAATCTTTTTGCAGTATTGAATTTTACAATGTCACTTTTCGTCAGATATTTCCGATTGATAAAACTTCGTAGAATCCGCTTTTCACAATCGGTTAACGCATTATACTTACACAATATCATGATCGCAAAATTACATTCGGATCTTTTAAGTTCTAATAATTGAGGCGTGATGATCAGACGAATGATTTTGTAGAACATTACGTCGGTAAAGTTTGCAGTATCCTGCAATTTATTGCATAATGTTAACGGTAGAGAATTTCCACAATAAAACATTGTCTGGACTAAAAAGTATGCATTCTAGGCTTTTCAATTACTGCATGACGTAGTAGGCCATTAAAGTATTTCTTTCATGAAACTTCACCAGTTAAATTATGCACTTAAATAGAACAGAATAGGAGGTTCGTGTCTCAAGTTGTCGCAATTAGTTTTACGAGTTTACGAGTCACTTAACTACCCTTTTTTCAATCTTCATTCGTCAATGACTATATTCTGCCTCGTTAAATTTGCTGGAAACTGTACGAAATACGATGATTCACAAAATATCAGGTCCATAATTCCTGAGATTTTTTTCTCGTGTATACTGTTATCAATTATTTTTAATCAATGTTAGACAAATTAATAAAGTAAGTTTGCGGAACATAGATTTTATAGCAAAATTATTGATTCGGATACTACTTGAGAGAATTAGTATCGAGGAAACTGATTGTGAGATCAGAAGAGTTCCAAGATCAGAATGTCATGTCAAAGATTGGAAAAATTGAACTTAACAATTATTTAGTGGCGCATCGCTGTAGCTGGCAATATATCGGAGTTGCTTCATAGAAATGATAAGAAATTGATAGTTGCCTCTGGAGGCAATTTATCAAATCGTTGAATTTTCTTCGCCAAAGTTTCCTCAAATTGCTCGGTTATTTAGCGTTGCACATTACATAATTATTTTTGTAATGTATTCGCTATCATTTTAAAAAATGTACGGTGTTATACGTACATTTGTAAAATTCCGCGCCACATTCCACTAGCTTTCAATGGTAACACCTACTTTCAATATTTTCCAATTTTCTTAATCCTTCTGTTTTCTCTATTAATGATCTTCTAAAGTTTCAGTGGCCGTTTCACGAGTTTCTATTTAGCCTCCATTAAGACTATTTCATTTTGTATCAATTTCTAGTACATAGTTTTCTTTAACACTAGAACTACCGGCGTTAAATCTGTTATATTTAAATATATTAAATAAGTACTTTCAAAAAAGTGAAATTCAGAGGTGGAAAAGATGATCGATTCGGTAATTTATGTTTTATAAGATGGGCGTAAAATATCTATTCTATGACTGTCCTATAATCTTGGAGAATTTTTGGAAAAAATTGTGTACCAGTCATTTTGACTGGTTTGGCAGTTCTAGTGTTAATAATGTCTATTATTATATTATTTTTAACATCTAATATATATATATATATATATATATATATATATATATATTAGTATAGAATATTATTAGTATAGAATAACACTATTCGAAATCGTGTTATTCTATACTAATAATTCATACAATTTTGGAGATAACGTCCCGTGCTATTCAAAAGCGTGCAATTCGAAGCTCGAGATCCATACAATATGTACTGTGTGATCGACTTAATTTTTAACAGTAATTTTCGCGACTTCGTGTAACTCGAACTTCGTGTTATTCGAGGGGTGTCGTAATTTTTAACCGTGCTATTCGCGACTTCGTGCAATTCTAGTACCGTGCTATCCGAGGGATGCCTGTATATATATAATTTTTTTTTTAAAGCAGCGGTAAGCGAAACGTTAAGGTTAGTAGAGTTAAGCCTCTCAATTATATCGGATAAAGGATATTCTCCAGTATCTCGTAACAGAGTGTCCACATTTAGCGAATGAGGGTAAACGTACAGTGTGCGGTCCGCGATGTGTTAAGTATTCACCGAATTCAGGCGATTCAACGAAGAGACGAAAAGGTCAGCACGCGTGGAAGGCCTTTGAGACACTACCGTCCGCAAAATTAGATCGCTTTGAATGAACTCATAACTGGAGTAGGCTGCCGAGGGGCAACGAGTTATTCAAATAACATGATTAAATTCTGCTTTTCCGCAATCTAGTGAAATCCATGCTTAAAGAGTTGAATACGCGGAAGCAGATACCGACGGGTATTAAATGTCCAGAACGTTATTATACTGCACGCACACACCAATATATTACGTATTAGATAACATTACACGAATGGATTAATTAATGAATTGCGATTGGTCTGCTACGTCGACTATCACGTTTCTGGGACTATGTCGTACGATCGCAACTCGCAGATATGTAAGCTTTTTGTGAGCATATGTGATGCTTCTGATCGCGTTAATTGCGAATTCATGAATGCAAATTCAAAGGATATACAGAGAGATGATGTGACATTTACGCGAGAATTTGCACGGAGAATGAAATAATATTTTATTAAAGGATCTATTATTTACATTGCGCTGAAATGAAATAACGTGATATAAAATTGTACGCTGAAAATGTCGCGCATGGAAAGTCTATGGGATTACTCACTGAAATGGATTTCTTTTTTATATTAACAGCCATTTTTCGGCTGGATTTAATTTGCAATTGCGATTCCCACCACGCGTTATTATTTGAAATCGAATTAATGATCGGTCGATACGAGAGAAACAATAACCGTTATTTTCTGCATTGCTAAAGTTTTGGGGCGAAGGGATAGAGCATAAAAATAGGAAATAATTTGTAAAATCAGTGATCGATACTACAACACAATTTTTTTAGCTTTATTGAAACAGAAATTTCTTTAGTACTGTTTATTGCTAGCATCAGTAAAGACTACAGTTAATTTTACCATTAATCTTTAACAGTGGGCGAGCACCTTTCGGAGAACCAATAATTGTACTAAATTTGTTACTATTTATTTTGTTAAATATATCCGGCGAAAGAAATCCACAAAAATTAAGTGAATGCGTTAATGTCATATATATTCAAAGGGTGATTCCCGTATAATAAATAAATAAATATATAATAGAAAGTTCAAATGTTGTCGCATTGCAAGCTGAAGTAGTATAGGGGAAAGGGGAAGCGTCCGTCCGCTGCAATCTCCGCCAAGAAGTCTTTAGGTTTTTAGTATTTCTTGTTACGCAATAGTCTTCCACACGTGATTGAGTTAGCCAATAATGGCGATTTGTCTGAACAAAGGCATCACTGTTATTACGGTCACTTAATCGGAGTTACTTAAAGTGCGAGAAGACAATCCTCTATTTCTCTATCCCGTTATTGTCGGGAGATAGTGTACCAATTTTTCATCTCCCACGAGTTCTTAAACCGATGTAGCCTTCGCAGCATCATAGAAGCGACGTCAACTGTACTTTCAAGACGATCCTCGAAACCATAAAACCTCCGAAAATTAATCTTAGGTCTTTAAAAGTTAGCAAACACATCGGCACAGACAAAGAACTTTTTAGAATCTCTTTACTCCATTCTAATAATTCTTAAAAACGAAACCTTCACGTCCGCATCTCCATCTCGGACTTCAACGTCCACCTTGCGTCTTTAAAAGTATCATTTCATCCAAAACTCATCCCCCGTATCGACCAGCGTGTAGCAGCCTCTCCAGAAACGTTTCACGAAGATGAGAAACGGCGAATCGTATCCAAGCTTTCTGGTTCATCTCCTTAGGTTCGTTAAGCTGACGCAGAGGCAGAAGTGAGCCATCATACGGAAGAGATATCGAAGCAGCAGCCAATTACGGGTTCACGTAACTTGCCTAACCAGTCGAAAGTATCGACCGGGCTTAATTAAAGTCGATGTGAACTCGGTATCCGTGGAATATTAAAGGCCAAAGAAAATAAGCTGGCAAGTAGGGGGCCAAAACGAGGAGAATAGGGCGAGGAGGAGGATAAAGGGAAGGTGGATGAGGTCTGGCAAAGGTGGCTCTAGGTGGAACGTACGCTCGATTACCGGCTTTCGAGGTAAAAGCAACGGAGCATTACCCAGCTCGCCGGCTTACGGCTGCCGTGGAAGTAACGTTACCAAGAAAGAATGGCCCTAGAAGCCAAGAGAAGATAGCACGGCACAGCTTCTCTCCGCACAGTCGGCCAGGAAGATGACGACGGGGAACACCACGCGGCAGGAAGCCTGTCCGTAGAAGCCAGCAAACTTTTCCACCGTTACTTTCCGTGCCGTTGGAAAACCGCGCACAGCGACGGTGACGAAATACCGACAATTTCGTCGCGCCATAGTTCCAGCCGTTGTTTCACTTGATTTATGGAACTACGCCGAGTGTCTCGCCGTTGCTCCGGCGGCACAGCCGGGAAGGAGCTCCAGAGTGGATGGTGGACGGTGTCGTTTTTGTCTGTCGGATTTTCGCCGAGGGTCCATTGGAAAACCGTCAAACGCCGGAGTAGAACACTTTGAAGCATTTAGAGGGCAATTTGAAGAGATATTGAGAATTACGGGCAATCGTTGACGGGTTTTAATGGCGCTTGATTGCACGACTTGCTGGGGTGATTCTCTTTTCGGGCGATGCCGTAGATAGAAGGGAAGAACGTGGATGAGCATCGTGAGAAAAGTTTCTTATCTTCGGACTGTCTGAGAAGTTTTAATTTATTTCTCGATTTATATACGTTGTTAGCAATGCCACAGCTTTTACGTTTGACTTTAATACGTTGAATGCCACCTGTGTTTCGCTAATTTCATCATTTTCACCGAACCAAAACTGTTTATATTAAAATCACATCTCTATAGAATAGAAATGTTAAAAGTATGTATAGTGATGTACTTAGTAATACTTGACTTTTCTAACAGCAATATTTTAACACTAAACGTACCATGGCCGGGCAAATTGACCTTTTCAAACTTCTGCGTACAATTTCGTACATACAACATTATCACATCGCTACTTATCTTTACGATTTTTCTTAAAGTATGTATACAATGCATTTTTCAGAATTTATATCCCGTTTTAATTTTTTTTTCCAAAAATATATGTAGCCTGTCCTACCTACCTCGGGCGGTCAACTTGACCGCGCGAGATAATATGGTACTTACTCTTTTAACGTAAACGATGTGTATGAAAGAAAGGCTATTCTCAATGTGGCATGGCCAACTCAAAATAAATGAGCCGACTTATTGAATGAGACGCTATCAAGTTACGCACATGGTTAGTTGATAATACTGTTTCATGGCAAAAACATCCAAACCACAAAAGTGAACGACACAGTACAATTTTATAAATCCAGGAGAGAGCATCGCAGTATATTATTAGGTTGGTGCGTATGAAATGTCGGATTGTATACGGCGACATTAAAATGACTACAGTTTTTGCAAAATGAATGTTTATAAATCAAAATAATTTTTATCCACATCAATACACTTCTGCCAAAGATCCACAAGGGCTTTTATACGATTTTTAATAAAATCTGAGTTTTTAGAAAGGATGAAATTGGAGGCAACTTTTTTATTGTCACCTTCATTATCGAATTTTTTTTCAATAATGAAGTGGCCTAAGTGTTTAAAAATGTGATAATCTGTTACAGGAAGATCAGGTGAATAAGGTGGGTACGTAAAATTTCATATTTCAATTCGCGAAATTTTTTTGAGCTCACTTTTGACGGATATGGTCTTGCGGTGTCGTGCAATAAAGTAGGACCCCGCCGATTAATTGAAACCGAACGCAGTATTTTCAATTCTACGAGCATTTGTTCAATTTTTTTACAGTATCTGTCAGTAGTAATACTCTCAACGCCTTGGAAAAATGGAAGTTCAGCTTCCCATGTATAGATAGGACATCATTATGGCATACGGTTGTGGGTTTACCACGAGGCGCATTTTGAAGATACTTATATCCAGAACGGTACTTTTAGAACCAACATTGTACGATTTTTTTATTAACAATTGCCTCCCATATGCTCTGTTTATGTTAAGACTTGCAGCTGCATCATTATTACCAAGTTTAAATTCACATCTGTTTACTACTCGTATTTCACTACTATTCGCGTTGCACAAAAAAGTTTATTTTTTTATAGAAATTAGGTGTCTTCCAAATAAAATACATCTCAATATTGAGCATATAGACCAAACAATCTGTTTCAACTGTAAAATTATTAATTTTACGTCTACCTATTTACAAAATATGGCCAAAATGTAGTGTACAGACCTAATCCGACATTTCATATGCACCAACCTAATAGTTGTAAAGTGTTTCGTTTGAAATTTCATATTATAACTGCTAACTTGAAGAAAGAAAAAGTAAAGCAGCAATACTTTGACGTTTTTGTACTTCGTACGTAGTGCAATATTCTGTGGTGAATTTTTACAATTATATATAAAAGTATATGTATAAAAGTATTATAAAACGATAAAGGTATGACGTTATTAGAAAAATAAACAACATAGGGTCTTTCAAATTGCACGATTTTTTTAAATCCGCATATCCGTGAATATCGTAATTTAAAAATCATAAGAAATATCATCCAATTCAATAGTGCCGGTCACCGGTGACCCCAATGGCATTCAACGTGTTAAATCGGATCTTTATACATGATACACGGGGATATAATACTGCACGCGAAATTGTTCGGAGAAACGATAAGGAATGAAATCTGTGCGACCTTTGTAAACGTCGTGTTTTTATGATAATAGTACAGTAAAACCTCTTTTCGTGCGGTGGATAGGGACCGCATAAAAGAAATCGTACAAAAAAATATTCGGAAATTTTATAAGTACTTACATATAATAAACAACTTTGTACGATATACCACCTAAAATTTTTTTTATGCGGTGGACAGGGACCGCATAAAAAAAGTCGCATTTAGAAAATACATCAATTATTTACGAAATAGATGAGAAAATGCTTTCAAACAAATTAAATTAGACCTGGAAATATTTTAAAACATTTAATTTTTCATTGTATACATGGAGAAGCTTTCAAAATGCACATTAAATAATTCACTGCTACTCGTCGTAATCCAAAACGCGCATCTTCTTGCGATGAATTGATTCAAAACAAATGAACAGAGCGTCGCGAAGTGCACATACATTGTCGTCAAGGAGTCCACGTAGTCAGGGTTCGTCCACACATGTATATGTACACTGATAGGAAACATTAAACTGGCGCCACACCGCTGAGAATCATATACCGCATAAAAAAAAATCGCACGAAAAAAATCGCACAAAACAAATCGCACAAAAAGAAAATCGCATAAAAAAGGACCGCACAAAAAGAGGTTTCACTGTATTTTAATGTAATAATAACGCTAATACTTTATACGGCGTTATCGCGTGCTCCGATTCACGATATCCCAATTTTGCAGAATGCATCTGCAGAGTTGTTAGGTACATTGTGTCCTACTCTTTGTGCCGCGCTACTGTGCCGGTCATACAAGTCATTAGCGTTCTTAGTACCGCGTTTAGCGAAGATACATAATTATTACGTGCATAATACACCTGGTACGCGGGAATTTGCGGATACAATGTAAGGAAAACGTATCAACTAAAAGGTTCATAAATCAATCCTGAATATCAAATGAGAAGCTGTTCTTATGTTTACGGAAACAATGTGTTTCCACGTTGAATCGAAAATTGATGTTTGCTAGTGCTCGTTCATAGAATTATTCTCTTTAATTTTAAATGAAATTCCATTCCAAGCGTACCGAAGGTTTCAATGTAATATCGAAATACTTTCTCCAGCTTAGTCATTCTAACGATTTTCACGAAATATAGTTTTTTTATAAAGTCCTCACGATAAATTTAATCTCTACGTTGTAAAATA
Organism: Cerceris ruficornis; assembly: GCA_963989415.1. Lineage (NCBI taxonomy): Eukaryota > Metazoa > Arthropoda > Insecta > Hymenoptera > Crabronidae > Cerceris > Cerceris ruficornis. Next base: position 41,573,220 of record OZ022517.1, read on the forward strand.
ATTGGGAAGAAGGTGATATTAAAATATCACTATGATAAAACACGTAACAGGGATAGAAACGTTCTTTTCACGTCAGATCTCAAACGTAAAGTACTGAAAACAATCGGAACTTTCGTTTCAGCTGCAGTTCTATGGTGCATACCATGAATAATCGAATTTGAAAAAAAAGAAACTATTCGCACAGAAAACGCATCGCTGCAATTCCGTATACAGATTTAAAAATAAAACGTATAAATTGAATTGTAACACCGTGCTCCGTTGGACCTTCATTCTGACTAAATACATAGCCCGACCGTGGGAAATACTGTCCCAGTGATTGATGCCGTTACACTCGCCACGGCATAGACGGCTTTTGTTGTATGTTTCATATTACAACACTATGATGCGCTACTATGGATTTCTACATGAGCACTTGGATTACGGTGCAACGGCATGTACGAGTTGTATCGAATGCCTCGAGCGATGCCATTGTGACACGCTCGATAATATGATACGAATGTATTAATACTCGAGTTAATATCAAGAGTGTCGTCCCGTACTGTTTGATAGTTTTAATAGCACGATATTAATATCGCGTTGCTCAGTTTGACAGTACGTGGGAAATTTACAAAGTCAGATATTGCTTCTGTTTCACTTCTTCTCTTTTTCTTTCTGTGCTTCGGCTTGAACTGCTATGGCCGTTTTATCTAGAATGTACAGACTTAGGTGGCTTAACACTAGATTTACGGAAGCCGTCAAATTGACGGGTCCCTACTTGTCTTATAAACATTTCTCAAATTTACAGAGACCCTGTACAATAGATATTTCACGTGTATTTTATAATACAATAATGACTTAACGAATTACCATTTCTGCAGCTTCATCTCTCTTTTTCCAAAGTCCTTATTTAATATATTGCAATTTAACAGATTTCACGCCCGTAAATCTAGTGTTAAGAACCTTTGAGGTCGTGATATATTTAATGGCAATTTAGAAACAATCTTTCAGGAATGATTGGAATTTGAATTTGGATCCATTGATCGAAAGTTCGAAATTTTAATTGCGTAGTTACAAATTTAATTTTGCGGAAATTCGATAAAAATACACCGGCGGAAATTGAAGAAAGAACACATGGAAGGTATTAATCGCGGGACTTGAAATTATGGTGTTGTTGTATTGGAGGTATATAGCAGATTAATGCGAATCTGAAACGTTATTAATTATTTCTGCTTGGTAAATATCAACGTGTAGAGAACATGAAAATACTAAAATAACAACAAATACATGACGCAGAGATAATTATTCATTAGTCATTGACTGTAATTTGTACATGAATTTTAACGAACAATTGGTGGAGTGTAATCGACGTACGTGTAACAACGAGAATTTAACGCTTATCGGTTATCATTTTCCCAGGGAAGTTAAATAAATTTAATTTTTTGCGCTCGATTGCCGCCACCGCGACCGGGCCAACGATCTATCATGAAATTCGAGTGTCATCGCTGTGATAAACGATACAGCGGTACGTATTCAGTTATGTCGAGGATACAAATTATTATGCAAAGTGTTTCAAAATAACGCGGAACTATAGGAAGTACACTTTGCGTCAAAGTGTATGAAAACTTCCCATAAATGTATCCGTGAAACCTTTTTTTAATACTATGATCATCTAATATGCATAAAGTATTTTACAGAAGTTATTATAAACATTCAATAAAACCTTGAAATTATTCCACTTTTTAAATATGGGACACTATAAGTAAGTTGAATTTATCACTTAGCGTGAAATGAAATTTCGGTAGTCTTCTTAACACATCTTAAGCGGGTATTTTCTCGTCAAATTCTTACCATATAGCGGGCGATTTTCTGCAATTCGCGTGCAGAATTACTTCTGCATAAAATAGCTATAACTTTTGAACTGTGGGTTATTTTTTAATATACTTTCAGTTTCTTTTTAAAAAATAATTCCTTTATTCACTTTGTTTTGTCTTTTCCCGCGCTTTAATAATAATATGCCCGAAAGGAGTTTAAACGTTTTCCGCTTAAGATGTGTTAATATACACAAAATGGATAACATTGTTTTTACGAAACACAAATAGTCACTTCAAGTAGAATATATTTTTTTAACCGGCGACGACGAGAAGTCCATCGACCAGTACTTCAAGAATATCGAGGACCGTTGAAGTAGAATAATACATAGCGTGTATAGCACGAATAGAAAGGGCATTTCAGATAAATGTCATAAAACTGTGTATCATTTATATCTACGGCAGAAATGTTATTTCTCTCGAATGAAATTTTTATTCTGCCCCTAAATATTTAATCAAGCACTCTTCCAACTATATTCGTGCAACATTACTTCCGTACTTTCAATCATACAACACGTTCTTAAAATTCAACTAAAAAGAAAAACAGAATAAAAACAGAACAAAATTGCATCCAACTGAAATGAATTCTTCCCGAAAAAGACGGGACTTCATCGAGCACAATTTTCTCCCACGTTTCAACCATTCAAAGAAAATCCCTCCGGAACGTTCATCAATTATGCTCGCACGCGAAGACCATTGCTCTGAAATAATGCACAACGATCCGATCGCGAATGTCAAAACACTTTCGAGCAATGGCACGCCATATGAAAGCTCAGTAAAATCGGTTGCGATTCCAGCGAGCAGCAGTAACAAAAAAAACAACCGGCGCGAGTGCAGAGGGTGAAATTCAAGCAAAGTGAAATCAGCCAGCGAGATAAACGGGGTCGTTTATGTCAGGAATAAATTACGTATTCCCTGTATCAGTGGGATCGGGGACCGACGTCGTAATTGCGACGTCGAGGAGACGTTAACAATCGGGAGCCGTTAAAGCACACGCGCCACACAAATGGCACGTAGTGCGACACGCAAATCCACGGGAAAAAGCATTATGCAAATCCGGGAAGGAAGGACTCGGAAATCGTTCGAGGGTCTCGCCGCGAATAGATTATGATACGGGGGTCGTTACGAAACGAACTTTTGGTCTGGAAATACCAATTATCGCGAATCCGCGGCCCTGTTTCGGCGTGCCGCGCGTTCAGGCTGATTCGAGGTTCCCGTTCGCCAACAAAGAAACGATTGTGGTGTGCTGCGCGAATAGAAATATGAGCTATAAAGTATCGCCGTGAAACAGCCCGCCGTGCATTATTGTCAGCCGGGGGGCATTGTTTCAAGTAACAATGACCCCGGGATGCATAAGCAATTACCAGTGGCGCTGTATGCCGCTGATTAATTACTTTCGGCTGATAGAGTGATGGGCTTGATTTTTCTACGGTAAATCTGCGAGATCGACAGGAAGGCTTTGCAGACGGCCGAGAGATGGCAAAGACGTGCAGAGAGGAAGAGAAAGGAGGAATGGGAAGAATGATAGGATAGGAAAAGTAGATTTTCGTATCGACGCACGATCGCAAGTAAACTCGCCCAAGTCCGAGTCAGCGACGCGGAAGGAAGAGTAATTAAATTTATCTCCGTCGTTTTACCGGACCGTTCGATCCTAATTAAAGACTTTCCCGAGGAGGAAGTGCAAGGAGCGAGGGAAAAAAAGGAGCTTCTTTCACTCCCCGTTTCTTCTTGCGGGTACGTTATATAGAAACTGAGAAGGTATTGCGAAAGTGGCCGGAAGTTTCTCTCCAATTTCTTCTTCTTTGTGCTCCGAAAGATTCAGTGGGTGCATGAAGCAGCCGTGGAGTGCGAGAATATGGTCGTCGTCGTTTCCCTCCCCGCCGTTGTGCGTATTTTTCAATTATCGCGTCCTGTTGTAAAGGAGTTCCTCGACGAAATTTATCGTAAATATTCCACTGGCAACGGTAACGGCGTATCAGTTTTTACAGGATTCTTTTCGTCAATTGTGTGATAATTTTGCGTGATTATTGCGGAGAAAAATGGTATCGTTCTCAAGAGTTAATTCGAAGATGGTGCTTTGCGAAGGGTGACGCTACTTTGGATAATTAAATGTCCGAGATAAACTTTGACGGAGGACAGAACCAGATAAGAGTTATTAATACTTAATAACAGTTCATACTTCATTCCCCGTCTTTTGCAGATTATTTTTCCTTTCTCACTTTTCAATACCTTAAATAGTTTCTTATACATAGACCAACCACAAATCATGCGAATCCTCCTTTTTAATTATTCACATTAATTATTCCACCCTACTCACATTAATTAACTCGCCGGAATCTCTGCTTTTCACATATTTCCGCAGAAATATTCAAAAATCCCGCCATTCTGCGCATCAACGATTCCTAAAATGTCCGAAGACCACGCATCCCTGAAAAACGTTCAAAGAGATTCAAAGGTGGATTTTCAGCCGTCCGAAAACTTCTATATTTAATTACCTCGACGACACGCAGAAACATCCCCTCGAGCAGATCGATGAAATTCCCCATCTCTTTTCATTTTCACGGCGAAACGAGTAAAATCTTCCTCCGTCTCTGTTCATGATAGCGACAGTGAAATCCAGTGCTTTCAGTGTCCATTCGTACGAAGAGACGTTGAGAGCGTCCGTTGCCGTATGACAAACGAATTATGGACGTCCTTTGAGCAAACATTTTCTCTGCGATAAGCGTAAGGGCAAATAGACGGTGCAATTACGCGTTTCTGCTAATGAAGCAATCTCCGCTTGGTCCTTGTTATCTCCCGTATCCGCAGAGTGCGCTCATGCCCGAGGACTCGCGTAGGATCTATTCGGGTATCGAGACACCATGAGATTTCCCGTGGGCCCACTCGTCCTCGAGGTGGGCCGACCGGGACCCTGAACCATCGCCGTAGATTTCGGACACGAAATTTAATAGGTAACTGCGAGAACGAGCATCGCGCGAGCTTCTCTGATAATTAAATTCATTTTCGTGCAGAGCGGGGCAAGTGTTCCTCTGCGACCGCGATGAAGACAGATCGCATATTCGAGTTGAATTTGATACACGGTATTCCCTCTCTACGTAGCTTTCTACCTTCTTCTCTATTTCTGTTACTCTATTTCTCTCGTAAACGTATCGCTTCTATGCCGCGAATGTAATTTCGCTACTCGTTGGAAACGTAAATTAAACGTTGCTTTTTGGGAAACGTGTACAAAGCAATCCTGCTTCTTTTCGGGCAAAGCATGGTACAGTAAAACCTTGATAAATGCACAGATGTCGGGGGCAAAGCAGTGCTCTTATCGTGCACCGGTGTCGAATCTGTGTTTACATTAGGGCTCGAGCCGAGCGCGAACTTAGAAAAAGGCAGACAGTAGAAGCGACAGAGAGAGCAAGTAAACAAAGTGAGCTGCTCGAAAGTATCGGCGAGGCATTGCTAATGCAACAATAAAGTTGTTTATTTATTAATTTTTCTAAATGTAACTTTTCCGAATGTACTTTTGAGATTCTTCTGATTAAAATGATACCAAACACGATATAGTTGGAATTATGTAAATAGTAAGTAAATTTATTAAATATTAACACTAGAACTACCAAACCAGTCAAAATGACTGGTACACAATTTTTTCCAAAAATTCTCAAAGTTTATAGGAGAATCATAGGAGAAATATTCTACGTCCAATTCAAAAACCATAAATGACCGAATTGATCATCTTTTCCGGCTATTGATTCCTCTTTTCTCAAAGTACTTATTTAATATACTGAAATATAATAGATTTAACGCCGGTAGTTCTAGTGTTAAGTAAATGTAATTCAAACTATATTGTGTTTGGTATTATTTCAATTAGAATAATCTCACAAATGCGTTAGCAAAGGTTTCAGAAAAAAAATCGAAAATGAAAATGGCCGACCCTCCAATTAGTATTGCCTCACCGATATATTCGGGTGTTATCACTGCTCCCTCGTCGAGCGTCGAGGTTCGCCATTTATCGAAGGAAACTTCTGATACCTTTATCGAGGTTTTACTGTAATATGTTGTATAAGAGGAATAAAATACTGAATTTGAGTTTGATTATAGGTTAGTGGCTGATTTGTCAACTTTGTGTTTAACGTGCAAGTTAATTTTTTAAAGTTGCAAAATTGTCGCGGCAGAGTTAACACTAGAACTACCAAACCAGTCAAAATGACTGGTACACAATTTTTTCCAAAAATTCTCCAAGCTTATAGAAGAGTCTTAGAATAAATATTCTACGTCCATCTTAAAAAACATAAATCACCGAATCGGTTATCGTTTTCGCCTCTCGATTCCTCCTTTTTCAAAGTACTTATTTAACATTTTGAAATATGATAGATTTAATGCTGGTAGTTCTAGTGTTAATATTGTAAAAGTAATCTATTATATTTATCTCGCACTGGTTCTTTCTAAATTGCGTTTTCTCGTGTGCATTCTACAAACTAAATTTCTTTTTATCCTGATGTTCATGATTTTGCTTGTAAATCTTAAATCTTTCAAGTACTCCGCTCACAAGAATATTAGTCATCCAAGATAAATGATTTCACTTATTATAGTAGTACATTATTAGTATTCTTTGTACCATTACGTTTATGATCTTTCACTTTATACATCTACACAATTCTTTCACAATAGCGACGCCTTTTGTAGCGACGGTCCCGGGAAGAATACGGAAAAACGTCGCACTATTTTAGTAAGAACGTCGTAATCGGTTTGAAGACGTACTCGCAAGAACGTGAAAATAGTAATCTTTGAGAAAGGGGTCAAGAATTCATTTGTCGAGTGGGTTTCAGAACCGAGCTGTCGGAAATGTTGTAACAGCAGAGGCTGCCTTGCAGTCGGGAAACTCGAAAGCTCGCATTTCCATTTCCAGCGAGGCTGAAAGTGGCAGTTTTTGGATTCCTTCAGTCGCAAAGCCATACACGGTAACTTTTACAAACTCATTCGCTCCGACGGCGGTGTCTTCTTTTGTGTCGTAATAATACGTGCTGTAACGTTAGGCAGAAAAAAAACGTCGATACGTGCACGGATATTTTTCCTCTCGTTTTTTTTGCTCTAACGTTAAGCGAAAATTGAAAAAAAAAACGTCGAAAGAAAAATGTTTGGGGAAAAAGGTAACGTACAATGATACGGCGTGGTGGTTTCTAGCGGAGAGTGAAATGAAAAATGTGCGATTACCTTTTGCGAGAATTTCTCGCTCTATCGTCCGAGAAAACTGAAACAATTCAGCACGAGAGAATATACTTAAGTCTTTTTGAGCGTAAATAGTACGAGAGAAAATAAAATTGCTTCTTTTGATGTTGCTGAAGCTAATAATTAACATTTACAATGTAAACGTTAAAGATCAAAGTTCTCCTGAAAATACAATTGACATGTTGTGTAATGACGTATCGAAATATTAAGGTATTCCAGAACGAAATTGAAAAGTGAAATATTTAATTCGAATGCAAGAAATGAAAATTGTACTTTTTCAAATAAGCATCCTTTAAATCATACAAAATAGAAATGAAATCCTAGTTTTATCCGCAGAACGGAACAAACTAGCAATGATTGCAGAAATATATTTTTAGCAATCATCCTTAAAATAAACGAATAACGGAAGCAAAATAACTTCGTCCAATCTCGATTCTCCAAAAAGAAGCTTAAATTCAACGACATCATCTCTGATTTATTGCCACTGAAAGATCAACCGCATTTACATACTTAATCGAAAAACAAATAATGCATTAAGAACAACTACTAATTCTCGTTCCCCGAAGAAAAAGTGAAATTTAAGAGAACTTTCATCCTCCACCTGTCGATCGGAAGCTCTCAAATAAACGTCCGCAACTCTTTAAAGATCGATCTCGAAGAACCGTTAAAAGTAGCATTAAAATCGTCGTATCCGTACCCGGATGGTTCTTCTATTTCCATTCTTTTGTTCACGTAACCACAGCCGGTTAATCGGTCCTGCACGAAGGGCTCCGATTACGCGGCAGATCCTCGATGAAAGTCGACGTCAAGGTTACGATCGGATCGTCGAACCGCGAAATAATCAGGACGATTAAGTGGGCAACGTCGTGGTGAGTTTCGCATTCGTAGAACGATTTACCGACCGGCAGTCCAGCTAACTGGTTATCCTTGCCGAAATGGATTATTGGAAATTACTTGAGGGCCCTGTACCGAGTAGCCGTTAATACGGACCGGCCACTTGTACGGTTCGTCGAGGATCGATGGATAATGTGGAGCAGCTGACGACGATTGACGTTTAACAGGAAATGACAGTTACGGATTCGCATGTATGTATGTAAGAATTGAATTATTCGTTGATGTGAAATCGTTGCACGGAGGGACCAATGGCGAGGATGATTATATAATTTTTTTTTCAAGTTTAATTCAATTCGTTATAGTATAATTCAATTTTTCAAGTATAATATAAAGGATTTGGGAAAAGGTGACTTTTATAGTTACATCTCGTCATTTAAAATATTTTCTTACTCCTTATTCCAATCAGTTTGTAACTACTGAATTTATTTATATTTCTAACAACTGATTAATTTAATAGAAATTACTGAAAAATAGCCCAAACTAAAGTAAAAATACGAATTATATAGTCAGGAAGAATACTTTAACGGCTCGTTATTACAGTTTTAATTGCAACAATTGTCCTAAGTGATTATTGTCATCAAAAGTAGATGGAACTTATGATTCTTCTCGGATTATTTAGAAAATTCAAATAATATTGTAGGATGGTGAAAAAGAAAGAGAGGCGCGCGGTTACCCGTCCAAGCAGCGGTACTCGGCCTGCGTTGCTTAACACGGAAATCTCCTGTGTCTCCCTGATGTCAATTCTTCTTCACGTCCTTTTCCCCTAAGTTCTTTATAGGAGTATACCGCCCCGATCCCACAATATGTATTTTCAGTAACAAATGTGAAGTTAGTAATTAATAGCAGATGTGCAGTTATAGCGTAATGCTTACCGGCGAGAAATTTTATTAATTGTATTCTTATCGATTACCCACGAATTTGAACACGTTAAATTCGCCATCTGCACCAAAACGTATTCGCCGAAAGTTGGAGCAATCGGGGGAGAAGTTATGTCGACGGAAAATATTAGCCGGAAAGGGAACGAGACGATCGCGAGAAAGAACTCCACGTTCGAACTCGGTGATCGGAAGTCCCTGATCGATCCAGGGATATTCCAAACAATTAAACGCCCCGATCTTTACGATTCAATTTCCTTCTTCCAGTTTAACGTCGGATCGCATTTAATTTTCGTGGGCTGGATATTTTTATGCCAACGTGGCATTTGTTTCTCGGACCATTTTTAATGATAACGGGCTCATTCTTTTTGACCGAGCTATGGCAAAAGCTAAGGATTATTTCGAATAGGCTGCGTATAGCTAGCGGAAAACTTTGTATTCTGAACTTTTTTCTAGTATATCCGCAGCTCGCGTTGATTTTTGACGAGTTTTTTTTTCGACGAATGGCATTCATTGAAAATATGAGCCAAAATGAGAAGTCGGAACAGAGAAATGCTACCAGAATGATAGCGTTTTCCATTCGTCGGCTTGAATGGAGCAGAATGCGTGCTATTTATTTCCATGGAACTCGTTATACGTCATTTGTGTTATTTTATATTTCGGACGTAATTAAGCACGTGATAAATGTCCAGTAAAAATTTAACAAACGTCACTCGACGACTGACCGTGGTATGTCGGTCTTGTTTGTATTTTAGTAGCTATGCAAAAAATTATACAAGTACATTTCGCAGGTGTAACAATTAAGTTTAACACTTCCGTCGTAAAAAACTTTACGAGCATGGAATTTATAACGGATTTTGTTCGTGAAACATTTACGAACTTTAAGGTAATTATGTATCTTTATGGTTTGAGTGTCGATATACTGAAGCATTAGTCACAAATTTTATTTACTTAGTGAATTATTAAGGAATTACATACAAATTTCAGGGTATTTACAACTTATAGGCCACTCTTTTATATGCTTTTAATTTGCAAAATGTTTAGTAACGATAAGCAGCTGATACAAATAAAGTCACAGGTTACAGAGTTTTCCACAAGCTTTACAACTGACTTTTCGATTTCTACAATTAATCATTCACGAAACATAGTCTACAGTGTTCAAAATATCATGATTTCCATTTATTCCTTCTGATAAACAGAAATTTCATTGCAACATGACTCCATAAATGACTTTTCATTCTTTATACAGTAAAACCTCTTTTTGTGCGGTGGATAGGGACCGCATAAAAGAAATCGTACAAAAAAATATTCGGAAATTTTATAAGTACTTACATATAATAAACAACTTTGTACGATATACCACCTAAAATTTTTTTTATGCGGTGCACAGGGGCCGCATAAAAAAAGTCGCATTTAGAAAATACATCAATTATTTACGAAATAGATGAGAAAATGCTTTCAAACAAATTAAATTAGACCTGGAAATATTTTAAAAACATTTAATTTTTCATTGTATACATGGAGAAGCTTTCAAAATGCACATTAAATAATTCACTGCTACTCGTCGTAATCCAAAACGCGCATCTTCTTGCGATGAATTGGTTCAACACAAATGAACAGAGCGTCGCGAAGTGCACATACATTGTCGTCAAGGAGCCCACGTAGTCAGGGTTCGTCCACACATGTATATGTACACTGATAGGAAACATTAAACTGGCGCCAATGCCGCTGAGATTCATAAACCGCATAAAAAAAATCGCTCAAAAATAAAATCGCACAAAACAAATCGCACAAAAATAAAATCGCATAAAAAAGGACCGCACAAAAAGAGGTTTCACTGTACAGTTATAGATTGCCGAACACTGTCAAAATTCCAATTTTCTTCATAATTCTCAATTCCATCGACCTCATTTTCATCAACGAGGGAATTTAAACCTCAGTTCTCTATTTAGAATCCCACGGCACGATTACTCACCCCCATTACGATCCAAGATATCTAATTTCAATTACCCGACAAGGAAAGAAAGCGGAAAAGTATAGAGCGACACAAAATTGAAATTCATTTCCCAACCCTCGTAAATCTCCAGAAGAAAATGTCCGTCAACACACCGATCCTATGAACACACGCAAGCGTTGCCGAGCGTAAATACCGAACTTCGTTCTAAGAAGTTAATACAGCTCGATTCACCATTCAATACCGTGCACCGAACTCGTTACGTTGCCTGATTCCGCGACAGATCTCGGGATGTAATATTCTTTCAAGAATTTCGCGCCATCAATGGAGAACATTTCCTGGACCGTCGGTTCCATTAAAAGCTCAGCTTCGAGGAGGATCCTACAAAAAAAGAGCGAAGCACGATGCAATGCTCGCGCGACTATATTGGAAGGAGAGCTCACGGATTCGAGCACATAGATACGTACGTTTCATACAGGACACGCGTTTCAGCTGCCTATTCATGCGGCGGTCCGTATATAAAGCTGTGCGTGCCTACGCGCGGATATGCGAATACGGGAAAGAGGTGGAATCGCAACTAGACGTCGGCTTGTTACGGCCCCACGGGGAGACGAAGCGACGTTCAATTAAAGCGAAATGAAATTCCGGTTTCGAAGCCCGCTATAGTCCGTCGCTGTATCCCCTTGTAGAGCAGGTTGCATGAATCCACCCGAAGATATCTTCGTTGTTGGTCGAAGACACCCTCGCAAAGAGTACTTCGCGTCGAGTTTCTTTTCCGGTGACGAATCGTTACTTTCTAGATTTATTGTACTTATTTACTTAGAGAGTCGTAGCCAGAGGAGGGTCTAATTTCGAAACGTTTCAGGATGGAGGATTCGATGGGGAATTGGATAGCGTTTTCCCAATCTAAGTTACTTGCGAATAGACGATAGAGGAGAGGGTACGGTCATGGGATTCTGTAGTGTTGAGGTATCTGAGGTTGATTGTGTTTGAGGCATCGGTTGGATTGAGAAGCATTGCTGAAGAGTCGGGGAAATACTGGCACGAAGGTGTGAGGGTGAATGTAACGGGATAGGTCTAGGGAAGAGATAGGGAGATGATTGTAACACTTGCGTCAAGAGATTAGAAACTGATGAGGGAGGTATCATTGTGCAACACGAGAGTGATTGGTACTTTTCTTAATTTGGGGGATCAAAGAAGTAGTCATACGATATAGGGGACACATGCGATGTACAAATATCGATTTAGAATAAATTGCACATGTTTAAATGACTCAACTTAGATCGAAGGATGAAGTCGACACCCAGATCACTCTTGCCGAAGCAATAGTGCCGAACGAGATCGATCCACGGCTAGGTTTTTTTTCCGATTCAAAGAAGCAGAATAACTGAAGGGATAGATAACAAACTGAAGGGAACAGAGAAGACGGTACCTAATTGTGATTGTCTCTAATAGATCAGTAGGCTATTATTGAGTTGTTCGGAAAGTAATTTCGTTTCTTTTGGTGAAAATGAAAAACGATTTTCTTGTAGCGTGTAAATATTTTATTGAATTATATATTCTCCATTTTGATTCAATACCTTTTGCCATTTTTCTGGCAGGAGCTTGATTCCACGCTCATAAAACTTTTGATCTTTGCTGGCAAAAAACTGATTTAAGGCATTTCTGACGTCATCATTTGAAGAAAAGGTTTTGCCGTCTAAAAAATTTTTTAGAGATTGGAACAAGTAGTAATCCAACCCATTTCTAATCCCCAGTTGTCTCTTCACGAGTTGTTATTCGGCGGTTTGCATCAATCAATGCCTTTATTATGTTTTTATTAGCTTCCACTGGCCTTCAGAACGTGGCGCATCTTCAACATCAAAATTGCCGGAACGAAATTTGGCAAACCAGTTTTGGCACTGGCGTTCTGTCAATATATTTTCTCCATACACATCCAATAATTTTTTTCTTTCTTGAGAAACATTTACACCTTTTCGATAGTAAAAAAGTAAAATATGCCGAAAATTTTGCTTTCGACTTTCCATATTCGATGGGGCACCAACAAAAACTATTGTGCAGAATCAAAGAAATTTTTTCATAAAGAAGCCATTGCTATATCAGCTGACAAAGTATATAATAACAATGCTGCTTAAGTGCGAAGTTGACTGTGAATAAATGCAATTATGTCCTCTGTTGGAAAAAAGCGAAATTACTTTCCGAACAACCCAATATTTTAACAGATGCAATTTTCTCGTTGACCAAATAGGCTGTTTAACTAAATTTTGTCAATAACGTGTGTCGATTGAAATATTTCGAATTTCGATCGCCTTTCCTGCAATTAGTTGCCAACTTTTCAGCTGCCAATAAAACATGGATGGTATCTGTGTGACAATACCGAAGTAACTGAAAAACCTGTAGAGATTTTTTCAGATGCATATTGGCTATTTCACGAGATGACTGATAACCATGGCCCATCGAAATTGTTGCGGTGATTCGTCGATCACGGTGGACTTTTATTTACGATATCGTGACACTGGATTTTTGTGGTGTAAATTTTACCAAGGCACATTTGTAAATCATCAAATTAATCTCTTTTTATTTATGACCGTAAGAAGTTCAAAATTGAGACTTGTAAAATAATATCGTACATGTCCATTAAACTATGATTCTACAGTGCTTCACGATAGCGAAATCGATGTAATTAAGCAAATCTTTAAAACGAACATTTTGTAATTATAACTTTGAATTTATCAAACTCAATACTTCCTACAGCCTTACATCAAATCTCATCATATTCCTAGTCATTGAAATATCTATTCTTACAAACTATAAATAATCTTTTCTTCTTTTCTTATATATAAAAATGAATGTTTGTTTGTTTGTCCCTTATGCATTCCTAAACCGATCATCCGATTCCGATGAACTTTGATATGTTGTTCGGCGCATGCCCGCGAAGGTTTCTGACTTAGTACAAAAAGAAAATTAAAAAAAAATATTGTATATCTAACAGCAATTCCATAAAAAAATGAGCACAGAATTATTATAACAAGTTCTCTTTAACACTATTCCTACCGACAATTCACGTATACCTTTTCCTACCGCAACCGGTGAATTTGTCAAATGATAATTTTTTCCCAGAAAATGAACAGTAAAAAAAGAAGAGAATATTGAAAAATGTAATATAATGTGAATGTATTATACGTATATTTGAGGACAAGTCGTGAAGTTTAAAGGCGATTTAATTACGTTGTATATAGGAAATTCTAATCGAAGTTTTAAAAACGGACATTTGACCGGTCGTGGTAGGAATAGTGTCAAATTAGATTTTTCTAGGCGTAGCAGTGTGCGCAGGGTACAGCTAGTTTCATATAAAATCATCCTTTACAATTTTTTCCTCCCCTCCCCCACCCAAATAAACATAAATAATGACCACCCCCCCGCCCCATAGTACAAAAGTTCACACAGTAAAAATCGTTGAAACCCTAAGCATTACCTCGAATTTACCCGAAATGCCGTTATTTTTACAACATAGAAAATCTGCGTATTGTTACTTTCTAGGAAAATAAACAAATTTCACGATGAAATGGACGTTTCGCAACCGGCGTGTGGCAGTTGGTAGGCGCAATCACTCTAATTTACGCGGTCCGAACGATCGCCGTGATATTCTGAAATATTTTCGCACGCACACGCGTCGGAGCATTTAGAGCGTGAGCTTTCTGCGCGAAACATCCTATAAATGTTCACCGAGTGCAGCGTGTCTATCTACATGCGGCTACATATATCCGAGCGTGTCCGATCGAAGTTCGATCGGTGTTCATGGACGTCCGCATACATCCCTGTGTACCGAGTTTGCCGTATTTCTGTGCCGAGGGGATGCGGAAGAAACGAAATTTCACCAGTGCCGATGGGATTTATGCAAAATCGGGATTGCAACGCGACCACCGATGGTGCGAGGACTCGATGGAACCGACACCGACGAAACGCACGTATACGTGGATAATTAGCATCGACCGATCGATCTTGCGGATGGTTATGAGAAAAATAGACGAGCAATACCGATGCCATGTATTATATAATAGAAAGGCATTCTAACGCGGAATGAAATTTGTTCGTATGTTCGTCGATGAATTAATTTCCTTTAAATTCGATATAATCACTGCCGGTGGGATTTTCATTTAGTTCGATTGTTGTACAATTAATTCATTACGATGCAAATGAACGTGTCGGTGGGAAGCTATTAATGGTTTGCATGTCATTTTTTTTCAAATTTGGGTGAGATATTGAATGGATATGTGTCTGCTGGAAATGCCAATGAATTTTTAGTGGATGCTTTTGACGTAGAGTTGGGTGAATGTGTTTTAGACGTGTTAATTGTTGGATGAATTTCTGCGGAATTTTTTGTTACAATGTAATTTAATTGATGATATGTCAATATCCGTCTGTACCTTAAATACTAACAAGGTACTGAAAATGAGTAAGAAAAATTTGATATAATTAGTTTCAAAGAGTTTTTGAAATACTGCGGCATTATCGGCTGTTAATTTTTAAAAAAACTAAAATCTTTACCGTTATTTTAACACGGATAAGCATGAAAGAATTCGAATACAAACATTCAATTTAATATGTATGCACATTTTGTGAGAAATAGCTATAACAGCGTAAAAAATACCTCGGCGACTGATGATTTTTGCAAGAGGATAAATAACAGATAATTGCGAGCAAGATACTCAAAGAAAAATCTAACTTCATTCGTCCTTTTTAACCCAAAATTCTGCACCAATAAACAGCAAGAACTTTACATTGAAACAATCGTACGATCCTCTCGCTTGCAAAGAAGCGGCAGAATTTTCGGTCGCGGAAGTGTTAACAATTAAAGGACTCCTAGTTTCGCGTCGTTCTCAAATCAGAATGCAAATCCTCAAAGCATCCGTTCGCCCTCGAATTACTCCATTTTCCATGATGCGAGCGTCTGGGAAGAATAATCGACGCGTCAACGGCCAAGAAGGTATCCAAAGAAGTCAGGAATTCAGTAGTGCAAAATTATAATAAACCCGGCATCTGGTAGAAGTACGTCGGGAGATTTGAATAGTTGAAGTTCGCGGCCGCTCATTTCTATGAGCCCAGGGGTGTAAAATAGAAACCGAGAAATGCTATATTCGGAGAAACGAGGATAAAAGTCCGCCGAGTCGTCTAAGGAGGAAAGTAGGAAGAGGGAAATGAGGAGGAGATAAGGGGAAGGGCGTCCGGGCGGATCGAGCGAAATTCGCAACACACTCGACGCGAGATTCCCCGCTGTACTTAAGAAATAAGATCTGCTGTTTCGCCGAAAGTAACGAGGGGAGGCTGCGTTTATGGGAAACTACGGCAAACTACTTATCGTTAGAGTCTTACGTGCACAAAGACAAACGAGCTCGATTGAGACGCAGGAAAATGATTTACAGGGAGAAGTTGTTCGCTTGTCTTGAAAGCTACTTTTGCTTCTTTTCAACGAGAAATATTTCCACCAGGGTGAGAAGAATTCGGAGAAGCTACAGCGAATGGCGAACGTAACGGAGTTGGCACTTTTCCTTGGTGTATTTCAATTACGAATAAAAGGTGATCTTTATTGCTAGGCTATAAAGATACGATTAACACTAGATTTACGGGCGTTAAATCGGTCACACTTAAATATATTAAATAAGAGCTTTGAAAAAAGAGGGATCAACGGGTAAAGACGAAGATCGGTTAAGTAATCTGTATATTATAAGATACAAGTGAAATATTGACTGTAACACGTCTCTATGAATTTGGAAACCGTTTTTAAAAAAGTAGGAATCCATCAATCTGACGGCTTCCGTAAATCTAGTATTAAGTATTGGGTTGCCACGAAAGTTTTAGATTTTTGGGAACAACTTGTATTGCCCAATTGGAGTGGAAGGACACGTTGTGCTTTACATATATTTTAATTGGTTATACAACATCTTTCAGGACAAAGCCGATACTAACAGTAAAGTGACAACAGCTGGTTAAAAAGTAAACGGATAAAGTATTCTTGTGACATGTCACATTTAATCTTCGATCCAAATTCGATTTCGTGCTAATCGATTATAAGAATTCTGCGGAATTTAAAGAAGTATCGCGTCAATGGCATAAAATAGAATTTATTGAAAAATAATATTTTTCAATCTCGAAAGATATTAAATGTAAAGCAGTACCTGTCAGCGTTATCTTAAAACTTGTGGAAGTGTCTGTAGTTTCGTTGAAATCAGATTTATTCAAAAAGCGTCATTCTGCCGTGGAATATTTAGAAGTATTAAATATTACGAAACAGTTACTGAGGATAACATAAAGTTTTTCCTTCCTCTGTCAATTGACGTGCGCCAGGTTTATGCTAATGTAACCATACATTTCAACGTAATAATCTTATTTTGTTATGAATTTTTTGTGAAATTCTACATGAAACTAATTCAAGAAAATTATGAAGCAAGTCGACAGGTAAAAGCTCACCCCCAAATTGTAAGAAATATTAAATACTATTTATCACTGCTGATATTACGAAATATTCTCTTCTTCTTTTAAACATATCTTAAGAATAAAATAATCTTCTACCAGCATGTCAAATTTGCAGCACATCAGCCTGAACAATCTCTTGTTTCATGTTCATTACAAAAAATGGCTTACTTCTAAGTAAGAACATATACAGGGTGTCCCAGGTTTTAATGTTCAAACTTTGTCAGTATATTTTATGGCACTACATACAAAAAAATGTTGTGTAAACACAGGTCACATAGAGCTTTATTAAAAAGTAATAACAAAAATACAGAATAGAAGTAATATAGGAATAGGAACCGACGTGCTATTACTGCAAGCATTGGCCCAAATACATTAGCAATATTTACATTTAGTGTGTTTATGCAAGCTGTGTTTACTATCCGAGGTTGAAAATAATTTTCGCAAAAAAAAACAAAACAGAAACGAAATTCGCATAGTTATAAATTCGATCTCTGATCGCTTTCAATCATATATTGTCAAGAACGGTAGACATTTTGAAATGGAGTATTAATTAACTGTGGAAGTGACGATGTCAAGTAGCAAATACATTGATCTGTTCGAGCTAATGCTTGCAGTAACAACAAGTCGGTTACTATTCCTATATTACTTCTATTCTGTATTTTTGTTCTAACTTTTTAATAAAGCTCTATGTGATCTATGTTTACATAACATTTTTTTCTTACTTAGCGCCATAGAATATACTGACAAAGTTTGAACATTAAAACCTGGGACACCCTGTATAATAGATCAAGCATGTCAAATTCGCGTCCCACAACGACTGTTTTTGCGGGCTGTCAAGACATCGATGCCAAGTGTTAGGAGACAAACATTAATTTTGCCGTTATTCTTGTTCTTTTTTATTTTCGAAATAATTCTATATTTCTATAAAAATTAAAGTTTTTATTTTTTTTGCGGCCCACATAAACTTACACCTTGTTTATTTGACCCGTGTTAGCCTTTGAGTTTGACATGCTTGTAATAGATGGACAAAATACAGTAAGCCCACAGCGAATCCAAGTCGAAGTACAACCGAAGGAAGTGAAAGAATGTAAGAAACGAAGGATAGACGATGAAAGAATAGCAGCACGCCCGATAATTGGAATATATCGAATCGATTTCTCGTCACTTCCATTCGGGACGATCCAGTGGATCTGTCGATTGGTGCTCCGAACCGGTTGGCACGACTGTGAAGAATTCGAATGGAGGCGACGATTGAACGCAACACTGGAATGTACCAGAGACGTAGAAAAATAGGAAAGAAAGAGCGGAAGGGAAGCTGACGGGTCACCGATGAGAAACCCGGAAGAGGGAGACAGGGATACCAAAGGAATTTGAGCGACCTAATAAGGGTTGCTCTCCTACAAGCTTAATTTTTCTCATTCTCTCCTTCTTTTTCTCTTACTTTTTTTTCTTCCCATTTCCTCTAATTGCAGTCTCTCCTTCGTTCTCTCTTCAAATTCACTCTCCCTCTCTTTCTACCCCTCCATCTCTCTATCTCTCTTATTGCCTCTGCTCCCAATATTCTCTCTTTCCCCCTTCGAGTTTCTCAGTACTCTCCTCCCTCCCTCTCCCCTTTCTCTTTCTGCCTCTCTTCTTCTCTCCGTCTATCTCAAAATCAGTCTCTACTTAAATCCAAAACCACGTTTAATTCGCTGAAATTTCTATCGGAGATTTTGGCATCTTAAATTAACCAGGGATTAATGCTTTTGTACGACTCCGGGCAAAAGGACGAATACCAAGATAGAATGTTTTGACAAAATCTCAGCGGAGCCACGTCGGAGTCAACTTTCAACCAAGTTGAAAATAACGTGGCCCGTCGGTTTCATGATATCGGTACCATGGACTCGAATCGCACGAGATTATAAATCAAGACACAATCAGGAAGGGGTAGGGCAGGGGGCGGAAGGAAGAGGGCATTAACTTTCGCGAATTCCCACGCGAAAGGAGTTCGCTGGCCGTCGTTGAGTCATGAAAAAAAAATCGAAAGGAGGAAAAGGGGATTAAAGGGAAATGAAATTGGGAAAGAACGAAGAAACGAGACAGACTGACGTGTCCACTGTCGGAATGTACGATCGGCATTCCTGCCAGAGAAGTCAGCTATGCTTGGGGGACAATGAGAATGATACGGCAAGTTTCCCTTCCTAATGGCCGTTACTGCTGTATTACGGTAATGCGCCATAATCGAAGACCAGGAAGGGAGGAAAAGTAAATTTGAGGAAATCACGGAAACGATTCGCGGATGCAGCGTCGCGAGTTTTGCCCGAATTTTTCGGGTCTATTCGTCCTGTAAATGTCGCTGAAGTGTATATATTTAATAATTCAGACTTTTCATCACTTTAAAACCCGGAACTTCGTTAATAGGATTTTCGATGGCAGCACTTAACGAATGGAAGCCTTTTTTGCTTTTGCTAGATAGCCTCTGGCTGGATAGACTTCTTTTTATACTGTAGATTGAAATGTAAAAAATTGCTACTCGCTAGGTAATATCATTGAAGGATTGAAGATTTTTATATACATATTTCATTAAAATGTTTAAAAGTCGATAGTAGATAGATGGTGTATGGATTTGTACTATTGACATTTGTTTGACTTTTTGGACTCTTTGGTGAAATATCAAAAATTTTAACTCGCCGCAATGGTGTAAGCTTTGAAACGATCAAAGAATTTTTTGTACACAAGTTATAAAAATTGTTAAAAGTCAATATATGATAGATATTCTTCATTGAAATATAAAAAACTGTCATCTACCGCAACGGTTAAAGACACTGAATAATAAAAGAATTTTTTATAAATCATTTATCTAAATTTTTCAAATATCGGGAATTTGGGAAAAGCGGTATTGACGCTGTGAATGAATTTAAATGCATCGATGGAAGAAATAAAAGTGGCAAATGGTACTTCATTACTCGTCAATATTCTATTAAGAGTTTGTTTAATCATGTTTGACGTAACGTTTACAATTTTCGCGCAGTGTTTCAATGAAATTTCATCATATAACTTATAATAACTGCCGTTTAGAGACTACAGACAGTGGCTTCGAATGCGTGAAAATTAAACATATTATGCCATTTCTACTGTTACATCAGCAAGCAGAGCATAACATTGTCGAAGTCTTTTACATTCAACTCTGTCGAACGCTACTTTCTCGTATATCAAAAAAACTGCGACGAAAACAAATAGTCGAAATAATAGTTCTATTACATAAAAAAACTATTTCGATTATTCCAGTCTGTTCGAAATGAAAAAGAATAACTGAAAGATTTATGCGATGAAAAAGGTTGCAGAATGTGTCTATAAAATGGATCACGTCCACTTTTCGTATATCTGCGCGGTAATAAAATGTAAATGTCAAGCGTTTGAAACCCGTGGAAAAAAGCGAATGTCTGAATTGAGATCCGCAAGTCGAAAAGAAAGCTTTGAAGGTGATATATATCGACCGTGTCGCAAGATTTAATTCAAATAAGAATTCGACTATTTTCTTTGGTTATATCATATCCATAAAATTTATAATTTCCACGCTTATTGTTAGATGCAATTTTACACGTTGCATGCCACCCGTATTTCACTAGTTTCATCATTTCCACCGATCCGAAACTGTTTCTATAAAAATCACATCTTTATAGAATAGAAACGTTAAAAGTAAGAATAGTTATGTACTCAGTAATACTTCACTTTTCTAACAGCAATAATTTAATATTGAATATATTAGCATATCCGTAAATATCGCAATTTCAAAATCATAAGAAATTTCATCGAATTCAACAGTGCCGGTCACCGGTGACCCCCATGAAATTCAACGTGCTAAAAAATGTCTCCGTTTCGCGTTTTCACATAGTACACGCGAAATTTTTAACAAGAATAGCATTTGCCTTGTTTATAGAATCGTACCGGTAATTATGACAACAGCTTAAGTACATACAATGCTAATATGCATTTCTCAAATATTCCAATAAAATGATTTTGTTACGTTTTCTCCGGATTTTTATGGAAAGATTCCACAGCACAGCACACAGTCAATCGGTTGCTTTTGCAAAGTAGAGGTTCAGGAAGTTGATGCACATACCTGAAACAAACAGAAAACATTAAGTTAATATGTATTTGTACTTAACAAGCTGGTAATAATACAATTGAGTAGCTAGTTTGTACTCCATTAGCAACTTTGTGGTAAACTCTCTATAGTGATGCATTATCCTATTTTGTTTTAAATCTTTCTACTCTCATTGTTACTTTTCCTCCATTTGTCAGCATGCATTAATTGATTAAACATAGTAAACAGAGAAACTGTAATGTGTACAGTTGTTTAGGACTTCACGCAGACTTAAGCAATTGTTGTTGTACGTTTTGCAAAAATTGCGAATGAATTCAAAAACACCTACAAATTTCTAAACATCTTCAATTCAATTTTCTGCCAATGTTTGCTTCAACATTAAAAGCAGTATTACTCGATGAAACAATTCCGTCGCTTCATCAATATCGTAAACAATCGAAGCAAAATACTATTGCCTCTCAGCGACACCCTCAGGGCCGCCTAACATCCAATTAAAATCAGAACACCTGTACAATAACCATACAACAAGTTTGTCGCCCCGTCATACAACATTCGCAGCCATGATATCTGTTACTACCCTCGAAAGGGTAGTAATTTCTTCCTACCCTGGAAAGGGTAATAATCTCTAATTTAGATGTATTTATCTGATTCCGACATAATTATTTTCATTTTCATTTATGCATCACACCAAACACATGCATACATCATCAGCTGTTTTCGGTCGATGTTCCTCAGCAGAGCCAGGGTCATCGAACTCAGCTGAAACATTTGACAACCACGCTACACGTACAATAGCATACAACCATACACATATTCATACAACCATGCATAGAACCTTCCAAACATTTCGATACACATACTAATTAAACAAACATTACACGCATTTTCCACCCCTCCATAGAAAATTCCAAACAGTTCCATGCAATCACATAGTAAAACATTTATACCTACACATCGCACACACTCAACAACGGAACAGATAAATACGAGTATAATGCTGGAACGGTAAGAAGGCATCTGAGGGGTAATTTGCTCTGATTCGCCCGACGGATAGGGACATATCCCTCTCCCTCACGCATTTTCCATTTTGACGCGCTATTGGCAAGAGAGACCTGCACATTCGTTGCGTCGTCATGTGAACGACGAAAGTAGTGTTTTATTTTCGGTTGTCATTCGTCGATCTCAGGTTTCCAGGATCGACATGGCAGGGATAGGCGTTGCGAGAGCAATCTCCCCTTCCATCTCAGCTGTCTTCTTACCGTTCCAGCATTATAACCGCAACCCGGCGAAACACTTGTTCATATCGTCACGCTTCACCAATTCCTCATTGTTATACTCAGTATATCTTGCCTCCAATTTGTTATTATTTAATAAACTTATATTTACCCTACTAAAAACTAGTCGTAGTGATTAACCGCGACTGCGACGAGATCGAGACTTATTATCTTGATCTCAACAAACAACACACGCCCGAGAGAGCATCGACTCTGATTATCGGAACGACGCGTCCTTGGGACGGCATCATAGTATTAACTTATAAATGCGTGTTAATTCATTTTATTCTTACGACGTTTTCTGTTGCGCGTCTCAAACTAGACTAAACTGTCGCTCTTCGCAAGCATACCCATTCGCTTCGACCCTCTCACGCTCACACACATATATACATTCTTAAAACATCCAAATCTCTAGCTCGCGTTACTCTGACATTCTTTCACACTCTCGTTCAGCTACTCTTAACTTTCAAACATTTCCATTCGTTCCGGCATTCTTGCTATCCTCCCTCATACATTATAATACCCCTACAATAGTCCTCCGCTTTCGGAGTCATCTCGGACGAGCCGGCATCGGCAAGAAACTACCAAACAATATCCCAAGGTCATAAAATCATATGTTACAGTACCATCTCTCTATTACCGCAACAAAGAAATTGACAAATATTTGCCTTCTAAGGAAATGGAACTAATATCAGGACCGCACAGACATCTTCCGTTAACATTGTGATTTCTATGATTACAATAAAGAAAACATTTTTCAAGCCTTTAGTTCCACCTTGGATGTCATAAATCTATCGATCAATAGCAACTCTTGCGATTTTAGTTCACCACCTTCCTAAATCGTAGCTCCGACTGTACAAGATTCAACAAAGCTAGAACCACGGAAGGTTGATGGTACAGGGTAGAGAAGAGAGATAGTTCCAGATGAAAGTTGAAGTGAAGTGTAATACTCGCCGGGACGTCGCCACCGCGGCGGATGGCCGAATGGCCACGATCCATTTTGCGTCGAGAGAGTCACTCGAGCCGTTCGGTAGTCGCGAGTTTCCCTCCTAGTCGAGTCGTGCCACGACATTAATGTTCACGAGGGCGCGAAATGGCGCGACCTAATTGGGAAACTCCCGGTATAATCCTGGTTACTCGGCATCCTGGGAAAGGCGACTAACGAAGGCACACAGGGGAAGACAGACGTAGACAAAGAGAGACGGAGAGCACATCGAGGCACAGGAGTGAATCGATCAAACGGATACACATCGGAGAGTACCTATCCGTACGACAAAGATGAAACGAGCTTAGGGAGAGAGTTAACTCTGAATTCGCGGCTTCGGTTCCTTTCTCCTCCCGTTATAATAGAGCGAGAGCAACGCCGATAGTTATCGCGTTCCGATGGCGGGATTCGTCGACCAGAAAGAGCTTGTTTTCCACGTACACGATCCTCTCGTTTGTGCGTTAAACGAACCTAGCTGACGTGCGCGAGCGACCGAGGGCGCAGGTGAGCTTTGCAATTTTTTTCTCCTCGACATTTCGAGCGCCGAAATTGCACACGCACGCGTAAAAAATGCCTGATGAGCAGCCGTTGAACTGGAACGATTGAACTGTCAGGCTGCACGTCGGTACGACGCGCCGTGGGACCAAACAAATTCCGTTCCGCGTTCGTAATAATTCCCGGTAATTTGTGCTAATTCCGGGTTTTTTCCCTCCCTCGCGGCCCGCTCTTTCTCCACGCTGTGAATTGAAATGATTTTTCGCACGATATATATCTTTTTTTAGGCCACGCGAACTGGCCCGTGCAGGTATATTGGTATTATTTCGAGCTCTGCGGCCTGACATCAATCTTCTAGGCCTTAATCCTTATCGGTAGATGGAGAGTTTTCACTTTAATCGTTAGAGTCCGTTGTAATAGGAATTAAGGGTCAAAGTTTTGGAATGGAAGGCTTCAAAGTATCGTTGATTAAATTTTATTCGATATTATGTTCTTCGATTTTGCAACGATTTTATTTAAATTCATTTGATAAGGTTTTAAGTAAGAAAGTAGGGGCTATGGAGGGTGCAAAAGCGAAAGACTCGAAGTCCCAATTTGTAGACTTCAATTAAAATCCTCGCCATCTTTGAGACATTTTTTCTAAATTATAATTTAATATACCATAACTCTGGTGTTTTGGAATCCACTTAAAACTGTACGATCCTAGGAAACCATTAATGTTAAAGCGTTTAAAACCGTGAACAATAACCTGTGAGTTAAAATCAAAAATACGAAACAAGAAATAGGTAAGTTTCAGTCGTCTGGAGTTACCGTTGGTTTATGACAAATTCACCATAGAAATTCTGTTTTTAATTGCGGATACAAACCTTTTTTTGCTCGCGGGTACAAACTCAATGGCGATAGGATGGACGACAGAAACGAGACGGCGACGGTGACGGGTATACACATTCTCGTTTCGGCGTTAAACGTTCGCGCGAATTACTCGCCGCGATAATTACATCGTTATTTCGGTGACGGTGGCGGCAATCGCTATGAACGACGAAAAGAGGCAGCGATAGCTCTCGGCGACCATTTAGACCCAATGTCGCGAAATGGAAATTTGTTCTCCGGGAAGCCAGACACTTGGAGGGTAGAATGAGGGGTGGTCGTGCACAATAGAGAAAATGAGGTTATTAATGAGGCTTAGACGCCGGCAAAGACACGGTTAATAACTCCGATGTTGAAGTTATTTCACTTCCGCGGTGTACGTTGAAATTTTGCAGTACATTCAGCGAGATCGTAATTACTAAAACAAGACGAGGTAAGAAGCCTGCAAGAGTCAGCGCAAGACGTTTCATTAATGGTTATCTGATGGGAAGTCCACGGAGTGGAGTGCTTGGTACAAGTACGAAGTATGGTATTTCTTGAAGCACTCGCAAATTTTCGAAGACGAATGTTAGCTTTACGGAATCTTCTTATATTTCGACAGTGATCGCTGCTCCGAGTTCGTGGAAGGAGAGGTATTTTAGATCGGAGACATTGATTCTGTTAGAAGTGGGGATTTGCTCGTTCGTGTGCGTTTTTGTTAGTGGAAGTTTGAAATGTTAGGAAATAGTGGACACATGGTGTCTTTCACGCTAAGCTCATTCTCCAGATCCTGAACGAGTCCTTCTTTTTAAAAAGTTTTTTTGTAGATGAAGAAGAGAAGGATAGAATTTGCACAGACGCAGTTTAAAGAAAAATGAAATAACATGTGCAAAATTTCGAAAATATAAAAATAGACAGTCTTTGAAGAAGCGTTTCGCGAAAAGGCGCTGGTATTTGCATAGTTTCTGTGCTTAAATTTGGCAAATACTTGTATAAACAATTTTTTAATATTTGCTAAGCAGATATTCGTAAGATATTTGTCATTCGTTTAGATTTCACTATGTTAATCGTGATTTAATTATTATATTATACATAGGAAATATAGCTTTACACATTTCATACATTTTTGGATATAATTTTACGATAATTCAAATTCATCAAATTCTGCAGTAAAATTCAAAATAATCAGTAATAACAATCAACACCGATTTCACGTGAAATTTAAATTTTAGCCAGCTGTAACGTGATTCAACGCGATAACGTGTTTAAAGTAATTGTTTTACGCAATTTACTTTTTATAAAGCAATTATTTATCTTCGTGAACAATCTGTCACCGATATTATAACGTGCAAAACTTTATTAAGGCAATACTCCCTATTATTTTTAGGAAATGAAGGATAATCACCCTGCCTTTAAGTTCCAAGATTTACGTTAAACTGATTTCTAAGATACTAATTTACCTCATTCCCCAAAACGTTGGAGTACGCATAGCATCGAGATAAATTTAATCTTATCGTCCACAAGAGCCATCCAACCGTTGATATCACAGTAAAAGCTGGATAATTGCGAGAAAAGTTTGGCTGGATAAATGCAACGCGACTATTCCCTCCAAATAGGGGGATCCCCTTCGAGAATCAAGACGCTCGCCGAGGAAGAAGTGTAATATGAGACTGACTCATCCCATTCAGGAATAAAACTTCTTCATTTTTGATCTTTCTTTTTTTGAAACTTTTGCTAATGTATTTGTGAGATTTTTCTGATTAAAATGATACCAAACACGACATTGTCTGAATTACATTTACTTAATATTTAATATATTGGCTTACTATTTAATATATATTCACTTACTATTTAACATAATTCAAACATATCGTGTTTGGTATCATTTTAATCAGTAAAAGCTCACAAATACGTTAGCAAAGGTTTTAAAAAAAATTGAAAATGAAAACGGCCGATCCTCCAATTAGCATTGCCTCACCGATACGTTCGGGCCGCTCCCCCTATAGCTTGGACCTCTCTGTCTCTTCTACAGTCTGTCCTTTTCTTTGTTCACGCTTGGTGGAGCCGCGATTTAAACAAGGATTCGACACTGCTACTTCATAAGAGAAGCGCTTGAGCCCCGAACTGTGTCGCATTTAATGTGTGGGAACGGAAGAAGTCAGGTGAGACGGAAGGAGAGATTGCTCTCGCACCGCCTATCCCCGCCATGTCGGACCTGGAAACCTAAGATCGACGAATGACAACCGAAAGTAAAACACTACTTTCGCCGTTCACATGACGACGCAACGAATGTGCGGGTCTTTCTTGCCAATTGCACGTCAAAATGGAAAATGCGTGAGGGAGAGGAATGTCCCTATCCGTCAGGCGAATCAGAGCAAATACCCCTCAACTGCCTTCATTCCGATCCAGCATAATATCCAACTTTTACTGTATTTCCAACTTCCTCAATTGCCCAGAATTCCCGAAAATTTCGAATCCTTTCAATCCAGCTTCTCAAAACAATAGCCCCGCTGTATTTCATTAAAGTGTTAATCATATGTAAAATTCGTACACGAATAGACACCTTTTGCGGAATCGCTCCAAAAAGGGAATACGAGAAAGAGAAGAAAGCGCACGGTTTCGGGATAGTACGAGGACCCTTCTACAATGAATAAAAGTCTCAGCTTCGAGTTTTCCGTATAAGTCTTACCTGCACGAGTCATTGAGACTTTCCGTGTAATTAGGTTGGAAAATCTTCGCGGACCGGCGTTAGCTAAATAGCCCCCGTGAATGTAGAATTATGACTTGGCTCTACCCCGTAAATGGTGAGTAGGTTTGCCAAGCTTAATTGCAGAATCCGAGCTATACCCATAATAGCTAACCGAGTATAAATGAAACGAGATTTATAAAGCTTCCGTGAGAATGAGTTCCCCGGTGATATAACCTCATCGAGTTATTTTATCCAGCATTCCTACGGAACCATCATACAGTACGACACATTGAGCGCTCTTTTTTATAATTAGACGTTAAATCGACGCCGGTTTTGGGACGGCCGCGGCCAAGTAATCTCAGGACGAAACGGGAGAAACGTAATTCGATTTAAAGGCGAACAAAGCGACGAAAGGGGCTGAAGGTGAAACCGGGCGACGCTTAGAATTTCATCGCCGTTGCCGTTCTAGAAAACCGACGTAAGTTTCGTTTCTACTTTGTTCGCGGAATTAACGCATTTTAGCGATTTAACGAACCTCGGACTGAGAGCGGAAGGGTGGAGTAGTCATCAAGTGAGGGTTGGGTGCTAGCTGATGGACGAGGGTGACGAGTCGAATTTTAAAAAGTTGGTAAATGAGTTTGTTAAAACGTATAATATTGTTTTATAATAGCAACTTCTTTAAACAGTTTCAATGAACATTGTGAGAGGATGGGTACGTTGATTCGTAATTTACAACTTTGGTAGACTTACTGCATTTTCGACATGAATTATGTTATTTTATTGTAATATGACATTCATGGACATTATACTTTGGAAAAATCGTAAGTTGCCAATTTATCAAATTAACCGCTGCGTCTCATTGTCAGTCGCACGTATTTGTTACTTTGCCGTGAAGAAAATTTTTGTGAATTATATTAGGTTGAATAGTTTATTTAATACTGCTTACGATAAATTAAAAACGGAAAGTAATTATTTGTTAGCATATCAGGATTTGGGGTCAAGTGAGTTTGAAGTTTCAATAAAATTTACTTCCTCTTCATGTACAGACATGTTTGACCTAATTTAAAATGTATGAGGTAATGACTTTTTGCTGTACTTGGCTCGCAGAGTGCTCTTTTGAGTGTCCAACACTAGTTCGCCAGTATTTCCAGACTCCATTTTCCTTCGTATGTCTCTTTCATTATAAAAATATCTCGGTGAAATCGCTCTTTGTGTTCGTAGTAGGCGTACTCAGTTATGGCGAGAAAAATTTTAAATGTGAATCCAGAAATTGTGTTTCGAGGAACACGCTATAACTCATTCTTCTGTATGCAAAAAGTTTCGAGGTTGTTAGAAAATGAAGGAACTTTAATTTCATTTTCAAATTAGACGTACGCCGATTACAAATCTTTTTAATACAATTTTCCATTGTTGCAGTTCTTTTTGGCAAATTTAGAACATTGATAATTCTACAAAATATTCTATTAAATATAATTACTAGCGCAATGAACATAGACAGTAAAAATACAGATAGGATAATCGATTTCGTTCGCTGTATGAAAATTAATAAAAAATCAAGATCATTGGATTCTTAGAGAATACTACAAATATTTTAATTTGTGTGGACAGTCATTTAAAAGAATCCTAATTTCGAAAGGCTTACCATATTATAACGAACATATACCATTCGAAATATCCAACGACACGAAAGATTCGTCGAATCGCTGATGTTGTTAGAAGGCTGTAAAGAATTTTAAAAAACATTTCCGTGTCTCGACTGTAAGGCCCTCGCTTTCAGACTGAATTTAATATTATTTAGCTTGGCATTTAATATCCGTGCACGGAGATCGTCGTATCTTGGCTGATTCAACGTAAGAAGGAGATAAAGGTATATACTCGGGATAGGAGAATTCAACGGAAGCAACGACGTGGAATCTCGACGGAACGGCGAAGAATCTCGCGGTGGAAGTAGTTTTACGATCGGCTCCAAGCCCGTCAGTTTTCCAGCTTCGAAATGCTGGAATTCTTCGCGAGATGTACGAAAAACTGTCCAGCGGAAACTATGCATTTCGAGTACTCGTTTCAGGATGTTCTATGCGCGAAGAACGATCGTCCGTTGTCGTTGAAAATATTCGTAGCGCTGGTTGAATTTTTGACATTGCTTAAATTGATGTTGTACGAATTTGTTACTCCAGCGTGGAAAATTTGAACAGTAGTCTACCCTACTTGTTTATTTTTTATTTTTCGAGAGATTGAGGTAATTCATCAGTCGACGGGGAAACAGAAAAATACTCGAAATCAGCCCAGATAAATTTCTCTGGATAAAAAAGCATGGAAATGGTTGCGCAACTGGATAAACGAAAATCGGCCAACTGATTTCCATTTTTCCACCACCTGTCACCAGACTTGCTTTTTCGTCTGTCGACCATAATCTGTGCCAAGAGGATTCGATTTCGTCGTATTTCAACCGTAATCTTCAACGTCGGTGTGACCCAATATTATAAGGCAGAGGGTTAATCGCAGATTAACCCGTTGTAAGAACAAGTACGACGAAACGATGATGAAAATTCTGCGGTGGCTGCTGTTCAATAAAATCGTTTAGAAGTCTGCTTTTCATCCGACTTTTTTCTCGGTGATGATTCGTTTTTGAAGGGTATTCGCCAACACAAGCTCGTGTGTTTCATACTGCAGTTTTTAATAACGCTTACGAAGTTTCGCAAGCTTAGATGTAAACCCTGACAAAGAAAGGGGGAGAAGTTTTGTTATATATACTCTCAACGGGGTAAGAAGCTAAAGTGTTCACTTAAAGGGAAGAGATACCGGAAGACGATCTTGATAAAGAAATATATTTCGCGCTTCTGAGAGGCAATTTCAATTAGTCTCGATTCAAAATACTGTACAAATTTATTTATCTGTCCTATGTATTCCGGGAGAGTCACCACTTCGTAAACTAATATATTTATCTAACTCGGAGAAGTGTATTTTCTTTTTTTCCACAACAATTATTAAACTTCGCCAACTACAACACGATACAACTTACAGTTAACAACTAATCGTCGAGCAACTAATAATTGACGTCTTACAACTCACGATAGCTAACAACAATTCCTTACAACCGACAGCTAAAAACTGCCATTACTCTTAAATCTACGCTTAGTTGCAAGCATCCTTGCATTTCTCTTATACAGTCGCTTACTCCGTTGCCTTCACCCTCGAATTCACTATCTTCTATAACAGTCGATCGCCATCAAGTCGATTGGGAAGCGATTTTTGGTCGACCACAGCAGACAAAAGACAAAAGATTTCTTACGCGTATACCCCAACTCACATTGTCACTTATTCGTTCCCTAGGGGCCTGGGAATGTCCCAGGTACGGGTTTGGCGAACCCGGGGTACCTGAGCCCACATGCCGACCAATGCTATTTGTAGAAAATTGTACAAGGCGCCTCAGGCCCAATTGGCGCTATCTGCCGGTACGTCATCGGGCAGGTTCGACGCGAGTCGGCTAAGTTCGGCTCGTCAGTCGAGAAGCCCTAGTCGTTAGCCGAAGTTCAGACACGACAGACCGCTCAGCACGACCGCTGTTCTTGTTTATAAATAAATCATATTAATTGACTAAAAGTAAGGAGTTTTGCTCCTGGACCACGGCCACCCTCTACTCCTGAATACACTGCGGGCACGGTGATCTGGTCACCTTCACATATCCAACATTATTGGTATTTAGTATACTGAGGGACCAGAAACAAGGCACTTGAGGGATAATTTGCTCTGATTCGCCCGACGGATAGGGACATCCCTCTCCCTCACGCATTTTCGATTTTGGCGCGCTATTGGCAAGAGAGACCCGCGCATTCCCCAAAGGAGTGTTTTATTTTCGGTTCTCATTTGTTGAATTATTCTTAACAAAGTAATATTACATATTATCAATGAGTTCAAAAACGACTCTACGTTCTAGGAATACGTATTCCAAACAGGAGACTTTCTCTGCAGTGAGGGGAGAGTAACATAAACAGTTTATATTACTGAGTGGGCCCGAGCTCGTCTTTTGGGCATCCACAGTCAGTTCCTTCTAAACTCCAGCAATATAAAGACGGTTCTTTCATAGCCTCATAATGAAAGTAATATTAATATAAAGTATATTAATTTATTTAAACACCCATTTCCAATATCATTCGTCGATCTCAAGTTTCCAGGACCGACATGGCGGGGATAGACGGTGCGAGAGCAATCTCCCCTTCCGTCCCAAGTGCCTTGTTTCTGGTCCCTCACTTTAGCAGTGCTGCGCCCGTATATACCAAGGTTTAATCCATTGCCTTCCATGGCCCCCATTTGGGGATGTATTCATTTTCTAAGTCTTTTAGCATTTAATTTAGATATTTGACATGATTTTGAGATTAAATGTGTTCAAGGTAGTCTGTTTTACATGTACTCTTAAGCAGTAATTTTCATGAATTATTTTTATTTTTACACTACGATAATACTTCTTCTAGAAACAATGAAACCAAGAAAAACTTGGCAGGGAATGAGTTAATTTCGTATCACCGGGGTTGGAATTAGTCCCATGTCCTTCAATCCTGCCTCAGTCGATTGGGTTGGCGTCGTAGGGCAATATATCCGATATCGCAGGCTTTGCCCTCGCAGCCCTTCGTCGTTCTTAAAATTACAGTCCGAATATTTTCCCGCAATACAATACAAAAATCTAAAATTCTGATATCTTTGATAAAACATAATTTAATGTCCGAGTACAGCATCAATCACTGGTAACTAGCTTAGAACTCAACGTGTAAATATTTCTTGTTACTATTTGTCTATGTTAATTATTCCGATAATTATACTGATAATCAAATATCTTCGCGTGCTAATATTTACAATCTCTTAAAAAACGATCGCGCGATGAAATTTTACTTGAACGCTAATTCTTTGGACGATTATTTAAATAGTATCCAGCTAGGAAACCGCTTGGAGAATTTCTCTCCGATAACA
The DNA here is from genome assembly GCA_963989415.1 of Cerceris ruficornis. Taxonomy (NCBI): domain Eukaryota; kingdom Metazoa; phylum Arthropoda; class Insecta; order Hymenoptera; family Crabronidae; genus Cerceris; species Cerceris ruficornis. The sequence goes on from OZ022517.1 coordinate 41,605,819, forward strand.
AGAAAAATGGTTTCGCCTGACGAGCGAGTGGAATAGATGCACGACGGAGCTTAAACGGGAATATGAAAGAGAAAATCGACCATTCGGGATAAAGCTGCAGAGATACCTGAATAGAGGACTCTCTTCTTCCCCTCTCTCGTCGTTCCATGCGTTCGTTTCTCAGATCGGACAGGTGCTAACTCTTATTCTTCGCGAATTAGTGACACATGGCCACGTACATTCAGAGCCGCCACACATACTCATCGTAGTTTCACGAATCGCGAGAACACAAGAAAAGCCCCTCGGTTCCATTGTTCGCGTATTAGAAGCATTTTGACGTAACGAAGAAACGTTGAGTTTGCAATGGAAGGAAAGCATTTTCCACGACGGAAAGATTCCTTCGCTGTGAGTTCTCCGGTACCCATACCGATGCTAAAATAGCAAAAGATCACAGCAGGGAATGTGAATTAAAACTTCATTATGATATACGTCCTGTAAAAATTGTTATAAGTGTGCAAAGTATGTATTAATCTAGTAAATTTAGACGTACTAAGTATTATATAAGTACTTTGAAAGAAGGGAAACGGAAAGAGGACTGATACCGATCGATTAGATCCGCCATGATGTTTAAGACGGACGTAGAAATTTGACAAAATCGTATTATTATGAATTCGTGAAATTTTTCGAAGACATTAGCAGTTAGTCATTTTAACACTAAACCTACCGACTTTATATTTACTAAAATTTAGATATACTGAACAAGCACTTTGGAAAAAGAGAAATCAAGAGGTGAAAAAGATGATGAATTAATTAATTTGGGCTTTATAAGATAGAATTGGAATATTTACTTCATGTCTCCCCTATTAATTTTGATAATTTTTAGAAAAAATTGGGAACCGGTCATTTAGACCGGCTCGGTAGGTTTAGTGTTAATTACTTCTTGAATGCAGTATTAACCCTTTGAGGACGACGGACGCATATATGCGGCCTGAGGAAAAATCTGATTATAGTTTATTGGCTCCTGTATACACGGTTGGAGTTGAAAAAATGAAATATAACTATCGAAATATGATTACGTGAATAGTAATTTATAACTTGTATATATTAACACCCTGACTTTCTGACAAAAAGGTGATTTTTCATCATCGAATAAATGATTACTTCTCAATAGTCAGAAAGTCTCCGCCCGCAAAGGGTTAATTATCTTGTTCGACATTCATCCTAAATAGTTCATTCCAATTCATTCTGCACAATTTCATTATTTTATTTTGACACACTTATTTTTTTATACGCTAACATACCACTCGCATGAAAATTCATGTGAAGGAAAACAACGAGAATGACGCACTATTCCGAGCTGTTTATTTTATCGCGAGGAATGTCACTCGCGTCTTCCGCTTCCCGGTTCAACGGTACTTCTTTCAACTTTCCTCGAGAAACCATTGTCTTTATTTCTGCCGTTAATTCACGTGCCATCCCAACCCAGACAAGTGGGCATGTAATGAATGTGACGATAGATGAAACGAGGGGAGAAAGTAGCAGACATCCCGGAGACGGAGATCGTAAAATATGAATTTCGAGTGAATCGAGTATGTCTAATCCGAAGAGTTCCGTGAATGAGTTACATCGACTTCGTGGATGACGAGGAAAGTAATGGAGAACGTTGTCGGGGATAAGATTGAATCAGAACTCTTGTTTTTCCTTGACGATGGCGATAATATCGTGTTTTTTTCTTCGTCTCAAATAGTTGTGTAGGAACGGAATTTTTGTACGCATTAATAGTATTAACAACATATTGACAGCCGGCGACCGTAGTTGTTTATGAATGTGGTGGATTATAAAAGATCCGGTGGATTAATATGTAGAATACAGGTTTCAAACAATATGTAAAAGATATATGAAACGTTTTATTGAACAGCAGGAAGGAGACAGTACGAAAGAATTTTAATTTGTATTGACGTTCCTGATATTTGTTAAATTAAAATTGCTTATTTGTTTTAATGATGCGCTGCATATATAGCATTTCGTTGATGATCTTGTGATTTTATTTGCTTCTCAACTGTGGATTGTAACAACAATCAGCAACAATCAGTAACAAGAATAGCAAATTAAGTTGATTTAAAAATCATTTCAAGAAATTCTTAGCACTTTCAAAAATAACCAAATTGATAAAGTAAGTCAGGAAGGTTTAGCCAACCTGTTTCCCCAAACTCCCCATTCTTTTCCTCCGGTGGAATGAATATATCAAATATTGTTAATTTTCAATTTGTAGGAATTCTAAACTTGCGAATCATTACTTATATTTTTGGCGATCCGATTTAATCCGCCATACGCTTCTTAAGCCTGCATGGCATTCGTTTTATGGTGGTAATTAATTTTAAACAAATTTTAATAAACAAGGTAACAAGCTGGTGTGGTTATTTCCCTTACAAAGGATAGTTTTATGGAAATATTTACGTTGCACGTATAACTGATATTCAGTTGATTTAAATTGGATTGAAATTACTGTTATCATTTTAACTTTTGTGGTTATAATTAATATGGCTATTAATTACGGCTTTATGCGAAATGCTCGTGTAATATAGAATGACTTTTATGCTTGGCATTGTAAAGAGAAGAATTATTTATCGTGGTAGCTTAATTAACGAGAACAAAATGACTGTTTTAAAGAATTTAATTAACGTAAAATTGGGTATCGCCAATAATTCACTTGATCGGCAAACCCTTTACTTTTTTAAACAATGACGAAAATTGGCTTGAATGGCGAACAATAGGGTTCATTGTTATATGTATTAATTTATTTGGCAGCTATTCAGTCAGTTTTTATTTTTCACGTTATTTTTCAAGTTTTGAAAAATGTTACGAAATTTATTATATTTGACGTTGATGCCAATTCATTCTTAATGTTTGACAAAGACCATTTAAAACTGTACTTGGCCTATGGTGAATTTTGAATTAGTAGGCTTGAGTTCAAATCCCCATAATACTTAGAAGATGTTTTCTCTATTATACACATATGAGCTGTCATATTTGAAAGTGGTAGCAGTCCCTTTATTCTTACGTTGAGACATTTGAGAATGCGTACAAAAGCTTTCACTCTGTACCATGTAACAGTAAATCCATTTTGCACGAAGTCACAATAATATTTGATTCTATTTACTTTGCCATCTGAAATGCAACAAAAGAATACACCTATGTTTAGCCACATACCATCTAAAAAAAAACTGCACATATCATAGATGGTTTATAAACAGTTTAAAATTATTTGTCCTACTCGACACATCATGCAACTTAAAACCAAAATATAGAATGAAATAAAAAAAAATTATTATACTGGTCCCTATTGTATAAATCTAACCGAGCACTCACCAGAGTTATCTTATAATAAATATAATGTAAATATAATGTTGTAAGTATAATGTAAATGTATGTTAAATATAATGTACGAAATTGTACTTCAAACAAACATTTCTCGATAAACCCTTCCTTCAATTTCATTTCCAATGAACACACACACACATTTAACGTCCGAGATTCACGATACAGTGATCTTAACACAAGACCACCAGAAACAATTACGCGTTCCATTTAAATTCCGTCCACTTCCATGGAAGATTAAAATGCGCCCAAGCAAAGAGTAAAGCTGGCACAAGATACATCTGCAAGACAAAGGCTACATGTAGTACACGGGACAATGTACAAATACAATGGAACAGATGTGATTTCGAAAGACCATGGGGCTCACTGGTGTAGCAAGGAAACGTTAATAAGCATACGAAGATATGTAACAACAAATGAAGCCATGGTAAAGACACAAATCTCCCATGAAACAGAGAGAACGTTAGAAGAACGAATCTGAGTGAATTGTTTTGAGAACATCCCGACGCACAGTGACATCGTTTGAGAAATTATTTTGTTTGTCTCGGAAACGATAGTTTAATTGCCATCATGCGACACTCTGGACGTATGATTAACTTTAATGTATATAAGCGCGAATCTGTGCTGGAGATAATTACTGTTGTTCAGAGATAATCACTTTCTCGTGTGTATTCAGAAAATCAACCTTTCTACGCAAAGGTTGTTTAATCCTGAAGGAACGATACCTGGGGACAAATTTACAATTGTATAGACATCACGCGTAATCAGTGATTTTACGGTAATCAGTAAATTCGATATTTATGGCTTAATTCTTTTCGGGTAATTTTTTTTCTACAGCACGGTAGATTTAACGCGGTAAGCCATTTTTGTACTTCGCGTTTAAGATTCGTTTCTTTTAAACTGTAAATTGCTTCTTCGATTTTGTTGGAGAGAGTAAAGAAAGTTTTGAGGTTACTAGGTAGTTTGAACAGAATCCTTTGATTGAGGTGCTTGTTGCGTTGGATAATGGTACACTGAATAGTTCATTCAGTTTGACATAGGTCATAGTGTTTAGCTTCTTTTCATTAATGCTTTGAAACAGCCTCGACCGGCTGGAATTTCGGGGCAGAGATAAGCGATAATGTTGGATGATGTTGAAATTTAATGCGTCAACTGTCGTGCGGATTCTGTGGTATAATTTCAGTCAGATATATCTGACAAAGAGACATTTGAACATTTAATTATGTGTTATTATCAATACTCAATTATTTCATATTATTTACTGACCGTTTTAATTTATTTTGACGGACAAACAACACTAAAAAAAATCTATTAAGCTCCCAAAGAATATAATAGATGAATTTTAACGTTAAACTTTATAAAGTATTCTTCAACGTACTTTGTAATTTCAAAAGCTAGAATCGGTCAAAATGATCGGTACTAGCTAAATCGCTGCGAGAGCATCCGTAGTATAATAATTAAAGGATTGTCGAATTTTTTGCTGCTATTGTTACATTCTATTGCAATTCTCGTAGAAAAATGCGGAAGAAGTAAAAATTGTTTATTTAGTACACCAATATTCCTTTCTCAACCGGCTGACGTTACTTTCCGTTTGTGCGTCTCAAGAAAAACGAAACAGCAAAATATCAGGGAAAACGGAGAAGGAGAATAATTGTGTGATTTTACAGTGACACGGAAAAACGACTTTAGAACGATAACAATAAAATGCGGTGGTTTTTGAACGATAGAACGGCGGAAAGTTCGTGCAGTCATGCTGCACAATAAGGAGCAATTAGTCGACGGACCGAGAAAGAGACAATAAAGAGGCTGACAGGAAAACGGGAAGACGAAGAGCGAGAGGAGATCCCTGAAACGGTATGTCATTATATTTTACGAGAAGATCTCGTTACTGGTGACTCGTAATCCATCTTCGTGAGTAATTTCTATAATTGTTTCATTCTCCGGGAATCTGCGGATTTTTAAGGCCTCCTGCGTTGAAAGTGCAATTTATTCTACAGATATGTAACAATACTGTGTTTTTTTTTCATAAAAAGATACGGATTATTTGCATATTGCAGTTTAATGTATATATATATATAATGGATAAACGATTAATTTCCGAGTAATAATCACGAATTACTTCCATAGATTTCAACGTGCTCAGTTTAGCACCGGAACGACAGTAATAGTCATATATTGGATTAACTCCGAATCAACCGTGACGTTTATTCGCGGCTAAATAATATGGTGTACGAAATTATAACTATTTGAATACATTTTCACGTACTTGTTTCTCCTCGTTCGGGAACAACGATCGTTAGAAATTGAATAAGCCCTGGCTGGACGAAATTTGGTTAAACGTGAAATGCGTTTTTACGTTTAGCGTCGTCATCATTGGAAAAACACCAATTACGTTTCAATTAATTTTTCACCAACCGATGCTTTCATAACGGCTTTTTTTTCACGTCCTACCTCTCATATTTGCCTTCGTGTATCGCAAATGTCCGAAAACATGTTGGACTTGTGCCGTTGCCGCGTCGTATACGCGGAAAAAATTCGTCAAAAAAACGTCACGGTATTTGTGCAAACGATAGAATATTTACGCTCCAACAGTTTGGAATTACAAGACCTGTACGACCAGCGATCGATAATCAATGAAACATTGAGTTGGCAAAGGTTTGAGAGGGCCTTTTAATTCCATCGTTAAATTTTATCTCTGCGATTGATTCGTCTCGTCGCAAGTGTCGCCTTTGTGAAAACTTCAAATTACAACGATTTTCATATTTTTTCCTACGTAAAATATTGAATATCATCCTGCAAAAAATTTCTAAATCTAAAGATTAGAATAAAAATGACAGAGATGCCAAATAATGGGAACTCGTTAATTTTATATGTGTAAGAGGACCAAAAATGTAAATTGGTCTTTCGTTTTACACAATGTACATAAAGTAAGATTATATGTCACGAAATATTTATATTACAAATATTTGCACTGCGAAATACCATCGAAAATCTTGTATAATACTTCGAAAATCAAAAGAAATGTAAAATCTGTACGTAGAATAACATTTAAACCGAGTTGAAATGCAAATTTTCATAATCACTATGCTTAGCAAAATTATTCTCTTGCCTTACAATTCAATGTCCAATATGCAGAATGAAACATGCTAGACAACAATTACGATGAATATTTTAAAATCCCAAAGAGAATGGAAAAAAATGATATTTTCTATGATTGTATAACCCTTAACGGTCGTAAGTTACTTCTGACGTGACAACAGTACTTTGTCGTTGCAGTCGTATGTCACGTGTGAGGTGACAAAATGAATCGAGTCTAAGCTCGCTGTCTGTGGAATGTGCGGACAATTGTATTATCAATTGAATATTACCAACGGAGTGATTTACCCCTTGCCGTACCATTTCTTTTGTGACTGAATGCGCAAGAACTCTGAATTAATTGCTGAAATAACAATCTATCCCTGATTTCTGATGTACCGTATGACTTCACGCAATATTAAATAGCATAGAATTAATTTTATTTTATCCTGACTCACTGATATTTTTAATTTAATAAATTTTCAAACACTTCAAAATTGACTATTGCATTTATCGCGTCGCGAGTATCATTCGTCATTGTACGGCAAGGGGTTAACATGTTCAGTGATAACACAGTGCATTTTATTAATCAAATTTTAATATTTTGGCCCCAGAAAATGAACAAAAAAAATTTAACTAGTTTTGGATAGTGATAGTGACAGTGAATTCTTGGAAAAGAATTCTGAAAGGGTTTTTGATTCTTGCAATGAGACCAGCAGTGACTCCTTATTACATTCTAAGAAAAGAAAAATTGTTATACCTATACAAAATTTAAATGAAGAAGAAAATGATATGGAAGGAGAAAATGTTGGTGATTGAGATAATGATTAGATTGAAATCGACAGTGACGATGGTGATTTATCGACGATGAATTATTTGAAACTCATATATTTGTAACAGCCCTTCAAAAAATTAATAATTTCTAGCCGGCTACAGATAGAAACCAGCTACAATCTAGTGAGAATTACGTATGAAAATCTAGCGACCGATAAGGATTAATGTGTTTGGATTTTCTTAAGTTCATCAAAGTACAGCATCTTTTTACAATCAATATTTTCCATTCATATGGAACATAGCGTTAAAGATATTACAGTATGACAATTCGAAGATAACTGAAAAATATTTTTTTCGATCGATATGTGCAATGATGTAAAGTAGAAAGATAAAGATGAATTTCGTCCTGTCTTATCAAAGCAGAAGGTGACTATGTGACGGAATTTGTTCATGCAAGTTTCCACCCAATGAATTTGAAGATTTTGTGACAGATCTCGTGTCTTTCAATTTCCACTCGGCAAGTTGTCGACTTTCTGACAGAAATCGTCTCTACGCGTTTCCACCTAACAAGATAGGAGATTTTGGCAGAATTCCACCTCATAAGGTGGTGGAATTCATTTCTGCAAATTTCCATCTACAAAGATATGGGATTCGCGATGCTATAACATTTCTTGAATTTCCTTCTAAGCAATAATATTTGTGACGACATTCATCCTTGGTATGTTTGAAATATCTATCAAAATTTTGAAAAATTTTGCATCCATTGCTAAAAATATTCTCTAATACCTACTTTATTACTTTTACAGTACTTTACAGAATTTCCATAAAGTTAGATTTTAATTTTTGCAGTGTTCTAGTGAACGAGATGTTCAATTTTACGACAATTCGAATTTAATACAATACAATTACATTTACATATTTAATATACATATTTTAAAACTTTGGAATTTAATATCCATTTTGAATAAACGGCCTAGACGAAATAGTACTGATACTGTACGATATTAGAAATATATATTATATTACTTTTACGAATGAAAATTATATTCTCAAAAACAAAATTCTTCGTACCTTATTAGTTAACAGAATGCAAGTAACATCATTATACCCTGCCTTCTCTGAAACTGTCCAGATTTCTAAATGTTTTTAAAATTGAGGAAACTTGCAAAGGACAATTGTAAGAAAAAAATGGTATAATTAACTGTAAATAAATAAGGCAAGTCTGCAGGCTCAAGTAGTATACCAAAATGAGCACAACGCAGTACCGCAACTTGATTAAAGCAATAACATTCTGTACCTCATTATGACCCTATTAACCAAGGATGACAAGTTAACCCATCATGGAAGACAGCTATTGCAGCACACGGAACGAACTGGTTTATTCTCTGCTCTCTTGTTCTCACACATGCCAAAAGCACTTTCTGATTGGATTTATGGGGATACCGTGCACGAATCACTATACTATAAGAAATGTTCACCTTATTATTATATAAAATATAGAATAAGGTTAACGATACCATACACTGCAATGTGAAGAGGAGGGCCTGATGAGGAGTTTTACCGTCGATTATAGTTGACTGTATTTTTATGGTGATATATAGATTGCTGGCTCTTAACTTCTCTTAATACATATAATGTTTATTAAAAAGTCTATAATTATTTTAACACTGGCTTACATTAACTCGTCCGCTACCAACCGTCACACATATGTGACACAGCAGTTTCTTACCACAGCCCAGCGTAACATATTTGTGTCAGTTTGAAAGAATGTTTATTTTACTTTTTTAGATTATTCTAAATACATATACGTTAAATTTATTCCAATTGGTTTCATATAACCATGAAAAAAATCTTGGGCTGTGGTGGATGTTTTCTCCAGGAGACCCTGGTAGCGAACGAGTTAAAATGTTATAGTGGCGATAGGTCCGACGTCTATGGTTGCTTCACGTGTTCAACCTGGGATTGTGACTTGAACTGATTGTACCGTTCTCGACGTTCTTAAACATTCGACGATCTGAATGTTTAAGATGAACTTGTTCAACTGACTTATTTTGACATTGGCATACCATTGCATCTCCGCACGAGTCAAAAGCCTCACCAACGGCGTTGTCGGAGGTGATACAAAATGCCTTCATTAGGCCTTAAAATCAATAGAGGCAGCCCTTTCAAGGCGGTGGGCCGTTCCTCTTCCTCTTGCGGTGGTGAAAATGTTATGAAATTTCCGTCTGCTACAAGCCGGGAAGAGGCAACAAGTACCCTAAGTTACAGTTTCGTGCCTCTTCAGCCTGGTATACGAAGGAATGTGTTTTCAATAAATTACCGTTCCTCACTAGTGTCTTTTGAAGCGTGTGCGACTTAAACCTGTGCCTAAATTTCGTGAGAAAGAATAGGAGCATCTGCATCCACCGAGAAATGCAGATGCCCCTCACAAAGTGATTAACAGGGCCCTTCGGGAAGAACTCAGTATTTACGTCACTGCACAGTGGAACCGCCTACTCTCTCCTTGGAATTCGCTGATTGGTCATATACACTACCACTCATAAGTGTTTAGGCACTCCTCTTTTCATTTATTTTTTACTGCTAAAATTTAAATTGATCAGTTCAATTTTCCCATTTATTTATGTGGGATTGGTTATACTAGATGTTATAGAATAAAGTAAAACTAAGTTTATTATCTAAAACTATATACTAAATGCTAATACAAAAAGGAATATAATAGTGAAGTGCCTCGTGTGATAGACTTAACAGTCTAGGCGATCGCGATGAGGCCATACCTCGATTCTCGATACCACATTTAGTATATTCCTATAAATGCATGTGTGGATGTACATAATGAACAAATATTTTCACATCTTTACGGAGTTTTCATATGATTTATGCTGTTATTGAGAGTGCCTAAAGACTTATGAGCGGTAGTGTACACACAAGCATATTATATAACGTGACGAGTGCGCAAAACGAATTCGGGCAATTCTTCAACACTTTCGTCTAACTATTTGTGTTCGCCTGATTAATAAACTAACTAATTATTCCAAATTTTCTCAGCAAACGTACTTTCTATAGACTGGATTCCATTTTAAATATTTGCAATGGTCCTATCAGAAATGAGCGTTCAGAAAATCATCCCCTTCGTAAGCACTTTGCCTATATTCCATAAAAACCAAATGATACGAATGCCAGGATACTGATATGTATTAATTGCATTATTTGTGTCTTCGTATTTTTAAGAAAAATTAAGGTTGAACTGTTGAGATATGAAATTTCAGTAGTACGAGTCAGCATTTTTCAAACCAAACTTCCTTCATTATTCAGTAATATAACCCAAAATAATTTAGTGGTCTACTATGTTAAAACAGCAAATAACGGTTAACGTGAATATGTGAATACATCGCACTCCACTTCATTTAAACCAGCTGTCTGCTTGGCTGAGAAAGGTACTTTTTCCTTACGCAGATAACATTACATATTCAAATATATGTACGTAGTTGTCGATGCAGAAAGAAGTAACAATGTTTTAATAAATGCATGGTTTTGTATCATTACCATATAATTCCCGTAAAGATTATTCTTTACAATAGCAGAATTGGTAAGCTTATTTCATTATTTTTCAACAACTTCGTAATAATTAAGTTATGCGAGGAAGAAACATTGTTATTATTATACTTTCAGTTATTCCTACTTATTAACACTATTCCTACCACGACCGGTCAAATGGCCGTTTTTAAAATTTCGATTAGAATTTCCTATATACAACGTAATTGAATCGCCTTTAAATTTCACGATTTTTCCTCAAATATACGTATAATACATTCACATTATAATACATTTTTCAATATTCACTTCTTTTTTTACTGTTCATTTTCTGGGAAAAAATTATCATTTGACAAATTCACCGGTTGCGGTAGGAAAAGGTATACGTGAAGTGTCGGTAGGAATAGTGTTAATTACTAGAATTCTTTACATTTGGGAAAATCACTGATGACATTTAATGGTATCATTACCAGAAGCTGGTACCAACGAAACAAGTAAAAGCAATGAAACTAAATTAATTTCCATGACGATATATCGTTGCGATAGGATCCGCTAAATATTCCAGTCAACGCTCCCATGAACGCGCCTTTTCAAAGTACGAAAGCATGCATTCAAGCTGAAATTATACGGCACACAGACGTTTCAAAGTTACACGTGCCAAAGTGGATACTCACTGTAAACAACATTAGAAATCAAATCACGCATAGACGTCACGTTTGATCGTATTATTATGGAATATTATACTTCTGTTGAGAATATGTAAATGGCAATGCACTTAATGACGGTGAATTAATTTTCTTAACCTTTAAGAATCCAATAGTGTACAACAGATATGCTCAATTTAGAGTAATTAGCTTGATTTGCATTCAAAAAGTGATAATAACCTTTATATGAGCCGTTCAGTGCACAAATCGATTAACTCCACTTTTTGAATTTTTTAAAATTTAAGTCTCAAAGCACTTGATTGAATCCTAACTTTTTATGTTTAGAATAAATTTTCGTAATAATAACGATTAACACCATTAAATGACGAAGTTTGTTTGGCCATCGAATAATAAATAATTGAATTCAGAAGTCAATCTAATTAATTCCAAGGCTATTCCACCTTATTCATTTTGTACTTCGTTAGAGGAAAGCTAAATGCGATTATATATTCTACAATACTTATTTGTATTTGTATTGTGAAGGGAGTTTTGAAAAGGAATGTATACTATTTCATCACGTTTCTCCACTTTAGGTTTTATGGAGTTAATCGACTTGTGCACTGAACGGTTCATATGTACAATAAAATCATGAAACTATATCATGTTATTCATTTTATTTCTAGTGAAATGTTTATGGAACACTATTGGCTGGTTATGATGTAAACGTATATTAGCTTATTAATGGTTAAATTAAGTACTTGTTAATTATAATTTAAACTAGACCATGGGGTGAAGGATTTCGAGAAACTGAGGCTCCTATTTTATGGATAACAGTAATAATTATTATAATCACAATCGTGCATACAAATTTGAAAACAACAAGCAACAAGGACAAACACGAACCTGCAAAAAGTTGTAATAGACAGATTTTCATCGACATATAATTTTTCAAAACACCGAGAACTAATAATAGTAATAAAGTTCATTAAAAATACGTAAAACAACTAATACCGATGCATGCCAATCATTCTAGATATAAATTACACTTTTCAAAGTATTGCTTATAACTGGCCTTTGACTTTTCATCTCATACATCATTTCCTCTTAAAGCACACTCATATATTCCTTTCACGTATCAAGTTGCACTGGGCCCGTAATATGCATGCAGACTTTTTCATATATTTTTCAAAGTCATTTCCCCCATGAGAACTTAACATCCGCCCGACATGCAATTGATTCTTCTAGCACTTTTCATTCGCACTTTACACCAGATACAATCATTTTGTCCAAGGGTTCAACTTCAACGCATTATTAAACCTTTCCCACCGAAACTGCACCGTGTTAACTTCGTGCTCCACCCAACTTCGCTCTTCTGCGATTAAAACGACTCCGCCATTCTTTTCCATGCACTCTGGCCTCACTCACCCAAAAACATCCCTTCACCGCTCGTCTTCTCACGGCAAACTCTCCTTCCTTTCTCACACACTTTTCACTCATGTACTCCGTCTCGTTGAGAACATCACACAACTTAGACATGCATCAAACAAACGCACCTCAGTCTATCCTAAACAATCACACTTCACCGCGTTTACTCGCCTTGCGTTCTCAAGAACTATAAAAGAAAAATTCCACCGAAGTACAATCCCAAAACTTTCGCATCCTCCATCACCACCACATGCTGTACTTGAGAATACATTGAAACCCTAAAAAGAAAACAAGGATTAAATGCACGGCCCACTCATTCAGTCCCAGATTTCCGTGGAAAAAAGTCCATCAGCGAGAGAACACGTTCCGGACGTGGAAAGACCGTTTCGAAAGCCACGAGCTTGCCCAAAACATTCAGGAGAGACATTCCTACGCGTCAATCCTACCAGAAGTTTTTTGCGTTCTCGTGAAAAAAGCACGGGAACGAGAGGCATCGAACAGCACGGTGTGTCTATCAAGACCTTGAAAGCCATTTGAGACACTTCGACGTGCATTCTCGACAGAAGCTTTTACGCTTTGCCAGCGCACTCTGGCCTTGCGCAAATGCAGTAAACAGGGTAAACAGGGTGAACAGGGTAAACAGCCTCTTTACTCCTCTTAGAGTCCCTCCAGGGAATGAAACGACGAGGTGAAGGAGCACAATGTGGTTGAGCTCGAGGGGCACGAGGACCAAGAGAAGGAATGGTCTCCGAAGCACCACAGAGCCTGGAGGCTGGATGCATAATAGTCTCACGATTAGGGACAGACACGATGCGTATAACCGCTCCTAGCGATGATCCAATCATTAACGAGCGCTATTATTAACGTCGGACTTCCTATCGCGGAATTAGATCGCGTCTACGCGTGGACCCCGTCATGGTCCTCTGCGGCAATGATGAATTAAGGATGCACTACGGATGAAGATACTTTGGGGAGAGAATTCTCCAGGGGTTAGATTGATTGTAGATGTCGATGGTGTTCGACGTGTGCACTCTTTTGTATCTTATTTTATAGTGATAAAATGCAATAGTTGTATTATATAATGCAGTTATGTACTTTTGTATGTACTGGGTTGGCAACTAAGTGATTGCGGATTTTGACGATAGATGGTTTCAGCACTTTTTTTTGTTTCGTCAACATGTTCAAAGCACCTAATCTATAGTTTTCTTGTTGTTTGGACTTCCACCTTTTATTAGTAAAAAAAATCATATCGATGAGTCATTTAGTTTCGTTTTTGTCCCAATTTGAAAATAGAAGAACAAAACGCGCATTTCAGACGTATTTTATTGTATTATTTCCGAAAAAGGAGCGCATCCCAAGTATACAAGAAGTTATGTACTGTATATGGGAATGAAGTCTTGAAAGGTAGGCACTGTCAAAATTGGTTTGCCAAATTTCTTTCGGGTGATTTTTCACTCCAAAATGCGCAACGATCTGGCCGTCCAGATACAGTTGATAAGAGTCATATCAAGGCTATTATCGATTCAGATCCTCATAGGGCAACACGTGAGATTGCAGAGAAGCTCAATGTATCGCATAGATGCATTCGAAAAAAATAAAACAGCTTCGCTGTGATAAAAAACTCAATTTATAGGTCCCTCGTCAGCTTAAGGAAATTCCTTCTTATATAAAATCCGCAATCACTTAGTTGCCAACCCAATATAACCGTTCATGTCGAATTTTCTTCCATGTTACTGCACTATTGATCTATTTGTTTGCTTTATTAGCAAATAGAATTATCACAGAGTTGTTGTAACGTTTTAATGCTGCTGTTTTGATTTTGGAGATTTATTTACCCCTTGTCCTACGATTTTTTCTGTGGCTGCCTCCGCAATAATTGAAAATTAAATTGCTGAAATAAAAAAATGTCAGTGATTTCTGATATATTTTAGAATTTAACGTAATATTAATAACATAGGAATATATTATCGTCTCGTGTTCCACTGATATTTTCAATTTGATCAGTTTTGAGAAGCTTCAAAACTTCTTATTCCACGAACCGCATCACGAGTGTCACTCGTTATAGGGCAAAGGGTTAATAGTGAAAAATTAATGCTCGTATAAAAAAATATTTTATTTCGAATTGCTCAATGAGGGGTGTTGAGGAGAGATTTAATATAGAAAGATATTCGATATTTTGGAAAATAAATGATGTTAGACATAAGATGTTCTTTTGATACATCAATAACTTTTCATCTTGTTTATAATAACGGAGACTTTCGGGTGATACAAACTGGACCGTACGGTTTATGGGGTTGAATGACCATAGAACCGAAGTACCGATTAAGAGAAAAACGCTTATGAAATTCTGGCGAAAATGACAAAAGTCTTTCAATAACATTCTAAGTCTACTTCTTTCTTGTCTTTCATGGAAACTTTATCACTGGAATACTGTTCACTTAGCCGGCGAAATGTTTAATTATTTTCCGTTGTTAGTGCAGTTTTTTGTTTCTGAAGTACATCAAGTCTACAGGTTTCCATGTTATAAAAAAAAATCTAGATAAACATACGTTCTGCAGTATAGAGCGTCAAAACGCCTTCGAATATTAGTGGTAAATATTTTCAAATCATGATAACACGTACTAACACGTCGAACGTTTATAAAACGATTATTTGCGGTTAAACATTTCGCTGTACGTATCACAGCATGAATCCCATCCGTTAATTCGATTATCGGAAATAACTGTAATCTTCACCCTCCTAAACTTTAACCCAACGATTCACGTTCGATCGAATCTGTTTCGCTAACGACGCATTTTCTACTTAATTAAGCATAATCACGTTGGCCATTCGTCGAATAAAAATTTAATTACCGTCCGTATCCATAAAATTCAATTACAACCACTCTGCAACCGAGTCGACCGTGAAACGAGACGCATGAAATATAAACCGCAAGAAAAAAAAGGAAACCCGTCCTTCCTCGCGAAAGTAAAATCCTCCAAAAAGCGTGCCAATCGAAACGTAACGCGGCAATCCATTCGTGATAACGCAAACTGTAAAAAATATCACTTGCAAATACCGGCAATCGGGGCGGATAATAAAATAAATATTCAATGTGGTCTGTCCACCCATCGAATCGAATTATTAATTGTAGAACTGTTACAAATTGAATAGCAACGGCACGATATATCGCTCTTTTAAACGTTCCAACCAATTACGAAGCCTGGAATGTGAAAAGGTCTGTCGTTTAACGTAACATTAGACGGCACGTCGGGCACAGATACTTGCTCCCTGAGGACGTTTGAAATGCGGGAAACCTCCCACGCCGTGGAAATCAATCCCAAAACGTAAAGCAAAAACGTCGAAGTTACAGAAATCGATGGCAACGGGGGTGGTGTTTGTCGGATCCTTTTAACGTCGCGATTGAACACCAGCTGTATAAAAGCCTGAAGAAATTTGATCGAGCTGTTTCAATGATAATAGCATTTATTTTTCAATTAAACAGTAAAGTGTGATAAATAACAGGATACAAAATACGTATGAATGTACGTTTGGGTCTACAAGGGTTGAGGGATAAGGCAGTTATTTAGAATAGTGGTTTTGTTTCGAGGACAATCCTTGCGGAGACACCATTTTATTCATAAAGAATTGGAACAACTATATATAATATATACTATCACATTATTGGAAATAGAATTATTCCAAAAGAAAGATTTAATTTCAAAAATGTACAGATATAAAAAATTCATGCGCGCCCGTATTATTAATTCAAACTGCACTCACTTTTAACTGCTAATATCTTTCAAAAACTGTTCTCCATCTCTTTTGCACTCTTCCCTTTTCACTTTTGCATCAAAAGACAATCCCTCCCGTGCAACTTATATTCTACTAGAACAGTGGTCGGCAAATCGCGGCTCGCGAGCCGCATGCGGCTCTTTAGCGTCCTGAGTGCGGCTCGGCCAGTTGGACACAAAAATTTTGCCAATAAATAAGATCATTGTTATATCTGGGGGTATTTAATGTTTAGTAGCTCTGTACAGTACGCGTTAAAATATCCTGCTCCAGAAATTCATTGGCGTCAACGTATCATGCCAGATCCTATTCCTAGCACAGTACTCACTTGGCAGATTGTAGGTGGCACGTGCAATCTGCAGGATTTAACGAGGCAAGCCCCGCTGACACGGGGATTTGTCGAATTGCACCGATACCTACGATATTATACATTAATACCGACGTGGCCGGTCACTCGTGTAAGCGTTTCCCGACCATCGACCCGGAAGACTTTCCTCCTCGTTTTTCCGATATTTCCGCGAGTGGCGAATGCGTGTTTCTGTTTCAGGAAATCTGGAAAAATTCACTTTTACAAGCGGAACATCGTGACCAATCAAAGAATGTGGGGGAGGTTTAAACACAAAGGTGCTCATTCCGCGTCTTCTTTCTTCGTGCGTGAACTCGGAGTGGAGTCAAAGTCGAGGGCGTTTTGAGAAATCTAAGAAAGTTTTTGTCGGAGAAACGTCGAGTAGTTTACGAGTTTTGTACAATCTGCTTTGTTCAGTAAGGTTTTTTTTAACTTAATATCGTCACGTACTTCGTTATTCGAACGTACATGTTTCACGTTGCTTGAATTGGTAATCTGTTTGGAAATATTTCTTTATTGGTATTCTTTCGTATGATTCTTAAAAACGTCGTAATATTTCACTAATAAGGGAAGTTCGGAAACTGACACACTCAGATTTTTGTGAAACTTTGCATAAACATTTATTTAAAAATTTCAAAATTTTACGAAGTTCTTTGATCCGGTTTGATCAAAAGAAAGAAAATTCGAAAGTTTTACATGTTCTTTGGTCCCGATGTGATTCGGTTTGAACCGATTTTATACGGTGTGATCAAAAGAAAGAATTATTTCTTTATAAAAGACAGAATCTCCAATTTTTGTATTGTTTGGTCCGGTTTGATCCTGTCTGCCCTGGTTGTCCTGTGTCTGTCTTGTTTGTATTGTGCCTGTATTGCCTATTCTGCCCTGTCTGTTTTTTCATAAAAATTTACAAGCAGCTTTGTATGTTTCAATGAACGGTATAACTTTTATTTTAATTACTTTTTGCTATCTTTTGTTCTTGACGACTAACAAGCACGTTTATAGAAAGGACGGTTCGGACAAAGGGGCTGATATCTCTCTCAAAGTTGAAATCCGGCACGAACGAATTTAAGCTATCTTTTCACATATGTCTAATTAATATTTATGAAAAGTTTTATCAAAATCGTATTAGTGTATTAGTTCCCGAACTTCCCTTCTGAGTGTATATAGACATTAGCAGTTGGAATACTACCGATGCATATACATATGTGCTCACCGAAACAATACGTATATATACGTATACAAGACGGATATATGCACAATTAGAGTTGAAATATTGAAATTTAATGGCACAAAGAGTAATTTGTAGTTTTGTAGCGTTACCTTCTGGATTTCTGATAAAAAAAGAGCTTTCAATCGCTAAACAAAATATTATTTTCCATTGTGCAATAAAGTCTTCGTACGGAAAGGGTTAAGCGAGTAGAATACGTAGATAGTGAGTAAATATATACATAAATAGTTTATTTTAGCCTCACGGCCACAAAACGGACTTGGTTTACATTTCTCTCTCTATTACCACTCACAATTACAATTTTTCATTCATACCTATTCTCTCACATCCCTTCCACACTCTGACTCTTCGTTCTAATATCTTTGTCTCATAGTGAGTAAATATATAAATATTTAGTGGGTAATATTAATTTACCAAATGATCATTTGTGGCTAAGAGACCAGTGGATTGGGTACGATTAAATTCCGTTACATAGATTGTACCGAGGAAATAAATACTTCCTCGCACTCTCAAATTACTGTTACACGATTATTTGTTATTAACAGTCGTCAAGTTGTATGAATTATCTGAGATGTATTTTAGTCTTGCTGACGAATATATTGACGAGCGTTTGGTCAAGATTCTGTTCTTTTTTAAGAAATGTAGAGACTAAGACTTCCGCTTTAGGTGCTAAAGATTTTTAATTTACATCGGCTGCAAAGTTGTTCGATTCTTGTAGTTACTCAGGGATCTCAAAAGGGAATGTGATCCCAAAGGAAGAGCACGGGGAAAAATACACTCGTTTTGCAGTTTTTAAATAAAAACTCTTAAGTGCAGATAAGTAAAATCGTAAATTTCATTTTCAGACCTCGTGAACATATTATATCTTGCTGTGGAAGTATCACACTTTGATACACTGTCTAGTATGTGTCCAGTTAATACTATAACGTTCAATAAATATATGTACACTGTACAATTTAAAAAATCACAAATCAGCGATGTCTCATGATTTGCATTAACCTTGTGAAATTTACAATTCCGTGTACGTCAAGTGATTAAGCACGATAAGGAAAGCCGAGTATGTATATTTGGATTTACGACCAAACAGAACGTAACTCGTCTCTGTTTACCGTCCGAAAGGAGGATCATCCTGCGGCCGTGACAGCACGTTGACAAAACCAGCCAGAAGAGGAAAGCGTTTTGCGAAAGGAGAATTGCAAGCCGGCGGAACAATATCGCGCGGTCTCTGGAGTAACCGGATGCGCGGAGGAAAAAATGGTTCCTCATGAGTAATCCGCCGGAGGATCGGACGGACAAACGTTGCCGGCGAAGCGAGCCACCGATATCGGACTTTTCTCAATTTTCAAATCTGTAAAAAGAGGAGAGGTCGATGCCTTCGTAGGAGAGCCGGCAAAAAGCACGGAGAAAGGGTGGTTTTAGTTGCTGACCCCGTAATGAATAACCCGGAAGAGCCTTCGGGCTTCGACCGAGATCGGACTCTCTCTTCTCGAATGCGGTCCGTCTGTTCTTTCCGAGCCGAGGGAACGATCGCACGACAGGGAGACAGAACAGAAAGAAGAGAAAAGGAGATGGAAAGCATAAGAGACAGAGAGAGAGAGAGAGAGAGAGAGAGAGAGAGAGAGAGAGAGAGAGAGAGAGAGAGAGAGAGAGAGAGAGAGAGAGAGAGAGAGAGAGAGAGAAAGCGAGAGGGAGGCTAGTCTGGTAGGGGTAATGGTCCACAAATCACAATGCGGAAGGACAAAAAGTTCGCTTCGGAAGAACGGAACAATAAATCTTTGAATATCTTTAAATACGCCCTCGATGAAGAAAGACCTTCGCGCATCGTGATTTATATTTCGATATTCCTTTAATTGTTCTTATTCCGATTTATATATATACACATAGATGATATCGAGGCTCGTCGGAGATTCCATTGCTGCGTACGGGAGATGGCATAACAGAAGTTACATACAATTTTCGCGTATTTTAAAGTCGATGGTATTGAAATAAAGGTAGAAAGGAAATTTATCGGTCTTCCCCCTTCTGACGTAAAATGAGATTGACTTTTTCGCTGGTGTAAGGATGGAAGAATATGTAGACGTTCGCCAAATGGACCGCGTTCCTCCAGCGCTAGGAGAAGATATATATTCTCGACTGGAATTGACTATCTGCTCGTTTGTCCGTCTAGTCGCCGTCGAGTCTCTTGCGCGGATTTCAACGAATAAGAGAAGTGTGTACTTGCTTCCGTGAATTATTATTTTCCTTTCTTTTCTTTCCCGTGAAGGATTAGTAAATTGATTAGCGATTATTGTTGATTAAAATTTCTGCACTGTATATTTTAATAGTAATTCCCCTATGTTCCGAATAATTCTTCCAATCTATTGCCGGTCAGTTCAAATTAATTTGGCATTTCTCTATCGTTAGGCATTTATTTTCTCTCGACAATAAGAGAAATTGTAGATATTATACAAACAATTAGCAAATGCTGAAATTGAAACTACGTTATCACGTTAAGGACCGGTCCAGCGCTAGCGCGGAAACTCGTATATCTCATATAATTTACAGCGGATCTTAAGGTGTTAACAGAGAATTAATCATTATTCGTTATTTTGGTTTTAACTATTATGAGCATTTTTCCTGCGACCTATAATTGTACGTGTGTTCGAAGTCCGAGCCTCTAACTCCATAAAAATTCTCCTCAAAAAATTATTTATCACGCAATCCTACATCGACTACGACTCAACGTAAAGTCCGAAATCGTTAACGATACAAAACCTGTTAAATAAATACAAAAAAGTCAGAACAAGTTGGGACTGGCCGCCAAAGGAAAATCTCGATTCGACAAAAGGATCGAAATCGTTGAAAAACTAAGCAGCATCTTCGAATGCAGCGTCCCGGATGAAAGTTTGGTGCCGATCGCCGAAAGGCGGCCCGATTCTCGCACATTCGACATTTCCCTCATTGTAAATGGGGAATGACGTGGAAGATTTATCCGTCTCGCTCTTTCCGACGACGCGGAAGCCATCGGCATTGATCGGTCTTATTTTTCGTTCGGGCAGCTCGAAAAACGATGCGGAGAAAATCTCCTCCAACCGACAGAGTCGTCTCTCCGGCACTCTTCGAGCCACTGCCCGCCCTTTCCCAGCATCCTTTTTCCTTCCGGCCTGAACTCGGCGCTGCAAAAACCTCAGATAAACGTCGTCCGAGCCAGTTACTTTTCAGGCTTCGGGTATTTTCTCTTTACGAGTTTCCCCAGCGGATTTCCGGCCGGACGAAACATGGGGGTAATAATCGAACTATCTGCACTGCCGCGCCGAGTTCGTAACATCGAGAATTCGAAAGGGTGTTGAACTAATTTGAGGGTTGTGAGAACTCAATTTAATTGCAATGCTTAACACTTTACTGACCGGTAGCGTTTCAACATTCTATGCACTTCTTACCGGCCACTCAGCCGCAGATCTTCCCTGGCACCGGATACTTTTCGGCTTAGACAAATTCAATAAAAGCTTTTATTTTCATGATATTAGTAACAAGCAATATTTATTTTATCTATTACAATCGTTTTCAGATTAATATTTATATAATATACCATAATCCATATAACGATATCTGTCAAATAACAAATCGCGAAAATTTTTTTAAAATTATGATACCGCTTAAAACAGTCATGTTTGTGTAGTGGAACATTACAGCATTTATAGATAAAGCTTATTCTACTGCTTGTTTTTTTAATTGTGCAAACTCTGCATTAGCTTAGGAGTTTTGCACTTCGATTGCCGGTCACTATCTTTATAAGTTTACGCTCTCCGAAATTTGATAGTCTTCCGGGATTTAAAATGGTCAACGCTAAGTTTTCAAAATGGTATAAAAATATGGGAGCTTACAGAAAAAATCGACTAGTACCTCAGTATCAAATAACAAATGCTTGCTGATTGTCATCGCAACCGATTAATCGGCTACCGGCCGGTGAGCGTTGGGGACAAAATGCCGATTAATCGGCTATCGGTCGGTGAAGTGCTAAGGCGTTGGGGTGTCTTTTCATGCAAAGTTTGAGCTACGAAGCGTACAGTAAGAGTAGAAGCAACATTTTATCGAGGAACATTTGTCACGATGTCAAATGAAGATTGCACTAAAAACGTGCTGATACTGCTTCAACGATTGGCCATTATTTTCTATCGGTCGCTGCATGAAAACGTATAATAAGATGTCGCGTGGAGTACATGATATCAGATTTTATTGAATATGGCTTTGCTTACACGATTAAGAACAATTTTACTAAGAAGGCAAGCTTTTCAGCTCGAGAATATTTACCTTAATGAAGCATTATGATAATGTAGGCCGTGCTGGTGCAAGTACACAGCAATATTGTTCGCTTGCGAAAGTGCATTCCAACGGGTTGAGATTATTCGTAGAAGTTTCGCATATTTTTAGTTTTCTAATTGAACTTACAGTTTTCTCCTTCAATGGAGTTAAAAGTTACGAGTGACTTTCACTTTTAGTGCATTGCAATTTTCGAAACTTCCGACCGTCAAACTTCTTCGGTCTAATTATGCTTTGTAATGAAGCTCGTTATAGCAAATTTGTCCTCCTAACGAGTCAGCAAGCTTTTTAGAGAACGATTTCTGTTCACAAATCGGTCGCGCCTGATATGGATGCATTGAGATTGACACATAAAACACTACACGTTCTAAAACACATAACGTTTCGCTTTTTTCTACAGTAAGTGCGTAATACCGCCACGTTCGTGAAACAAGTGACAATAACACGAATGTAGCAAAAAGGAACAGAAACCCCCATAGGCCTTTCTTCAGAAACCTTCAAAGTCTCTTTAAAAAAGAATCACCATTCCGTTACGTTGCCCTCATAACTATTTCCTTATGAGAAGAGAAAAAATGCGTACATCTCATATTTCCTTCCATCATAAATGCCAAATGTTGAATAAAAAAAAATTACATGAAAATATCTATAAATTTGAAGCATGTAGAATAGCTGCTAACGCTGAAACGTGAAAAGGGATCATATTGTACTTTGATATTACACCAAAAACGTATTTTCAATATAAATAACATATAAATAACATAAATAACACAAATATTGAGTTTCTAAATTATCCGTATTTCGTTTTTGATTTGATTCAATTAACTGAAAAAATGATGAAAGAAATTGTATTTTTTAACATATTATTTAAATAAGCGAGATTTTTAAAAATATGTTTACGCCATCGGATTCGACATCAAGAGGCGTTAATTTTCATTATGCACAAAATTTCCGTATCTCTAATAGTTTTTGAGATATTCGATAAATAGGTTTCGCAACCCGAAGTTTAGGAGCGGTTTTCACCCCTTTAACATTGACGATTGTCGATAAAAAAATACGTGTCGAATTTTTTTACGAAAACTATATCATACTAAAATTTCATCAAAATCGATGATTTACACTTCGGGATGTTCCCTTGTAAGAATATGCTCTAGCAAAAAAGTTTTATTAGTGAAAAGTATATTTTACGTCATAAATCACATGAGACTGATAGACTTCAAGTATAAAGAAAGAATGTTTTCTGATTTTTGACAACGATTTTGGTGAAAGCAGCCACTGTGCGATGGTACGCAGGTGCGTGAATAACGTTACGATACTGAACGTTGACTTCGTCGCCTTTCGGGTGAGCTACGACGTAATCGCCAAACACGAAACTAGACGACCGACCTCGCTTGCGTAGCAACTTCGGGCGAGTGCAGAGTTCAACCTCGTCGACTGACATCCGCCTGGCACTCCTTTGTAAGATTACTTTACGCTGGAGGTTTTCTTGTATGTATGTACGTATTATCGCTGCTGGAGACAAAGCATTTTTAAAGGTGAGTTGTGAAATTGACTGTTTCGTTACTGAATAAGATTTCTATAATGTTAAGAGAAATAAGAAATTTTATAAAGTTCATCGGTCGACATATCGAATGGCGTGAGGTATATTGGTGACAAACATTAGTAAATTAGATGGAATTCGTTGTGATATTAAAACGATAGTAGTAAATAGTCAAATGTATTCTTTCACACTATCGGCGGGTAATACCATGAGCTTGACTCACACGTCTAGCGGGCGAAAATTAGTGAAGCATTATGAAGAATTAGTGAAGGTTGCTTACAAAGAGTTGTGCAAAACGAAATATTCATTAAATGAAAAAAAAGCATTGGTAAGTGCTTTACTAACATTTAGCGTACGTTCTGCATAAAAGGTATTAATACCCGACCCGCCGATCGGTGCCAGTCTGTGGAAAAGGTATTAATACCCTTCCCGCCGATAGTGTGTTAAGACATTATTGAATTAACAATTTTTTAATTACATATTTTAAATAATAGAATTTATTTAATATGCAAGGTGAAAATGAAGGTCACCTTCGGTTTCTAAAGTCTAGTCGTATTATTTAGAATGCATTAGTTAATTCATTTCGGTATTCCGTATAAAAAAAGAACTATTAATGTACAGGATGTTCTAAAAATATTTGGAAATTTAAAACGGAAAAGTATGATATCTGTTGAGTAGCGCAACTTCGAAGATATCAATCGATTACTTCAGGATTCTCTATTAAAAGTTGTCACCTTGTTTATGTAAAGACCATTAGTTTAGGAAATATTTCGATGTCAATTTTCGGAGGCTGGAAAAATGCCAATGATTTGTGCGTGGCTTCGAGTCCTTGCGAGGACCTTCTCGAAACGAACATAAACACTGAACAGATGGCTGCGTCACCGACACTTAAACCGCGTGCAGTACGGCACCGTGTTTACGTTTTGGAAATACGGGGCGACCCATAAGTTTCTAGATGATTTTAAAAGCTAAGTAAAAGTTGATCATATAGAAACTTATGGGCTATCCTGCAGTAAACGAGACTCTGTGGCCAATAAGCGTTACACTTGAACTCTTTTCGGTGTGCATCCATCGGTTAAGATTGTCTTACCGATCGGAAAAACAATTATGGTAATTGCAAATTTAACATTAATTTACACGAGAACGGCTTGTTTCCAACTCATAGTTCTTTTAGACTTGTAAGACTCACACCGAAATAAATTTCGAAATCTAACTCTTACAGAGTCTTTAGATATTAGACGAAGCAAATGGAATGAGCTAATAACAAATTTGACGACCAATTTCAAATGTATCGCTGTACCTGAATTGTAAACATATCAAAACACAATATTTACGTTAGGACATTTACTATATCAATTATTGTTCGACATAGGTTAACACTTTTTTATACAGAATACCGAGGTTACAATTAATGCATTCCAAATTGCGACAAAAATGGTTCCATTATAAAGAAACTGTGGTTATCCTCAAAACACATTTATCAAAAACATAGTCTTTTTTTCGTCGTCTAATAATAGTTTTCTGGGAATAAAGTAACTATTGTCTTAAACATTCTTTCGAATTTCGAAAATTACAAGTTATTTAGGCCGTCTGCTTTTTATGACACATCCTCTACATAGAAATTTAAAATACGGGCGGATTAAAGTTCAATCACTGCTGAAGAGAACTAACTATTACTATTTTGAAAATATGTTCCCCAAAATGATGTACAAGTTTTGAAAGTGTAAATATTCTCACCCAATAGAAAATGAAAAATGTGTTAAGATTGTGCTCATAAGTAATATCGATTGTGTACCGTGGCAAACATTTTTCATTCGGTTTCGAGAAAGCTCTTGTCACTATGGAGAATCTGTTCATCGCTCAAAACGAGATATCGAGGAAGGGGTAAATAGAGAGACGTTGCCGATAGAGGAAAACTGCAAGGGTGAGAAGGGTTAAAGGAAATTACCTAGGTAATACTCTACTCTTGCACCTTCGCATCTCTTGGAAAAAGTTGAATTTATGCGAACAATAGCAATATTGTACAGCTATGTATACCTGTGTGTCAATGAAAATAGCACAATGAAAAGAGTACGCTGTTTACCGTATTCCTGACATTTTTTCGTCCGATTTTATATACCAATTTACTGGAAAAGTAGCTGTGTGTACAGAGTGTAAATTAACGCCTTTTGATGGCAAATCCGATGGTGTAATCATCTTTTTAAAAACTCCGTTTGTTTAAATAATATGTCCTAAATCGATGATTTACACTTCGGGATGTTCCCTTACTAGTAACCTTAATTCTACCGACTGATTCACGAGTAATAATGTTATAACTTAATTCTTGAAAGTCACAAATTTCCTTCGGTATTAAATATTTGCAAGTCGAGTTAACCCTTTGCCCTACAACAACGAGTGACACTCGTGATGCGGTTGGTGGTACAGCAAAATTTTGAAGCTTCTCAAAAATGATCAAATTGAAAATATCAGTGGAGCACTGCACGATAATATTATTTATATGTTATAAATATTGCGTTAAATTTAAAAAAATATCAGGAATCAGTAATACATTTTTATTTTAGCGATTTAATGTTCAATTATTGCGGAGCTAGTCACAAAAGAAAGCGTAAGGAAAGGGGTTAAATACATTCTTCAGGATTCTACTTTGAAGGATTCTATTCAATTTTGAAGCGATACCAAATTCGGGCTATTCAGATTTAAACAATAACTTACTTTCAAAGCCATGTTGTGCTAGCATTTGTTCCAATGCTGAATAAATGTTAGAAACACGGTGAGGCAGTTGCCATTATCATCTCAAATGATTATCCCATTATTCCTCCCCACCAAAAATTGCTTCGAGCATTTATTTAGACAGACTGAACGTCAGAAGCTCAGGCGCTAAAGGTAAATACAATTTTCCTTCGCTCTATCGTAAACGAAAATGCGCTCTCGCTGAATAGCTTGCTTACGCTAATACTTACGCGGGTCGTTTCTTTTTATGATATGCATGTAAGTTACCGTGATACTAGGGCATAGAAAATTTACCGAATACAGATTTAGCTACTTGTTGTGAATACTATAATCATCAATGTTTCACACTAGAGCTGCCGGCGTTAAATCTATTGTATTTCAATGAATTGAACAGGTACTTTGGAAAACGAGGCATGGCGAGGAGATAAGGATGATCAGTTCAGTAATTTATGTTTTTTAAAATAGACGTAAAATATTTACTGTATGACTCCTCCACAAAAACATAGAAACTAATTCTTTATAAAAATTCTCTGAATTTAGAAGGGAGACATACTGTAGATATTCCACGTCTATCTTGTACAACATAAATTACTTAATCGATCATCTTTTTTACCTCCTGACTCCTGTTTCGCTAAAGTGCTTATTTAATGTATTTAAATATTGTAGATTTAACGCCGGTAATTCTAGTATGCATCATGTAATATGCAGTAGTGTTGTAGTGTAAATGTCTCTTTAGTAAAAGAATTGCAATTTTAAATTTTCTGTAATTTTAAACTCTTCTAATATAAACATAGAAAATTAATAATGCAGGTATACTCAGGAATTCGGAAGGTTAATATCACATTGAAGTTATTCATTATATTCCAATGAAAGTTACAGGTATTTTAATGTACAGAAATATATTCTTTATGCAAAAGGTTGCAAAATACAAATCGGTTAATACAGTTTGTTAAAGTCAATTTTTTAAAATCACTGTATCGATTAATCACTGGCTTTACCTTTCTTCGATCTATCATACAATGCAGTCCTTAGTTTTTACTCGCAGAACCATGGAGTCTGTGAAATCATTCGCGATGTAAGTTTGCAGTACTTTAAATTTAAACTAAACTTTACATTGTTTTAAACTACGCGTAAAATACTTGTAGCGTTACTTGCCTTACTTTCTCGGTATTAACTTAAAGAGGGAAGAACAGTAAAGTTCAGGTGAAGTAAGTGATTGCAAACTTACTGCGTGTTGTTAACTTCGTGTATACGTTTCAGTATCAGAAAAAAAACACATTCATTCCAATACTCTATTCACAGTTTATTTCGAAAAGAATTATGATACACCAAGAAACCCTTTTTGCATTTTGCGTGTGCTACGTTGTGCTCGATAAAAATTTCAAAGTCCAAATTTCATTGTTTCATTAATATTAACCATGGTAAGTGCAAATCTTAAAAAAAACTCATAAAATATATGTTCTTAGTGGAGAATAGACGACAAAATGTTTATGCACTTTTTATCGAGTAGTTCTAAGATGAAGTTGGTTTCGTTATAAACATAAAACGCTGTAACATCTTTTAAGCGCGAAACGATTTTCAAATTCTTAGGGAATTTCAAGGATGTTCTTAGTAAAACGTAGGTATTAAGAATTGTCAAGATATAGAATAAAATTTGCAATTTGAAAATATAGACAAATTTTAAATTCAGGCTTCGGATATATTTAATAAGTGAAGGGACTATCACATTTAACCCCTTGTCTTACGATTTCTTTTGTGAGTGCCACCGCAATATTTCAGAATTTAATTGTTAAAACAAAAATTAATCAGTCATTCTCGATTTATCTTATAATTCAACGTAATATTAATATTACAGGAATAATATTATCGCGTTGCATCTCATTGATATTTTCAATTTGATAGGTTGTGAAAAACTTGAAAATTTCCTACCCCATTTACCTCATCACGAGTGTCATACGTTACTGTAGGACAAGGGGTTAATGAAGTAAAGATATTACTTAGTGAAAAAGCAAAAATATTGAGATAGTCCTAGGGTAGTCTTAAGATATATGATTAGTCTAAAGACTGCGATTTAAACAGTCTTAAATGTTTTATACAGAAACACGACAATCAAATATAATTGAACACTAAAACTTGCAACAATTAATCTAGCTTAATAAATATACTTTATTATTATGTTTAATATTCATTAAAATATTTATATCAAATAAATATTTTAAAAAATTAACAGAGTCGGAATCAATATCGTTAAATATAATAATTAAAATTTTTCAAGACAGATCCAGAAAAATGAAAAATTTTCTACGTTGTAAATTTTTAGAAAGTTTCAAAAAACTTCAGTATTAATTACACTGACCACTTTGTCATAAGAAACGTTAATTTCGGAATATAACATCGTCCGTCGTTGGCCAACGAGACAGTGAACGGGTTAATATAATTTTTACACGCGAGATGAAATGTCAGATTAGCATACTATTTTTTAATATGACGAAATTACAGTGAGGCGAATAGTAGGTACTATAATTTCAAGCATTTCAATAATGTCTAGGACAAAGGACGATATGAAAAGTGGGCACAAAGCTGGTAATACCGCGAAAAGAATTATTAAAGCTTTCGAGAGAAAGAATAGTATACATGTAGTTGTTCATTGTTGTTAATGCGGAGAATTGCAGTTTTTTACGATTTTACGATATATCATGTAGCAGTAATATCGAGAATATTACATAAATTTTGCAGGATTTTTCTGTGTGATCATCTACTCCATATTTCATTCGTAATTTCGATTACCCTTTATGGGAACCAAAGTTACCCGAATACATCCCTTATTTGCTGGCTGTAATATTTAAAACCTTCATTTTCTAAAATTCAGATTTCAATTAAGCTTTCGCGCTGAGTTAGTCCGATGATTATTAAAACCAACGTTAAATATTCTACAATTTAATTTTCATATCGTTTTGGATACCGAAACGGAACGATTTCCAGCTGGGAAATTTAGAAAATCGTGAAACTTTTTGGACGGCCACAGGGAAATTTCATACGTATTACGTAATTTTTTCCGACCTAAATTCCTTCTAACAGGGTGAAAATCGTTTTGAAAGCGGAGACTTTATTTTATTACTGCTAGACTGTTGCAAATAAAGTCAAAATTTATAAATGCGATATTTTTTGTTTCTTTTGTATATCTCGCATGCAATTGTTATTATATTACCTAGAATCTCCAGGTGTATATGACTTCTGAAACATCTTTTAGTACTTTTTATTAGGATTTGCTAGTGTCTTCGTATAGTTTTCACCCTTAATACCTATTCGTAAATAGACCCTTCGACATGTTACCCTTTCTTTGAAAACTTATGCCCATAATATAATTACTCGGGTCGCAAGATATTAATTTTTACATAATTTAAAAATACTCCCTTTATGTTACACTCTATAACCATTGTATACTTAACTACCACCCTGTAAATGATATGAGTCTATCGGAACGACACTTTCATTTAAAACCAACAACAATATTTTCGCTAACTTGAAAAGCCGAAACGTGCTACACGTAACGTATGCTTCAACGTACCAGAAAAATGAATACGATTGAAAGAAAAAAGTTCGAAATCCAAGTAGCATTCGATCTTCAACGTATCGACGCATCGACATACACATACAGTCTAAAACACGGACGAAATAATCGCAGGAATTTCCGTACGGTCGAATTGATCTGGTCAGTTTAGAAAAGGAGAAAAAAAAAAGACGAGGGAGGATGGATAGACGATCTTTCAGAGGCGACGCGAGCTCCGGACGACGTTTACCCGGTTAACGTGGAAAGTGACTTAACGAGGTCAATTTCTAAATCAGACGGCACGGCAATTTGGATAAAGCGCGCCGAAGCAATCGAGTTTCCCGCGTTGGACGTTTCGACCAATCAACGGAAAAGGTCGGGCCAATACGAACCATTAAATTCGCAGGGCCGATACGCGAACCGGTTTAAATTGGCCACTTGAAAAATACCCGGCAAGTATGGATGTGTGCCCGATGGAGCGTGCGGTGGCGATTTTAATATTGCGGAAATTTAATTCCCGACCACTCCTCTTCTGCCAAGAGTTTCGCTGTGACTTTAATTGACAAGTATTCGGGGCAGGGATAAATTATAATACTTCGACGTTCCGGCAACCGGCTGGTGGAGGTTTTTAATAAACTTTCATTGTAAAAGTGCTCCAACGGCACGAATGATCGTCTGTAATACTCGGGTACTCGCACAGTGAGCTGGTTTAAAAAAAAGGGAAAAATCCAGTGGATCGCTTTTCGCTGTAGGGGATTCCAGTGAAAAACTGCGAAAAAGTTTGGGTTAATTAAATTTATTGTGAAAATCTGGATCGAAATTTAGAGTAGCGCGATCTCGTTGACCGGCCGATACGATTTCTTGTTTTTTTTCCTCTTTCTCTCTCGGAGTGTATGTATGGTATTCATTAAAATCGACTTTTACCCTCTCGGGAGAATGGGAAAATAAGATTGAGTGCCTAACGGAATGAAAGAGAAACTTGAGCCGCTTTGGGAACAACGGAAATAGGACGGTAACGGAAAGTGTGAAATTTATGAAATTACTATACGCGCGCAGGTACGAGCTCCGTAGGAAAACTGAAAATTTCTCATTTTTTATTGGTATTTATTAATGAAGAAATGTAGCAGGCTATGCGCAAAGGTGCTAATCTTTTTTAAAAAAATGCATATGCATCATATTATCGTTAAATAAAAAAATACCAAGTTAAATAACTTAGCGGTTGAACGATGGAAACAAAAGTCTTCGAAATCACTTCCATCGGCATCAGAAGTCTAATGGTTTAATCGCAATATCCTTATTTTTATTCAACACCTATTGCCCTCACTACGTGCTTATAATTAGTCCAATAATTATTTCAGTGCGCCTAAGTAATTTATAACTCGTTTGGAGATGTGCAGACTTTTGTTTTGCGGTATGCATATACAATTTCTGTGTCAGGACACAAACATCAACTCCATTACACGGTTCTATTTTGCATTATTTGTCTAAAGTAATTCCACCATACATCGCTGCAACATAACAAAAATAATCAGATGAATTTTTCTAATGTTTGACTTACATAACTTCAGAATCACCGGTGCAATTATTAACGGTAAAAGCTACTACGTTTATACAAAATTGATGAAGTGTCTCCATTACTCATCCACGGGCGGCTTCTCATACTGGCCCTTCTTAGACCGTGGCCTCAGTATCGGTAAATAAATCTGCCATTGTCTTGCAACCCAAAGCTGTCAGCTACGGGCCGTAGTGTACAATGCAAATCATAATTAGTGAGTGGAAGGTATTCGACCGAGGTGACCACTCATGCCCAAATAACCGATCGTTATCAAACGCTTGATACATTATATCCAAGACGTTCCCAACTTGATGACTTATCGAGATAATAAACTCGGTGTTAATAGCTTGGGGTTGGAAAAAGTGCCAAGTTTACTTGTGGCTACCGAGATTACGGTCCTAAATCGCTTGGTTATCTAAGACAATTAAAACTAGGAGGTTGAAGTGACGGAGCACCTTGTGGAGTAAAGAGGTCATTGACATTCGCTTGAATTATTACATACTGAATTGGAATAAGTAATTTAGCAAAATATATAAATGCAGTATCAGGTTTTCCCATTTCATTAGTCAGATCAGCGATTAATGATGGATATGTTGAAGCTTTTGATAAATACGGAAAATAAAATGAGGAAAATATCAAGTATTCTTTAAGATTACGAAGTTATTACTGCTAGGTATTATTACTAGGTACACATTTTCTATAAAAGACGTTGTCTTTTGCTCTACAGATTGGATTTTATTTCTTATTCCCATTTAGCCAAGCTCTGATAATTTTACGTGATCTCTGAACCACCGAGATTATAATAAACATATTAACAAAGAGCAATTTCTTAGACGTGATGCGTATATAAATTCGGACTCCATGTGAAATATAATAATAAACAAAAGGTGAAAATTATATATCTAAAGCAACACATAGTAGAATATTACCGTTTTGTATCTTTCGTTCATGAAAGCAACACAGCTTGATAGAATGCCAATTTTAACACTAGATTTACGGACAGAGCCAATTTGACATATTAAATATTTGGTTACTATATATATACAAAACTTACGTATTATTTTTTAAAAACAGATGTTGGGTTTTAGTTACGTAATGAAATATATGTAAATGTTGATTCCACTCCCCCGCAGACCCCTTTATTTCGCATTATCGAATGTGGTACACCTATTTTTATGGTTCTCATAAAATGATTTAACAGTTTTTTAACATAATTTTTTTAATAATAAATCTGTCATTTAAATTGATTTGGGACTATTTTCATTGCAAAAAAATTCAATTTTCTCGTATGAGTCAAATTGGCTCACTTCAGTAAAAATAGGTATATAATCAACATCCGTAAATCTAGTATTAAAACGAGACAAAATTCTACGTTCATTCTTGAATTATTAGAAATCAAGATGCCATTAATCCATAGAGATGGCGAATATCAGGAATCGTCTCCGTTGAATCGCACAAAAGGATCATTTCGCGGTAAGATAAAATAATCGGCCATCAGGAGTAGGATTGCCACGGAGGTTTGAGGGTGCGCGTGATGAACGTTTCCTTTAGCCGCGAGTTATAGCGGAGGATTAAAAGGGCTGAAAGGAGGACGATGTCGACGCATCGTCAAAGAGGAAAACCAAATTATCCGAAGTAATTCGGTACGATCAGCGGAATTGCACTCGCCGACAGAAACTGCATTAGTGGAGACGAGAATGGCGGCGGAGATAGACGACTGGCGAAAGAACGAACAAACACAGAGACGTGGAATTGAGAGACAGAGAGAAATAATAGATTCCATTCTGCCACGGATTCGTCTCGGTGAAAGGGCCAAAGGCTGATCAAGGAAAAGTACGTAGGGTAGTTTCTTCGATCGGAAGATGAAATACGAACGTCAAAAGGGGAGGGGCAAAAAGTATCAGCCCGCTGAAACTGTCCCTGACGAGATTGAAATTAATTTCACTTCGGTCTGATGACGGGATCATTTTATTGGAGGTCCTTGCTATATTAATACATTATTGGCTTCGGTGGTTATCCTTGTAGAAATAGGACTTAAAATTGTAGATCTTACAATTACACAAACTGAACTGTGCAGGTAATTATCATTATATTAATATCACTAATATAGTATTCCGGAACGCGATTGCGGGGGAAGAATAAAAGAAAACGGATATACTAAGCTAAAACTATATTTAATAAAAGTAACACGTAAAACTAGAGTAAAAACTAAACTGAAAATAACTATAACTACGTCTTAAAAACTCGTCTTGTATTCGTCGCATCTTAACGTCTTCTGTCCTAACGTCTCGTCCGTCGGCCCTACTTCCTTATCGCTCATTCGCACACGCATTCACAAAATACACGCATACACACATATCACTTATCCGTCCGACTGGGCGGTAAAGCACAATCGGCAATATCGCCATAACCGATTCCTACACTAATGATATGAACGTCCAGTCAATACTTTCCGTGAAAGGGACAAAGCTTGGATGAACTTTTTCGTAATTATTTAATTCTTGAAATTTCTTTCAGGACTTGAATCATGCGGGCAAGTAGAAGTTCGTGCCTAACTATAATAAGTATCTCTCTAACAATTATGATTGTACTGGAAGGTATATTAAATTGTTGCATGCGTTTTACTTCTACCAACAAATAAATTTATGTGTTACTCGTAAATGCACTTTGATAACCGGACAACCCCCGTAAATGATTTGATAGAAGGTGGTTATTTCACGTAGAGTCATAAAATAGTAATCGAGTACATGCATCTCAGAAAAAATACATTTTGCAATATCAAATGTCACACCAGTTCCGATACATTCGAATTTCTAGGTAGGACGATACGTTCAGCACATCGGTGAGACGACGGATTCTAATGTTCCTTTGCTCTCTGGGAGAAACGATAGAAATCCCGCTGATAAGGAGCGGCAACCGTTACAGAACGTAATAGGTAGAATTACCAGGACACGTTAATGCGCTTATCTGCGAAGAAATGGGAATAGATAGAACCATCGTCGATAGCGGTGACGCTTTAACCCTTCGCATAGTTTTCGAGCAGTATACAGGGAAAGGCGGAATTAATTCTACGCTTTCGATATTGTTGGGATCTGTCTTGTCAGAGCCAGACAAATCGAAAGAGAGAAACATGAGAGAGAGGGAGAGTTTAAATGTTTGTTGGACATTGTAATCTTTTTCGTAGATACGATTCGACGATATTTCATAT
Organism: Cerceris ruficornis; assembly: GCA_963989415.1. NCBI lineage: Eukaryota > Metazoa > Arthropoda > Insecta > Hymenoptera > Crabronidae > Cerceris > Cerceris ruficornis. The sequence goes on from OZ022517.1 coordinate 41,640,849, forward strand.
CGATTTTAGATGGGCAATCTGTTATTTTCTTCTCTGATCTTAGTTGCTTGTCTGTCGCTTCTTTAGTGATTCTTGATATTTTTACAAGTTCTATATCAGTGCCGTGATCTCCATCCACTTCTCTATTAATTTTACGATTCTCCTAACGGAATTCAGGTCCGTATAGCCCAAGTGGGAACGTATAATACTATCGAGATTTCGAAAGTGAACTTTAGTGGAGAAATAAAAAGGAAACATATTTCGATGAAGTCAAACGCGTTTGATATATTAAACGTCATGAATGTTCAGGTTAATTATTATTGTATTATTATTATTATGGCTCTTATTATGAAGCACTGAATGTACGTTTGTACATGATACAATAAAGGTAGAGAAATTAAATATATTTCTTTATAGATAATAAGCACATGATACAAAAAGCATGGGTGTTTTAAAGCTTCTTTCTTTTCGAGGTATTGAAATGACTGGCTTCATTTTGAATCGAATTTTTTTGAACTGTAATTTATGAGTTATTTAGGAACGAAAAATTTGTCGTTATGAAAAACAGAGGGATCGATGAATCTTTGCTGTTGATTTATTTAACTCTGGAGTGTAACAAATATATACGGATTCATATGTTTACAAATTTTACATTTCTACGTGTTTGGAATAAATTTCCACGAATTTTGTTATACTAATGGTAAAGTTTACCTTTGTGAAAAATATTCGTGAAAATGATATTTAATAGAAATTCTGTATTTGATATGCTCGCAATGCATAAAATTCACTAATAATTTCATCCAAATAAATTGTCACAGATATTACAGTGTACATAAAGATTTGTTGACGAAATGAAAAATGTATTTGCGATGAATTTATATAATACGTGATACCAATCAATGGCCCCGATTTCGAATCACCCATAACTTTTGCGAAATTTTTCCTACGTAATATGTTGTGTATAATCTCAGTGGTTCCGGAAGTTAACAAAACACCGAAGATTTCTATCGCAGTTAATAAATTATTTATCCTTCGTACATTTGGCCACAATTATTACAACTGAATTCTATTAAGTTTTATTAAAAAGATTAATGAATAGTTTCTATTGAAACCCAAATGATTAGGTCCTTTCACACCTTTCGCACGTGGCAACCGACAAACTCGAAGTGAATTCGGATACAGATATTGCATGGTTTCCAGATCCGGCGCGCCAATTTTTGAATTTTTTATCCGTTGCAACAGTTTCACTGGCATTTATCTTTATTAAAAAACAAGTATCAATTTCAAAATAATGATCTCTTACTGTTAAGAATGGCACAGAATTATTATGTAAGCGACTGATTCTCTTGTAAAGATGTTCTATCGCGAAAAACTGGTTGAACATTAGAATTTTCGTTTAAGTCAGTAGTGTCAATCACCGGTAACCCCCATAGCATTCAACGTGTTATTAACACATTGTTGACCTGTCACGAGTTAACTCGTGTTTTCATGCCCAAACGTTGTTGACCGACCACGAGATAACTCGTGTTTGCACTTGCATTAGCTATTTCAATTTTACCACACCAAAAAAATTGTTAAAATATATAATATGTATAAACTAGAATACATAGCAGATATGTACAAAGTTTCATTTAAATTCATTATGCATAAGCAAAGAATACTGAAGTTTATTTAGGTTCTTTTCACTTACGGAAAATATAGCCGGTGACATGAGTTAACTTGTACGTAAAATTGCCGGTCAACAATGTGTTAAGCTGACTTCCTGTTAAATAATGTCGATTATCCGAGATCAATCATATCGTCAAAAACGTAGACTTCAAATACCGAAGATATCGACATGGAATTTCAGGCAAAATATTTTATCCACCTTTTTCGCTGTTCAAAACGTTTCCCTCTTTTTTTTTTCTACTGCAATCAACAGAAAAACATGCTCACCATCTCTTGGCAGCCTGCGTTAAACACAGGTGTGCGACGATAAAACCGAATGGAAATTCGGTTCTCGCTTTCGCGTCGTTGATGGAACCGGAAGTCCGAGACAAAAGGAAACCCACTGTCGTTCAGTATTCGGTACTCTTTGTTCGCGCGCCCAGTACATTTCAGGACACACTGCGATTGTCTGTCGATCAATTTTTGCGGCGGCGATAAACATTTTTATTAATTATTGCCGAAATTATCATTTTTCATTCATTTCTCAGAGAAAGATTTTTCGCTAGCTCTCTGTAAAAGTACTATGAAATTTAGACTGTGAACAAAATCTTTGTATTTTTACTCTGTCATTAGCGTATATTCTCGTGTAAATTAATCTTATAGTCTATTTCGAATTATATCATTTATGTTGGAATATAATTACACGCGATGTCGAAGACAGTTACTGTATCGAAGCATTTACTGTATTTTATTAACCCCTTGCCCTACAATAACGAGTGACATTCGTGATGAGGTAAATGGGATAGGATATTTTCAAGTTTTGCAAAACATATGAAATCGAAAATATTAATGAGACGCGACGCGATGATATTATTCCTGTGATATTAATATTACGATAAATTATACGATATATCAAGAATCGCTGTTCAATTTTTATTTTAGCAATTAAATTCTGAATTATTACGAAGGCACTCATAAAACAAATCGTAGGGCAAGGGGTTAATCCGTTGAGAACGGATACTTTCTTGAATACTAGGAAATAATCATCTTTTTCGCAGTTAAGAGTCCCACAGACAAATGATTGAAGTGTCAAAACTAAAATGTTAATAGCAATACGCGCTATCATATTCCAGCGACGGTTTTTTAATTGCATGTATACGCGTCGATGAACCATAACAAACTTATTTCTCTGAAACTTGTTTAAAATTGCCGGTAGTTGCCGATACAATAATAGGAGTCTAAATTCAGAATATAGGATGACAAAGATGATGTGTCAAGATGAAAGTAAATCGGTCGTTTCCTTTACGAGAGGTTAAACGATATGAATTAATACAAGGTAAAAGTGCATACATTAAAAAGTTGTATTACATTTTTTGTCACTTTTATCAACTTTACAACTAAGAACAATGAACCCCTTATTATATTATGCATATTATGCACATTTGTGGCATATCTAAGAGGCCCCAACTGCTGATAAGGATACCTGTAAATATCACGTGTGAGACTTGAAGAAGAAAAGCAATAATGGCAGTAGATTCGCAGTTTCGCTGGAAAAAACAGTAAACAATGGCAGAAAATCGTCGAATACAATCGGGTACGACTGAAAGGGCCGTATGCAGAAGTGCGGCTCGGTGTCACAGAAATCCAATCGCTCATATGGCACATATAAAACTACCATGGCTACACGTGCCATTTATTGGGTTCATTGTACTATGATAAAATGCTTTTTCTGCATCGCTATTTAGAAATGATATATGTGCAGTTAACCATCTTTCTCTGACTCCAAAACTTGTGATCGCGTGTAACGAAAGTTTTATATCACAGAATACGCCATGAAAACTTCGCAGCGCCGTTTAAAAGGATCGAAATTAAATGGCATAAATGCAACTTCCTTTTTTATATTACTATTGCGTATTTGTCCATATATCGCTGCAATGTATAATTGAATCTGAATTTTAAAGGGAATAGCATTTTTTCTCAGTGCGCTAACCTATGCAGCCTTTCTATCTTTGCAAAGAAATATTACGGCATTCTTGTAAAAAAATTCCTTTCGCATTAATTAGTACAATATAAACTATGATAATCCAAATTGGTCCCTTTTCAATGAAAACTTATAAGTACGCATAATTACATAACATTAACACAGACGTTTGAACAAGTTAATTCCATTGCCTCCAATCTGATAATCACTTTTCACGTGGGAAATAATTTTAACAACATTAACTGTTGAAATTTTATAGCATTCTCCCGATAACGATTTATATTTTTTTAACACTTTCCCAAGAATTCGAAAATAAAAGGACCCCTTTTATTTGACCCCGTACATATCGCACACAGCGCTAGTCAGAAAGGTTCTTGCTGAATGCTTGACCCTGTCTGTAAAGGCGTTCGAAGAGACGTTCGAAAGAATGGGGACAAACTGCATGGGAGAGCTATATTCCCTGTTGAAAGGCCAGTTTACAGTCGCAGCTTTCCGTTTCACACGGCACGTTCAACATCGAGATCTATTTCCTTCCCGAATCACGCGATTCCCTCTGTCCCTTTGTCGGGACTCGTTGTTACGTGGATGGGGACGTTTAGTTTTGGTTATTTCGTCCTCAGGCACGTCAAAAGTCTAGGTCGTCCAATAACGAAATGCATTTCGTTCTCGAGTAGTGAATTACGTTCTTTGCCCGGGGCGATCGCGTGATTCCCATCGGTTCTCCTCCGCTGTTCCACTTTGTACGAATCGTTCGAAGTTAAATGAACCACGAAATAAGGACTATACGGGGAGGCCATTAATACTTCCTTCGTTTGAAGAAGGAAAGGTCTCTGGAGATTGTACTTGATATGGACTTTGTATTTTTACCAACGGTACTCGAAAATTCGTTCCTTGTTCCCGAGACGAAAAGTAGTTTAATGAGTGCGACGTAAGGAGAAATTGAAGGAGACATTTTAACTCCTTAGCGAACATTGTTGACTCGGTCAATTACGTCGTCGGAACCTCTTTATTTATCTTCTCTCGTAAATGAACTTGACACTCCGTGGTTTTTTATGTGTTTGTTTATGATAACGATATAAACGAGTGCATATACACGGAACAACAAAGAGCTTAACAAAATATAACAAATAACAAAATATAAAAACAAGCGAGCACAACGAAAGTATAGTGAAAAACTGATATAGTGAGGGACCAGAAACAAGGCACTTGAGGGGTAATTTGCTCTGATTAGCCCGACGGATAGGGACATCCCTCTCCCTCCCCAAAAATTATATAAATTTTTGGCTCTCGCACCCTCAAGGCCCAGGTTGAAAATTACGCCTCAACAAACATAGAGCGGCATTGGTACACCGTGCACGATAAACAGGAAGACATGATGATACTACTTGCAAAAGTGGTTTGAAAAGAAACAATAGTATTTTTTCCTTCGAGATTCTATTTCCGAGTAAACTGAGTCTGAAAGTCTGCTCGCGAGCATCGCCGTCAAAAATCGCCCACACGCAAAAAGGCCTTGCACGAGTATCACAGGAAATTATTTGTAATTTACTTACGCAACAGTGCTGAACCAGAAATTATGCAACAATGAGTATAATATTAGACAATCAGATAAGCTGAAGAAAACCGCACGTTGAATATGTACCCCTTTCAAATTCCACTATCCTACAACAATGCATTCACACTATTTATACATGCAAATCGAAACCTATCCGAGAACAAACATTTCCATCTGCCTCCATTTGTCTCAGGAAAAAAAGACACCCAATCCTCATCAATCTCAACGAAACACTTTGGCCGAGCTTAAAAAAAATGTTCGCCGTAACGGCGCATCGGCTTCGCGAACCTTTTACCGCGGATCGGAAAAAGATTGACGTATTACGTACAACTACCGCATCGGTTCTTTTACCTCATCGGAGAAGGGAACAAGATTTAAAAAAAAAGAGTAACCCACCAGTCGAAGAGACAATCTCCGATAATGGACCGAGCTGAACGGAACGTGTTTTTGGTGTCATATAATGGCACCATTGTCCCGCGGTATGGTAATAGAGGCCAAACCGAATGCAGTTTCGTTTAAAGCATGACCAAGCACAGGAAGGAAACCCGTGGAGAGTCGTCGCGTATCATACGCAACCCACATTGACCTACGGAAGAGGTCATCGAGCGGATCCATGCTTTCCGTTTCACGTGGATCGGCTTTTTGGAATAGACTTCCACGTACGCTTCGGGATTGTTTTTGGTCTTTGAAATTTTTTGGTACGAATTAAGAATAGGCGGTATGCCAAAATATGACATGGGAGGTTTTTCGTTTTTATGGGTAAGCGCGATATATTTGCGGTTGTACTTTACTTGATGGAATATGTACTTGATTAGGTGGAAGGCAATATGTTATGGTAGAGCAGATCTTCCTTCCTACCATTAGTTCGCGAATGCCCGGTTTGGAATTTGAATGCTGGTTCGAACTGGGCACTCTTAATGTAGGCAACGATGTTGTTGACCAAATGTGGTTTTATTATTTGTTACAAAATTAATGTTTGGTGATAATACAATATTAAATGTGCTTGTGCGGTGCGTGTGTCTTTCTAACTGTTCTAAAGTGTTCTGCAGGGGGTGTCAACTCCTATACATTAAGTTTCGTTCGCAGATGTGCTGCCGCCTAGAGCGGAACCCGCACACTAGAACTAGATTTTATATATATAGCACAGTATGCTATATATATCGTATATATATTACTATTGCTTACTGATTTAAAGATAATAGTATTTACAGAGGTATACTGAACTTTGCTTCATTATTGTGAAGTACGCTGAATTTTTAATTTTACAGTCCACAAAATTTTTAATTTCTCGGTTTCACAATAATGACGCTAAGTTCAGTATACCTGCCGTTTTAAAGGAAAATATAAATATTCGATTAATCTTTAGAAATTTATCTAAAAGACGTACATACATACTGATTTTTACACGTTTACGTAAAGCTACTTATTTTAAAACTAATATTACTATTGCATACATAACCCTCCTCCTTTCTCAAACGGGCTTGGGATCGTTTACGGCGAAGTTACTGGGCGCATCGAACCCATCAGATATATTTCGGCCAACAAATTGTACTGACTTTTCCTGCTTTTCGATTCCTCAATTTTTTCCGAAACTTTCTCTTTTTAGCAACATTTGGCAAACACATGTTTTTATACTACGTCTTCTCTATGCGCTTCGATGCAACAAGTCGCGTGCTTATGACATCTCACGTATTGTTTGAAAAGAGACTGTGTAGGTTTCTCATGGATTTGAAAGCTGTACCTGTGTTAGTTCTTGTACGTGGCGCCAACTAGAGCGGAACCCGGCAAGTAGTACTATATGAGTACCAAGTTTTTGTATAAGAGTTGACACCCCCTGGTGTTCTGGTCTTTGGACGGGCTGGAAACCTCCAGGCCGCGTCTCCTTCCCCTGATCCCCCTCAAAGTCCCCAACTAGTCGGTACCCTGATAAGCGGGGCACGGGCAGCCGGCCGAGGCTAGGAGGTGGCAATACCCCACGATACAGGGAAAGGAGGAGAATATTACGCAGTTGCGAACTCGGAGGCCCCAACACCGTCCCTCAGGTCACCCTTGAAGAAGCCGCGGCGGAATCAAAGCCGACGCAGCCTAGGTGGAATCTTACCACAAAACAAATACTAAAATGCCTACCACCAAATAAAGTTATTTTTCCTATCATTGCGGTTGGCAGATGCGATATTAACACTATTCCTACCGCGACCGGTCAAATGACCGTTTTTAAAATTTCGATTAGAATTTCCTATATACAACGGAATTGAATCGCCTTTAAACTACACGACTTTTCCTAAAATATGCGTATAATACATTTTTCAATATTCACTTCTTTTTTCATTGTTTATTTTCTGAGAAAAATTTGTAGTCTGTCTTACCTACCACGACCGGTCATTTGACCGGTAGAACGATTTGTATCTTTTTGCAATAGTATTCTTTCAAAGACTCAATTCCGAAGCTATAAAGTCGTTACAAACGAAACTGAATGCAGTTGTGGCATGCTTTTAGTCGAAAAGTGCCTTGCAGGGACTGCTTTACGGCATTTCAAAGTGTTTACAGTTCTCACTCGCCTATCGGCCTCGCGGTGTTTATTTGCCTGATTGGTTTCCGAAGGGGTCCAGAACCTCGGATTTTCTTACACCGTCTTATCTACTATAACTAAAAAATAAATAAAATCATAGCTGAAGGGGATGCCTAAACGTCTTCGCACCAATTCAAATCAGTAAAGTCTTGTGACCTGAACAGAGAGCATCAAAACGTAAAAGTTACAAGGAGCATATTAGGCAGTCTTTTACTTTTTTATATTTTTATTCTATTATTATTCTACTTTTATTTTATATTGTATTACGTGTTATAAGTGTCATTTTCAAAAAAGTGAACAAACCAACAATACTTCGTAGTAAGTTTCACATTTTATCTTTTGTTCATTTTTTTATCCATCTTGGTTTACATTTTTATATTTTAGTTTTTATTTTATCCCTTGAATATTCATTCTCAAAATGTCAAGACGTTCGAAGAGTGTAAATTTATTATTAGAGAAAATAAATAATATTGATGAAGAGTGTTCCGAAGATGATCAGGAAGTTTTTGATATTGAAAATGACAATGCGGAAAATTATGGTCTATTTGAGACCGACTCGAACACCGATGAGGACGAAGAGAATGTTTCGAACGTATGTAGAGGACGAAAGAGAAGGAGATTTTTAGTTAGTTCCGATAGTGAGAATGAGGAAGAGGTAATCGAAACTGCTGCAGACGGAACTGTTTGGCAAGAACTAAAAGAAGGGTATTTGCAAAAAATGCGATGAAAGCGAATAAAATGTACATTATATACTCCTAAATAAAAGAAACTATATTTTTATACTGTCAAATTAGCTATTATCTTCATTCTATATTAAAAAATATAAGTTGTACTAAAGACCGGTCATTTGACCGGTCGCGGTAGGAATAGGTATATGTGAAGAGTCGGTAGGAATAGTGTTAACACTAGATTTACGGACGTGAAATTTGTTAAATTGCAATATATTAAATAAGGACTTTGGAAAAAGAGAGATGAAGCCGCAGAGATGGCAATTCGTCAAGTCATTATTGCATTATAAAATACACGTGAAATATCTACTGTGCAGCGTCTCTGTAAATTTGAGAAATGTTTATAAGAAAAATAGGAACCCGTCAATTTGACGGCTTCCGTAAATCTAGTGTTAATGTCATATGGGTGGGGTAAGATAACATTTCAGCGTTGCAATTAATAATATGGTTTTCAATAATAAAGTAATAGGACTCCGGAGTCAGAGTCCGCTGTTTTTGAAATCATTTAGAAAAGATCGAATACCGCATAGTGATGATTTCCCGAAAACTTTCTAATCATGAATACGTAATGAAGATTACGCGTATGAAGCTCCTTTCATTCCGACTCCTTAACACCTTGCCGTACGATTTTTGCGACTGAATGCACAGTAACCCAGAATTAATTGCTGAAATTATAATCTATCCTGGATTTCTGATAAAGCCTATAACTTAACGCAATATTAATAGCATAGAAATAATTTGATCGTATCGTGACCCACTGATATTTTTAATTCAATAGTTTTTGGAAAACTCAAAAATTTCCTATTCCATTTACCGCGTCACGGGTGTCACTCGTTATTGTTCGGCAAGGGGTTAACACCTGAGTGTCTATGATAAATTACGATGGGTATGAAAATCGACCACCCTTAACTCGAGAAGAAAATCCTCTTGACATTATCCACGCGAAATCCGAGTCTTAAACGTACAACTGTCAACATTATTTACATTGTAGCAGTAAATCGTGTGCAGCTAAAAACGTAAAACATCCCAGCACATTGTAACACTAGCATGAGTCGATAATAATATAAGAAAGCTTACTTTTCTACCATATTTGACCGTACATGATGTTTCACGATAACTTTTTGAAATCCTTTCAACATCGGCTAACACATCGCGATAAAAGAAACATAGCATACCATTAAAAAAAAATAAGATGACCTTGGAATTTCCTATATGCTTCCACTTACGCAAAAAATGTTTGTATCACAATATGTCCCTCTACACCGTGGAAGTTTTGTACATGACATTTTTTTCATATTATTACAATGAACAGGAATATTTAAGGTGAACATAGTTATTGCCTCACCCTCTATATCTTTTTATTTGGTTCTCCACGACACTTCTTTAAGTGGAAGAAACGCGGTTGTTCCGTTTGACACCGAAACGTTTGAAAGTAGTATTTCTTAATGCCGTGATATCGAGAAACATAGTTCAACATTATCTCTCAGCTAACAGTGTTTCAGTCGTTCAACTTGACCCATTCGCGAACGATGTTGTAGTTACGTTTGCCTTTCCTTGGGTACGCAAAGACCGCCGGTGAGACGGGGATAGAGAAAGAGGAAGAGTGTTGAATACACGGTCAGTATTGTTGCTGCATCGTCCTCCCTGTCATCATAACTTCCGCTTTCCAGGGAACGAAGCTCGTTTCACGGAAGTAACGGTTCTGCTAATCGAACCAGGCTCCTGCGGGATCACCATCGCTGGGAAGCAACGTTTCTCTCTTACTTCTTCGTCGGTACTCCCTCAGCGACGGTGTCTCTATCTTCTACCGTTTCAGCTTACTTTTTTTCAGCTTCATAATTAATAATGCTGTAATAATGTACAACATTTATTTCAGGAAACTTTCATTCGGAGTTGATGGAATTTTTTAACCATCGCAACGTCCGATCTTCGTCCTTCGTGGGGACCACTTTTTTCTGGGTCACTCTCGACATATTTGAACATATGAAAGGAACGTTCTATAAAAATTGCGCATGAAAACGGAGAGTAGTAAATACAGACGTAGAGACTGTACTGCAGGGAGACGAGAAGATGGTAGTAATTTTTAGTTTTAAAATGAAAAATAATTTCTAATTACATTGATCATTCATCCTATTATAGAGTAAGATAGTTCTAGTGATTTAACATGTAGACGACAATGAAATTTTTTCCCTTTTGCAATTTGGGACGAGTACATTTTTTTCTTTCTTTATGATGCAGGGCGTTTATGCCCCGTAATGTTCCAAATTGGAGGCATTCTGGGAAGAAGAATTTAATCATATTTTTCATTGTAATGATTGCTGGATGCGGGTTTATATAATATTCAATTCATAGTCAATTCAGGGGACGACGTCGAGGATGCTATCAGAAACATGTTCAACAAGAAATGCAGAAAAGCGAAAAAAGTAGCCACCAGATATTCAAAGTGTAGAAGTCATTTCTGTCTCGAGTGTTTCAATACGGTGCACATAAAATGTCTTGGTCAATAATAAGTTGTAATAAAAATTATTTTATCATTACATCGTTTTTTGAGACGAGAAAAAAGAGCAGCTTTATATTTAAAAATTATCCGGCTTTATCCATAAAAAAATTTGCTAATTAATGGATACCAGCCGTTCCCAAAAGAGTTATAGATTATTTGTAACCCAAATATTATATAATATCCGACATAAAAAATGCAATACTTTCAGCGAAGATGATTTTAATAAATGATAAAACAGGTTACGTATACGTCCCGTATTGTCGTCTACGTGTTAATGTGCAAATTTTTAACACGTGAATGGGTGAAGAAAATAGAAATCAATTTATTTTAAGACATTGAAGACGGATGACGTGAATTCACGTTTTTCATTTTTCAACCGTTGGAGACGGGTGACGTTACTTCACGTTATTCGAAATTTCAAGCAACATCGTATAAAAAACTGCAATTATAAGTAAATAAAAGATTACAACGAAGAATTTTTGTTGGAAACCGTTATATTCAATTCAGTGTTATATATTCAATTCAATGTTATATATTCAATTCCGTGTTATATATTCAATTCCGTGTTATATATTCAATTCAGTGTTATATATTCAATTCAGTGTTATATATTCAATTCCGTGTTATATATTCAATTCAGTGTTATATATTATTATTCAGTGTTATTCTATAATTTCAACGAAATATGCGGGAATTCAGGCTATATGCTTTTCATCACATACCGTCTTCAATGCGTTAAGAGCTTTGTTCGCAGGAAACGGGAGGGGAAAGAAGGAGAAAAACGAGTCTAAAGTGAAACGTTTAAATGTGAAAAAGCACCAAAAGGGAATGTCAAAATTGTTGAAACACCGCGATGGGTTATCGATTGAGTTAGGGAAACAGGCTTTCCCGGAGAGCCGTTCAGGGACACAGCTCTACGCTCGATCAGAAAAACATCGGGTTTTACGTCTACGCGATAGTTCATTCGGGAAATGTAATTTTCCGGGGGGAAAGATATAAACGCGGATATATAAGGGAGAGCGGTAGGGCATCGATCGGAAAATTTCAAGGATTTTGCCTTTTCGATCTTCCCGCGCCGGCAATCTCGCGGAAGTTCCTAAGTATGGTAAGTAGATTTCCATGCTCGCTTTTTCCAACAGCCCCGAGCATAATGCGGCCCGAACGCCAACGATCCTCTTCGCCCTCGAGAGCTATCCGATTTTCTCGAAATTGAATTAAAAGGTCCACTACGGAGGGCCGGGAGGGCGTGCACGATTAATAATGCACGGGAATCCCGATGTCTCGTTCACCGCGAGACGCGGCAGAAAAAGACAACGGGTTACGTTTTCTTAAGTGTTTTCTTAGATCGATCGATCCTGCTGCATAAAGGGGAAAGAGTGAATAAGAGAGATGGCGGAGAAAAGACAAAAGAACGGAATAGAAGTCGCAGAAGGTGTAGGTACGAAGGAGAAAGAGAAGGAAGGGAGTAAAAGAGTAAGAAAGAAAGAAAAGAAAAGAGGTACAAAAAGAGTGCGACGGGAAGAAAAGCAAAAGGACTGGGAGGAAGAAAAAGGAGGACGAAGAGAAAGGGAAAGAGGAAAAGGGAGAAAGAGGAAGAAAAGAGGAGATGCGCTGCGTCAAAATTTTCTACGGAGAGTTTATTCGACCATAAATCGCGGAGGTAATCGTGCCGGGAGGAAGTTGGCGGAGGTATTGCAAATACTTTAAATGCTCCCGTCGATCCTGATATCCGTCGTTGGCTCGTGAGAAATTTCGAAAACATAACCGGCGCTCCAGGTCGAATGTAAGAGAGAATTTTTATCGACGTTCAGTAATTTATGTAGGCTGTCTAGTAATCGATTATGCAACCGGGTAAGCGGTGATTCTACCGGAAAACGAACGTTGAACAAAGTGTTCGGCGTTAGTCGAACAAAACGTTTCAAACAGATCCTTCGTTATTCAGAAAATTGATTCGGGTGATTCATTTAACGGCGCGAGTTCAACATTTTTGGATATACAATGATGTTATTCAGTTACGAAAATGTGATATACAGGGTGGTCCACGTAACTTGTGCACCTCGAATAACTATTAAAGTATGCGTTGCACGAAAGAATGTTATATACAAAAGTTACATGGTTCAAAAGTGTACACTATGTGGTGCGTTTATTTTTTTTATAGGTGGAGGCGTTTCGGAGATTTGAAGGTCAACTTTGTTTTTTTAAATGGGATGATATGTTTTTTTATTAACCATGAAATAGCACGTTTTCAGACGAGTTCAATGACCTATGACTCAAGGTCATTCAAGGTCAAACTTGCTTGAATATTAAGTAAGTGATTGTAAGAATTAGTAAGTAAGAATTCAAAGTATGTCGTGTTTGGCATCATTTTAAATCAGAAAAATCCGGAGGATCGGCCGTTTTCATTTTCGATTTTTTTTTAAACCTTTGCTGACGTATTTGTGAGAGTTTTCTGATTAAAAAGATACCAAACACAACATACTTTGAATTATAGTTACTTAATATTCAAGCAAGTTTGACCTTGAACGAGCTTGAGTCATAGGTCATTGAACTCGTCTTAAAACGTACTATTTCATGACGAATAAAAAAACATATCATTCCATTTAAAAAAACAAAATTGACCTTCAAATCTCCGAAATGCCTCCACCTATAAAAAAATTAACACACTACATAGTGTACCTTTTTAAACCATGTAACTTTTGTATATAACATTCTTTCGTGCAACGCATACTTTAAAAGTTATTCGAGATGCACATGTTACGTGGACCACCCTGTATATGTCATTCCTTTTGAAATTTAGCGTCTTCGCTTGGCAGTTGACGGAGAATATGAACGTAATTATGAATAACAGAAACTATGTAAATCTACTAATGAGAGATTCAAAGTCAATTTTCTCAAAATCTAAGCCTCCCATAAATCTATTAAATGCATTATTCGCACCCCTTACCCTTAATTCCACCATGGATCCTAGCACAGAATGGTATTCACACTTCGATCACCCTTCTATCAAGTGAATTCTCCCCAAAGCTCTCCGCCACATCCGTTCTGAAATCGACAATCGTGACGGAAAGTAACGCAAACAATACGATGAATTATCTTCCCTCCCCGTAGGACACAATACCTTCATTCAAAATGAATTCCACAAATGAAAAGACGAACACCGTCATCGCTAAGGTAGAGAGCTCTTGCAGGTATAATTGGATCATAAATATTTATCAAAACGTTCTCCTTTCTCTCGCGGCCGAATAATACATTTTAATTAGGGATGCCGCTAAATATATGTTTTTTAATTTCGACTCAAGTAAACAAATTAACGAGCGTGCCGGCATAATATTCAGCGCGCTAATTGCCGCACGACCAATCCCCTTGCTAGCCGAGAATGGCGGGAAACGGCTGAGAAAATTCTCAGACGGGAAAGCGTGCATTTTATTACGGTCCTTCTCCTCGTTCTTCGCCAACCAGTCCCTCTTTCCCCGGTCGTTCTATCCTTCCGTCTTCCTCTACGGACCTCGCTCTTCTAATGGAATGGGATTTACGTGTCTATCTTTCCAGCTGTCAAGGGAGCATCCCGCGAGGCCACGGTGTTCTTCGATTTCAAAAGAGCGCTCTTAGTTTCCAGGCGGGCTCAAAGCGATAAATAAATCCGCGTGTTTTATTTTGAAATACTCGAAGAAAATTCAGTGGATGAAGCGCCCTCGAAAGTGCTTTCAACGCTGGGAATTAAGGGCGAATAATCCGCGAGAGACGCGCCACTGGAACATCCTTCTGGCCCCGTCTTTCATTGAAGTTTATAGTCTCTACGACGCTGGCATGCCGAGAGAAATTTTTATCTCACGGGAGAACCGACGACTCGCCGGACTAGACGAATGGATTACTGTGCCACGTGGCAAGGTCGCATTTTTGCCAATTCGTATTTTGCAAATCGCAGGACATTGGCCGAAATTTCATTCCACTGCATTCGTTCTTTTCTACGGATGGATATGAACGATTTGCCGATTGGAATTTATTATTCCAACGCATTTCGATGTTGGTTCCTTGCGTATAGTGCGACACATTGAAGTTGGCGTCTGACCGCCTATTTGCGCCATTTTGTTTCTGGGGTCCCCAAGCTCAGCCTCCTAAAGTAAACAGTCCGCATAGTCGTAGCATTGCCGTATTTTTACCTGTCTGGCTTGGGTAAAAAAAGGAAAACTTTTATCCTTGAATTGAATTAGTAACACTCTTATCTGATCCAGGTTACATCTTGTTACACTGCTCCCCTGTCCCAATGTATTTTTGAAAGTTTTCTAATTAAAATGATACCAAACACGATATGTTTGAATTATGTTAAATATAAGAAAATATATATTAAATAGTAAGTAAATATAATTTAAACTATATCGTGTTTGATAACATTTTAATCAGACAAAGCTCACAAATATGTTGGTAAAGGTTTCAAGAAAAAAATGTCAAAAATAAAAAAATTGTATCCCCCCATGTGGAGAGGGTAGTTATGCCGGAGTTTATCCAGCTTTTACTATAGTGATATTCTAAATCTTCTGCATACGCCAATGTCCTCACATTCGTCGCCGAAATCGCGTTCTCTCCCTCGCTCCATCCGCAGCTTTCTCTCTCTTCGTCCTTTAGTTCGCATTCTTTCCGCAAACCAACTTAAATGTGTCGCGCTATACCGAAAATGGAGAACACCGTGCGCCTGTGCCACCATAAATAAGCTGACGCACGTTCCTCGTAGAATTAACTTAGACGAAACGGTTTGAAATGACGTTGACCCATGACCTG
Source organism: Cerceris ruficornis (assembly GCA_963989415.1). NCBI lineage: Eukaryota > Metazoa > Arthropoda > Insecta > Hymenoptera > Crabronidae > Cerceris > Cerceris ruficornis. Next base: position 41,656,581 of record OZ022517.1, read on the forward strand.
AGCAGTAGTAAAATACCTCTTTAACATCGAAAATTCAACGTGTTCTCACGTCTGCGCCATAATCTGCTGCTATAAATCGATCGAACGCCAATAAAGTTCTAAGAGGATGATATCGAAATAGAGACACAGAAATCGAACGTGCCAGAGAATTTCGAGATAATCGCGTCTGGTCTAATTTTCTCCGGGAAATGGAAAATGTCCTTAGTCTCGGGGTTAAACCGCGAAAGAAATTAGTTTTCGTGTCGGAGAGGATCCGGAGCACGGCGCCACTTACCCTGCCCGAGGAAGCCAGCCTCGAGTCCACTCCGACGAGGATTACGATTCTTTCTCGGTTCGCCACGCGATAAGACCGGAACCACTACCCAAACTTTTTCTACCTTATCCTGGTGAACTACACGAGGATATACGACACCGCGAATCGAGACGTACGCTGCATTTGCGACGTTTATTCCATTGTTCTTCTCTGACCGGAGACTAATTGGTTTTACCCGGAGAACTGTGTATCGTTTCCGGAATCTTTTGTTTTCGTAGTATAATAGTGATGTATAATAGGTTTGCATTTGCGGCCAACGGGTATGCTATTCTTTCGTGGTACAACTGACGAAGGTATGGTTAAGAGAGATAATGGTAATTTTCCGCGTTTATTGTGCTACGAGATATTTAGGTAACAGTGCTAATTGGTTATTTTTGACAGATAATAAGATTGGGGATTTTGAACCTTGCTTTAGAATTTCTTTCGCCAGTGTGTGTAGTATAGTTGAATATTCAATTATCGGAACAGGAGGTATACAGTAGTTGAGATATTAGTTATAGTAGTTGTGTCATAGACCGTCGATGAAGGAAATTATAAACACGGTAAGCTATACAGATGTGAATAATTTTGCGTAATTATATTTTTTAAAATTCCAATTTTATAGATGTTTCTGATGAAAAATATCCCTTCAATAAACTACAATTTTTTAAATTTTATCCTTACGTGTAATGTTTCATTCCAAAAGATGAATTTCTATTGGTTTTTACACGAGATGCGCAGAAAGTCTGTTATTTCTCTATTTCCACGATTTTATTCAAATGATAAGGTAATATTGCGAAATCAAGGTTTCTCGCAATAATCTGTACAGTTCTTGCAGATGGCCCAACGAACGGCAAGGCTTTTCAAACCGAAATGAACAAACATTGATTTCCGGTGCAGTGAAATAATTTCATTTTAAGCCGGATTCATTTCATTTGACAAAACCGGGAGAAGCATCTGATCGATCGATTCATGGCAAAGCCGACGGAATTGATACTTTAAATGGCTGAACCAAACAGTCCTCGAATTGATATCGCTTTAAGTGGTTGCACACGATGCGTTACTCTATGCGATTGTGCCAGTTGTATTCAATGTAATCCAGCTTTTTCACTGCAGCTATAATATCAGTTTATTTATTATGGTCGAATGGCTTCTTCGGTCAATCTGGTCCGCTCGGGTTTCCATGTTTCATTCATGCTGGATCGACGGTATTATCCTTTATAATGCTATACACACATTCACGAGAGAAAGAGAGCCCGAAAAACCGATAAATAGATCACGTTAACGCAACCAGTCCGAATCCATTCATTGCTACCTCATCCTTGATACGGATTAACGAATAGTTTGAATCACAAACCATACTGAAATTCTCAAGGTTCTTGAAGATGATTGGCTTCGAAGAAAATGTGGAAAGTACCGATAGGCAATCTAATATATTTTCATGTTAACCCTTTGCACTCCTATGTCGAGCTACAGTCGACACAGCTTTCTATGGTTCTTAACGTTTCATCTACTCATTATCGACTTTTCGAAAGCAACAATAATTTTGCATCTTAACATAAATATCCTGCGGTACCTACAATTGTTCCTGGTATCAAGTAAAAATGACTAATCAACGGTAGACAATTTTCTGATACTATATTTGCTTATCTGACAAAAACTTAGTAAAATAATTCGGAGCGGAAAGGGTTAAGACTGTCGGCTCATCGACCTGATTTTTCGACGGAAGTTCATCAAAGCAGTAGAAGCCGATGACCAGGTACAGTTTTTAGAATATTAGTCATTTGTAGACAGCGATGTTTTTACAAAAAAATGCTATATTGTAAAAGTCTTTAAGTCTTCGAGTTGATTCGACATCTTTATGTTTTCTGGTGACGAGATCTTTGCAATTAAGAGTAAGAACTTCGGGTAAGAAAAGTGAAGTCCTATGTGAAACTTTTCCCAAGTCATTATAACTTTGAACGAAAAAAAAATACCTTGTTGTTGTACGATGTAAAAAATATTTGCAAGAAAAGGTGATGTTTTTGAACGTACGTTTTTAAACATAACTCTGTTTCACAATTACAATTAAGGAAATATAGACTTCAATATTTTAATAATTTTAAATAATTCTGTGCCATTCAAGGTAAAAATTAATAGCGGGGAGCAAGATAATAAAATTATTGAATAATTACTGAAAGTCACTTGTGGAAATGTTTCGAATATACACTTCTATCATGTGTTAATTGCGCAATGTTGATATTAACTTACGAAATATAGCATATATGATGTACCAGGTACCAATATATAGTAATTATACCTCCCTTAGTTTACATACGTTTTTTTCAATAACATAAATAGATCTTTAGAGTGAGAAATTTTATGACAAACACACGTAGAAATATTTAATTAACCTCGAGAGGCGTCGAGGTCCCAATTAATCAACCCGAGGTCAAATCATCAATACCGTTAGGAGCTTTTATCTTCTTGTTAGTATTATGTATACGTAAGCCTCAATGATTTGTAAACAACTTAGAATTTTAAACTAAATAATCACAATACCGTTAAAACCACAATGCGAAATAAAGCATTTAGTGCGAGGCCATGGTGGCTATAGAGTTCCAGGTTCGGATTCAATTAGTGAGCATAAATTGAAATATCTGTCACCTCTGGGAGGTGTTTCCTATGTGACACATGTATCATAGCCTGGGTGGTTCAGAACCCACCTAAAACTGTGGGTCCTAGGCGAAAAGGCCACGGCAGTTAAAGCCGAAAAATACAAAAAGAAGAAAGTTATAAGTAAAAAACATTTAATACCCGTTGCCTTGGTGGATTCCGACCTAATTCTATAAGATAAAACACCAAATATTTCCAAACGTGATTCAGGATCCAAACGGGAAATCTTATTTATTTGTTATTTTTGTCATCGCTTTCCCTGCAAAACATATTTTGAAGACCATTAGTCTTGACAGAAGTCACATGGAAAGCGGCTGTTCTTTTGAACCTTAATCACGAGAAGTCGAGGTCATCCGAACCTCCCACTACGCTGTCTCAGAGCCCTTAAAACCTCGGTCTCGTTTCAAAATCATGCTGAATTGTCTAGAATCGCTGACAGTCTGTAACTTGCGACGACGTTATCCTAAATTTGTAAAACTCCAAACGCGAAAGTATGTTCTTCAAAAATAAAGTGTTGTAAACTCTTCCCGAAATACAACAGCCTTTTACATTCTAAATTCCTCCCCTCGTTCATCCTTCAAATTTTTCCATCACCGAATCGCAGAATGCTGACTTCGATTAGTCCTCCGAAGTTTCCAAATTCTATTTTCTCTCTCATACTCAAACACCCGCACAACGATTCTCAGACAAATTTCTTCGCAATCGACGTTATCCGAGGGAATTTCTTTCCCCTTTCGAAAGACAACGGAGCGTGATTCTCTTGAAGCAAGAGTATAAAATGCTTGTCGTACGATCGATTATTCCCGACAGATATATTAAAGAGGCGTCTTCACGAGCATATCGCTTATGTCGGTGGCTATAAGCGCCTATCGGCGTGACAGAGTGGTACATAAATTGAACGAAAACCAACGCCGTCCGTCAGCCATGGCCGAGTCACGCATCGGTGAATTATGGACTCCCTTTTTCCGATGTTATTCGCGAGCGCGATTATGACGACACGTCCGGACGCGGACGTTCATTCTATGTGTTTTATGACCTAAATGCGAGAAGATCGTCACGGCGGTATGCGCTGAAAACAAATCATCGTCCGGTCAGACTAGCTGCGAGACTAACCGATGTCTAGTGCTTTTCGTCGTTCATGTGCGTGAGTCGATACATCGGGCGCTTCGTTAACGCGTGACCTCTCACTCGAATTTTTTCCGCTATATACGTCGAACACCTCCGAGGAAAACTGGCGTAGTAGAATTTAATACCGAGGAAGTGGTAGTACTTGGATGATTTTATAGTTTATATTGTTACGCGACACCCCATGTATTTACGCAACACCCAGTAGTATTAATGTTACTGGGTTACGGGACATGTCAGTTGTTTGTAAATAAACAAGAGATTCTATGGTCAGAGTTCCTGGTTGACGGACGTGTGTTTGAAATAAAACATTGTCCTTTTTCTATAAAAGTGTGTTAATCATTTACTATGTCCAAAAGGACTTTGCGTGCGCGGTCGACCCGTAACAATATATTATTTAAAAGTAATATATCTTAAGAATAGCCCTTTTGTACAAACTAAGTGATTGTCATCGATATAGAGGAAATTTTATGACGAATATTCAACAATTTTTTTACGCAAAACTTTTTTACCGATGTTGCATATTCTGAGAAAATTGGAACAACAACTCAAATGGTGAATGAGTTATTATACGTAGAATTATCTGTTTTCTTACATACATGGTTGCCGTGAGACAGAACGACATATTAATTATGTACTGCATAACCGCGTTTTCTAATTTTTTAATAATTTTATTAATAATTATATTATTATAATATATTATTATAATTATATTATATTTTATTAATCATTATTTTATTAATAGTTATATATATTTTAATAATAATTTTATTTTAATAATTTTTTTTTTCAAATAAATTCGTAGCAGCTGACGTTTATAATACTGAATACATAGAAAATATTTCTTGATTTCAAAGATCCGTTGTTAGAAATATAAGTCACGAGTGCTTGTCTTCATGCTTCAAATCGAAACTGAAACCTTCAAGAATTAACTCTTTCAAACTACCACTAAGTTGACTTTAAGAGTTTATCTTTTATCTGTATTGAACAATGCAGCCATCTTATTTCAATATCAATCCCAGTATTCTTTCTTAATCGATCATTCACGTTTCGACGAGTCTCGTTACATGTCCACAATATTTAATGGTGCCATAATAACATGCATTTTGGAAAATCGTAATTCAATACACAATCGATGAAGTTACAAGCCCGAACATAATACGGTTGCCTGAAACATTGCGCAGTAGTTAACATTCTATGGTTAAATTAATTATCGACGAAGTGAAAACTCCGTAGACTATATATAAAGAATCGAACGATAGAAAGTTACAAGCAGTTCCAATAAAAATGCATCCTTTATCAGAAGCGATCAAGATCCGATGTACACTCTGTACGAGTGTCGTTTAAGGTTCGTTCACCTCAGGCGACCAGGTGTTTTATCGTGGATGAACTTAACGACTTTTAGCATAGCGACGCCGGTGACGCTGTAAACGACTCCCAATAGCGTCGTTCTCCCTCGAATTTGCGTATCGGTAGAGCCGAAGAGGAAGGGCACAAATTACGCCCGACCAATGTTTATTGGTTTCGATTAAGTTTCCCCCTTTGCGGATTACCGAAGCGTTTTCGCACTCCTGTTGCACTCGATTCGATTCGATGGACCACCAAGCGGCGAAAATGAGAGGGGAGATTAAGCGGATATAAAAATGCTTGCATGTACACCCTCCTCGTGGAGTCCGTCGTTCTTCGATCGTGTTTTTCGTTTTATACTTTCCAACTTTAATTGCTGTGGTCACATTGTCTAGGACCTACTGTTTTAGATAGTCTTTAGACCATCGAGGCTATGATACACACATCACGTAGGAAAAGTTTGCAAAACATGAAGCGGGAGGATTTGAAATCGGACGCGCTGATTGTAAGTTCAAACGTTTACCCCCTTAACCATAGCTTCTTAATTATCCCTAATTATGCCATAGCTTCTTAACAACCTTAACTATCATGGTCTCTTTGTCTACGACATACTGCTTTGTGGGTTTCGAACCACCTAAGTTATGCTATAATGTGACGCGAGATTTTAATTCGAGCCCTGTGATTGTGTGTCTAAACCCCTTCGCCTTCTTTATTCACCATAGTTCTTTCAACTGGCATGGTCATTTCGCCTGGGACCAAATGTTTTAGATGGGTTCCGAACCAGCGAGGCTATGTAGCTGGCAAAAATAGTGGAGTCCTCTGGCCTGTGGTTTGTTCTGATTCGCCTGACGGATAGAGACAACCCTTGTTCTGACGTCATTTTCGATTCTAACGCGGTACTGGCCAAAAAGCCACACGTTCCTTACGTCGTCGTAGGAACGACGAAAGAAGTGTTTTGTTTTCGGTTGTAATTCGCTGGGCTCCGGTTTCCGGGTCCGATATGGTGGGGATAGGCGGTGCGAGCGGCACTCTCCCATTACCCCGTACTTCAAACCACGAGACTTCACTATTTTTGCCAACTATCATAGCCAAACCTGAAAGAAGGCGCACGGTATGAGGCACGGGGTAAGGAGAGAGTGTCGCTTGCACTGCCTATCCCCACCATATCGGCCCTGGAAATCTGACAGCGACTAATGACAACCGAAAACGCAACACTTCTTTCGTCGTCTCCATGACGACGCAACAATTGTGCGGCTTTATCGGCCAGTCACGCGGTAGAATCGCAAATGACGTCAGAACGAGGGTTGTCTGTATCCGTTAGGCCAGTGGTCGGCAAACTTATTAGCCAAAGAGCCAAATATGAACATTACAACAATTTTAAAAAAAATTCGGAGCCAAATCTGCTTGTTTAGTAAACTTTTATTACATGAAATAAGTAGTACACTAAATAAAACTAAATTTCATACTTAATAAATATTTATTAATGCGAACAATGTGCTTGCATCTCCTTAAACTCGATGTTAAACTCGATGTTTGTTACGTATTTTTACAACAATATAAAATTTTAATTACCTATCTATCTTTTAACTTAAACAAAAAATTATACATGTTCTCGATTTATAGAAGAATTTTAATTTATCAAAATAAGATGTAATTTTTTTCTTACCAAGTTTTTTTTTAAATGAAAATATTATTGCGCCTTCCGTGGATATTTGTGCCAGAGCCGCACTTAAGGAGCCAAAGAGCCACATGCGGCTCTGGAGCCGCACTTTGCCGACCACTGCGTTAGGCGAATCAGAACAAACCAGAGGCCAGAGGACTTCTCTTGTCTTTGCGGGCTTTAGAATGGCCAAACTTGAAAGAAGGCGCACGGTATGAGGCACGATGTAAGGGGAAAGTGTCGCTCACAGCGCCTATCCCCACCATATCGGCCCTGGAAATCTGAGATTGACTAATGACAACCGAAAACGCAACACTTCTTTCGTCGTCTCCATGACGACGCAACAATTGTGCGGCTTTATCGGCCAGTCACACATTAGAATCGCAAATGACGTCAGAACGAGGGTTGTCTGTATCCGTTAGGCGAATCAGAACACACCAGAGGTCAGAGGACTTCTCGTCTTTTTGCGGGCTGTATCACAGACGACAAATTTTCTAAGGTGAAGCGGGAAGATTTGAACACGAATCGATTAATCGCAAGTCTGAACTTATAACTCCTTACCCACTACAGCCTCTCTTTGATCATTTTCAATCGCCTCGAATAGTCCATAGTGCTACGGTTTATCCTTTACCTCCGCAATACGGAAAATGGCCCTAATTTATTCTTGTAGTGGCGGGATGGCCGCAACGGCATAAGCACTCCCTCGAGAGGAGAACGAGAGAGGAGCTCTTACTCGACAACAACTTGCCCCGCTATGATTCTAGAAGGAAGCCTTCCTTCCGGTAAGAATCTACCCCTACTCTCCTTCGCGTGGACGATAGACTGCGAATGTTTGTCAGTGTCTGCCTCCTCGGCGATGCAACGCTGCCCCGATGTGTTGCTATGAAAAACGAGCCTTCCTTTTATTATTTTCTTGATCGCGGTCCTGCTTGAAGGTGATTTTTCTCAGGTTTTTATCTGCTCCTTGCTAGCGTGTATTGCAGCTGCTAGGTAATTGATAATTCGAAATTTTAAGGATTTTCGTTGTAATATATTACAAAGGGATGGCAAGGTAACGCGCATTTCTTATTGTGCCATTGACGAGATATTACTTAATTTTTGTATACAATTTAAAAAATAATGCGTCGATGTAAATATCAACTTGGAAAAAATGAAGCTCAAATGTGAAAATCCATTTGCTCTGCCCTTAGAGAAATGTCGTATTATATAGTGCGTGTAAATATACAATACCATCAGCCACCATAATACAGGGAGACACTCTGTACGTTATGATATTTATCTTTTCATTAATGACTTGATTATTTCAATTCGATTCGACTGCATTCGTATGTATGCCGATATTGATTATGTATAAAAACGGTGGACACCATAATTCATGCCTGGAAGTAATGTTTGCTGGGTGAAACGCGTGTAACCATCATAAAGTCATTGGTTCGTAATAATGTAAAATTGTATGTTGTTTTTACCCAGGGATACGGTCCGTTTGCAGATGGATATTAAACTGGAAACCGCGTAAAAGCAAATGTAAATTCGTGTTACGCTTTGATGACAATTAGCATTAGCGTGATCTCGGTATCTCGCATCGCGAAATGCAAGTTTCAACTTTTATATAAACTACAGTTTTAGTAGTTCAATCTACAATGAATTATCGTAAAATTTGAGTAACTTCGTTAATACATATTTATCTGCGAACTGACCTTCAGTTATGACTTTTTGCTGATAATCGAACGTGCATGAAAAGATGATACTTTGACTCGGACTTGTATTTCATATTATAAGGGTTTATTATAAAATTATCTAATGCAATTGAAATAGGTTGTTTTTCAATTATTTAAATGAGAGTTAGTAAACATTTTCGAGGTCAATCGAAGGAGGCGAATAATTTGAAAGATTCGATCACTTCCATTATATAAGATAGACGTATTATGCGGGAACGGCAACTTGGCACCTGAGACGGAAGGGGAGATTGCTCTCGCACCGCCTATCCCCACCATGTCGGTCCTGGAAACCTCAGATCGACGAATGACAACCGAAAATAAAATACTCCTTTCGTCGTTCACATGACGACGCAACGAATGTGCCGGTCTCTCTTGCCAATAGCGCGTCAAAATCGAAAATGCGTGAGGGAGAGGGACGTCCCTATCCGTCGGGCGAATCAGAGCAAATTACCCCTCAGCTGCCAACTTACCGTTCCAGCATTATACCATCGTCCCATCCGGGCCACAGCGTCTAGGGCAGGGCCCGTTCGGTCAGCCCTACTGACGAGTCCACGAACAGGCCCAGGACGAAACGCAGTGCGCTAATCCCAACACCTTTTACCCTTTCCTAGGAACAGAAGGACATCCGCCGATCCCAGACACCCCCGCGGGTTCCTTCACGTAGAAATTGTAAAAGAAATAGTATTAGAAATTTTAGAAACATTTTCAAAAAATTCAGAACAGGTCATTTTGATCAACTTAACAGATCTAATGTTGTTCTGTTAATCGATATTTAACAATCTAATAGATACTTAAAAAAACGGCAAATCCCGATGATCGCGTTAACTCATCCTGAATCATTTGAGCAAGTCAAAGTCCTCCACCCCCCCCCCCCACAGGAGCTACTTTTTGAAATTACGATGTAATGTCTTATAATCCTTGAGAAGATCAAACGTACGTATGACAATTACAAGAGCCTGCATGTAATTCCACGAATGCACGTAACACTTACTTACTCTCTGACGATGTATGCAAATAACTACGATACGTCATTGTATCGTTCCCCATCCTCCCCGACAGTTTGTCCTGGTATATCGCCAGATTATTGCATTTTCTAAGAACGCTTCAGCATCCTTCGCTCCACTCTTCAACTCGAAAGCCGATCTAACGGAGCAACGTAATATCGTCTCTCCTTTGAATTACCGACGTCTCGAAGAGACGATTTCAGCTCTATTCTTGCCTTTTATTCCGGGTCTCGAATCACGTACGTAAATAAGACTCGGAGGAAAGATGTTGAAAATATTGCTTTCCTCCTCTCATGCCACGGAGGAAAGTATCTTTCGTATAACGAAACCGATGTCACGAAGACATTTTTGTCACGACGATATTTCAGCTCTTTTTATTATCGATTGGCACTTATCAACGATTCGCATTGTGCTGCATATTCCTGTTTCCCATCGCGCTGTCTCGATCGATGTAGTCTTTGTAGACCAATTAACTTAATTAGCAGCTTGTCTTTACGGTGGACGAGTAACGAAGGCAATAACGAGACAGGTTTTTTCTTGTCCTTTTTTTCGGTTCCTCTTCGGATGAGATGATAAAGAAAAAATAAGACGTCCCGGTGGAAATGCAGTTCGGTCAGGTGGAGATTCTTAACGAAGCACCATAGGAGACTGAGGGATACCGTGGATGATACACAGAATTCGGTGCATGAGGAAATCTCTCGTCACAAGTTCGCCGAGGATTTTGCGAAATGTAATTTCATTAACGTTTTCTGCACGTACATCGTTTCGACTCGGTACAATTTGCTGGTGAGATATAGACTTTATTTTAAAATTTCATTTTCTGGTATGTAAGAGTGTCATTTAACGACAGAACTGCCGATGATTAATCCAACATACATAGTATGACATCCTAAAGAAATACGTTAGAAGGGAAGAAATGACGTATGGAAAAATATTTATCGATTGAGTTACTTGCACTCTGTGAGATCGACGTAAAGAATTAATAGGAAACTTACGTTACGTAGTTTAGAAACATTATAAAAATATGAATATAAGGTAATTTGACCACTTACAATTAGGTAGATCTGCTGTTGTAATAGGAGCAATAAAACTGAATTCGAAGTTTCAAGAACATTTTACAATATTCTACGCTGGTATTATTTTTTTGGAATTTTGAAAAATATATACTTCAATTTGACAGGAGGAATGCAATATAAAAATTACGGGCTGATTGGACGCGTTAAAAGTAAAATGGTCGGCAGTCAAGCGCGTCGGCTGCCTCAATGACCGACAGTATTTCACACGCTTGTAAGAGAAGGCAAGCTGTCATTAACACTTTTTAATTTTCTTCTTTCTCGACACTTTTTTCGGGAATTATGAATGTGGAGTTACCTCGAACGCAGACTAATGATTTAGAAGGTATTTGAATCATTATATCTATTAAAATAGAAATACTTAAGATAAAATATAGAATAGTTAAAGAGAAGAGAATAATAATAATAATCCCTTACTGCCAAAAGAATGTAGTTGAGACATACAAAAAATATTGACACGGTTTTAAACTCGATAGGCTTGTTTAACATTCTAAACATTTATGAGCACTTCAGTGGTAGTAAACTAATCTAAGATTAAGCTTAGAGGAAAAATCAGAAAATAAAAAACCTCAATTGAAGAAGAGAAAAATATCATTCGAGTCTATTATTAAAAATGATATTGATATATCACTAAAATCCAGTGTGCCTAGCCGTGTAGATGGTAAATGCACTGAGTTCACAATTTTTAGAAATGTTATGACCTTTGAACTTTTTCGAATTTTTCGTTACATATTTGAACTTTTACTAATAAATTTTTAGCGGAAATATTTGCAATACTGTATAACAATGAGAGTTGTAACATGAACGGCTTCCAAATTCAGAACTTTAAAATTTGATGGAAGTTTATAGACATAATAAAGTAGCTTGGTTGTTAACAGGTTTAATTACTTTACATATTTTCACCGATTACATTTTAGGTGCATTATTTTTGAAAAATTCACTCGTTATTCTAATTCTGAATATAAAATATGAAGGAGATATACGGACTTAGAATAAACGATGTTTTAAATGAGCTACCTTAACCTGTATTACACAGTGGCACCGGCTTTTTGGAAGAATTATATCTCTAAATCAAGAAACGTGACTTAATTAACAATTCGCCCTGCTATGGCCTCCCACGCAAAGCAAAGGACAGTTGATCCATATCGTATTCCGCAAAAGATTCCTGCCAACAAGTGCCAAATAAATAGATAAATTACATTTTTAGAAAAGTGCCAATTTAGTGTCAATTTTAAACATAAAGTTTCAAGAGAATTTAACGAAAATTATTATGATTTGTAGCAGAATATTGTTAATTTAAAAAAAATAGTTATGTGCGACTGCGTTTCACTTCTGAAATACTTTCACAGTCTTATTTTAGCAAGAGGATGTAATTATTTACACCATGAAATTTCATTTAAATTGTCAGCGATATTATGAAAATATCAAACATGATAATTTTACTTAGCAAACGTGATACTAAACTTTTCACTCTATGTTCTAAGGAAATAAATAAGAAAAAATAATTAATACCGGTCACTATAACATCAATAAAATAATATAATGTAATATATGAAGTATCTTTCTCTTCATAAAAATTCTTACATAAAAAATACAAAAGATGCAAAACTCCAGGTAAAACACAGTGACAAATTTGATTGTTCGAAAAGTTTTAAACGTCACTGTTTGTGTGTGTGTAAGCCTTTGGTACTTCTAAAGAGCACTTTACATATTTCTGTCGTTTTAGTGCGATGTCCTGTTGCTTAAGTTTGCGAGAAAATTGAAAACAATAACAAGAAAGTCGTGCATTCGGGCTCTACAGAATTTTCTTCTCCTTCGCTTCTATGAATTGTGCTTACGTCGCACGTGTTATGCACAGTATTTGCTTTTCTTTCCCACGGTATGCAGTTTGAGACTTCGATTTCTGTGTTGCTCGTAGTTTAAATAAATATAGTTTATTGTAAAACGAACATGGTAACTAAAGCACAGATTTAACAGTAAAAGTTGAAATAACAAATTGGAGGTGCTGGATGAAATTTCATATTACATATATCATATTTTAATTGAAAGAATATTCACATTGTCACCTGCCGTACAAGTTTCATAGAATTTCTTTGTTTTGGCTGATAGAATCAGACTTTAAAATATTTAATTATAAAGTATAACCAATTCTTTCTAATTTTACGTCCATCTTAATTTTCTCTGTCAGTCTCAATGAAAAAGATTCAAATATCGGTGTCTTTAATTAAATATAATTTAATATCAGATGGATTTAGGATATTTGAAAGATCGTCGAATTTACTGATGCCATTAGCATTGATACATTATACATATTTATATTATATTCTTGTCTTGTATTTTAAGGTAAAAGAATCTACCAGAGGTAAGAACAAAATGTCCTAATGACAGTCTTTCAGGTTTAACTTTAGCCTGTAATATAACATGGACGAAAACAGTCTACGTGAGATATTACAGTAATATCTTTATAATGCCGACGATATTTAACAAGAGCTGCTAAACTCACGAGTTGTAAGAGATTAAATTCTATGCGGTACTTTGTCAAACGTACATTACGTAATTAAACGTAGACGAAAGTTACAGCAAGTAGTCGCGAATCAAACTTGTGCATCGAACTTTTTACAAAGTTCTTTTTTACCACTGTGGTCGCAGGGTTTCAAAATTTATTCCAGACAATAAAAACTGTTCAAACTCCGAAACATGCTCATAAAATATATCAATTTACGGTTTCACCCTACTATTATAAGAATAATATACCGGTAAAACTTCCAAATTACAATCACTGGGTTCGTGGTCAAACACCTGTGAACCTCCGACAAATTTTTTCTGTAATATATATATATCATAGCCTGAGTGTTCCATAGCACTAAAACACCTAAGGGGTAACATAGCAAAAGGGGTAAGGAAGCAAAGACACTTGGCTTTTCCTAGACCGCCATTCAGAACATCATAGCCTCGGTGCTTCTGAACACGTCGAAAGTGGTAAATTCTTAACGCAATGATCATGTAAGTTGAAACTGAAAAAATATAAAACAAAACTAATTCTCCAAGTCGCGATAATATCATTCCTACAGGTAAAGAATCAAGGCTGTATTTCGTTAGGTCATAAGATAGGGTCAAATTGGCGCGAGTGGAACCATGACTACAGTGTGACGAAATGATCGGGCGAAGACCTTCATTCAGAAGTATCCGGGCGTTTATGCGAACCCAAGATTTATCGATAGCACTTCCGACTATTTGACAAACCACGCGATTACAACTCTCGGCTTGAGAGACCGCCCGGTGGAGACTGAATGGATTCCCCCGACACTTCGATAAATGCCCTTGACCACTATGACCCCCCACCGCACGATTTGCCCTCTGTATCACGACCTTCTTATCTCCTGCTATTTTTTTGCCCGAAAAGCACGAAGCATTTGTTGCCTTGTTATTTCTCTTTCGTTGAATCCCTTGAAACGAAGACGTCCGTTGTAGCGTTAATAGAGCGCGCGTTTGCGAGGGTAGCTTTTAATTTGTCGAAAGTCTCGAGTATATTCTTAAGATGTAGTAGATAGCCAATTATAGTGAAAGACCAGAAATAAGGCAATTGAGGGGTGATTTGCTCTGATTCGCCCGACGGATAGGAACATCCCTCTCCCTCACGCATTTTCGATTTTGACGCGCTATTGGCCGAGAGACCCGCACATTCGTTGCGTCGTCATGTGAACGACGAAAGGAGTGTCTTATTTTCGGTTGTCATTAGGGATAGGCGGCGCGAGAGCAATCTCCCCTTCCGCCCCAAGTGCCTTGTTTCTGGTCCCTCACTATATGCGCTGCTTTGGGAATACGATAGTCATTTTATGTTTGTTCAATTTTTATTTCATGTTGGGTATGTTTCATTTGTTTATACTTCGGCATCAATCAATAGGATTATTGTTGTTTAGAAATTGAAATTTTAAGTTGCTTCTTCACGTTATGGTACGTATCATATTTAGGATAAAATACCTAATTGCGATTGACATTGAAAGACAGTAGTTGGGAGTCTAAACTTTTAGCACTATAACTATCCAAGACTCCTTAATTTTATTTAAAATGTTAATTTTTAGATTGTTACCCCCATTCTTGTTGGTGTGTTGTAATTTAGTAATTAATTATTACTGCGAGTGGTGGAATATAAAAATTGATATTCATAATTGAAGTGTAAGACTCATTGCAAACGATACCGTGTTAGCTGCTATAGTGGATATGGAGATAAAGGATCAGGTATAAATTGAAGCTTCGTTAATTATTGGGAATATGATCCGTTTGCCATTATTAATGGAATTCTATGTTGGGTATTCCAATTTCTAGATAGAAAATTTGTTTGTTAATTTTGCTGGCGGCTTGTTGCCGAAAATATGTACGGAAGTTCGATACGCGATAATTAAAAAGGTATAATTGGGAGATGAGACGTTTGCACGCTGCTTACAAGTTGAAACAATACAAGGAAAAGGAGTATTGTCCACTTGTGCATAATTTAAACACACTAAAAATATTATAGATAAAACTGAAGTTTATTTGTATTACTACGTTTCGTTTACATCCGATGTTTTTTCTGAGATCTGCAACAATTATGCTACGTCCATTAAATATTTAAATAAGAAAGTTAACTTAATTATGAATCCCTGATATAATTATGAAAATTATTTGAATATGACATTACATAAAATTATATATTTCACAATGACGGGAAACCACGATGAATGCAATCGAAGTTCCATGTACAAAAGTTTGTTTATGCTAATCTGTAAATTAATTTTAGCTTACACAATTTGTAAATTATTTTGAGTTTAATCAACTTCCACTAAATTTAAATTAAACGGGATCGTAATTGAATTTATTTTACCGCAATATGTGCACATAATTCTTCGGTACATTCAATGATTGTTATCCTGGCTTTTAAACGTTAATCGCGCACAGCAAATTTTAATGCTTCAAATCTAACGCTACTTTCAATCATATTTCATTAAAATCAGGAAAAAAATGTATTAATTAAAATATTCTATTAAAATCACGATTAATTATCGCATAAAATTTCGAATATTTACAAGATTTCCACGATGATTATCCCAGGTGTTGATTTTTGTTAAAAACTGTGATTATATAAAGATATAAAATGAAATATAATCATATTTCCCAAAATAGCTGCTACCAACTGTCCACTCTGGATAGTTGCACGAACACGTGATTTTACGTATTCCAGGTATAATTGCACGCTTGCAAAAACACGCGAATTTTCGTGTTCCATTTGTACGTTATTAAGCGTTTACATTCGGCACGTGTTTGTGCTAAGTTAACAACCGACCGCCCAAGCGTTTTATTAGAGTGCAGGTATGTCAAAAGAAGTATATATTTATTTCGCAATTACTACATTCACTGTAATTTACTTTTCACGCATATCGTTTAATTCGAAATATGACAGCTTTATTGCTATTTAGAATAATTCTTATTTCCTTCATACAATGCACAAAATAATACCTCGTTCACGTAACGAGCAAGGCAACAGATATTTCGGGCAGAAACGGCGAATGATTAAAGCCGTCCTAGTTAGCAATTTCAACGTAAAGGGTTAATTCTTAGTACTCGACTAGAATATTTAGAGTGGATAATTTCTGATTACTTGAGATGCAGGAGCCTCTAACGTCCCTGATTAATATCGAGGAAAACTCGTTCTTAGCTGTGTTCTCGTCTCAAAGTTTTCATATATTAAGAATTTTCTTAATCTACGATATAATAAAGTTTCTGATGTTAAGTAGACGGGAGTTTACTGAATATTTTCCAAAAGTTAATTTTATCGTGTAGGAAAAATATTTGATGTAATATAAAACCGAAATTCAACTATAAGTTTCGCTCGCAAATAACCCGTAAATTTTCTACTCGTAATAGTTGCTGAAGCATTAAACCCAATAAAGCCACGAGCAACATTTTGCAATCTCAATTTTCGCATCAGCGCACCATGAAAGTTCCTCTCCTCGAGGTACCGCAAACATTGTAGTTTGCTTTAATCGCATCTCCTTCGTTGCATCGATGACGATCGATGTCAGAATCGATATACTAATCGTACCTGATGTGTCGCAGATACGACGAGGCAAACTAAACACGAGGGGAAAGAATCTCGAAGATGCGGCAAACATCGGAAATACGGTGCTTTGAGAAATTTCTCGACTTCCGAAAGTATATTTAGTGAAATAGAGACTTTCGGTTGGAATGTGATCGAAATCGGGAGAAGTAATTTCTGGTTTTGACTTTCTAAGGGTTTGAAGTTGGCAGGGTTTGATTTCTTTCTGGCGAATAATTCTTCATTGATTTATGTATTCAAATTTACGTTTCATAAGTAAAAATGCATGCCGAATTTATTTGTGCATTTAACACATCTTAAGCGGGTGTTTTCTCGCTAAATTCTCACCATATAGCGGGCGATTTTTTGCAATTCGCGCAAAATTGCTTCTGCATAAAGAAGCTGCAACTTTTGAACTATGGGTTATTTTGTAATAAAATTTCGGTTTCTTTTTAAAAAATAATTTCTTTATTCACTTTAATTTGCTGGTTCCCACGCTTTAATATTAATATACGCGAAACGAGTTAAGACGTTTTCCGCTTAAGATGTGTTAAATAAGATGAGAAATGGTTTTTATATCGTGTTTTCTTTATTTTTAGGAACGGTGCACGAAGTCATCTTATCTATTGTTTCTTTTTATAAAATATCCATTTCTTTGTAATAAATAATAAACTTGTATGTCATGACGCTAATATTTCTTCTAAAAATTCTAAATTTCTAAGAGCTTGAAATTGTTGCAGAAAAATTATCTGTACAAACGGAGCGCGTTGCTTTTGTCTATATTTCAGATTTTTATCGTCATATGACTAAAATATGTTTGTAAATTTCAGACTTGAATTCTTACAATAAACTGGTTTCTTACGGATTGCAGCCAGGTTTTCACTGAACGGTTTCGTATTCCATTGAATTTCAACTGTAGAATACGCACTTGCTTTTCTTTGGGTTAAGGTTTAGTAGTGTCACATACCTGAAACAAACGATAAAATTTCAATTAACACAAATTTTCTTCTGCTATCGGATATACTTTATCAATAATTATACATTTTCTTATCCATTTTTATTTTGTTAGCAATTTTGTGTTAAAAACACAGCAAAAATATTGATTCTTAGGTTTTAACTTGTACAAATAACGTCCTATAAAATAATTGATGATCTACAGTTCTATTGTAAAGATAACATCCAAAACTCAGGAAACATAGTCTACAGGTGTCGAAATAGTCGTATTAATCCTGACAAATTGAATAATCCATCTCGACAACCAATTGACCATCATTTCTCCTAGACCTTACTGTTCTACGTGGCTTTTGAACCACCGAGACAATGATGCTCGTAACGAAAAGTCAAAATTTCCCAAAGGTCACGAGACATTTGAACTAGGGCCCACTAGCTGGGAATCTAATCATTTAACTTCATGCCTACTATAACTCCATCATACCTATCGCCATAACAAACAATACAACCAGTTCTCTGGTGGATAAAGATGTGATCTCTCAGACTTCACAACCAGTGAGACCGAGTTCAACTCCCCCGTGTCACCTTTGGCAAACATTTCCTACGTAACATGTGTATCATAGTCTCGGTGTTTCGAAACCAACCTAAGATACTAGGTGTTAACCGAAATAATCATAGCAGCTGAAGTCGAAAAAATACAACAAAACAAACGACCAACCACTTCAAACAACTTGGCTCCATCCAAGACTCGTTAAACCGCGTCGCGCAGAGTCACGAATAAGCTACGGCGCCAATTGTCGCATATATTCCGTGTGTTCTTTAACCAGACGACCTCAAGAAACGCGATAGCTCCGTGAGCGGTAACAATGCAATAAGAATAAACTCTCACGGATCCCGCAAAGCCCAAAGGGTTAGAGAAGCCCCGGAGCGGGCAGCATCGTGGAGTCGCGAATGAGACCGGAGCTTCTGAATTATCTATCTCGTTTTCGTGCTTCCGTTCCTCTCGGTCATTCATATGCCACCGTATTACGTTCTAGCGTGGCGCTGGTGTGGCATCGCTCGACGAATAGACGATTAAACCTCCGAGTCGAGAGACGGTGTCCTAGGTGAGTGCGTAAATCAGCACGGTATAGCTCGAGTCGGTTTAACGGAAGGCGCGAGGAGGACTTCCAAGGGTCTCCGTACATACGAAATTCTCGCGTTCTATCGTAATTTTCTCCTTCCACGTGTTTCTCCGGAGGTACTCGACTACCGCGAATCGTGCAGCCGAGATGAAGCGTGTGTGTGAGGACACGTAAGGGGATGCAGAGCGCGTCAGCATCCACGGAAACGAAACTTCCGTTTCGGCGCAGCATCTTGCAACGGTCTGCGTCGACGTGTAGACGTACGACGTCCTTGCGTTTCGCCTTGCCACACACCAGCAACTTTATGAATCCTCTTTGGAATAGGGACGACAATTGAATCCCAAACGGGAGGAGAGGTAGAGAGGGAGAGAGAGAGAGAGATTTGGAGAATCCGATTTTCACTCTTACGGGATATCTGATCTCAGTGGAGATGGTTTAAAGTAAATTTGGCTGATAGCGGCCACCGTAAAGGTTCTATTTATGAGGTTTACTTTCCGTACGTTCTCCGCCAAGAGGAGGGAAAAAAACGTTCTTGGTGGTTTGAATATTTCAGCGAGAATATTCGATGTGCGTGGTATCGGGGGGCCGCTTGAAATTTTTATCTCGCAAGAGAAAATACGCGCTTCCTCGACCGGGTATAATGCGTTATACATTCCAACATTCCATCCTACTCGTCTTAAGCTTTCGTGACACGTCGCAAAGGCCCCAATCGCGATACTACCGTGTTCATCCAGGGATTTCGTATCACGAATTCTCTTTCGTGATTTTACGCTGTAAGTTATTTTCGATTAACGATAATTGCGTTACGTCGTAGCGTTGAATCGAAGGCAAGAGAAACAAGAAACATCGGGATGCGTGATGATCAAAGGTTGGACGCAATGCTGTAGTTCTTGTGAATTACAAATATTTGCTGTGCCAACACACGTTGAATGGACATTGCCTAGAACCAACGGCAGAAGATTTATTAAATATTATTTCAATGACCGAACGATAACATTCGTTGAGATATCGAAGATTGAAATATTGACGTAATAAAAGACATATATTACGTAGGATTTTTAACAAGAAGCTTATTGATAATTATAATAAAAATTTATTTATAAGGATATGAAAAGTAAACCACGATTTGAACATGGTTAATACGTCTCGATACTCAAAATCGTCTGTACATTTTGGCGTCTATACACGAAATGTCGGCCTGAGGGCCTCTTTTTAAAACAGAAAGCAATCGCTACGCATACGCACGGACGCTCTTTCTCGCGTGCAATGTATTTATTTATAGGGAGGGACCAGAAACAAGGCACTTGGGATGGAAGGGGAGATTGCTCTGGCGCCGCCTATCACCGACATGTCGGTCCTGGAAACCTGAGATCGACGAATGACAACCGAAAATAAGACACTCCTTTCGTCGTTCACATGACGACGCAACGAATGTGCGGGTCTCTCTTGCCAATAGCGCGTCAAAATGGAAAATGCGTGAGGGAGAGGGATGTCCCTATCCGTCGGGCGAATCAGAGCAAATTACCCCTCAAGTGCCTTGTTTCTGGTCCCTCACTATATCTTACGTTTCTTAGGAGATATTCGCACCCTACATACTATTAAATATGCAATTACTTTAATTTTTCATATCCATATTTTATCCGCGTTATAAAAGTCTACTTTTAACGGAAGCAGTGGGATTTTGCTTATAAATAAACAGTGAAATAAGTAAAGTTTTCTCGGTATTCGACGTGTGATGAGTCTGCTTAATAAGAGCTAATGAAGCGTTGCAAAAAATAATCTGCATGCAAAATGTGTTATTAAACGGAATATACAATGAGACATTAAAAAGTTTAAACACGCTGCTAACGTACATACTTCAAGTTGGAAATCTTGTAAAAATATTTCATTTATTTGGAAAGTAAAAATAAAATGAAATATTGCACCCGGTCAAAAGCGGGCAGTGTTGTTTCTTGAAAAAGAAATTGCTGAAAATTTACGTGTTATACAAAATTTAATATTTTTTTAAAGGCATTTCGTAAAATGTACAAATTCCATCAAGTTTCACTTTGCTTTTTATGTGCCGCACAAAATTTTCAACGGTTTTTTGTGAATTGAATTACCTGCCCGTTCTAGAAAGTTTTTTCAATTTGTGTTTTTTATACGCGTCTGTCCATCAATCCACAGATACCCATGAAAAGAATTTTTTACTCGCTTATTAACTCCAAAGTTTAAAATATGATTTTATATTAAATGAAGAAAAACACAAATTTTTAGGAAACATGATTACATCCTATTACCTGCCAATGCCAATTTACAGCTAATTTTACGAACAAGCTTGTTTTGACGTTTCTCAAAGCATTTGTTGAGTACACGTCTCGAACAAAGGCTCGAAATGCGACGTGTTGGCTCCGGTGCAAATTAATGGAGCGCAGCCTGGTTTTGTTCGTCTGCAAATAATTGTGACTAACTCAGATGAGTTTATGTTTAATAACATTTATAAACAAGTCAAGAATTAATTACACAACAGTAAAACTTGAATGTTACGAGTCTAAATTTAACGAGCAATGCAACTGTCAGGCGAGAGGAAATAGAAAGGTTCTCAGGGGAGAAACTTGTGCGAAAATTGATTGACCTCAGGCGAGGAGGACCTCAGGAAAATAAAATGAAGATTGGTCCATTAACTGATGTCTTCAGGTTAGGATGCAGCCATACTATTTAACTGTCTGCTAGGGAGGATCTTCCGTCGATTCTCACTCCTTCCGACCGCGCTCAGCTCAAGGAATTCGTTTTGAGCGTCATTGGAAGTCACGCGGAAAATTACTAAATATTAGTTTTATAGGGTCCTACTCTAATTTAATCCCGGACGAGCCACCAAAGAATATCGGTACTCGTCCTGGAAGAAACGGAATAGGTTCCCTTAAATTAATTAATAATATCGTAGCCTAGAAACTAAACTGAACTCGTGTAACTTAAAAATGAGTGATTAACTTTATTAACTATATATAACTATAAAAAACACAAAACTCTTAATAACTCTAAAATTACTTTAACTCTGAATCTGTCACTAAAACTCTTTCCACTCACGCTGTCTTTCGCTCTCTGAACTCTCAACTCAACTGCATATTCTCAACTGCCACTCTTCCCAAATTCACGAACGCATCCACCCTCGATACACTTTCTCACAGCATGCATTCTTTTTCTTTCTCACAACATGCATTCTCTGTTGCACTCACTCATTTTCTCCTTATCCATAGACTAAACATTCATGCTAGCCATGACATCCGTCGCCTTCCAAATCACGCACTCTAAACGTCCACTCTCGCTTGTATACAAATCATCCATACTAACTGATTCTAAAAATTAATACTATTTACGAGTGTAAGAAATTCCGTTCCTACAATTTTGCCGCGATTCCGGTCGCATGCCCCTTTTTGGCACCAACTGGTCTTCGGTGGAGGGGCTAAAGCCTGTTGGTGGCGAAAAGGGGTGGCTCGTCGGCGCAGTCGAAAGTTTACGATACGGTTATTCCTATTGAGGAAGAGAGGAGTGACAATACGAAACTTAACCCTTAACGCTTCAAGTGTGCCTCTCAAGCACCACCGATGCGCGACGCATTACTCAATTACAATTAATATAAATGTTGTAATCAGAATTATATTACTCCTGAGATGAATAAAGATTGTTTTGAATGATTTTAATATTATTTTTTACACGTCATTGCCCCATTTAAAATCTGACACTTAAAAACTTGCAAGTCGAAGTATGATGAGAATAAGTTGGAGTTGACGGTCGATATTCACAATTAAAAGTCGGAGCGTTAAGGGTTAAGCTTAAGATTCGCATTCCTCTCAATTACTAAAAATCTGGAAGGCACATGTTGAATTGACGGTTACTATAATCCTCAAATATAGCCTTGCGGCTTGTACGGTAAGCGTATTGTTTACACGGAACCGGACATTTGCATGTCAGGAAAGCTCTAAATTATTGTTAATAAAAATACTGAAGGAAAAATACAAGGAATAGAGGACAATAAAGAGTGACGGGGTCCTTGGGCCCGTGAGTCTTCAGCGCTATGATTTCCTGAACAATTTAACTCCTGCGCTCGACGCCTTGACAATGTTAATGAACATGCAAAGGTGGCAACAATGCGTCAACAGCATTTTAGTTCTTGAAAATTATAAAATAACTTTACGTTGTAACATTGATTTTACAGTATCACGGTAATGCCTATAATACATTTTTCTACAAAATATTTAACAAAAAATGGCAGCATCATAAAATCCGATTACGTGAAATTATTAACGGTTAAATAATTTATGGTAATATTAATAATATCTTGTCAAATAAATGCTACAGAAACCTGAAATGCTGACTTTTTTGACAAAGTATAATTTATATGTCTGTGATAGTTATCCTATCAGCCCTCTGTAATTCCCTGTGATTTTAATATACCTTAAAATTACGTATACGCTGTTTGTCTTCTTCAATATAAGTCTTCTAACTGTACCAATTGTTATAATATCATTTTGGAAGCTTGGAAACATTTTTTTCAACATGTGAGTGTGTTATCGTCCAACGTGCAAGAAGGACAGAAAATTGATGTCATAGATGGACCACAACTACAAAAATTTTAATTAATCGAACACACCCGTAATAAAAGTAACAAAGGATAAGAACAAGTAATGCAAGCGTTATAACGATTCGTTTCTGCGGAATACCAACTCGAAAAGAGCGACAATAGCGAACTGGCGAAAAGGCCGACGTTGCAAATGGATTTTCCACGTTTCTCTTGTTTCCTATATTTTCTTTCCCTGCAAAAGAATATCGAAATTTTTAGCAACTCGGCGAATAAGCACAAGAACGCTATATTATCTCGTAGAATACTCAAGAATTCCATTCCAAAATTCCTGCTAACTGGAAAAATCGTTCCATACCGATATGCCACTCGGGGAAAAAAGTCACAAAGGAAACAGTTCAAACTTCGAAACCGGCCAATCTCACGGTCAACGAGAGAGATGAAGAGAGAAAATTCATGAAAGAAATAAAATGGAATGAAGGAAACGGAAAAAGAATACTGACACGGAGGAAGGAACAAGAGGTAAAAAATCGAAATAAGGATCAAAATGAAAGGAGCGCGCGAAATGTGGAAAAATAATGAAAATGAAAGGAGGAGATAAGGAAAAGGGCATGATAAGAAAAACGGTATACGAGGGCAAAGAAGCTGCAGTGATACAAGAGAGTAAAGACGAAGAGGAAAAATTAAAAACATTTTTTCTACAGAAGAGAACACCGAAAATTTCCCAGGAAAATATAGTAAAATCATGTAGAAACTAGAAAGAAAGGTACTTTGAAGAATTACCAAGATAAAATAGGGAAAAGAAGGAAGTGACTGGCGAACGTAAAAGGCTACAGCGTGAAGGACAACATTGTCGGACAGGGTGAGATATCTGGAGAAGAAGGCAACAAAAATAATGAGAGAGGAAAGAAAAAAAGGATACGACGAAGATAAGGAGGAAGGGAGAAGAAAGAAGGAAGCAATAAAGATAAGAAGTCAGTGAGAATGAAAAGGAGTTGAGAAAGAAGGAGAGAATAGCAGAAAAAGAAAGGTGGAATTCGCGGTCCAAAGATTCCTGTTTGCGTCGGAAGAACAACGTGCCAGCATTGTGGAAACCACGTGACACCAAACACTGGCCGGAAGCCAAAACTAATTACAACGACCCCTATTCCCTTTTCCTTCCTAGGCCAGTACCTGAGAGAGTTACTATCATCGACACGGGCCACCTTCCTCTTTAACAGCCTGAATCAACCAACGTCTAACCGCTAAATTTTGTTTCACTTCCATCTCCGGGAAATAAGTCCTTAATTGCGCAAATCTTCACGGACGCATTGACGATGTTTGTAGTCTTTCATCGTATTTTCATGGATGTTTTGAACGTGAGAATGAAATATATTTTCAACGTCAGAACTGTCGTTACATCATTTTTATAAGCAAATATCTGGCTGTGGAGGTCTTAAAAGGATTATGTAATTTTTCATGATTAATTTATGTGCAAAGTTACCTTCGGTTTAAATGTAATTCCAAGACTGAAAATATCTGATGGGAAACAGAAATTAACGACCGGTCTTGTACATTATCCGAAATGTACTCATTTAATTTTGAAGATAATGAAAATTATTTTCGAATGCCTTGTTACACGAATATCTTCGTAACTGGTATGTTTTATCGGAGGTTAAGGTATTCGTTACAGCGACAGAATGAGTCAGTGTCAACTAAGTAATAATTAACAGCTATTCCCTGATACCAAATAATAACGGCAAGTCAGTGTATAAATTACGATGATGCTTTATCACCAATGATCTCTACTTCCGTTAATTCTACCTCAACCGAGAACGCGTCTATAAACATCCATTGCGTTTCAACAAATTGAGATAAGAATGTACAAAGACCTGCCGATAATTGATAGGAGTAAGCAGGGTGCGCGTTCAATTAACACTAGAACTACCGACGTTAAATCTATTATAGTCTATCATATTAAATAAGTACTGTGAAAAAAGACGAATCGAAAGGCGGAAAAGATGATCGATTCGGTGATTTATGTTCTTTGACATGGACGTAGAATATTTATTCTATGAGTTTTCTATAAACTTGGAGAATTTTTGGAAAAAAATTGTGTACCGGTTATTTTGACCGGTTGGTAGTTCTAGTGTTAATCATTAGACAAATTAATGTGTATGAAATATATTTGAACCTTAGCAGAGAAAGAATAATTAGTATTTCCGCGTAGGGCGTATAAAGAGAACTGACTGACGATGAGCTCAAAAAGAGCTAGGGCGGCTGCAACACTTAAGAGTCATAATATAAACAGATTTCCTATTCGCAGTGCCGTACGCAGTACAAATGATATGCCGGCACCTCTCGTATATTTCTAACAATAATATTTTAATTTGAGAATAAACAAAGAAGAAACGAGAAGAAAATCAACGCAAATGACGAATATGCGCTTTGACACCTTTTTCACCGAGGTGAAACCGTGGATTGACAGTATCAATACAGAAAATAAATATTGATCCTCGTTTCAACGATGTATATACGGCTCGCGTGCAACGAGGCAATTATCTTTAAGATGACCGACAGTTTACCTCATCCAAGGCTGTCTTCCACCAACGAAACGAAGGAACTCGGACGGGAAGAGCGAAAACGAGGACGCGGAGGAAGTTGCATGCGCTCGCGAAGACCGTGGACAATTCGTGCGGGGTTAAATTAGCATTTTAATTAAATCTATGAGTCGACCGACACCTTCTTTTTTTCACCGACTAACCACGCATTCGCCTATTTTTCATGACTCGGCATTTTCAGCGTTCGCCGAGAGATCTTTACAGTGGCCGATGGTAAACTGGGTGGAATTTCGCAGGGTATAATTCGTACCTGTTTAAAGGCAAGCGTGTCTAAGCAACCGGAAGTATTAATTAGAATTCCTGTTAAATGAGATAGGTTTCTGGGGAATGTGTGTCGATTGTAGGGCGTACGTTTATGGATTTGGACGACCAACATCTATTGAAGTTTAGGGAATCGTTTCACCATTGGAGTTAGAGCTTTACAGAATGTATAATTACTTGAGGTGATAATGATATATTCTTTTGGGATGGAATTAATATTACTTGTTAAAGGGAAATGTGCGAAAAAGTACGTATTAAAATATGTCATTATTTCGTCCAACGTGAGGCTTCATTTTGGAACGTGACGTTATTATGGATACTTCGAAATTATTATTATACTTTTGATATTGAGTTTTATTCGTGTGGTACAAACAAAATGTGATTATTAATGTGTGGTTATATTAATGTGGAATCGCCGTATTCGAGTTGCAGTATAGAATATTATCTTTTTTAGAAATTTAATCGCCAGAAATTCTGTTTAATTTTTTTCCTCGAACAATGAAAGGATAGGGCAAATAAAAAAAAGCAAAAAATATACATTTTTGTGCCAGATCGGCTATATACAGAGTTTCAACGTTTTATCATTTTGGGATATAATTATCACGTTGCATGCAATAATTTAAAATGTGAAAGGTACATTAAGCTCAGAACGATACTACTTTACACATACGAACATGTATAAACTTACTATCATTACAAATACTATATTCTTCGCAAAGTTAGCTTTTTGAAACGGAAAAAAAAACGAATTTCGTTCGTTGAGCAGAAATAGTATCCATTTCTGTGTTTGAATTTATCAAGCCCACTTTCTACACTGCCAGAGTTCACTCCATTTCGTTAATTAATTCGAATATATATGAGGACACTACAGTGGAAAATGTCGACCTCAAGTGATCAATAGAATATTATACGATACGTCTGCTCAAAGGGATTCTACCAATATTGATTCATTATTTTACACGGTCAATTTGTCCCGATGGTGATGCCATTTCCTATTAATGCCGTTAAAAACAAATTCGCCAAAAAATTCACGAAATATATCGCAATTGCAATTCATGCGTGATTTAACAGGCGTAAGAGAAGGGTTGAAAAATTCCTTAAAATATTTGAAAGTGTGTAGATACAGGAAATAATAATAATTTAACAGAAAGCCACGAATTATGGCAATTATCATAGCGGAAACTATAGTTGGCATACGTGGCGCTTTTCGCAATTTGAAGTTCATTGATGAAACCGGCCGGTCGAAATTGTTACTTGAATCTCACGTATTTCATCCTGTCGCATTGCTTAACACCAGAACTACCGACGATTAACTCTATATATTTAGCCATTCTAGATAAATACTTTGGAAATTTATCTATTTAAACTGTTTATATCTCGCAGTATAAAGGTAAAAAGTCAAAGAAAAATTCCAGATGTTCTTTGACAAAGTTTGGAATGAATTAACTTGACTCGGTAGATTTAGTGTTAAATCAATGCAGCACGTTCAGGTATGTATTATATTATTTCATTAATAAATTATATCTAACAAAACTTCGAATTCTCCTAAATATACGCATTTTAAAAAGTTTCCAAAATTCGTGGTTAACTTGTTAAGTGTATCCTACAGAATCGTTCTAAGTTTACCATTTTAGAACCGACAACTCTAATGTTACCACAACAGTTATTAACATCGTTATAATAAAGTTTATAATACTAATCTTCAACACAAATATATTTCAGAGTCAAAGTTATAAGTCCAACTTCAAAATCCGTCAAAATAAATTTCAAACGGGCAGAAAAGTTTATTCTCAATTTCACGAAGTTTCTGATTTAACCACGTCCAGGGTCACGTTAGAGTATAATGGAAGATCGTGGAGATCCATCGGATTTCGGCGATTTCCGGGGTTCGCATCGGCATTCTGCGTTCTTGCCGGCTTTCGTCGCGCTTCTATGAACGGATATGGATGAATCCGTCGGTTCTATCCGTCGACGGATAGCTATACCCTATCATCGACCTTAGCTCACGTGAACACGCGCTGTTTCTCTAGAAGCGCTATAAATTTACGAGCTGTTGGTAACCGCATCGGCAACGACTGTGTATACTCGAGACTTTAGCGATCCTCGATCATATGATCATCCATATGAATGATCTTAAAATGAGGAACATTTTTTAGAATGACTTTTTAGAGATATTTTCGAGTTGAATATTTCGAAGTGAATCATTGTTCTTGTTTCGTAAATAGTATGCTTAATACGTTGAATGCCACGGGGGTCACTGTTGACCGGCGGTATTCATTTCAATGAAAATTCTTACGACTTTAAAACGATAGAATTCATGAATTCGCTACTATATTCAATATTTGACTGCTGTTATTAAAAAAGTAAAGTACTACCTAATATATAGTGCGACACATTTAAGTTGGCTTCCGGAAAGATTGCGCACTAAGGGACGAAGAGAGAGACAGCTACGGATGGAGCATGGGAGAGAACGCGATTTGGGCGGCGAATGTGAGGATAAAAGTGTGACTAATCCAATTCAAGGATAAAAATGTTTCATTTTTTACCTTTTTTTCTCGAAAGCTTTACCAAAATATTTGTGAGATTTTTCTGATTAAAATGATATCAAACACGATATAGTTTAAATTATTTTTACTTACTATTTAATATAGAGTTCCTTATATTTAACATAATTCAAACACATCGTGTTTGGTATCATTTTAATTAGAAAAGTTTCAAAAATACATTGGAGAAAGTTGCATTTCGAAAAATTAATAAATAAAAAAGTTTCGTTGCTTGCTGATTATTCATCGATGCTTTTGGGCCGCTCTCTTTGTTTGCTTGGACCGCTCTGTCTCTTCTACTATCTGTCCTTTTTTAAATTCATGCTCGGTTGAATCCACAACCTCGGCTGTAAAAATACAAGTAAAAATACGGCAATGCTACGACTATGCGGACTGTTTACTTTTGGAGGCTGAGCTTGGGGATCCCAGAAACAAAATGGCGCGAATAGGCGGTTGAAAGTGAGCGGCTCCATTGGTCAGACGCCAACTTAAATGTGTCGCACTATACAACTATCGTTACCTTTAACATTGCTGCTCTATAAAGATACGGTTTTAATAGAAAAAGTCTCGCTTCAGCAGAATAGTGAGACTAGCGAAATACGGGTGGCATTCAACGTGTTAACTGGAAATGATGGAATATCTCACGGGGGATTGAAGCTGTCGAAGGAATATTTTAACAAAAGATGTTTGGTAGGAAGGGGAGAGATCATATGGCGTGAATTATTCTCTTACGTCATATATACATTTTTTTTAGGTGAAACATTTCGAGAATGCGAAAAGACATTGGAAGCTAAATAAAAGTTGTATCGTTTTTTTACATTTACAGAACTGTTGCAAAACTTGGATCAGAGAAGACGAAAATCTGAAAAAGAATTTTCCTCTTAACCGTGATTTATTATGCACTAATGCGGGCAGTTTTACAACATTTAAAGTAGACCGGCCTTCTGCGCATTTCGAATTAGTCATCGGGCAATTACCGTACATTTTTAAATAAACAGAAACATCCATTGAAAAAACAAAGAGTTAAAGGCTACTGTGATTTATCTACAATTTATATTCGATGCAAACGAGAATATCATAAAAAATCAATTAAAATAGCAAATGGATTAAACTTCGCTTGAAAATATCGCGCTCACGCAACAGCGAACCCTCGATTTCACTGATCCTAAACGATCTACGATACGGTACAAATGTCAGGTGGAAAAGTTCCAACGATACGATTCAAATCCAAGGCTGCCACGCTCGGCTCCTATCTTCCATCTGTAGCACTTCCACGGGCTTTCCTCCCTCCTATCCGAAACGAAATATCCATCGAAAATGTCATCCAGCTACGAGCCAAATCTCACCGCTAATTCTTTCGCATTTCAACGAAAATCCCCAAAGTGAAATTTATTCCCCTCTCTCGTGTATCCTCAATAAGAAATTCCAACACGATGTGTCTCTCAAGGTGGACGACCGTACTTCTATCAAGATGTCCAAAAGGGGTTGAGACAACGTCCAATGTCCAACGTCGACGTACGACGTACCTCTTGAACTCGTCGAGGGCGTATACACGGATATATCGAAGGGACGATAGGACAGAAGCATGGGTAATCCTGGAGCCAGATAGAGAGACAGTGAGAGAGAGAGAGAGAGAGAAAAGGAGATATAGAGAAGGAGACAGAGATAGAGAGAGGAGAGAGAGGGAGAGAAAAGGGGTGCAGAATCCGCAGTCCGTACGGACGATGTAAATTTACGGGGTGACGGTGGACACGGGGACCGAGGGCATAATTCACTCGAGCGCATACGTGCTCGACCGTGTACACGCGTTTACTCTTCTACGTACACACACGTACACGTGAAACGCAGTAGGGTGGGAGATGCGTGCACCTCGTGCACGCACGTGCTTGCACGAGCAACAATGAGAAGGCAGCCGCTCGGCCTCGCAGGACCAACCTACATATTCGCCCAGGAGGAGGGTATTAAGCGACTGATTTATTATCTCCGCCGGGGCGAATTTGTGAAACGCGCTTTGCACGTTGACGCCTCGAGGTCGGACGACTCCTCCACATTGCCGTAAGTCCAAACGGAATTGCCGAGTTTTCACGCTGCAACCGTGTTCCCAGTCGACACGGGCCTTGATCACTTTTCTGTTGTGTTGCTTTTAATGAGAAGTTCTTTATGGTGATTTAACTTTTTCAACTGAGAACGTCCGTATGAACTGCGGGATATTGTTGAGCGTGGAAGAAGGTATGAATGCGTTACATAGTATTGTTTGACTTCTGGAGGATTGGTGGATCCTCCTGCTGCTTTTTTCCTTGCATGTCAAAATGTCAAAATAAAGGGAATTTTTGAAGTTTTTGTAACACTAGAACTACCAAACCAGTCAAAATGACTGGTACACAATTTTTTCCAAAAATTTTCCAAGTTTGTAGGGGAGTCATAGAATAAATATTCTACGTCCACCTAAAAAAACCTAAATCACCGAATTGACCAGAATTTCTATCTTTTAATTGACGTGGTTTCAAAGTACTTATGTAATTTATTTAAATATACTAGATTTAACGCCGGTAGTTCTAGTGTTAAAAAAAAAAACTTTATGAGGGAGAGTTTGTAGTCTCGGTTATAAACTCGTAAACTTTTGGGTGAGAATTCGTTGAAGTTCTGGTGTTATGGACTCTTAACTGAAGTGATGTACGGGAATTTAGTGAAATAATCACGGAAAGCGGAAACACCGTTTGACGCAGTTTGTACGGAGTGCTTGAGCTTACTCATGCTCGTTAGTCCGCGCGAATATGCGTGAGTTATCTTAAAAGATGTTTAAATGGAGAAAGGCAAAATAGTAATGAAAGTTCTCTAATAAAAAATGTATCGGTTGCAATTGAACTGTCACTTGAAACGGCGACAAAATTGCAGTTTACTGGCCACAGTGCACCGGATTACAAAATTGTTATTCAAATGTTAGAAAGTTACGCTTCTTAGTGTTCTACGTTGTAACTGATTTACAAGGACTGTCGGTGATTTCGGCAGTTACAGTTCAAAGCTTGTACGAACTGTTGACCGAAGTTGCTGAAGTTACCGTTCAAAGTTTGTATTGTTACTAACGAAGTTCCTAAAATCACCGTTCGAAGTCTTAGGGGCTATTTCCAGAAACTGCAAATTCTTAAGAATTGCTCCTCAATCACGACAGTTATTATTTCATTAAATAAGACAATACATTGATTTGGGGGTGGACTACTAATTAATTAAAAAATCATTGGTTTATAGATTTATAATTTACTCAAAAACACACATTTCCCAGTTCACAAGAATTCCTTTTTCTCTGCTTTATGTTTCTGTTTTACAATGCAATCGAATTATTATTCCATTTATTTGCCGGTGGTGAAATGATGTTAATTGGAGTGAAATAATTTTATGTTGATTTATGTTAAACAGTTCACCTTATTTCATAATCGATACAATAACATGAACTTATACAATGAAAGTTTTGCTTTTAATTAAAATTCTTAATCATATTGTTACGAGTAGATGGATATTTATCGTAAATGCTAGTATTTGCTCCATTACTACATTTTGAAGCAACGTTTCATTGATCGCTATGGAAACTCAGAGGTTTCAGTAATTAAACTGTGCGTTAGTTTGAAATTGGAGTTTACTTAAATAACGTTACATCCCTATACAATTTTGGCCGGCAGCAGTTCAAATTTCATAAGCATTACAGCCCTTGTTTCTCCACATTTGTTTTATATTTAACCATTTTCGTTAATTTCCTATCTAACAATTGCGAAACAATGTACGCATCGCCTATCCCCACCATATCGTTCCTGGAAATCTGAAGCTCGGCCAATAACAACCGAAAACGAAACACTTCCTTCGTCGTTCACATGACGACATAACGAATGTCCTGCTTTTTCCACCAGTAGCCCATTAGAATTGAAAATCGCGTGCGAGTGAGGGATATCTCTATAGTGAGGGACCAGAAACAAGGCACTTGAGGGGTAATTTGCTCTGATTCGCCCGACGAATAAGGATATCCCTTTACCTCACGCATTTTCGATTCTGACGCGCTATTGGCCGAGACACCCGCATATTCGTTACGTCGTCATGTGAACGACGAAAGGAGTGTTTTATTTTCGGTTGTCATTCGTCGATTTCAGATTTCCGGGACCGACATGGCGGCGATAGGCAGTGCGAGAGCAATCTACCCTTTCGTCCCAAGTGCCTTGTTTCTGGTCCCTCACTATATCCGTCTGGTGAATCAGACTAAAACACTTGCCACAGGTCATCGGATCATTTCCACCTTGTAACGTAACTAACCTCTTTAAGAAAACATAAATCTGAAATCTTTCGAAATCTGTAATTCCAGTTCATTCTAGTAGAACTTCGTGTGGTTATAGACTGAAGTATTATACGAAGTATAATAAGTATTACAGTAGCTTTTTTTCTGAACTCTGTCTAATTATTACATACCGCCTCATTACTCCTTTCGATGAGCGTCAATCTCGTAAAAATATTTCTTAAATATTTGAAAAATTACTGTTCCAACCCACGCAACAATTTCACTCTCACCTATCACTCACATTTGCGAAACTTAGAATTTACAAATTTGCATATCCACCCTTCTGTATCCCGAGGGTAACACGGTAAATGTTGTTACTCTCAGAAACAGCTACGTTAACTTATTTCATAACACGTCGAAATCTTCGTAGTAATAGTATACCAAACTGGAAATATCGATTTACGGTTTACAAAGGGAACAGTTCGCATTGATTTCAGTAACTTTGGTAGCTGTTATCAGCGTTTACGACGAAATTCTCGCCGCATTGTGGTCGAGAACGGAGGGAGTGAGTTTTATTCTGCTCTACAAATTCAAATGCAAACGACGGGTATTATGGTAGGTATACAGATACAAAATGAACCAAAGGGTACCCAGGAGCAATTGTCTTCGGTAAGCCGTGGATTAACGATTCTACACATCGTCCTAGATATAATTAAACGCATGACGTTCGAAAGGTATACTTCCCTCGTTTCTATAGCAAAACTGCCCCTCTCTACGATTGCGATTATTGGATGACGATATTACAATAGAAATGTCGTTAATTATCGATAATATTCCGTTCATGGTGAATATGGTTTTGTAACTGTTGATTGCTCATTGCAGTTGAATTTACCGCTTATAATGAATTCTATATCTCATGAACTTTTTCGATTTTTTCGTTTGTAATTTCAGTTTGAAATGTTTCACTGCGGATAACTATAATCTCTTATCGTGAACTTTCTTTGAAGACTCGTGTTCTTTAATCAGTATGATAATATCTAGAAATATGTCACGAACATCCACGTACGACAAAAAATGGCAACCATCCAGAAGTAATTTCTCCAGGAGGAAATATTTCAAATACAATTTTTCTAAACCCAGATATTCGCTTTATCGCAACGATAACATTACATCGTTTTAAAATGCATTTCCCTCAACGCAGCATCGATATTCAAGGAAACGTTGTCTTGTAAACGATTTGACGGGAACAAGTTTCCACGGCGTGTTCGCCTAACATCCCCCATTCCCCTTGCTACGTGTTTCTGTAGTCGCGTTAGCTATTCAAGATTTTTAGCACCCGACGCGTATTTCCCCACGTTGGTGATAAAACAGTAGTTCCGAGGGTGTATTCGCATTCAGAGCGTACAAGGGCGGAAGGATAGGAGTGGTTCGCAGAAGGTCGTAAGGGCCGAAGGACGGGGGTGGTTTCTGTCTCTTCTCTGCCATTTGCAAAGGAAATTAAACGATTCCGCCCTATTTAGTTGGACGCGACTCGTAACGAGTCAGTTTACGCTTTCGCACCCTCCTCGCATCTACCCCCGTCAACCCTTTCTATTTTCTTATGCGCAGATGCGTAAGAAATTCACGCGCCCTCTCCGTAATCCAATCTTCTCTCTTTCCCTCTCACTTTCCGTTTTACCATCCACTTCTTCCTCATCCGAGTGTCCTGCCACGAAATGTCCCACGTCAGAAAGGGGGGGAAAAAAAAGAAGAAAACAAGAAGGAGGAAAGAGGTGAAACAGTGGCCGTTCAAATTGGATTTCACACCGGTGCATGGCTTCTAAATTGCATTCCAGAAATTTAGCGTTAAGGTCGCGCGTTCTCTTTCCTCTCGCAATCACGGTTTCTCGTGAGAGAACGGAGGCGAAACGAGCAAATCCAATTCCTAGCGGGGGACGAAACTTCGATTATAAACGATAACGGTAATTTCGTGGCTTTTCGAAGGCAAACCATGGTACAAGAGAGGGAACGAGAGGGTAGGTCTAAACTTCCAAGGAATTTCACAATTGCATCTCGACCGCGACTTGATATTCTTGGCGTGGCCTCTCTTTTAACTTCCATCGCGGTTTGCATGCCCGGAAACTTTTTCGTTCGGTGAAATCTTACGGATACATTGCACGGATACAAGCCAGTATACCGTCAATAATTCCACACGACCTGGCTACGATAGCGAGGTACAACGTAACCGAGTGATTTTCTTTTTACTCTTTTCTTTCTTCTTCCCTCGTCTCGTTGTTTCGGAGCCTTGCCACGGTGTTGGACGGATTTGCATTTTATGAGAAAGTATGCGTGCACGGACGAAGCTCGACATATCGTTTTGTACTGCACCACGTGCTGGATATTACCAGAATATTTTTCCTTTTTATTGGTACTTTTACTCTTTCGTCATTATGAGAACGCTGTTCCCGACAAGTTTTGATCTGATCCGGTATCGAGACGATCTTAAGAGCGTATAAAATGGATAAGGAGAAACGTATTTCTCGGTATCTCCGTGTAATGATGCCGTGGTTCAGGTACTTTAATAAAACGATACTTCTTATCTGAAAGAAAGTAGCGTCGCGAAAAGCGACAGATAAACCTGTATAATACTTTAAATGCCCTTCCTCTCGAGCGTTCTTTCGATGTAGTTATTGAACAAGGGTTCGTTATCTTTCATTTCTTCTTTGTGACGGTAAATTACGGTTACATTAAAAGGCGGTTATGCAATGAAATATTAATTAGAAAGTAAAAGTATGACGGTGAAGGTAGAGAATATGCTATAGATTACTTGGATTAGAATTATTGATGTCAGTGTTGGATCAAAGGGAGGACTGAGCAGGTAATAATGATTTGAGTGAAATAATAATATTGCTACAAAATAATAATGAATTTCATAATATTTAGTATAAATATTTTTTGCATCCAACGATTTTATTTTATTGCCTTAATAACTGAAAGCTTATTGTAATTGTAAAAATAATCGTAAATTATGAAGGATTGCCAAAATATGAAACGTTAAATTATTAACCCTACTAAATTTATAAATATACATAGGTGTTATGCTGGTCGGAATTAATTTTCGTTGAACGAACAATAATACATAATATGCAAGATTATGAAAGAGAAACAAAATTTATTAATCTTTTTTAAATTTTAAATAGATGTTTACACAATAATATGCTTTAATGTAATGTTTTTATGTAAAAATTATATTGTATAGTTCTCCATCGTGTGGTGTCCTTCAAAGCAGTCTCCAATATGAAGTCCTCGTTTTCGAGAACATGTGTCGCAAAAATAATTAGTTTGGCGTTTTCCGCCCTTGATTTTTCTGTTTCAACGTACAGAATAATCTTTACTCTTTACATATTCACAGTGCCGCAATATATGTAGTTTGCCATTACGCCTTTCCCCTTTATCTGAGGACGATGGTCTTCCTACTTTATAAGATGCTCCATCACGGCGCTTTGCCAGTCTTTGTTTATATTAGCTTTAGTTATCTCCAATTGGAAGCAGCTCAGTATTGGTTCGTGAAAAGGTTTCTTAGAAGTTTGTGTTCTTTGATTAGAA
Organism: Cerceris ruficornis; assembly: GCA_963989415.1. Taxonomy (NCBI): domain Eukaryota; kingdom Metazoa; phylum Arthropoda; class Insecta; order Hymenoptera; family Crabronidae; genus Cerceris; species Cerceris ruficornis. Next base: position 41,693,408 of record OZ022517.1, read on the forward strand.
GTGTAAACCGATATAAAGGTTAATATAATACAAGATTAGTATGATTCTCTGCTGTGGCAACTGAGAGCAGACATACGACTGTAACGGTAAAAAAGCTTTCGTGGCTGAGAGCAGACATACGACCGGAAAGGGTTAATATATCCGCTTCACCAAGTTGCAAAAGTTAATGCTTACAGAATCTGCAATTTAAACGAATTGAAATGCGATGACTACAAAGGCCATCACGAGCATATAGTGAGGGACCAGAAACAAGGCACTTGAGGGGTAATTTGCTCTGATTCGCCCGACGGATAGGGACATCCCTCTCCCCCACGCATTTTCGATTTTGACGCGCTATTGGCCAAGATACCCGCACAATCGTTGCGTCGTCATGTGAACGAAGATGGAGTGTTTTATTTTCGGTTGTTATTCGTCGGTCTCAGGTTTCCAGGACCGAAATGGCGGGGATAGGCGGTGCGAAAGCAATCTCCCCTTCCATCCCAAGTGCCTTGTTTCTGGTCCCTCACAATACCTATTGCCCATTTTCGTAACTGCATTAACATTTTTCATCATGTTTACTTCTAAATTTTCTCTTGACGTAATATCCTTAACAGCAGTGCACCAAAATTTCTCTGCCTGAAGCCCTGACCTAAAATAAAATTCACACTGACGCAGTTTTAAATAGATGAAAATTGAATCTCAAGTAGGTTTCGGATTCATTATCTCCATTTCTTATTAAATTCTGATAAAATACTTTTTAGCGAATTGCATTCGGTAACAACTTTTTAGTAAGCAACAACTCTCAACTAAAACTTTAACGACGCTAGTCAGTTCGATGACTTTGATAACATATTAAACAATTATTCAAACCAAATAGTGATTCTTTGTTGTATATCATGCTTCCTTCAGCAGACTAATAGCCAAATATCTCCTAGAACGTCTCCAGATCTAACTCAGCTCTCTTTGAACGAATGCCTCGCAAATTCGTCTCTCCCTGAATCACTTCTACGTTCAGTAACCGAAGCAGAAACGAACATCAAACGGGCCACCGTGCTCATCGACTGAAACCGATGATCAAACATAACCATACAAAGTTAATCATTCTAATCACGAAGAAAGATAATCTCAGATCATCATCCAATGCATTTTAAGCATCGAACCGTCCAAAGTCACAAGTGGGTCAGAGGCGTCCTTCGTAGATGGGAAGGAGTTGAGGCGGAAAATAGGTGGAATCTAAACGGCACCGAGAGGAAAACTAGAAGCTGGCTAGCAAAATTGTACGAGATCGTCGGTAGCGGATGTAAGCGTAAATACAGAGACACTTGGACAGGTGGCTCCACGCAATGTAGAGTGTTCCTCTACGACGTGGACCGGCTAAATAGCTCGCCGTGGGGGATAGGGACAAGCGGCTTACCGGCAATGCCAACGTAAGCTCCATTATTCGACTTCCAACGAGCCGGAGACTTCTCCCGATCGTGCTAGTTCGGCTAATACCGTTAATTACTCTCGTCGAGGACGTACTCCGAGCCGGGAGCCACCTAACGAACGCTAATTGGACCCTGGCGTGACGTTCTAACGTAAGCCAAGAATACCCGCCAATCTATCTGGCTATCCCACTCTTCTCGCGCGCACCCTAAACCTAACACCCCACCGGGTTGTAGCTATTTACACGCACGCACCCTCGCACGACAATACGCTGCTTTCTTTTTATCTTACTGCATTCCCGGGACACTCATGCTCGTTTTCGTCCGAGACTAGTCTCTGCGAGACTGTTTCTTTCCGTTCTTCGGATATCTTCTGTTTTTCCTTTCGAAGGAACAGCTGACTGTCTCACTTACTAAGCGAAAATTCAATTGCGGAGGCCCAATTAAAAGTCGATTTGCGGGAGAACGGTTCATTTCTGACCCATGGTTCCTCTCAGACAATTTTACCTACGTAACAAGACGAATAAGATGGCCCAGCCCAAAAAAATCGACTACCCTTCCGCGAATTTTGCGGCAGGTTATTTTCACATCCAATCCGAGGTCTAGAACAACCCCCCGAAGCCATGACAATACCTTTTGAAACAGCCTCTACAAGCCAGTCCAAAAAAATCAGCTACCCTTCCGCGAATTTTGCGGCAGGTTTTTTTCACAAATCTCCATCCAATCCGAGGTGTGGAACAACCCCTCCAAGCTATGACACATTCGTTTGAAACACCCTGTGCAATTGGGCCGCATGCGACCCGCGGGCCGCGGGTTGGACATGTTTGGTCTGGACTAAGATGGAAGATATTAATATACACTAAAAAACCAGCGAAATTAAATGATAATCCATTTCGATAATGTACCAATGTTCCAACAAAAATTTAACCCCTTACAAAATACTCAAACAAAGTGGTAGCTAAAACTTCTTAACCCTGCTGTCCTCTTCCGATCCATATGAGCTGAACTTCAAGATTATGTTTTAACAGATACTATGGTTTTTCCATATTTGTTTTTGATATTCAATGTATATAAAGGTTATGTCTGCTTGTTTCTATATCTTACATTTCGTAAAATGTGAACCTTTGTTCATCGAGTCACTATCACTCAAAGGAACACGAATGTGAGGTACAAATGAGGAGAGAACAACAGGGTTAAACAAGCCGTATGTATCACAGTGAAAAATCGCGAAATTTTATTATTTCCAACAAAACTAAAAACTCATCGATCATCGTATTCGAAGAATGAGCCTCGTGTTTCATATTTTACCTGCACTTGCTTTTCTAACTCCCATAGTTGTCAAGGCTTATTAAGATGATATAGAGGTGCTCGTCGTTACACGTCACAGTGTTAGGGCCTGTAAAGTTGGAACGTAAAGCGAAACCATTCTCGGAATATATACGCCATAAGCGTGAAACTACGTACGTACATACGTCGATGTGAGATGTAACGGGGATCTCCCGAACAGGTTATCGGCGTGACGTAACGATTATTACAAAGTAATCGTTTCCTCATCGTGGCTGCGTATGTCAATGAGAATGGAGATAGTCTGGGCATTCACGATTGCCTACGGCTTATAAAAAAACGCATTTGGATGGAACTTCTCCATGAGTGAATCAATTAAAATTCATTGCAAGTAGCCGGTCTTGTCAGAGTTTTTGTCAGTAGGTTGACGCTGTCTAATAAATGTCTAATAAATCTGATCTGATTTATTCTACCAATTATATTCAGAGACATTCCCTATGGTAGAATAATAAATTATAAGAACATTTTCGTGGTAAGTAATGCTCGTTATGAAAGAATCGATATGCAGAACAACATTTGAAAACATGTCCAACCTATAGTGCTCAAATTAGTCTAAATATACGGTACAAATCACCAAGTCTTACAATTAGTTTCAAAGGTAACAGAGAATTTGGTTATTTGATCGAACATCCATAACCTTCGCACTATCTAAATAGTGCAGAAGCTCTGAAACAAGCATCTTCCTCTAACGAACACCTATCGCCATTAACCACGACAATATTAAAACCATGTCGAGGTGTGAACGGAAGATAAATTTGTCCACTGAATCATCAATCGTTTCCCCTCAATATCCTTGAGCAAACAGTCCGCAAGGATCATTAGATCGTTGGGAAAAGAGTGAAAAAACGAGGACGAAGAGGAAAGTCCGTCGAAAATGTCGTATCTCGGTCGGGCATTCGTACGTGTAACTCATCCATAACCCAAGTCGTAAGCCGAGCGCGTGCTCGGTGTAAGCAAATAACCGGACGAGATTCGGATATAAAGTTGAAGGGTTAGTTGTCCCAGCAGAGACGATTGTCGATCGATCGAGGAAGATCGTCGGAGAGGAAGCGGAGGCATTGTCTCCTCAAGGGGACGACTAGGATCCGATTGATTACGTAACCCACGTAACCCGTAAGCCTTGCCAAGCTTCTAACCTTCGGCCAGAGAGATCGCGAGCTTTGCGCGGCGGAGTTTGATGGAACGTCGGGATTAAGCAGCCATTGTGTAACGCGGCCAGCACAGACAACGACGGATCGTGCAAACATATCCGGCCGAATGGAGGGAGCTTTATAACGAGTATGGACTGAAAATCGAAGTTCGGAGAACTGCCATTGAGAATGTTCCTCTTCTTCATTCGACGGGTGGAGAAATTAGACGAGGAAACCGACCAGGGAATTTTCACGGAGCTCCTGCATGTGACAGGGCACTCCTCGGAGAACGCTCCCTTTTTTTTTCTCTCGCGTCTGGGAAAGTTCTGCCGTTGGAGATGAAAGGAGTTCCGGGGAGAGAAAATAAAATGTTGTAATTTTGGAATTGTAGAGAACGTGGGGAACGGTGATTCGATGTCGAGGTTGTGATGAAAGAAGGAGTAAGTATGGTTAGGACTAGTATTAGGTAAAGAATAAAAGGGCAGCCTGATAAAAATTTGTTTAACTCTTTGAGGCACGGCGGGATTAAAAGCGTCCCACCCCTTTGATGCATGAAGATGCACGGTGGGACATTTTTGTCCCACCTCTATAATTTATATTATTGTATAACTTTGTTAATAAATATGAACCAACTTTATTCAATCAAAAAAAAGAATTGTCTGTACAATATGGGTCATTTTATTTTCTGAATTCCCGTGCCTCAAAGAGTTAATCAATAAGACTAACGGAAACAGCACAAGTTATAAAAAAGTTAGTGCGAGATAATGCATCAGCGTTACAGTTTACTGATATTATAGGGTCCTACTCTAATTTAATCCCAGACGAGCCACCAAAGAATATCGGTACTCGTCCTAGAAGAAACGGAATAGGTTCCCTTAAATTAATTAGTAATATCGTAGCCTAGAAACTAAACTGAACGCGTGTAATTTAAAAATAAGTGATTCAATTTATTAAATATATATAACTATAAAGAACACAAAACTCTTAATAACTCTAAAATGACGCTAACTCTGAATCTCTTACTAAAGCTCTATCCACTCACGCTGTCTTTCGCTCTCTGAACTCTTAACTTTAACTGCATATTCTCAACTGCCACTCTTCTCAAATTCACGCACGCATCCACCCTCTATACTCTTTCTCACAGGATGCATTCTTCGTCTTTCTCACAGATGCATTCTCTGTTGCACTCACTCATTTCTCCTTATCCATAGACTAAACATTCATGCTAGTCCTGACATCCGTCGCCTTATAGACAAACGATCCACACTAACTAATTCTAAAAATTAATACTATTCACGAATGCAAGAAATTCCGTTCCTACAATATTATGTATTATTATGTTAAAATGTATTATTATATATTATATATCGAAGAGGTGATATAAAGTACCAAACATAAGCTACGTTCGAATATTTTTCAAAGACCATGCATAGGAAATTGTCTTAGCATTATTAAAGTTTCAATTGAATTAGTTACAATCCTCGCCTCAAGTACTGCAAATCTGTTAATTACCTCAAAAGCCCTTTCATACGTCCAATCAAGGAAGCAAAACGAGTTAACGTTAGAAACTTCATTTAACACTGCAAAGAGAATTTGGAGTGTCTTAATCAACGAGACCGTGAAAAGCATCAACAAGAGAGATTATAATTCACCAACGAAATAACGGATGATCAATGCCCCCCGTTATATAAGCGAAGTCCTGAAAGTTTAACCATTATACACCCTTGTTAATTGTATGTGCACGTTGCGCAATAGGGCCAACAGAGACGGGGGTGCAAGAACGCGTGTTCTTGTTAACGTTAAGATTAGTTAGCTAGCACGAAGTAACAAGTTTGCTGCTCTGCTTCGACGAACGGCAACCCGATCGGATCACCTTAATGGCAGATCATACGCCATCAGACATCGCAGATATCACGCCCTCTTAATTAGCGTTCGTAACATCGTTCGCGTAATTACACGAAACAGATTTAATGAGGAAAAAAAGAGACGTTTCCCCGTTGGCTTCGGTTCGACGCTTCTCTATGATGCGATCGTGAGACGATGTAAAAAGTAGAGGAAAATACGTGGAAAATCTCTGATACGGTTGATCCGAGTTACTCTGAATGGATCTCGAGGATTAAACGTGGCTCTCCATCTCGAAAGTCTCCATGATATTTTGCGTACACAGGCTGACTGTTGAGTGTCGGTACAAGTGTGCCTCGTTGGAGAACACTTTTACGAACTTTGCTGAACACTTGCTAAAACTTTGAACGGCGCGTCAATTTTGAAACGAGACGCCTGCATTAAAGTGGAAAAATCGATGGCTCAGGATAGCGAAGAAGATATTGGAGAAGCGAAATGAGAAATTCGTAAATTTCGGAAAACAATGGATAGTGTAGTGCTGCGGTCGCCAAACTTTTTGACCTCACGGACCAGTAAATTCATAATTTAAATCCCGCGGACCACTAATAGGATTTTTTAAGTGTTAAATATATTTATAAAAAAAATTGTGATCTAAGAACACATAAAATGTACCTAGTTAATAAAATGAATCTATTAATTGTAACAAAATTGTGAAAGCTTTATTAATAAATCATAATTTTACAAAACGAGATAAAATATGTAGCTAAAACAACGCAGCTACAGCAGTACGACTTATTTAACGTGGCGTTATTCTATGAAGTAGCGTTTTTGTAATTTTTCACGTATTGTTATGAATTGAATTATGTTTCAATGATCTTAAAACGTAAGTTAACGTGATGAGTAAGTATATTCCACATTTTTCTGGGGACCAGCGAAATTTTCTCGCGGACCATCACTTTGGCGACCGCTGGTGTAGCGGGTCACTATTTGGACGATGTCAAATTTTGTTTGTATGAGTAATTAGTTCACAACATTATTTCATACAAATGTCCATCGTGAATCGTACGCTACTAAACACGATGAAGAGTTGTACACCAAATATTCAATTATCTGCCAGGAATAACAAATATTTTGTTACACGATTTACATTTATCGCTAGGGGTATGCAGATGTAATCAGAATTTCGATAACTACAAACTATATTTCACAAATAATTCATTACACGAGGCATCTGGTATTCTACTGCTCAAGGATAACACTCTGAACCATCCTCGTACTTTTAATAGCCTCGCATCATTTCCAGATATTTTACCAATCAATGTTATATAAAATTGGAAGCACAACAATTCGTAAGAGTATCCAACTACTCATATTTCAAAACCACGAATACATAGCCTCGTAAAAAAAAGCCGCTGCAATCTCTCCGCCCCGTTTGATGCTCACTGAATCATCAAGATTCCGAGTTCTCTTTCGCTGTCGTAAATTCATTCCCGGCTAGTCGAGGGAGTTGCGGTTGCTCCTAATTCTCGGTACGTTGCTGTAAGTCACTGTATCCACGGCTTGAAAAAGTGTCGATACCTGAGAAAATATTCCAGCGTATCCAACGAGTACGCGTCGTCCGTACAATACTCCACGGACTGGATTGGTTACTAAAAAAAGGGAATGAAAAAAAAACTCCCACCCGAGAGGACGACGGTAGGTGAGATTTGTAGAGGAGGTGACAAAAATTGCCTGAAAAGGGAGGAGTGCCGTTATTTGCCCTCTTGCCGTCTGTTCGGCGGTACCTGGTGGAAAATATTTTTAAATTCGCACTTTGGCTCGCTTCGGCTGGAACTCGATAACGCGACTGATGGATCGATCGACCGTGCGGTGCACCGAACGCTTTTCCTCATCCTGTATTGGGATGAACAATTTTCTATGCGATACGGCAGACCTCCTTCTTTTTCATTTCGGACGTTTATCTCTTACAATTATTTTTCTACCTCGTTCCGTCCTCTCCCGCTTTTCCTTATCTTTTGTTATTTACTCTCGTTTCGTTCTGCTTCGGGATTAACTCTTTGGTTTGGTTTTTCCATCGTGCTCCTCTTCGTCCGCCATATGGTTCTGGTTTTATCGTCATCTCGCTCTTAACGGTACCAGCATTTCGTGCTCACCCTCTTTTATCGTTCGTTAATTCCACTTGCTCTCGTTATATTTAGCTCTTTTTACGTCGTTTCCTTCCATTCACTGTGTTTTCTTAATTTTCGGTTGCTTTTATTTTCGACGTGCACCTTTGTTTCATTTATTGAACTTTCTTCCTGCGTTTCCGTTTAGCCTTCGTTCTTCTTTTCTTCTGTTCTTTTTTTGCGTCCCTATTATACCAAGCGTTGTATTATTATTATTTTTTTCGTGCTACTACATGCGAAACACTTCCTTGTATTGAAGGAATTAAACTTGGAGAGATTCAAATATGCATTTCGTAAGTTCTATGAAAACTTTTAAAGGCATGCTCCATACTTCTAATCGAAAACATTATTAAGGCAATATTTAAATCACATAGATATTCTTTACACATATCAAAAGTATGTGTCTCGAAAACGTAAATAAACAACACTAATCTAGTATTATCTGATCACAAAAGTCAGAAAGAAACAACACATGGGAATTGAAAGGAATTAATGACAAAAATGTCAGTTTAAAATTAATCGCCATCATTTTTTAGAAATAAATCAAGGAAGATTTATAACTAGAAATAAAAAATAATTGGAAAAAATCCAAAGTTATACATAATATCTCTCATCTTTCTTCCGTAATAACGTTTCTTATAAATACGAAAATCTTCAAAGGCTGCTATTCACACGTATGTAAAAGGTTCTGAGATTCCGAGATCAACAATTTCTGGATTTCCAGATTCTGAGATTCGAAATTCGAGATGTGAATTTTGATTCTGAAGATTTTATTGCGCAACAAAAATACGTCCCTGGAGCTCCCAGATGTGTGTAGCTTCAAATTCGCCTCTTAACTTCTTATAATCATGACCATGTTTTTTCAAAAAAGTAGCAGGCGCGATTTGTATCCCATTTATGGTTTCAAAATCAATGCTCTTTACGGGCCTATTGTCGTCAATACTGGTAAGAGAGTTTTAACACCAAACCTACCGGCTTTATATCTGTTATATTGAAATATACGAAATAAGTACTTTGGAAAAAGAGATTTGAAGAGGCGAAAAAGATGATCAGTTAAGTAATTTTTGTTTTATACGATAGACCTAAAATATTTACTGAATGGCTGCCCAATCAATTTGGGGAATGTTTAGAAAAAATCAGAAAGCGGTCATTTGACCGCCATGGTAGGTTTAGTGTTAACCGGCAAGAAATATTGACCGGAGACTCAAGTTAAAGCGTAAACCAAAATAGTTAGAAAGGTACAGCGGTAACCTTACAATTATCTCTACATAAAAGGACTTTTTAAATATCCTTTTGCGAGTTGCAACCCCCAAAAATTTGTTTCTGGTAAAAGCAGTACAGCAGGGCAACGAGAATGCGCTTTGCCAGTATACCGGTGCATTGTATCCGCGCCAGCAGTTCAACCATAACACCCACTTTGCCCTTTGGCTTTGCGAAACGTCGATGTCGTGCGTTTGCGAATGACGTTTTGCGAGTTAGCCGACCACGAATCTGTCGCAGCAAAGTGTGTCGACCTTTCTCTTCACTTCTATTCCGGATAATATTCCCTATTTTATAGACGATTCAACTTCTTTCCTGTATTTCGTGCAGTCTCAAATAGCAGTGTCTTTTTTTTGTTTAAGTCCGTTTGCCAGCAGAAACAAATTTTTTCTATTACTGTTATCGTCTGAACTATACAGGGTGCTAAAAAAAACATTCAATATTTATATGGTATATAGGATACACTGTACTGAGTAAAAAAGCTTTAGTAAGCATAGGTCGAAAGGTCAACCGTTTCTGAGATATAAACATTTTTGTTTGCTAGTATCATGATTGACTTACTTCCTGCCATCGCATGCGATGTTTACTTTAGTGTTTATAAACTGAATGTTTCTGAATGTTCTTATTCAAGTGACGACAGTAGATTTCATTGAGAATCAGTCAGCTGTGGATCGGCGATTGTAGATATTACACAGTTACAAAGTATCGTGAAAATGTCAGCGTATTATTCGAATGAAGAAATGGCAGATATGCATTTTATGTATGGCCGTGCTGATGGAAGTGCTTTGGCTGCGTCACGTCTTTACGGGGAAAAATTTCCCAATCGAAGGGTTCCCTCTCACATGCTGTTTCAAAAACTTCACCGACTTCACCAACTTCAGTAGTAAGTAAATTATGACAATAACAAGCAAAAATGTTTATATTTCAGAAACGGTTGACCTTTCGACTTGTGTTTACTAAAGCTCTTTTACTCAGTACAGTGTATCCTATATACCATATAAATATTGAATGTTTTTTTGAACACCCAGTATATGGGGTGTGATATTAATTTACTGAATTTCCTACTTGGCGATCTGCTTGTGTAGGTACTTGAAGTACAAAATCGCGTACGTGTTCTTGCTCGGAATAAATTTGAAAATTGCAGTGCTTGGAAGCGTAATGTATATTACGTATATGTATAGCTAATTATCTACATTCAGTTCCGAATTAGTAATGTAAATTCAATACTACAGTGAAAGCTTCAAGAACTTATTTAAAGGTCATGGCGTAATCCTATCACACAAGGTTTTTGATTTTGTGAACTCTTATAATTTTTCATTCCTGAAGCTTACAAACTTTCTTTGTAATAAAATGCTTGAAAAGAAGGCTGCAGTAATACGCGTCCAAATACTATTTCTAATAACTACTAATCCACTATCATCTAATTAATTTTCCGACACAAAAAAATGGAACATACAGATAATTAATAGAGTCACGTTTATTATTGTTGGACCAACGATGATTCTAAATAAATATTACGTATCTGACACTGATAGCGTTACGACTTACTTTTTCACGCTTGGTTCACGAATGTACGAGGTAAATTAATCCGATGTGAAATATTCATGCGAATGTACAGATTCATAAAAAGTGGCGGATTAAAAGAGAGAGACCGGGTTTAACAATAATTAATTCCCTAATAATTTTTCGAAGCAAGTTGATAAAACTTTTGGCCACTGTGATACTAAATAGAAAATTTGTTGATAGATATCCTCAAATACATTATCGTCAAATGTCTGTGGACGTGAATTTGGAATTCTGTTGGATTTAGCATTAAAGTTTGGGTACATTCTTCTGCATTTTAATTGATTTCGAAGTCGTTATCTGCCATTCATTAGGATATTCCATAGATGTGTTTGTACCGGTGGCCAGCAGATCGAATTGGGTAAATTTTGAATTCGCTACGTTTCCATTCCGTTTTTCCTCTCTCTCTACGACAATGAAAAAATGTTGAACCCCGTTGTTAGTTCTGGATCAAACGTTTCCATAAGTTTTCTGTCAATATTTCTGGTACGAATCGAAGTCTTTCTATTGGTAGATTAAAAACAAACAGTTAAAGTGGAGAAGCGCATAAAATAAATAACCCGTACATTAAATAAAATCGAAAGCAAGATTTAGCTCTGAAGTTTCTATCGGAGGGGGATAATACTGAAGACCAGTGGTATGTTTAATTAGCTGTATTTAACTGTTATTAAAATAACTTTAGACATAGCCGTGAGGGAAGTATTTCGCAAAGTAGATACGGTCTGCTTTTACGTACCAATGATCCATTTATCCCCATCAATTTCGAAGAAGACAATTTCCATGAGAACACAACATAACAGTTCTCATTTTTCCTGCGATAATGGATTGATATTATTTACGATTTTCAAGATACTGATGACTTGTATACAAGTGCTTATTAACTACTTATTTAGAAAATTTCTCAAGCCTTCCCTTATAATACCGCGTTGAACTTAAGACACAGAAACTAAAATGAAAGATCTTAAAATTCTAAAAAGAAGACTGCTAAATGTAAAACAAAAGAAAAGTAGAAAGCAATTATGGTCGATTGGCAAAGTCTTATATCAACAAATTTTCATCTTTATATCAAAAAATACTTGGAGGGCAATATCTTTATCGGCTACGTAAGAAATTTTCATGCTGGTCGATAATCACGACAAACGAACTGAAGAGAAATTTGTCTTCGGTTTGAATATATGGAAAATCGCATCGACAAGAACAGAAGGCGAGTAACTTGCACCTTCTTTTCAACGACGCGAGAGACGTCATGGATCCATCTTCGATACCTTTTCTGTTGCGATATATGCATATTATATAACACACGTTTGCATATTTCAATAGCATCCGATTGTCATGTCTAAAGCCGCTTGAATCGAAATAACCAGAAATTCGAGGTACACGTGGTACTACGGTGAATATGGAAGTAAAGGTTCGAACTCCCCAATAGCGTCTACATTGAAGCTACTATCAGCTTTGAGAAACTTTTCATAAATTATCATTTAATATATCCTATTCTGGGTTATTCGAAACCTACTTAAATATGTAGAACCTACGCAAAGTGGCCATGGTAGTTAAAGCCAAAAGATATAAAAGGACAAGAAAGATTCCAAGGGCCCGTTCTTTCTACAATAGTTGTTTTCCTGCTGTTGCTGCGCCTACTACTTCATCATCAGTAGGAAAAAATTGCCAGTCATTATAAAAGTTGTCCGATGTTATCACTCTGCTTGGAATAGATTTTCAAAAATATTTTCATGCCGTTCCACGTTTATATTCACGATTTCAGAAGCGTGGGAAACTTTGTTGCCTATATTCTTAATTCTGAAGTTTCAGTCCCTGTTGAGGTGTAATTTACAACGTGGGCCTTAACTGTTTTAGTGTCTGGGTTTTTTAATAATCCGTGTCGGATTGTGCCATGCAGCGCGATGGCGCTTCGTTCATTTATTTACGAGAAATGCCGATCGACGCGATCGCGCTGCTCTTTTTTTTCGTATAAGGGGATAAAGGGATACGAGGATTGGATGAAAACGTTAAACGTATGACAATAGAAGACCAATAAAGAGAAAGAAGAAAATGGACAAGGTTGAAAGGATTACAAGTAAAAGATAAAAACAGAAGAAGAAGAAGATAGGAGGGTTGGAAGGGTTGGAACGAAGAGAAGAAGAGCAAGGGTCTAACAACAGAACTAACAACAGAGAAAGATAGTAAACGCGAAAGAGAAGGATAAAAAGAGTGCAGAGCCTAGGGGATGCTCCAGCGACGGCGAAATAAGGGGATGAAAGGAAGTCACGTCGCCACGTTTCGTTTAGCATAACATTTTTCAAAATGCGCTCCTGGAAAGGATGAAAGGTTTCATGCGGAAGAAAGAGTGTCCACTAAAATGGAGGAACGAATTCGTTTGCGCGGGTACAATGCTGGGCCAGTAGTTGCACGGGTTTTCGGAGATTCGAGAAAATGAAACATTCAAGAACGGCCGGCGTCTTCTGTTCGTACACCATGTTTTTTCGTCCGTGGGATCGCCAACAAAAGAGTGAAACAGTACTATTTGGTTCGCGTGTATGCACGAAGTTTTAACGTTGAAAACAACAGTCGGCGGGGAGAAAGAAAGCAAACAATCGGCCAGGCATTCCTACAGGGTTGCCTGCTTTCCCCCCTTTTTTTTGTTCAGTCTTTGCGGATTGACCTTCTTCGTTGATAAACATTTGAAATTTCAGAGGAACGTATTTGCCGACGTTAGACGGACATTTGACGAGAAATATATTTTATCAATATCGATATGCACCGATTCCACCATATTTTCCTTCGCTTTCGAACGACAGCCGTTTTCAGTATTGGCATAGTCAATCCTCCATCTTTTATAAACAAACTGGCCGTCAAGTTGGATCATTGATATTTATTCAGAACAACTCGTTTGTTAAGAGTCTATTCACCGGTAGAGAACTTCTGGTAATATTTCAAATCATAGGTATGATTGCTTTTTCATTTTATTTTTAATCTCCATAGTTTTCCGTGAAAATATATTTAGCAATTCATCATACATATAAATGCTATTTTACATTTATATCTGAAAGGATATCGCAAAAGTTCCACCAAACTAAAATTGACTTTAGTGCATATCATTCGATAACCTCCCGAAGGAAGTCTTTCTGCAAACTATTAACCCCTTCCGGTACGATTTAATAATGAAAAACTGTGCATGAAATAACCATTTGATTTTTATTTAAAAAAAACTGGTTTCATTTTATAATTCTTACATATTCTTGATTAGTATCTATTTTTACATATTGTTAAATAATATCAAAAACGGTAAAATTAAGAAAACATCAAAGCAAAACCTTAACACGTTCGCGGACAGTAAAAATTTCAGTGAGCTACAAAAATAGTCAGTCAAGTATTACAGTTCTAACTTACACTTCTAACTACATAGAGAAAAATAAAATAGTATAAAGATACTCAATGAATCACTTGGCCATCACTTTAAACTGCATAATAACTGCAAAAAATTAAGGTTATATAAAATTAAATGAATTATAATTGGCGTTAACATATGGTTGTTAACACTAAATTTACGGGCGTGAAATTTGTTTAATTGCAATATATTAAATAAGGACTTTGGAAAAAGAGGGATGAAGCGGCAAAGATGGTAATTCGTTAAGTCATTATTGTGTTATAAAATACACGTGAAATATCTACTGTACAGCGTCTCTGTAAATTTGAGAAATGTTTTTAAGACAAGTAGGAACCCGTCAATTTGACGGCTTCCGTAAATCTAGTGTTAACTACATTACGATGAAAATGGATGTTATAGCATTCACGTCCGCGAACGTGTTAACCAGTTAACTGTAATTGACGAGTATACTCGTCATGGAGAAGTGGCACGATTTTGTGTATTGACGAGTATATTTAGTAATAAAATTTTCAATTTTATAAAATACACCCATCTTGTTGATCCAATATCTTATCAGCCCAACTTACTCTGTGATTGACGAGTATACTCGTCATGGCTCGATTTTGGCGACACAAAACGGTGCGCGCTCTCAAACGAGGGCGCCACAGTTAACTGGTTAATAAGGTATATAGCTAATAGTCTTCAGGCGTGTGGTACTTTTCAAAACACTCTGGTAAGTGCACAAGAATCCTGCACTGTTTACATCACGTTTTTCCTTTAGCAAAAATATATATTGACCGATGTTCACACTAAATGTTTACAAGAATGAAATCTTACAGACTAACAACAATTTGGCCGTGACTTGTACCAAGAAATTCTAACGGTAAACAGTATGTGATAGTGATCTGTGATATTTCCGCAAGTAACAAAAGTGTTGTCAATTTCAGTACACTAGAAATTTTAAACTAAATTAATTATCATATTCAACAACAACTTTAGTCGCATGACGAGTGCAGCTCGTCATTTTACCGGAAGGGGTTAAGCTACTATTCCTACCCCTGACGTAATTTCAGGGTAAAATGTAATTTACAGTTTAAGTACGACTTTTCTACCCTCTTTTTCATAAAAACTTATGAAAAACAGAAATATTGCAACTTCCATGAAGTTGTAACATCAGGATTAACGATTTTGTTAACTCACTATCGGACTCTAATCCCCAAAATCGCATTCATTTTTCTCACGGTCATCCACTCATCAATGATCGTCGTATGGTCTCATCGTCGTTTCATTTTTCAGTAAAGATTGGACGATACCGATATACCGAAATCAAACGGGAAACATCCAAGACTGGCGTTTATGTTTCCCCCTTATTCGAAACTCGGCCGACACTCCGATTTCTTTGCATTGTTCCCCGAAAGACTCAATCACAGAGAAAACGAGGATCATTAAGAAGGAGATTGATTTACGCGATCGCGTTTACGAAGAATATAAAACCATAGTGGCGCAAGAGCGGGAAGAAAAGTAGGATTGCGCCAAACGATAGTTAATGTTCCCCGCTCGGGAATCGACCGACGGAAAAATCGCACTTAGCGATCACCGTTTTAATCTGATTGCTTTCGCCGATGTGGGAGTAAAGTAATTTCAGCTAGGAACTAAGACGAATCGATCAGCGAGAATGCAATGTTTTCGTTAATGGGTAATCTCCTCAGACTATTCAGGATTATAATGATCTTCTGTAATTACAATGATGTAATAGTTGTTCGATTTCTGCGACGCGTTTAAATATCTGTAGATGAATGGAACGTTTGGTTGAGCTCTGTGATAAGACGTTGAAGTAACGTCGGATCGTTTAGGAAGGTGAATTATGGAAATAAAAATTCTAAATGCATCTGCATTCGTAATTACGTTTCGATTATAGGAAAACGTCCAATTGCATAAACGTTGTAAATATTGTCAGTGAACGTAGAAGGACATTTAATACTGAAATTTAATACTGAATCTAATACTAATACTAATATTTAATACTAATACTGAATTTAATACTGAAATTAAATTGATTGTATTTTTAACATACAAACTGACGCATTTGTCGTCTTTAATGTATAAATAGTGTCAAACAACTGATAAGTTATTCAGTTGACATACTGATAAATAATTCCTTACACAATGCAATATGCAGTCTGTGTGGTGAAATCGGCAATATTCCGTTGAAATTCATTTCATTTTCGATAATATAATTTCTATTCGGAAAATGTTCCATTGTATCGGTTGCTTCATACTTGTGCACAGATTACATAGAATGCATATAAAAATAGTACAAAATTAAATGTAATTTACCTTCGTAAAAGTGATTGCAATGTAACATTACAAAAAATTCAATTCCAATTTAAGTATTTCAAATTAAATGTGCTCTACGAAAAACCTTCGAGCCATTTAAAACGTGTTCCAATTTCAAAGCACCTTTCCATACGTTTCCCCGAAACTAGCAAAATTAACATCGCTATCGTTCTCGTATATAATTCACCAATTCTCATCGTCATCGTTTGAGAATAAACCATTAAGTCACTCATAGAGATTTAACGAACAATTCACCAAAGTCCTTTAATCATTACAATTTTCGCGCGGCATAGCTTAACGAGTTAAATTACAATTTGAGCGGAGACTCGCGGAAAACTAGCTTTGTAGTTGTAGGCAGTCATGCCTGCCGCATTAAAGAAACCAGATTTAGCAATTCCATTTGGCGCTCTTTTCGTGCACTGCGTTAGATCCCCGTTGATTGGTTGAAAGTACTTTCAACGAGGAACGAGCTAAGAGCTGTAACCCGGGAGGAGAGCCAGCGAAAACTGGTCCGTCAGCGTGCTTTTGTTGCCTGTGCTGCTTTTTCTTCTACCTTTTTCCCGCCTCATTTCATCTTTCCTTTGCCGCGATAAGCTCGACTTTGTACATATATATATCATATACGCGAAACGATTTACGAAGAACTCGATAATGTTCTTCATAGTTTCGAAGTACGACGAAAGAAGCGGTCAGAAGTTCCCCCGACTGATACTTCATTGTTCGGCCAAGTGTTACCGACATGGTGGACCGAGTTTCTGGAGTAGACGGACGATGTATATCGATGGTCCTATACAAAGCTGGAATAACTGAAATTTAAGGAATCTCACGAAATTTGGGGAGTTAGTGTAGGCAGAGTCGACTATGAGAGGTCCGCAAGGATTGTATCGGTGATTCGAATTCTGGGAGTTTTTATTTGGAGATTAACAAGAGTATATTTAACACTAGAACTACCGGCGTTACATCTATCATATTTCAAAATATTAAATAAGTACTTTGAAAAAAGAGGAATCAAGAGGCGGAAAAGATACTCGATTCGGTGATTTATGTTTTTTAAGATGGACATAGAATATTTATTCTAAGACTCTTCTATAAACTTGGAGAATTTTTGGAAAGAATTTTGTACCAGTCATTTTGACTGGTTTAGTTGTTCTATTGTTAATAACATTGTTAACACATTCGCGACCGGCAATTTATTTCCGTTTCTGATACTGATTGTGAGTACCGGCGAAAATAATGAAATTCTGAAGCTGGTTGCCACAAATTTGTATCGTTAAAACAGGGATAAAAATTATAACGTTTGTTTTGAAATAGCAATGTTGTAATTCTGTGTTGTTTAAAATAAAAAGATTTTTATGATTTGTATACTTGCTGGCTTACAGTTAGTGCGCCAACTGAGACATTCTCGCTTGTTTCACTGAGATAGCGGTTATTGTCGAAAGCGCCTAATGTTGCCGCTTTCAGAAACAAAAATTTCAGGACGTGAATTCACGTCAGCGACAATCAGGAATAGAATTTAAAATGACGCGGATTCACGTCAGCGGCAACCAGAAATAGAACCTCAAAAGACGTGAATTCACGTCAGCGGTCGCGAATGTGTTAATAGCAGAGAAAGACAGTGCTATGAATGTTGTGATAGTCTTGTACCAAGTACCAAGTACCAAAAGTGTTAGAGATGAATTTAATTCGCGCGCCACGTTTTCGTGTATTTCCGTTCTTCTGTTCTTCCGGTATCAAAAACAAAGAAAAGCGCCTGTATCTCGAGTCGAAAAAAATTGTCAGCACGTGTGTATATAAGTATCCAGTGTAATCTATATCTGCTATATTAATAAACCTATTAAAACTATACCTGTCTGGCTCTATCAAAAAGTCTAGCGATGTACCAAGATTATAAATTTCGTATTCTAAGAATACCAAAAAGAAATAGTCTAATTATTTAATTAAAAGTTAGCTGTGAAGTTGGTCTGTTAGGTTGCAAAGAACTGACAGTCTGTATAAGATCTCACTGTCAATAAACTGGCAATCAGAGTCCACATCATTGAAAAAGGATAGCCCGATGAGCGAGCACGTGATAGACGATTATTGCCGTTTCTCAAAATACAATGTATTACAACTGTTGTAATCCAAAGCGGCTGAAATTTGTTGCCAGCAATCACTCGTCATGAATGCAGTGCTATCAGGAAACTTCTTTGTTGCGTTTTTTTTTTATTTTTGTTGCAAATTTAACATCATCCTTTACTGCACAGTGTTTGCAGAATGAGTTTTAGTTGGTACTTCATTGTACGGCCAAATGTTACCAACACGGTGGACCGAGTTTCTGGCAACGATGGTCAATGTGTTTTCACCCGCTCCATACAAAGCCAGAATGGATCGAATTTTAGAAATCTCACACAAAAGTGACCTGATGACGGGCAATAAATTTGTTCGTATTGTCGAATTTTCATACTACACGTAAAAAGTCGAACAATAGTTTATAATCCGCTATATAAGAATTATATAGCTGCCTGTTATTCTTATTGGTATTTTTACACTTCTGGCAAAAAATAAGAGGTAAAGAGACTGGAAAAATGTGCAATATTTTCAGAAAAATGTATCGTTCTACGATTCGTTATTTTCACTGTATTATTTTCTCGATTGCAGTTTGACATTTAATTGATAATACGAATTTTTGTACATAAATCACTTATTACTTAAACGATTAATCGAACGAGGTGCTGCATAACTCATACGCTGGATTTATTAACACATAAAGTATCGACGATTAATCTGGTACCCTTGTATATATTGCGTAGACAGGTATTTAGAACGGATAGAGACTAAATTCGAAGGGGATAAAATCAATCTTTTATATTTTAGCAACGTGAATAATTTTTCAATAATATCAGATGCCATTCAATTCCACTGAGTTCCGAGATCTAATATTAGAGACCAACGTGCACAAAATAACTGCCACAGAATCGAATTTAACCAAACAAATATCGAATTCCATCGCAAATGATGAAATATTCCACCACGATATAACTATGACCCAATTCAAAATAACAAGTCGCAGTAACAATTTAGAATAGCGTCTTAAAAAAGTCTTATACTGCATCGCGTCCTGTAATCTGAATCGACCTTTATCTTCGAGGAAGAATCATATTTCTTAGAGAAACGAGCGCGTTGTGCCTTCGTGCAAATTATTCGAAGAAATATCTCTTATTCCAGCCGCCGTTCATTTCGAACTTCCGTTCCTCGTTAACGCGCTAAAAAACATGGCAACAAAAAGAGAGCAAACCTGAACGAATGATATTGTAAAACTGTAACGGGGTAACGTTTGAACGCATGTGATTGTTCGCCGTGACAATAAGGCGTTCGCGTTTCGTGCTGAGAAATTACGTAAAGACACGCGACACCTTAGAATTACTCGAGCGAATATTATCCGTTTTCACGGTGGAAAAAGTACGACATGTAAATACAACCGACCCCACCGTTTACGTCAGTTTGCTCGTATAATGCGACACCGATCCGTTTAAATCCAGTGTCTTTGTCGCTCGTATATCAGAATTCTCTTCGTTGCGGTACTCCGAAAGAAATGCTTCTTTCTGCTTGTGAATGTACGTACTTGTGTAGGGGTAACATTTATTGGACACTGCAAGCGAAGTTGAAAACAAGCTTTATTCAATTATTTCCGAGCAGATAATTGTTATCGCTATGGAAATGTTGGTGAAAACGTTGTCCGTGGACATTCAGGATGTAGAAAGTAGGCCAGTCCCTTTAGAAGAATACGGACGGTAGGATTTCAGAAAATGGAAAAATATATTACACATCTATATAATGTGTAATTGTTAACAAGAAGTATTATTTAGGGGTAAAATTTAAACTGTAACTTATTGTTAGAGGTGCGAGAACCAATGTTCACTACATGATTTTACCGAAAAATATCAATCTAGCAATTAAACTTCGATAAAAAGAAGAATGATATCCGCGCAACAAGGCAAATGTTTTTCTTCTTCTCGAAGGGTAACAATTTAATTGTGACAAGCGGAGTTTTTCGAAAACTTCTGCGAATAAATCGACTTCCTTTTTACGAGAAATTGATTTGCACTGATAGCTTGCATTATCGAGGACATAACTCGTAGAGCAAATGGGGTCATCAATTCACGTAATTAGTCCTTTCTATTTCTCGCATAATTATTAGTATATCGTTATCTACCCGTGTGTTTCTTTATGCGATGATTACACAAAACGGAATAAAATCTTCACCTCTCCGTAATTACAGTATAAAACTTTACACGCATAAAGCTATTCTCGAAAGCAGTATATTTTTACGGAGTATCGTACATCCTAGAATCGTTCAATTTAATTAACGTATCGTTTATCGAACTGGTGTGCAATCGGACAAACTATTATATGCTGCCTGACTACCCGCAATGTACCTATGTAATATCCTATCCAATAAAAGGTGCTCTACATGTAGTATGTAATGTACAAATACGGTCGCCGATTGTTGGCTTCGTATCTAATTACTAATGGTAGCATTTCGTACATGGACTGTTAATTTACATTTATTAAAATTTATAAATATTATGTTTCAGTTTCACCAACGAAAATAATTTTGTTTATTATCAATCATTTTAGGTATTTTTCTAGGAAAAGTCTTACTCTATGGTAATCGTTATATTTAACCTTAACACTACATCTACGGACGCCGTCAAATTGACGGGTTCCTATTTTTTTAAAAATTTTTCTCAAATTAATTGAGAAACCGTGCAGTAAATATTTCATGTATATCTTATAATACACGAATTACTTAACTGATCGTATTTTTTAACGCTTGGTCCAACTTTTGTCAAAGTAATCATTTAATATATTTAAATATATCAGATTTAGCGGCCGTAGATCTAGTGTTAAATTTAAGTTTCCTTTGTAATAAAATTCTTCCAATTAAAATTCACTTGTTATTCAAAATGCTGTTATCAGTATTTTCCAGTTTACTGTCGGTCAAATAATTTTTAAACGCGGTAAAAGGATACAGTCAGATATAATGTAGAAACTCAAATATGTATTTGTATTCTCTATATCTTCAGAATATCTTCAGAAGCAATTGCAAATGTGCGGTCTTGCGAATTTAGTTGAATTTGGAAAAGCATTTAAATACTATAAAAATGATGGAAATAGAAAGAATTAATTTACGGCGAGCGAGTAAAAATTCATTGCACAATTAAGTGCATTCCTAGAAATTCGAAAGAACATCACCAAAGGTTTCGTATACCGCTTTAACGTGTCCATTAAGCGGAGGTATAAAGGTTCATAATTATTCTTTTTTCTCGCAGCAGTCTCGAAAGACACATCGTCGTTACCGGGCTTTCGCGCTGGTCACGTTCGTCAAATTAAGCGTTTAACGAGCGCTTTTAATTCCTTTTTCCGCGAATTCGCTTTCAGCACATTCGTATGACATATGCAGGCCCAGAAAACGCACGACATCGATTCTCCATAGAGGACTGCTACTTTATTCTATATAACACAATTGGCCAGACAGAGAAAAACCATAGCGAACCGTTAGAGTCGTCTGCAATTGAAATATTTTTTTTATCTGATCTTAATCCAACGATCACTGTTTTATTTCGAAAATTATTCATGATTATTTGACACGATGAAATCAACTTGATACGCCTGATAAAATTTGATATTGAACGTATCATGTTAAAAAATTGGCTAGGCAACAACGTGTTCTCTATCCTCTGCATCATTGGTCAAATTTTATTATTACTGTATAAAAATTGAACATAAAATCGGCTAAAGATCGGAAAAACTTTCAAACACAAACTAACAACACATATAAAAACAATTCCGTACCGAAAATAACTTACTTATATTTTGACTAGTCAATATCGTAACAGAAATGTGGATAGATTTGGTGGAAAACTGATTTTACTTAATGTCGTTGTTGATAATCCCAATGGGTGGACAGTTAAAAATGTTAAAGTGGCTACAATTCTCAGATGTTTAACGAATAGCTACAGAATTTGATAACGGCATAAAAAGTGCGAGATAACGCGACACGAGTGGAAAACAATAATCGTAGCGCGGTTGTATACGAAACAAAGGGAAATATAAGTATCGTGTGGAAAAGGTGGACAGTTCCATAAACTTTCCGACGTAAAACAGAAAACATAAAACATAAGGCTGGTAATGGTAACTGGGTTTATTGGACTTTTCGCTTTCGAGCCTCGTAATGGACTGCCGTAAGGGAGTTAAGAATGAAAAGTTTGGATGACAAAACTTCTGAAAATGTATACAACTTGCATCCAACAGCGATACCTTCTGATATTGGACAATAAGTTCAGTCGCAGATTTCTATATTATACATTACCGTACTTCGCAGCGTTAAACTATGAAGAGCTCTAGATTTTGTGTAATATCATTAGCTCGTTAACCGTTTGCGCTAAAATAATGAAAATTATTTTTTCAATCTCTATGTCGATATTTAATTCTATTTGATGACAGCAATATATAGAGACATTGAAGACCACTTTGGGAAATTATTGATCTATTTACACCATCGGATTCGTCATCAAAAGGCGTTAATTTTACACTCAACAACATTTCCGTATCTCTAATAACTTCCGAGATATTTGATAAATAGCATTCGCGAAAAAAGCTGTTAAAGATTTAGCATAAAAGGAATTGCAGTAATAAGTAAGACCAAACCAATTTCAGGACAGGCAACTTAATACAGAAAATACTAATTCATGTCATAAACAACAATATTTTTAACTTTCACGCCAGAAGAACAATTCTTCCCCATTTTGCAATTTCTATAGTAACAACGGAAGCATTCTCATATGTCCAGCAGACGACACAGCAGATAGCCAAACTTTGTCTGACAATTGTCGGACGTCACTACTGAAGTCTCGTAGCTTCACTTCGAACGACTACGAACAGAGATACACTACTTGAATATAATAAAGTGTATCCTCATACTCTGCGTTCTTCATTCACTATACAAACCACCATCGTCTAAACTCCAAAGTCATATCCAAGAAACCAAAAAAATCTCGATTTCCTAACATTCAAGAAAAAAGCCAGAATAAATCACCGTCCAAGCAAAGAAAGGTGTCCGACAACAACCAACAGAAAAGTAGCTTCGAACTGCCAAAATGAAATTGCCCGATTACCGCTAAAAAAGGTTCTTCATTCTGGTATGTCGTCAGTAACAGATCGAGTAGCCGTCGAAATAATAGTGTCTCCATTGCGACATCGCGAAGTAAGACGAATGGCACAAGTACAGGGTGTTTCAAAACTATTTGTCATGGCTTGGAGGGGTTGTTCTACACCTTCGATTGGATGGAGATTTGTGAAAAAACCTGCCGCAGAATTCCAAAATTTGGGCGGTTGGCTCATCGCATTCGTCTTCTAACGTAGGAAAAATGTCTGAGAGAAACCATGCGTCGGAAACGAACCGTTCTCTCGCAAATTGACTTTTAATTGGGCCTCCATGATTGAATTTTCGCTTAGTAAGTGAGACTATCAGCTGGTCCTTCGGAAAGAAACACCCAAGATATACTTGCTGGCTCGAATAGTTTAAGCAGAAGCGTGCTACACGACATTAGAAATTGGGGGACTGGGTCACCGACCCACTAAGAAAAGTGCAAGTGTTTATGTTCTTCTCCCCGGGAGGACCCTTGAGCGAACCTGACACCGAATGCAGGTCATTGACGTCTTCCTAGCCTCCGAAAAGTTACATCGAATGATTTCGTTCGAAACGGAGTCAGGAAGGACCAGCTGGTAGTCTCACTTACCAAGTGAAACTTAAATCGTGGAGGCCTAATTAAAAGTCAATTTGGGAGAGAACGGTTCGTTTCTGACCCATGGTTCCTCTCAGACATTTTACCTACGTAACAAGACGGACGCGAAAAACTGGTCAAACAAATAAGCTAAAATATTCGCTTACCGCGAATTTTGCGGCAGGTTTTTTTCAGAAACCTCCATCCAATCGACGGTGTTGAACAACCCCTCCAAGCCATGACAAATAATGTTGAAACACCCTGTACGAACATAGTCAACGGATACGGCGTGCTACTCTGTTCTTTACCGATTTCGCGAATGTCGTTTAACCCATTTGCATCACACAGAAAAGTGAAAAATTCGTTCTTATCACAAAAATTTTGTTTGATTGTATTTAAATGAAAATGTTTTTAAATGTTAACCCTTTCGCTGCGAACAGCGCCTTTCGGCGTTCAGCTATAGACGCTTCCCCTGAGCGAACAGCGCCTTTAAGCGCTCAGCTATAGACGCTTCCCCAAAGCGAACAGCGCCTTTAGGCGCTCAGCTATAGATGCTTCCCCTGAGAGAACAGCGCCTATAGGCGCTGTGTATTTGTTTTGCATTTTGTTATTATATTATACAAAGAAAGATTATTAAAGATTGTTAAAGATTATTTAAGACCAGCCGCCTCAAGAAAAATTGGCTCCGCAAACCATTTTACGAACGTCTCGCGCACCGTGTCGTCCGTACAGACAACCTACTATCGCGCCGGCTGCTGAGAGAGCAATTCATTTTTAGGCGCTCCGCAGCGAAAGGGTTAAAAATAAAAGCAATATTACATAAATAAAGAATTTTTATTTCATAATTGTGGGATCGGGGCGGTACACTCCTAAAAAGATCTTAGGAGAAAAGGACGTGAAGAAGAAGTGACGCCAGGGAGAGGACGCTGGCGCAGTGGAACCGCGCCGACCCAGGAGATCTCCCGAGTTAAGCAACGCAGGCGGTGACCATTGCTTGGATGGGTTACCGCGGGCCTCTCCTTCTTTTTCACGATCTTACAAATTGGGGGCTCGTCCGGGATAGGAGGTACAGCTACCGCAACGATCCTCACGACGCTGGAAGTCGTATGAAGTGGAGAAAAGAAATCGGCGATCGCAATTGCGAAAGTTGAGAGATATGAACGGGTCATACACTAGGCACCAAGCGGAAAGTTGTATTGTGTGTGAGTCACATTAAAGTTGGGCCTAGGTGTGTGGACGTTCGACAAGTGACGAACGAGGATGCGCCGCCGATAAAAGTCGAAATTAAAGATTCCGAAGTTGCCGACATTTGAGGGCAAATGTCATTCTCAGGATGGCCGAGTGTGGGATCGGGGCGGTACACTCCTAAAAAGATCTTAGGAGAAAAGGACGTGAAGAAGAAGTGACGCCAGGGAGAGGACGCTGGCGCAGTGGAACCGCGCCGACCCAGGAGATCTCCCGAGTTAAGCAACGCAGGCGGTGACCATTGCTTGGATGGGTTACCGCGAGCCTCTCCTTCTTTTTCACGATCCTACAATAATAGATTCATAATTATGAGAGGAATAAAATCGAATTATTTTGCACAACATGATAATGTTGGAAATGGTCAAGACATAATGCCACATGGCAGTTATCACATTGATAAAATGTGATTACACCACCAACAGATGTAAATTTATGAAATTTAAGTTTATCATTTTTTTCCTCCCATTCAAACTCACTCTCACTCTGATTACTATCACTACTATCAGAAGAAATCGCCATATAACGTCTACGTTTTCTAAATCTAATTACCTCTCCACTGCTGTCGGAAATATAACCATCCATTTTTTTTTATTTTTCTAAGTTATTTTACCCTGAAACTATTCGCGATCACCTCTTTTCATTGATTGAGAACCAAATACGCATGGGTATAATATACGTTCTGGTAATAAATGCCCAAGTGGAATGAGCGCATATATGCGCGCTCTGGTGATAGTGGCCAGGCAAAATGCGCGCATATATGCGCTTATGATGCAAATGGGTTAAAGAAGCCAATGTTATATTACACTATAGTGTTGCCCGTACGAGTATTGACAAAAAGCACCGAGAAGCGGTCTGACGCAATTTTCAGAGCGTAACCGAACCACTCGCTCGGAACGGTCGAGGCGAACCAGAGTCGGAAGGAAAAGCACGTCCTTGGCGAAACGTGAAATTTCGCGCATACGTAGCATTACTCTGCCTATACTTCGAAAAGTACCTCCTACGCTCGTTATTCGGCAGATGTACGTAAATTCTTTTGGTGCTTTGGTACTGTCGTATTAACAGTTTTCGTACAAGGACACTAGGCTGTTAGGTAGAACAGGTGATAAGAGCAGTCGTTTGGTGAACGAAAATTCGGGTTTCAAACCAGGAGTGGTTACAACTTGTCGATTATGGTCGGCGAACTTGGCGAACTGTTGCAGACGGGTGGCCATTTTAGATGTGTTTCGTTGTGCTTTCGATGGTGTTGGTTTTAATTGTTACCTAAACGAAATATCATTTTCTTCTGTGGGTTGAATTCTGTCCTTAACTGCTACGGTTACTTTGTCTAGGTGCCGTAGGTTATGGAGTTTCAGAACCTTCGGGGCTATTATGTAGAAAGTGATAATTTAGGAAAAATCTTCCGAAGGTGACGAGGATGTTACTTGGAATCACGTGGGACATCGAATTTGACTTCACACTCATCATAGTTACTGTCATCATTCCATTTAGAATCTATAGTTTTCGGGTGATTCCAAACTACCGAAGTTACGATATATTAAATGATAATTTAAATTCTTGTATTACAGTTCTCTGTTAAAATTTTAATTCTTTGTATGATGCCGGCATTGGCCGAAAACTGGTATTACTGGCCGCATATAGAGAGTCGTTGTATAATAAATAACATTCATACATTTTAATAAGACTTCCCATTTACCGAGCGGAAATGACAGAATGAATATCGATGGCTTATTCAAAACAAAATTTATCGAATAAAAATGAAAAGCTTGCTTGAATTATTAGCTGTCAACCGTAGTGTGCCCCCGGGCTAATATGAGCACAGGGTGATTATCGATTATACTCGATGTATAATATCTAACAAGCTAAGCGAGTTTCCATCGCGGAAATAAAATGTTCTGCCAAGTTATCATCGTTAAATGTGAACTCTTATATCGGTGACGAAACTGATTACACGTTGGTAAAAGAAATTCCGTTAAAAGATTGTTCGTTCCAGGCAATTATTTTATTACACTGCCATTCCATGTGGAAGTATTGATACAGCAAGAGTCTTTGATACTTTCTAAGGTGTTTTTGAAAATCTGATCAGCGTTAGGTTTCCTAAATGAAAATCTTGAATTTCCTACGTTTAAGAGAATATCTAAATACTAAAGAAAATACTTGAAGCAGTGCTTTCACTGTTGGACGAAGATTTCAATAGCGAAATGTGTAGAATAATAGTACTTATTTAATTTAATTATGTAATATGTATTAGGTGTAATCACAAATATTTATCTGAAATGCGGAGAATAGGATAAAAATAGTATTTTGTTGTTGATGAATAATTTGAAAGGAAGTTTTAAAGATCACGACAACGTAATCTTGCTAGTTTCAACACTAAAAAAGATCTGGTTCAGTGTCGCAGTAACTACTGTAGCATGTCAAAGAAGTTGTCGGCAGTGAAAGGTTTAATTCCTGATCAGATGTTGTTCACAAGCCACGTAACTTTTGCGTAATCCATGCACGCAGGTTGTAATCCCTCTTCCTTCGCAATAATTACACGCTTCAAATGATGCGTTTCAATTTACAGACACGATAACCAAGTAACGAAAGGTTAGGATTTCAAAGTCAATGAATAGCCGAGATATTCCATTTTGCGTTCATATTCGAAGTTCTATTGAAAATAATGTACTTGTTATTATTAACAAATTACGCTACACTTACTTCCACGTTGAAATTTGCCAAATATTTGAGACCAATCATTAATATTTTTATGTTACAAATTTAACCCTTCATTATAGAACACGCAAATCTAAAGAAATCGAAAGTTGAGGTAATTCAAAATATTAGTACAACTAGAAAAATTCCTAGTCTCCAAAGTACCAATTAATAATTGAATGCTAAAATCTTACCAGCCAATTAACACTATTCCTACCGACACTTCACGTACACCATTTCCTACCGCAACCGGTGAATTTGTCAAATGATAATTTTTTCCCAGAAAATGAACAGTAAAAAAGGAAGTGAATATTGAAAAATGTATTATAATGTGAATGTATTATACGTATATTTGAGGAAAAGTCGTGAAGTTTAAAGGCGATTCAATTACGTTGTATATAGGAAAATCTAATCGAAATTTTAACCCCTTAGCTTACAATAACGTCTGACACACGTGACACGATAAATGGAATAGGAAATGTTGAAGTTTCCCAATAACTATCAAATCGAAAATATCAGCCGGTCACGAGACAATTAAATTATTTCTATAATAGTAATGTTGCAGTCAATTATACCAAATGTTAAAAATCAGAGTGAAATTTTTATTTCTGCAATTAATTTGGAGTTATTTCGTACGTTATCAAAATAGAAATCGTAAGGCAAGGGGTTAAAAACGGTCATTTGACCAGTCGTGGTAGGAATACTGTTAATAGTACATAAGGCCAAAAATTCGAAGCAGATGCCGGATACATCCTTTCCCATTGAGACTCTTCCCATTCAACCCAATTTAACTCCCCATTTGCAGTTAGCTCTTTTAGAACGTTATTTTTCCTTCGTGTTAAACAGCTGCGAGTCGAGTATTAGGAAAACTTGGTCCGCGTACAGTAGACGGGTTTAATTACGGCGCGTCGGCGTGCGGACGTATTGTCACCGTTTGAACGTAGGACTAACGGGTCTAGACGATGAAAACACGAGGAGCGAGGAAACGCCAAGTGATCGATACCAAAAGAGGTAGGAGACGCATTGAAATTTTCCTTCTCCCTCCGGCGAACGAGATTTCATATGCCGGCGACGGAAGTACTTCAATGAATGACACTCTTAATTAAAACTTCATCGTTCAATTTCATTTCGTTCTTGCTCGATTCTGCCCGGTCGTTTTCGCTCGCGGCGGTACGCATTTACCTCTCAGCGAGGAAACGAACAGTTTTCGGTCAACAACAAAAAAAAAAAGGCATCTTTGATCTTAGTAATTAAAGCGCAACGGCGACGACGTCAGTAGTTGTGACGAATGCAGCGACATGGTAGAAACGGACAATTCCGTCTGGGTGAGTTTTGTTTCTAAGAGAAACATATCGTGCATCCTGCAGGCGGTGGATTGTTATGAGCGAGCCTCGATTAATGATTCACGGGGATATCACATTTCTTATTTAATGGCGCGTCGAGGTTGCTTCGTTTCGCTGGTAAATTCTGAAGGGCGCATTGAAGGATGTGAATCTTTTTACAAAGTTTCGTTTTTGCCGTGGGGACCATTCGGCGAGTAACCTTTTTTCTACTTTGCCGTTTCACGACGCGTTCTTTTCGCGACCTGCGAGTCAAGTGTTCGCGCAGTGAAGAGGAAAAGCGTCGCGAGGTGAAGAGGAAAAGCGTCGCGCGCATAAGAAAGAAGTCGAGGAGGGAAAATGAATGGCACCGCTTTGGATTGTCTGCTCGTGCGATCGTCTTTCGATTCTCGGGGTTTTCTTTGAATGATCAGGAGGAGAGAAAGAAAGCTTGAAGAGTGAAAGGCCGAAGGAGACAATGATGGGGGAGAGAGAGTTTCATAAAGTTTAGAGAATGAATAGACATAGACAGAGTCGAATGGATAATAGAGATTAAAAAGCAGAAAAATCAATAATGCAGGTGACGTAAGTAGTTACGAAAGTAGACACATAGATAAGTAAAGAGAAGAATAGAGCAATCACTATAATAAATAAATACATAATACCATAAGGCATAATTATATATGAGGGCATAAGTTAGAATTATATATTATACATATATAAATAAATATACACTAAATTAATAGGGAGCACATATATAATAAATATATACATATAATTATAGTAAACAGATAAAGGTAGATTAAATGTATAAAGGAACGGAATGATAAACAGCCAGAGGTTTATGTGTTTAAATGAATAGAAGGATTGATAAACTCTCGTAGAAAGTCAGATAAATAGATAAATAATTAGAAGTAAAGAGGACGAAGAGCGGAAGAGAAAGAAGGAGAAAGACGGAGGCAGATAGTGGGAGAGATGGAAATAGAGAGAGATTGGGAGAGAGAGAAACAAAGGTACGTAGGAGAACTATGCAGAGGAAATGTATTAGTTCGTACGTGCAGGGAGATCGGTGCACAATTATGCAAAGCGCGGCTCATTTTAAATGTAGAAACGCGAAGTACCATTTATGGTAGCACCGCTGGGGAATACGAACACACGCACGCCGAAACGCGATGGACTCCCGACAGGCTACGTGCATCTTCTGCTTCTCCATGGAAATTCGTCCTGCGTTCATAGAATTATTCAGTACTCGCCCTTTCCCTCGTCCTATCTTTTCATTCACTCTTTCTCTCTCCTCACCGTTAGTTTCACGTTTATCGGCCTCCCTCTTTTACATTCTCTATCCGCGGCCATCTAAGTCCGACTGCTTAAGCTAGGTGTATTTAAAGAAGTTCGTTAAGTAAGAGCAATGTAATCACCGGCGGTTTCCGAACGGTCATAACGACGTCCCCAGAGTTTTGCATATGAATGCCAAGTATTTGCGATTTCTTCCCGAACAGGGTTCGGAGCTGGTCGACTTTTTCTTTTATTTCCTTCTACTTCTTCGACGAACTTCGTGCTCTCGAACGTTATCTGCGAACCCCTAGAAATTGACGCTACAGGTATCACTATGTCGAAGGACGACATTAGAATGTAAGAGGATTAATAATAAATTTGTTCCACGTTTGATATCCTGTCAAACTGGTTCGGGGACTTTTATCGTCTTAATGGTTCACCAGATATCTGTCCTCGAGATGTTTGTAACGTCTATGCGTAAGTGTTGCTTTTGGAGTTGATATGTATTTCATGTTTATCTAAGGTTTGAATTTTTGTAATTCGTATCGAGTGCTCTTCGTTTTATTACTATCAGAAAAAGAAGATTGAAGATATTTAGAGAGCGAGGAAAGTTTTGGAATGTTATGAAAGGAACTATAAGAAAGAATCTCGAATATCGAAAGTATGAAAATATATAAATACTGTAATTAAATCTGTTCGAAATATCGTAATAATAAAAAACCAAGATACGCTGAAATATTCGATATACAAAGTTTTATTTTCATAACTGCTACATTTTCACTTTCAGTGCGAATAATTAAAATTTAATTCATCATTGAAACTTTTTAATACCAACACCACTCCTTAAATCACGTAATTACGAATAACAAAAATACACCACTGATTGTATCATACGAATAATAAAAAATGACAACATTAAAAACTATCTGACAGCAATTAATGAACTTAAACCGTTAAAGGCGAAAAAGCTCGTTGAAGGTCCTCGAGCAAACGTTCGTTTTCGAGGTTCTCGTTGAAACGTAACTTGCCAAAAAATAGAGGAAATAAACGACCGACAGTAAAGTGGGTTCTTTTGATCCTTCTGACATTTCATACACGAAGTATCGTTTGAGGTTAATGAAGAATCCTCAGACGAGGCGACCTATCCTATCCTTTTTACGGCGTGTTTACTTAAATAAATGTACCGTATCGGACAGTTAGGTCGGTAAATAAAAGTCGACACCTACGTCGGACCGTCATCGTTGAGTTTTCGTTTCAAAGAAAACATTATTCGTGGCTGCACCCGACAGAGAAATCCAATTTCCGGGAAATTCGACGTTTTAATGGCTTTCCAAAAACATTGTCTTGTTTAACACTTAAAGGGTTGTTTCAGTGATTCTGTAGGGGTGCAAAGTGTTTAATGTAAACTGTTTCATGTAACATATAAAGGGTGGCCCATCGGGTACACCGGATTTAAATTTTGCATCATTTTTTCTTATATTGTAGTTGGCAATCGTAACGTTTGTCATTTGTCATCTGCAGTCGTCGACGTTATTAAAAATGGATTGCAACAGAAATAAACAACGTACTGTTATTGTTAAAACACATTATAAATGGCGAAAGTTACTTTAATGTGTTTTATTTTGAAATTAAATCCGGCGCACCCGTTGGGCTACCCTGTATAATATCGACTTGTTAATTGATAATTTATAATTGGGGGCCAGAGGGTGCAAAACATTCATTGGTGTGTTGCGCAAAGATTCTTATTACTGGAACTTTTTTTGTTTATTCGAGAATACAAGTTTTTCTTTGAAATGCGAGTAACGATAGACGAAAATCCGTGTTCGGAACGACGAACACTATAAGAACAACTTGGTGGCTATTGAAAAACAAAAATGGTGTAGGACAGTGTAATTAATATTATTAACCATAGACGACAGAAGAAAACATTTATATAAAAATTGCAACGTTTTCTGAAAGTTGTAGAGATATAGGGGCGAAAAAGTTATTAATTAGTTTTAAACGCATCCTGAGAAATAAAATTTAAAGTAGTGTCTATACTACCATTTAAATGCAACTAAATTAATTAATTGATTTAAATGACAAAGAAACATTAGGAAGGCATATCTGTATAATAACGTATCTTTACACGTAAAGAATCTTCTACTTCTATACAATTTATGTAAATGTTAAGAAGCTTTCTACACACAAAGTATAAACTTTTAAAAATTGTACAAACTCGTAGCTACAAGTTTATTACGAACTTATATACGTCACTACATTTTAAATCCCAAGAGTATCAAGAGAATATAATACTTTTGAGCACACAGCGATATTAACTGCATGTTTACCAACGCCCCTTCCTAAATTTCGATAAGAAGTACCCATAACGTATCACAGATCATCCAAAGTGTCGCCCGCGGACACAAAGCCCGCCCCATATCTCGATAACATCGTCAACTTTTCCCATCTCTTTATTGCTCATTGCTTTCTCAAACTTTGCAATACAGATAACGTATCAGAGATGAGAGCAGAGGGTGTCGAACGTGAAAAGTAAAAGGGAAAGATTTGGGGAGACTTTTCATACGAATACCCCCTTGATTTTATCTCTTCAGCATGTACAATAGACCTGTATATGGATATTTTCACGCAAGAGGTTTTAAAAGATCATTTGGACCTTAACCGTTTGAGTGCCAGAGGTCTTTGCGAAAATCAGGTCGAAAATTGACAAGCAGCAAAATCGCACTTCTTTCGACTTGCATCGAGGAATGCAACAAAGTAAGATTTCGACGTTTTCTGCTTATAAGTAGTAAATATTGTTGTTCCGTTTCTCAGTTAAAGGTATTGTCTATATTATACCTATACAGTCGTAATCGGAATATATTAACCGTTTAAGCGCCACGCAGCGCGAGCGCGCTGTTCGCGTGCTGTGGTGAACTGTGTCGCGATGTTGGTTACGATCGTCAATTTGCAACGCGCTTGGTTCGTAATTATTATTTTTTTTCAAATAATCGTAAACCACCTGCATAACTAAGCTGTTTTTATTGAATTTACTTCTATATGAAAAAAAGAGCAGCGCGATCGCGTCGATCGGCATATCTTGCAAATAAATGAACGAAGCGCTATCGCGCTGCATGGCGCAATCCGACACGGAGTCTTCAAAAACCCTGGCACTAAAACGGTTAATGAACTATTTTTCCTGTTCGTGGAATAAGTCCCATTAATTCTATAGGTCGATCAGCTTGGCACTTTTCAGTACTGAACAGAAGAAGCGCGATCGCGCTGCTTGGCACTCGAACGGTTAATAAAATTGCAAAAGCGAAGAGTGTTATTACTACGATATAACACGACGGCAATTTCATCGCCACCTCGGCGAATTTAAACACACAAGAACATCGCAGCGAATTGTCTCGTTGCGGAATAAAAGTGATATTTCTATTGGGCCCAATGCGATAGACGAGCAGAAACGTTTGCCAAGCGAATGTCCAATTTCAGTTCACGCGAGGAAACTTCGTTTCCACGCATGAAGGCAAGCACAATTCCATTATTGACAGTTTTTTTCGCATGGAGTGGCCTGTGGCTTTGACGACAGAGTGAGAGGGAGAGAGAGAGAGAGAGAGGGAGAGAAAGTGCTCGGCCTAGAAGCGTATCACTGTGCGAAATTATTCGCGATATCGCCGCGATTTTCACTTCCTTTCTGGATTTGACTTATTACGTAACGCGAATAAGGTGATAAGATGGGAGGATGGAAAATAGCTGGAAAACAGTGGTCAAATTTCGGGCTAAGTATTTCGGGTTACATTCAGGGCCAGATCTTCCTACAGGCTAACTAGGCTTCAGCCTACGGCCTCAAGACCAATAGGGGCCTACATTCAAATTGTTAACAAAATTAAAATTACGGTATTCTAAAAACAGTAAACACTAATTACACTGGACCGAAAATAAAGAGAAGTTCTACGCATATGACTAATAAACAAACATAAAAATGTTTAATCTTCAATGTACTGAATATATATAGGCTAGCACCAATAACAAAATGCT
Organism: Cerceris ruficornis; assembly: GCA_963989415.1. NCBI lineage: Eukaryota > Metazoa > Arthropoda > Insecta > Hymenoptera > Crabronidae > Cerceris > Cerceris ruficornis. Next base: position 41,728,132 of record OZ022517.1, read on the forward strand.
TCATTTAATGTATTGATATATATCACAGTAATGATGTATTTTATTATCTCTCATGTAATTTACAAATTTAAAAATGAGAGGTGAAAGGGCATCATCAGTGGAAAAGCCTAGGGCCTCTTTTCATCTAAATCCGGCACTGGTTACATTGCTGATTTATGGACGACCTGGAGACATTTAAGGTTGTAAGTTTGTTACAGTGGGATATTTGGAATTACCGAGAACCGTAATTTGTGTCGGACAACGTGCAAGTTTACGCGATTGACATATTCCACAGAACTATGACACGTGCTGAACTAGATCCATCCCTACAGACCTCGAGCCAGCTTTGTCTTATGTCATCTCTCTGTTAAACATTTAGAGCATCCTTGAACGATAGAAATTTGATTATCACCAATAAAACTGCACACCGTCGCGACGACATGTCAAGCTTGTAAAATAAAAATGACAAAAATGCGGGTGTTCGACGCGGAATAGTTGAAATACTAAAGCGAAAGAAAATCTCGTGAATGGAATTTCATCAGCAGGACTTCCGACGTTGGCAAAAAGTTTTCTGAGACAGTTTCATAGACTCACGAGGTTGCCTGAACGGGGACGAGTACGAAAGACGGGCTGATGTTTCTCGACGACACTCGCAAAACGTACAATCGATGAAATGGAATAGCATAGGCGGTAAAAGAGATTTTCCTTACTGTAGCATTTTTGCAATAAGAACAAAATATTTAATGGTTATTATAAATACAGTAAAGCCTCGACAACTGCACAGATTTCGAGGGCAAAGCAGTGCTCTTATCGAGTACCGGTGTCGAATCTGTGTTTACATTAGGGTTCGAGCCAAGCGCGAGCTTAGAGAAAAACAGACAGTGGAAGAGACAAAGAGGACAAGCAAACAAAGTGAGCTGCTCGAAAGTATCAGCGAGGCATTGCTAATGCAACGATAAACTTGTTTATTTAGTAATTTTTCTAAATGTAACTTTTCCGAATGTATTTTTGAGATTCTCCCGATTAAAATGATACCAAACACGATATAGTTTGAATTATGTAAATAACAAGTAAACTTATTAAATATTAAGTAAATATAATTCAAACTATATCGTGTTTGGTATCATTTTAATCAGGAAAAATCTCACAAATACGTTGGCAAAGGTTCAGAAAAAAATATCGATAATGAAAACATCCGATCTTCCAATTAGTATTGCGTCACCGATGCGTTCGGGTGGTATCATGTTACACTGTTCCCTCGTCGAGCGTCGAGATTCGCCAAGGGAGATCTCCCTATGTGGAGGGGATAGTCATGATGCATTTATCGAGGGAAACTTCTGATGCCTTTATCGAGGTTTTACTGTATTAGAAATCTATCGATGTTTATGCGTAGCGATTTCAGTGTGCAGCAGTCTTGTTTGCTTCTTTCCCTTTTCCTTTTTTATTTTTTCGGCTTGAACTCCTATGGTCATTTAGTCTACGGTCTACAGTTTTAAATGGCTATATAATCCTACCGAGGCTTTAGAATGTGAATTAATAAGTTAACCAAAATTTGCCAGAGGCAACGAAGAACTTGAGTTTGGACCTACTGATTCTGAGTCCAAGCCTCTACCTCCATAGATTTTTATTCAACACCTCCGAAGTACACTCAAAGTTACCATCATCTCCTTCTAAATCTTCCCAACAGTCTCTTGAGAACAGTATCGCTTATTGTAGAAACCTAAGGCCTACAGAACCATATTTGATTTCCCCAACTGTACAAACCGTACGGAACGAAAGACCTTCGATCTCTGCCCCGCGAGAATTCATCCATGCGAATATATTTCGAACGGTACAGATCAGCGTTTCCCAAACTCTTTCGACTGTGGACCAGTATTTTCTGTAAAATTTCTACGTGGTCCTATTTTATGTAAAAAACATGTGTCATAATATTTGATAAATGGGTTAATAAAAAATCAGGTTCTTTATTTTAAATGTACTTTGCGAAAAACTTTTCTGCGGACCGGTACTACGTCGCGGTCTATAGTTTGGGAAACGCTGGTACAGACGAACGTGACATCCAGCGGTGGCTTTGCGTTTTCTGGATGAAACAAAAAAAAATCTTTTCACTTCCATTATCTTCGATGTCAAGCATATTCGTGTCACGTATAGGATTTACGAGTTCGTCATTTGCATAGAGAATCCGGTGGGAATGTAGGAGGAGAATAAAATCGTGGGTTTAAGGAGTCAATTCGCAATCTGTCGAAAAAGTAGCGCTTTTAAAAGTCATTTTAATTCGAAACACGACACGTATATGTGCATTTTGCCGAACGGAAACGAAGACCTGTATATTTGTTGGGAAAGTGTTTCCAGTCTGTCACTTTTGTCAAACGGAATCGCGAAACTTCTTCGGAAAACCGTACCGGAAAGTCAAGATTTATTTGCACTTTTTCACACCGCGATACGTCACGTCAGGCGAACTGTTATTTTGCATCATTCAACGCTAACGACGTCGTTATGGATGATAAACTGTCCGAAGAAAATTTGCGCTCGCTCTTCGGAAGTCCTCGTGAAGTTTGCCAACCCGACGTGCTTCGGTTGTACCATTTTAACTACGAAGACAGTTTCTTACAATTATAAAGATGCTCAGTTTTGGCCATGATGGTACTTAGCTTTAACCAGAAAGTGGCCAATATTGACTTGAAAAGTTCTCGGTTTCCTTCAAGATCCTTGAATAATTCAACAAATCATTCAACTCTCGGATTGCTGTCACTTCAAGATCTATTATGATGAAAAACTCTCGCCAGGTCGAGTTCTCTTTTAGCAAAAGTGTTTACTTAAAATTGCCGCAAAGCGTCCTTTGATAAACACCAGTAATTTCATTGAACGAAGAAGCAAAGATGCTGTAAGACATTAAAGTTCAAGTTTTAGTAAGTCAGAAAAAATAACACAAAATGGTTGATCATGCTCGAAGTCAGTAAAGTTTGTTAAAAACGCAAGGAGTGTTATCATTGCGTGATACAAAACGACCTGAGAAAAATTTGGTAAAACCTGTAGAAGACATGGTGCCGTTACGAGGGCATAGGAAGCAACCATCGCTTCCGATTTCGCAAAAACGATAATCGCCAAAACATAGTGGGACAAATGAGCGAAACTGTTCGATGTTTACTCCCCATGGCATCGCAGTCTCGTGCTTTGTTCGTAGTTTCACTTCGGCGGAGCAGCACATTCGAACGACTCCTCGGAGAGTAAGGAAGAGCTTCGGAAAGACGTAAAAAGAGAAACGCAAGGAATACCTCGGCCGAAAAAGTTTCTCGGTGGTTAGGCCACCGGGAGAAGGAAGCTCGTAATATGAAAAGCTTTACCGTTGAGGAGGAACGTCGTATTTTCGCATGTTTTCGCGTTCCATGTCGCCAGAGCGGATCTTTTCTTTACGCTTGGAATTTATCCCCGCCACGTATCCGTTTGGAGAATTTGTACGTGTTACAGTTACCAAATAAATTGTCTCCTTTCCTCTTCAACTGTTTGATCGCTATTTATTTTTCTTCAACCGTCTGCTTCCGCTTCGGTGAAATTAATGAGCGCGATCTGGTGGTAATTGAAGCTTAGGTAATTATTGGGAAAATGACCTGTTTGTCATTATTAACCGTTTGAGTCCCAAGGAGCGCGATCGCGCTCTTCAGATTTTGTGTCGAAAAGTCGCAGTGCTTGTTTGAGACAAGCGCTATCGCGCTGCTCGGGTTTTTTCGACCGTGTTCTTTAAAAAGCTTCTGGGACTCAAACGGTTAACTAAATTGTATATTGGGTATTCCAAACTGTAGACATCATATTGATTATTTTCACTCGTAGGTTAGTGCGGAGAAAACGTATTAAAGTTGAATACGTGATAATTAAAAATGCATGAAGAGGAGAGTATCCACTTGCACTACTAGACTGAGTGGCTGTAGAACACAGTAGCATCTTTATTCAAGCAATTATTATTATTGATTAAACAAATCATGTGGGGTTATGGTTAATATGAAATTAATCCTTCAACCCTTACGCTCACATTTGTGCATATGAAAAAAGATATCGATGTGGAATCTTAAACTTGCCGTTTGAAATAATTAAATAATGAAATAATAAAAAAGTTTGAAATAACACCGCCTATCCCCGCCATGTCGGTCCTGGAAACCTGAGATCGACGAATGAAAACCGAAAATAAAACACACCTTTCGTCGTTCACATGACGACGTAACGAATGTGCGGGGTCTCTCGGCTAATAGCGCGCCAAAATGGAAAATGCGTGAGGGAGAGGGATGTCCCTATCCGTCGGGCGAATCAGAGCAAATTACCCCTCCAGTGCCATCATACTGATCTCGCAGTATAACATATTATGCTGGAACGGTAAGTTGGCAGCTAAGGGGTAATTTGCTCTGATTCGCCCGACGGATAGGGACATCCCTCTCCCTCACGCATTTTCCATTTTGACGCGCTATTGGCAAGAGAGACCCGCCATTCGTTGCGTCGTCATGTGAACGACGAAAGCAGTGTTTTATTTTCGGTTATCATTCGTCGATCTCAGTTTTCCAGGACCGACATGGCGGGGATAGGCGGTGCGAGAGCAATCTCCCCTTCCGTCTCAGCTGCCTTCTTACCGTTCCAGCATAATACATCAGCAAACTTGACTGTCTTTGTTTCTCACATCGTCGAATGCTCATATTTACATCACATCGACGATCGCTGGAAATTGCAGTCCGCATATTCAATAATTATTACGGTAATTCGTGCGTTTTGCTCGTCCAATTCTTTTTCCTCCAACTCCGCGTTTCTCCGACATCCCTAACAGACACGAAAGTGACCAGAAGGTAAATTTGCGGCTTGGCCGGGATGCCGTTGAGCAGAAATAATAGCAATATTACCAGGAAGGATTATTAACGTTCGTCGCTTCTCGGTTTCTCAGCGTTGCTTGCGTTACCGCGTTAACGTGGTCTGAGAGAACGGGCAAGAGGTAGAGGAGGGTAGTTGAGGAGGACTCAAAAGGAGCTTCTATACCTTCGGGCAGAGTTCGAAGACTGCGCTCTACTCCATTTAGCAGCCGATGTCATGAATTGTCGTTAGTTTCATATCAAGAATTTCTACTGTTTTGCATTATTGATTCTGTGCAATTATTTCGCCCTTTTGATATTACTAGTGACTATAGCCTGTTAAATTTAGTAATAATAATATCCAGTTCTTGTGCAAGCGATTCTTATTCTATCAAAGTTCTGGGGTAAGTGCAGTGTAGTCCCTCACACTCCTCTTACCTGGAGATTTAACCTTTTGCACTCGGACTTTTTCTCGCCTAAAGCTTTTAGCAGCTCGGATTTTTTTGCTGTATCTGGATATGTAATGGGGATTTATTTGAAGGTAAAATTGGCATATAAAATTTAAAGATATATGTCTATCAAATCACTTGTAAAAAATAAAGTATTCAAAGGGTTCATTCAAATTGTTTATCTGTGGGCTACATGTTTTGTATCCAGTTGAAAAATCAAATCGTTCAGGAGAAGTGTCTTCTTCAATGATTTGTTGACAATTACTAAATAGGCGATTTTCGCTAACACTACCTAAATTTTCTGACACGTTTTCATCACTTTCACTAGAATCAATGTATTTCAATACTTTTCTTGTTTTCTTTATTGGTGGAATAATATCGCTGTCATCAGAATCACTTTCATATTCATCCACACTAAATTCATCATCACTGCTATCTTGAAACAACGCTTCTTCCATCACATTTTTCGCCATGGTAAATAGTATTCTTTTATTTTTGTTGGCCAAACAAATGACTAAATACTGAAATCAACGAAACATTAAATCACATTCAACTAAAATTTTACTGTAAATTACAATCGCTTGATCTTCAGTGCAGTTTATTGTTTTTGTGCCTGAGAGGCACACTTCGAGTACAACGCCAAACTTTCGCCGTGCCTGTGAGGAGTACTTCGACTGCAAAGGGCTAACATCTTCCCCACTCCGTGGCCAGATCTTTCAGGATCACTCTTATCCCTTTTCGAAGCGCCATGAAGTACCATGACGTCGGGTCATTGGCCCGATTGATTATAGTCACTTGCCAAAATTTTACATTATGGGAATATGGAGGGTTGGCCACCTCTGAGAAATTTTTCCCATGCGATAAGAATATCATAGTGTTGATAGTTCAGAACCCATCTAAAACAGTAGGACCTAGACTAAGCATGTTAAATGCAAAGGCTAACACGGGCCAAATAAACAAAGTCTAAGTTTATGTGGGCCGAAAAAAGTAAAATCTTCAATTTTTATAGAAACATAGGTTTATTTCGAAAATGAAAAAGAACATGTATAACGGTAAAATTAATATATTTTTCCAGACACTTGACATCTCTGTGTTGACGGGCCGCAAAGACATCGTTATGGGCCATGAATTTGACATGCTTGTCCTTTACAAAATCATCCTACCAGTTAAAGTCGAAAAAAGATAAAAATTTCGTGTTGTTTTACAATTATAATCGCAACTGTAACTGTACCGGTTTTTGTCACGAGCACTCTGAATATAACGATATTTATGTTTCGTTAAAAACTATCAAATATTATTATCCCGCTGTCGTGCTACCGTATTCGTAATTCGAGTGTTCATGCAGCGGTTGTGCAGCGGCGAAAAACAGGCATATTAAAAAGGCTGAACGCTAAGAACCGGAAGTGTGCTCTTGGAAATGGGTGCGCTTGGATATCGTTTAATTGCGCCGCACCAACGAATACTCGAAAATCGTGCCCGTTGTGGCGATGTTTTCGGCTCTTGGCGTACAGGAAGTAGATGTGGATGATATTTAGCTTTCAGATTGATGGAAAAAGTAATTTCGGGAAAATTGTTCGTGGACTATTTTAACGTCGTTTAGATGGACAACGTGATAGGACGTTTGATACGTACACTGCTGAGCTGTTTGTAACACTTTTCGGTGTAGCTGTGTACGAGTTAGAGGGAAACTGAAGTTAATTGATGATTTTTATGAGGAAATATGAATAATTAGAATTAGTAAGGTTCTAAAGAAATGTCTTTCTGAGGACTGACCATACTGAGTGCTCAGAAAAGACTTTAATTCGTGAACTTTATTTTCGCGTTCAAAAAGTGTAACATTAGTATAAATACACCAGTTCGTCGATTATTTGCGCGTTTAATACTTCGTAAAAAAGAGTATTTGGATTCTATTTTGATTATATAGTAAATAAATTCTTATTGAATTTCGTGCACGAATTTTGTAAAATTTTTCGCCATGTAGATCTTGTATGTTGTGTAAATTGCTAAAACCGGAAAGTTTTATTTTTTCGATTTTCCGTCGTATTAATATTATACAGTTTCAGAGAAAAAGAAATTAAGGTTGGAATAAAAAATATGAGGAAAAATTTAGACGGCATATTCTGGAGCTAATTATAAATTGTATTTTTTAATACGAAATATTAATCACCAAAATCTAAATTCCATAGACATAAATAAACATTCTAAGCTACCAATTTTCAAAACACAATTTATTCTTGCGCATGGGGAAATTTCGATGCAGAAATAAACAAAGAAAATAACTTCTTCTTCGCTAAATATACAAGACGTTACACCGAATGCAAATGAGGTTTGAGAAGCGGAAATGTGCTAATATTTTTCCAAGCGTTGGAACCCATCCTGACAAAGCATAAAATTTCATTTTCGCTGTTTCATACAATAATTTCAGATAGGAAATATTAATAAACCCTCTCTAACGTCAACAGTGAAGAAATTCTAATCGACTTAAAACGAATATAAAAATTGCACGATTCGTTTCTCACCAGCTGCACACAACACGATCACGTACGCAAATAATGTCGGACAAATAAAGGCTGCGCCGAGATTTTCGCGAGTGATTCCGCAAGCTCTGAAAACTATTTCTGACGAAGCATAAGTTTCGCCCGAATGCTTTCGTGAGTTTTATCGCATTCTGATATATACATGCTGACAGAGAGGGGGCTGAATCTCGTCTCTCGATAACCCACCGACCGGAGAATATTTATTAAGAAACACGACACCATAAGCTCGATAAAGGAAACCTGTAAGAAGTGGTTCAGGTGGATCCTTTTCAGTTTTATTGACGACGGACAGAGTAACGACTTACAGCAGGTTATTAAATAGAATGACTGGTTCTGCGGTTTTTCGGTGGTCTTAAATACTTAGTATTCCTTTGTCTCGAGATAGGCGTACGTGCCTATCTACGGGGCAAAAGTTCTATTATATTTCGGAAATGCACCGGCGACTAAGAGTAAATAAGAGGCAGAGGCCTAAGGTTGCCCAGCGGTCGACGGTCAAGACTGAGGCTTATCTTACAAACCCTGCCAAGATTCGAATGTTACGAAGACACATTGTAAAATCGAATCTCACCAGAGACAGAAATATTGCTGTCAGTGCGTACCGTGTATGCGTTGTCGCGATGTACTTGTTGACACGTCGGACAATTAAGTCGTTGGAATCTCGTTGTTTTTTCTTCTCTCGGAAATAAACCTGACACTCCGTGGTTTTGGCGTGTTTGTTTATTATAACTGTAGGGGTGACGGTTTACGATCCGGTCTCCGCCATTGTATCGACTTCGGGCGGCCGACTCTGCGCGGAGCCAATTTGCCACTTATAATTAGTACACGCAAATATTTTGGGACCGCGCGGGCCTAGGACCGTCCGAGGTAGACAGGGGCCGGGTCGTGAGTCGTAGGTAATGGGAGTCCATTGTCTAGGTGGGCACATTGCCTCGAGGCGGCCGGGACCTTGAGGGGTGTTCAACAGATGCGGAGATTTACCATATCAGAACACCCCCGTGGCCCACGTGCGTCTCGAGGCAACTTTAACCCTTTGAGTGCTATGGGCGCACATATGCGTCCAGCGAAAGCTATCGATATAGACTATGGACGCAAATGCGCGCTCAGCAGATGTTATCAGTATGGAATATGGACGCAAATACGCGCCTGGCAAAAATGATCAGTGTACTATGCAACACTCGCAAAAACCACATAACTCGTCACTTAGTAACGATGAAAAACAAAATTTTATTTTAGACGCCACTTCAGTTAGTTTCTGATAACTCATTTCTCCTGTTACGCCGTACAGTTATAATTGTTGCATTGGCATATTGTCGTATTAAACTTATAGTACACGTAATTTTCATATTGATATTCGCCCCTGTTTCATACTTTAAAAATACTTTAAACGTTTTCATTCAATGTGGAATAGACAACGGAATAGTAATTGGATTGTATACTATATTATAATGTGCCATACACCGTCAACGAGATCCATACTGCGCGAAAAAGTATTCAATCCCCGGCGATCGTCAGCGCTAGCCGCGCGCCGTCCGTGCGAACTGCATAGGCCACGAGTATTCAGCACTCAAAGGGTTAACAATTTTTTTTCGGACCCACCTAGACGAGGACAGATAGAGCTCCCTTGCCCTCGTACAAACCCGCGAAGAAGGGAGAAACGGAAATTCACGGGAAGGAGTAGGGAGGACCGAGAGGTCAAAAAGGACGACGCTCGGTCCTACACTCTCTTTACGTGAATTTCCGGCGAGTGCCTTAGACTTGGAAAATACTCCTATTTGCAAAAGGGAAAATAAAGAACAGTGAAGTCTACATAACGAAAAACGAAAGTATGTACAGAACAACAAATGATAACAAATATAATAGGTAACAAAATGTATAACAAACGAGCACAACGAAAATATAAGGAACACTGGTAGAATGCGTGTGTTTGAAAAATTGTGTTATGAAGTGTTACGAAACGAGCACCACTTCGTCTTCGCGAGGGAAGGTATTGACTCGCGAATACTGGATGTATATGTTTTGTATAAATTAATATTTGTCGCTTTTTATTTCTTTGTGTGTACTTGATGAAAGGTTCTTAAGAAGTGTTGTGTGAGAGTGTTCGTGTAAGAAGTCGTCGGTGCGGAAAATTAGGAGAAGTTGGAGTGGGGGACAGGGACCTTTGTAAGTGGGGATGAGGTTGTGAGGAGGGGGATGGGCCCTTAGAGTGGTCGGTAGGTATGCTGCGTGTATGTGTATCTGTTTATGTGTAGGTGTGTATGTATATCTTACGTGAGGTATTATAATTAATAATAACAATAATGACAATAGTAGTAGTAATGATAATAACGATAACAATAACAATGATGATGATGATAATAATAATTATAATAATAATAATAATAATAATAATAATAATAATAATAATAATAATAATAATTGTAGTAGTAATATAATAGTAATATAATAATAATGATGAGCGATATTGCGGAGTGTGTCGGTTGGGGTTAGGACGTAACAGAAGCCTGTTCAGGACGCTTGTTCGGTCCCTTTATTAGTTTCCCAAGCAGCCCTTCCCCCGTGGACATCCCTTCCCAGGAGAAAGTGGTGACTTGGTAGGGAGGAGGATGTTGGGCCCGTGCAAAATGTTATTGGTTCTGCCTGGGCTTCGTGGGTGGTTACCAAAATGCAGAGTTTGCATTGGTTTTTGCCAACCCACCGAAGGCCCAGACACGGGGGGCCTTAGGTTACGAAATTGTCGTGGCTTGCGAGTGGATGCTACATTTATTACACGTTTCATAAATCTAGCTTCGGAGGAATATATGCGTGCAAAACCTGGTGGCCACGTGCGACCCTTCGGTCGTGGAAGGGTGCTTGCCAGGTGGGCCAGGTTTGCACGGCTGCGGAATTAAATATAGTGATATAAATTTTCTCTCTCACAACTTCAAGGCCCGCGTTGTCAATTACGTCTCAACAGTACTTGCAGAAAGAACTAGGCGGGGGTGCATGTTTAATGGTAACACGTTAAACGAGTACCCAAAATAAACAGAGAGGAACATATTCGAGTAGTTTCACGTTCGTCCAGCGAACCATTGAAGCGCTTCTTTCAAAGCCATCGATGATCGTTATTTATTGTGAGTTTACCTTTCATTAGTTAATGAATGCCGCAATTATAATGGCACACGTTAAACGAGGTTTGTGGTAAGTAAGAATGAAATTTCCGTTCTTACTCTATCATTGAGAGTGGAAGGAAATAAAACTGGTAGCGTTGGTTATTTGTGTAATAACTTACAGTACTATTTGCTTCTCGTTAAGAGCAATAACGGGGCTATTTCAACACATTGAATTTCGTGCAGTACTGTTTTACGATTTTCCACAGGAGAAGAGTAAATACGTGTTTGAATTAATTGAAAGCGTTTTCTTGTTCTTTCTCGACAGCTTATTCCCACGCGTTTTTAATGGAGTGTGGTATTTGATAGCGGATTTATCGAGGCTGGGGGATTACGGGAAGAACGGAAAATAGGAGTAAATTGTTTAACACTTTTGCTATGATAGAATTTAATAAATGTCACCACAATTGTATGAGTATAAGCGAAAAATAAAAGGTAATGATTACTGAGACACTGAATAAAACTTGTTACAACTTTGGTAAATTTTCGAGTAGTCATTGAAGTATCGTAAATAAGAAGTATTTTTGTAGTGGAACCTTCTTGCGGTAATAATGGTAAATCCGACAAAAATGTATGAATCATTTCAACGAAGAAAATAATTAACTAAACAAAGCTAATTGCTGATGTTATTAAAATAATGAGTTCCATACAAGTGCGAGGAATGGTTTTCCGTTTTTTCTGCATATCGTTTGATATTTCTAACTCATTTTATATATATATATATATATATATATATATATATATATATATATATATCACTCATTTTAATTATATTCGTGAAAAGGATCTACTGAAAAGGCAGTATTTTGACATACGATTTAATTAAAAATATAATTTACAAGAAATTTTCTCATACACGATGTTACCTAATTGAAAAACTGCGAACTTCCTGGTGCAGAAGACTTTTCGTCGAATTTTTCATAAACGATTTTCATAAACGTACCAGAAATATTATTCCAGGTTAATGAATTTCTAAAACGTTAATTTCCTTTGAAATACACTTTTCGTGCATCACGGATAATAAGTATGCTACTTGACCTGCCAAAAGAAGAAATCCAGAAGACGGTCGATTCTTAGTAAGGTTCACGTAGAGAGAGAAAAAGATGTATCCAAAGACAGGCTTTCAGAGATGATATTTTTGAATTAATCTAAATCTTTGCGATACGTCGCGTGTAAGCTGTACGACTAAGCTAAGAGACGAGAGGATGAACGGAAAGAAACGACGGAGGGAAAAACGTGAATGCTGTTAAGTCAGCCTAATGGTTGCAAATGCAGTGCATTCAACTCCGAGGTAAATTGAGTTCCCTCGGTGCCAGAAGGGTGAAGACCACCTGGATCGCCGTAGGAAAAGCAGAAATTTACTCCACTTTGCGTTTGCCCAGAGGCGGATAGGCTACCCACTGTTATCGAATATAAAAACTACCGTTTACAGAAAGGATTTTAGTAAAACAAATTACTCAAAACGTCTTCAGTTTGATTCCACTTTCTTATTTCATTGTTCGGCGATGAAGATCGATCCTCAATTTTTTAAATGAATTCTCACTTTGGGCCGTCAAAGTGGTTAAACTTACTGTCTGTTCAGTAAATATTTTTCAAAAAAAAATTCTTGAACTTCTAATACCGTGTTTTTATTTTATAATTGTGAAAAACAGACCCAAAACTGGAAAACAATGCATGAGAATAGAATCAAAATAAAGAATGAGAATAACATTCATTGATAAAGGCACTGCATTTGAGACGCGATTTCTGCAATTTGTAAAATGTAGTTGATTAAATTATCAATTCTCGTGGTCTTTTAATATTATTTCTGAATTTTTAAGTATATCGTTCGTCTACGTGTACGGGGTTAATTGTCGGTAGTTGTAATGTTGATGCAAGTTTGGCAAGAAATGAAATATTGCTTTTGTAAATAAACGCGTAGTTTTTTATAAATAAGAAATAATTTCACCGTAACATTAAAAATCTTTCCTACGGGGCTGATTATATTGACGAAATAAAAGGTATAAACGTATAATAACCGAACATAGAGTAACAGTATTAAGAGCTATTTAGAAATGCCCACATATTTAACCCATTGACTGCCAACTGCGAGATATCTTGTAGCTGCAATATAAGTTTGAATTAATAAGTTAACAATAATGGCCATCGTGTATAGAAATTGTGGAACAAAAATGTTCTTCGTATCATTACAAATGTCGAGATTATATTTTTGATTAATGAAATCAATGTTCTAAAAACTTTCTGTCATCTTCTCAAATTTTAACAAGCAAAGGTAATGTTTGCTTAGTTTTCCTGGCAGTGAATGGGTTAAAAGAACTAATAACAGATAAAGATTATATTTGAAGAAGTAATACGGTAATAAAGACCCGTAATTCGATCATGTGGGATCTAGACCTTACTGTTTTTTCAAATACAATAATAATACTTGCAAATATGTATGTTGTTCCTAGTATTATCATAAACTAGAAAAAAAATCGAAGTGCAAGACATTTGAGAAATACGTTAAGACAGAATCGAATACAAAAGTAGTGCTTACAGACAAGTAATTGTAGCAACCTATACGATTATTCAGATTAAAAGGATTTCGCTAAATGGTACTCCTCAACGACTGCATGCTTTCGGCGAAGTATTCTTTTCCATTTATTTAGTGATCGAAACGCTTCTCTATCTTAACGGTGGTCCGAAATAATGAAAGCCAATTCGTGTATTGTTCGCCACAGAACTGAAATTTCTTATTGGATAAATTGATGGGGAACATCGGACGGAAATTGTAATTCCGCGAGCGGAACAGCACTCTCAATTTATTGTACTTTCCATTATTTTCGAACAGCTACAATGCTGATGAAAAGTAACATTTACGATATTAGTATCGACGGGTATGATTTCCGAGAGAATCCCCGGCAATTTCTCAGCCTGCAAAGAAATTCTGGGAGAAATTCCAGGCAACGGCATCGATGGAAACGCTAGAAATACATGCCGATAAACGGTGAACGAGAGATTCTACATATTTCTAGAAAGCAATGCAGGAGAATCGAATCAAATTTTGCCAAGAATTTGTTTACAGAATATACACTGCTAAACGTTACGCAAGCACTTAACACTAGAACTACCGGCGTTATGTCCATGATATTTTGATATATTAAATAAGAACTTTGAAAAAAGAGGAATCCAAGAGGCGGAAAAGATGATGGATTCGGTGATTTATGATTTTTGAGATGGACGTAAAATATTTATTATATGACTTTCATACGAACTTGGAGAATTTTTGGAAAAAATTGTGTACCAGTCATTTTCACTGGTTTGGTAGTTCTAGTGTTAAGACGAGATTTCTGCCATTTCATTTTCCTCCTCATTCTCTTGCGTACCCGTTTGTGTGTTTATCTATATACTTATCTTTTATATTAGTATTTCCAAGTACGGGAAAAGAGTCTACTAAAAATGTTGAAATCCGTGAAGATGAAAGAACACGGCTTACACGCTTCATCGAGACGACTTGTAAACATAAACGGATACTTTGCACGTTTTTACATACCACTTTAGGAGAGAGAGTTCGTTTCAGCCGGATAAACGGCACTGCTTCAAGATACAATTTCCTTTTACAAAAGTTCGCAAATGATTATATTTCCTGCGGAGCTAAATCGAAAATTTGAAATGAAATGCTTTCCCAAAATAAAGCACAACGAAGAATACATTCTATAATTTCATGTTAACGAAGAAATTCTTTTTATCAAAAAGGCAATCCTTCTTGCCTGTACGGGGAATTTTGAACTACCCTGTGTACACGCTCTTCATAAATTATTACCCACTTTCCGCGAGCGTATATGATCTATATATTCTTTAAAAACGACAACCCATTTTTTCTGGATATTCACATATAATATTTTCGCGAAACATGGCGCATTTTTTAAGAACGTGTGAAGGGCGTTTGCGAAACTGTGTCGTAATACTTACAAGCATAGTATGGTGTTCGAAATTATTGAAAAGAAATTGGAAAAAGAGTTAATCCAAACAACTGCTTTCTTTCAAAATAAGGGCTTTTGAGATATATAATTTTCGGTCATTAATTTCCTCACAATTTTGTATTGTTTCTAAAGTCGTTACGGTTTTATAACAAAATTTGCATCTATGCGTAGTGGGCGTAACTTTCCATAGAAATTTTTTTATTAGTACTGTTCAAAATCAAGAACTGGAGAATATAAGCGAATAAATTTTAATGAAATTATGATACACGGGAGAAGTTATTTAGATCGCAAAGCATAAAGAGATCGACTTTATTTTCATTATTTATGAAAGAGAGCGTTGAAACGAATAATACCGTCTACGATTATGTGTTTGTAAATGATTGCTCCACTTATTCGAGGAAAATAAAACTACGGAGTAAAAGTAGAATTTTTTATTAAATGTATGGTATTAAACTTTAAAGTGATAGCGCCTCGGATATAAAAAATACTTCGACACGCGTTTGCTAATATTCTTTTGTTAGCTTCAAGCGCAATTCTGCACTACTAAATGTTGTTACATAATATTAAATATATCCTTGTTTAGTAATACATCTTTGCTGATTTAAAACATCAAAATATATCAGTACAATTTCGTGATGTAATATTATGAAATATCTCGAACACAGAAATTTTGACCCCTAAAAACCCTGCTGATGCATTTAGACGTGTATTTAATTTCTACGTTTAAAATTAGTAAATGACTTTCAAAATACTTATTTGGAAATAACTCACATTCAAACACATCCAGTTTATAGTTACTCCTTACTTAAGCGCACTAATGTTGGGATATAATTTTCGGAATTCACTCAGCCATAATAAATAGCCCTAGGTTCTAAACTCTAAAATGCAGCTTTGAATTGTAATTAGTTAGAAAATAACATCTGTTCAACGATAGTACTTGCTTATTAACATCTCCCGGATGGTTTCAAAATCGAAAATATCCCACTACAGAGTACGGGAATATTTCACAAACATCCCTGGCGTATTAACACATTTTTCCCCGTTTCGAGCGCCAAAGTGCCACATTAAATTTTTCGAAAGCATTTCGAAAACACCATGTTCAGAAACAACCCTGTTTTTAACACATTGCCGTTAGTTTCGAGCTGGAAAATATATCTATAAAATCATGTTTGTTAGGTTTTAAATAGTGTAGCGATTAAAGGGATTGTATCAAACAATAGTGGTAGGTATTTGCCGATTGAATAGATTTGCTTGGATTTCTCTCCAGACTTTTCTATGCACGTTTTATTACTACTAGACTCTTTACAGGAAGGTTTACAATACGGAAGTTACATAGGTGGCTCCACGTTGGACGCGGTGAATATAAAATGTCATTCTAACACCCCCCCTCAACGCGGACATTCTTCCATATTAATGTTGACAATGCCCAGATTCTTGACAAGTCTTATATGTGTAGGATTACTCAGACTTTTCGTCAGTCCATCCGCTTGCATGTCTTGACTTTTCACATACTGTACATCGATGTCCCCTCTCTCATATATTTCACGAGTATAGTGATAACGGATATCGATATGTTTTGTTCTCGCATGGTGAACAGGGTTCTTTAATAGTTTCTGCGCACCCTGATTGTCGCAGTAAATCAAAGTCCCTTGATTATCTATCAGGCCTACTTCCTTGAATAAATTTCGTAAATACACAGCTTCTTTTGCCGCTTCGGCAAGCGCCATGTACTCTGCTTCGACGCTTGACAAAGCAACACATTTTTGTCTTCTTGACTGCCATGTGATTGGTGCGCCACCGAATTTGAATATATAACCGGTATGTGATGCACGGTCATCTATGTTGCTGCCCCAATCTGAATCTACAAAGCCATGTAATTTTTCTTTAGATTTTTGGTATACTATACCGTGTGACATTGTTCCCTTTAAGTATCTTAATGTGCGTTTCGCTGCAATCCAGTGTTCATGGCCAGGGTTTTCGTTAAATCTACTTAGCATACTGACACTGTACGCTATATCAGGCCGAGTACATACAGCTGCGTACATCAGGGATCCTACTAGTGATCTATATGGCACAGATTTCATTTTCATCTTTTCAGTTTCATTCTTTGGTTCCATTTCCTTACTCAGTTTTGCCTTGGGTTCCAGTGGTGTACCTGCAGGCTTGGCGTCGGTCAACCCATAACGCTGTAAAAGATCTAAAATATACTTGTTCTGAAAAATAGAAATTGTATTATCCTTTTCGTTCTGAATAAACTCTATTCCTAGACAATATCGAAGAGGTCCCAAATTTTTCATTTTAAATTCAGTATCGAGTTCTTTCCTTAACTCGTCAAAAGCAGTGATTTTGTTTGTTGCAACGATTATATCGTCTACGTATATGGTGACTAGCAGCGTGTTTCCATTATTTCTTTTCAAGTACAGACATTTATCAGCAACTATTTGTTGTAGTCCCATGGCTCTTAACTTTTTATCAAGTTTTGCAAACCACTGTCTACCTGATTGTTTTAAACCATAAAGAGCCTTTTTCAAGAGTAAGACCTTTCCAGTATTATCTTGAAATCCTTCCGGTTGCTCCATGTGGATTGCTTCTTCTAGGTCGCCATTTATGTAAGCCATTTCTACATCGAGCTGGAATAATGATAAATTCCATTCGGCAGCTAGCGCCATAACGATTCTTATCGTGCTCATTCTGGCTACCGGCGCGTACGTCTCCATAAAGTCTACGCCAGGCTGTTGAGCAAAGCCTTTTGCCACCAGTCTTGCCTTACGACGCTCAATGGTTCCGTCAGAACGATGTTTAGTTCTTAGAACCCACTTGCATCCAATTACATTTTTGTTCGTTGGCTTTTCGACTTCAATCCATGCACCCGCAGTTTTCAGTGCGTCATATTCCTTTTTCATCGCGCTTCTCCAGTCATCTGAATTTGGGCCGTTCAGTGCTTCTTCTAGCGTTGGATATTCCTCGTGTATCATGTTTGCTTGATGTCGAATAGGAATTAGGTTATATTGTTTCTTCGGCGCTCCTCTGCTCCCCGTCCGAATGATTCTTGGTCTACCACGTCCTCTTTTGAAACCACTTGCGTTTTGGTTTTCATTTAGACTGCAGTTTGAATCTTCGTTTGAATCGTCGTTATTACTATCATCGTGGTCATTGTCATCAGCAACTTCAATTTCATTGTCCGGCATGATGTTATTCTGGTCTGTTAACGTCACTTCCAGAGTGTCTTTTGTGACATCATTTTTCACATCTTCCTCAATGAATTTCACATCTCTGCTTTTGACCAACGTGTGTGATTTGGGATTCCAGAGTCTGTATGCTTTGGCATCATTCGCGTATCCGAGTAAAACACATTCTTGCGACTTTGGCATTAACTTATCGCGGTTTGGCATCTTGTCTAACACGTATGCTTTACACCCAAAAATTCTTAAATGCGATACATCAGGCTTTCTTTTATACCAACACTCGTATGGTGTGATTTCTTTCAAAGCCTTAGTGGGGGCTCTATTTCTTATATACATTGAAGTATTTATAGCCTCTGCCCAGAATTTCTTTGGTAGGTCAGTACCTATCAACATACACCTCGCCATTTCAACTAGAGTCCTATTCAATCGCTCAGCGACACCATTTTGCTGTGGCGTGTATGGGACGGTTCGTTCCCGTTTTATACCCCATTCGCTTAATTGTTTATTAAATTCTTTACCAAAGTATTCAAGCCCATTATCGGTTCTTAGAGTTTTTATTTTCCTTCCAGTTTCATTTTCAGCTAGTGCTTTGTATGTTTTGAATGCTTCTTTTGCTTGGTCTTTGGTGTGCAAAAAGAATATTTTCGTCCACCTTGTATTGTCATCTATGAAGCTGACAAAATATCTTGCTCCACCAATGGATGTGGTGCGCATCGGCCCGCAAACGTCAGAATGTACTAGCTCAAGTGGTTGTTTGCTCCTGTGGGTCGACTGAGTGAACGGTATTGCAGTTTGCTTGCCTTTTATGCAGGTTTCACACGCGGACTTTTCATCATTCAGGTTCATGGTCAAACCTTTCACCATTTGTTTGGATACTAATGATTTCAAGTCTGCTGTGTTGAGATGTCCATATCTCAAATGCCATAAATCAATTGAAGCTTCTGCCATGTTTGCTGTTTCCTTTGTCTTACTTGTACCTGTATTGATCCTCATTGGTAAAGGTTTCAGAAAATATAGGTTTCCTACCTTTTGAGCTACAGTAATTACTTGTCTTTCAGCATTCTTAATTATGGCTTTGTTGTCCACAAATATGACTTTCTTTTTATTTTTAGTCAAGCTAGCCACGGATATCAGGTTTGTTTTCAGGTCAGGTACAAACAGTGTATTTTCGCACCTTACATTTGTGACACATCTTCCATTCGTCAGTTCAAGGCACACTGTTCCAGTACCCTCAATTTTGGCACTCTTGTTGATTGCAAGTCCTACATCTTTACCAATAACTGGTTTGATTTCTGAAAACAAGGACCTGTCGTTACACATGTGAGATGTGGCTCCACTGTCCAAACACCACACTTCCTTTTTGTTTGTGGCAACAGCGGTTAAGGCTGAAAGTATCAGCTCATCTTGGTTATTATTATCAATTGTGAATGCTTCCTGATTTCCTTCGCTGTACCGAGCTTGATGATATCTGTCGGATTTCTTCTTCCAACAATCAGCAGCCGCATGACCAGGTTTCTTGCAGTAATTGCACTTATAAGGTCTACGCTTACTGTCAGTGCTTGTACTGTTTTCATACCTGAAAGCCTTTTCTTTTACATTACGTTTTTCACTGAAAAACTTTGGTCTACTTGTATTTTCGTGCGTAGCACTAAAAGCACCATGATCATTATCTTCATCAAGCCTGCTTCTTGCTTCAGCTTCTTCTAGAATTTTTACTTTTAGTGTTTCTGGATCAGGCAATTTGTCTCTAGATTCTATTGCACATCTGAAACCTTCATAACTTTTTGGTAAACTGTACAACATTAAGATGGTTAAGATGTCCTTGTCTACAAATATGTTCATTTGTTTCAACTTGTCTACAAGTTCAAAAAAGTTATTTAAATGACTTGCCACACTGCTGTCGTGCGTGAGTCTCGTGAAAAGTAGCTTCTTTAACAGCGTCGCCTTTTTGGCTGGTCCCTTCGATGCGTACACGTTTTCCAGCGCAACCCAGGCGTCTCTCGATGTTTCGAGATTTCGCACATGACAGATCTCTGACGCGCTTAACGAGAGAACAATATCAGCTTTTGCCTTTTTATCGAATCTTACCCAAGCAGCGATTTGATCAGCGTTTTCTTCCGTTAGCTGGGGTTTCGGCTTTGACCCGTCCACGTAGCACCAAAGATCATTTTTCGTGAGGATTGCCTCTATTTGCTCTTTCCATGTATCATAGTTGTCGTTTGTTAGTTTATCAATTTGACTATTTAGACTCATGGTTAATGATCTGCGATTTACGAACACTTGGCACTTGGTTAGCTCAATCGCGTACACGTGGCACTTTTATTACTGTAATACTATTTGATACAATTATACCCCTGGGCCCATAACCTGTTAGGTTTTAAATAGTGTAGCGATTAAAGGGATTGTATCAAACAATAGTGGTAGGTATTTGGCGATTCAATAGATTGACTTGGATTTCTTTCCAGGCTTTTCTACGCACGTTTTATTACTACTAGACTCTTTACAGGAAGGTTTACAATACGGAAGTTACATAGGTGGCTCCACGTTGGACGCGGTGAATATAAAATGTCATTCTAACAATGTTATTTCAAATATATTTTATCTATGCGGAGTAAGTCAAACTCGTATCATTCACACTTCTTACCTAGCTTTTATTTAGCCTAGGACATACTGTTTCAGGTGAAATTCAAACTACTGGGGCTATGATATATACATATCGCATATAAAAAATGTCCCAGAGGTTACGAGGGATTTTAAATCACACCCATTGATCGCAAATGCAAGCCTTTACTTTCTTCCTCCCCATAACCACGAGATAATTAATTTTGTCGGTACATTGAAGTCACTTCTCAACCTTCAGTGTACCTAATCGTCAACTCTGGATTTGATTTTGCACTTTTGATTTAGTCTCGATACCAATTGTTCTATGCCAAACTAGAGCATCTGCAAGGTAGCCCTGTTGGGTCCTTTAACAATCTTCATCCATATTTTACACTAAATACAATGTTAGAGGCCTATGGTGTGTAAGGACGTAAAGGTTCAGATTTCCAGTCAGTTGGCTCGAGATCAAATCCTCCTCCGTAACCTCTGAGAACCTTTTCTTCTGTGATATGTTTTATATCATAGCCTCAGTGGTTCGAATCCCACCCAAAACATTAGGTTGTAGACGAAATTACCGTAGCATTTAAAGCCAAAAAAATAGAAAATGATGAAAAAAGAAAGATAACGGGGGCTATGGAAGGTAAAGATGTAAAGGCTTAACCCCTTGCCATACGATTTCTTTTGCGACTGTGCGTGCGATAATTCAGAATTAAATTGCTAAAATGAAAATGTATCAGTGATTCCTGATATATCTTACAATTTAACGCAATATTAATAACATAGAAATAATTTTATTGTGTTGTGCTCCACTGACATTTTCAATTTCATTATTTTTGGGAAGCTTCAAAATTTCCTATTCCATCTACCGCATCACGAGTGCCACTCGTTATTATAGGCCAAGGGGTTAAACTCTGGCATTCACTGACCCCGTGTTTCGAACTAACCAAAAACAGTAGATCCTCAACGCAATGACTATAGCAATTAAACCCGAAAAAGTATAAACAGGTAAAGATACTGTTAAACGTCCAAGTTGGAAAGGCACAGTACGCCTAATTTTCGCAGTGAAAGGATTAAAATGCATCCGTATGTTATTGCACTCCGAGACCGTTTGTCGGGGCGCGTATGAATATCCACGAGAGTTGCGAAACCATTCTGATGTTAGGCGAATGTACGGATAAACGAGAAGAAGAAGAAGGGCGTGGTGTTGCTCGGCAATACCGGCTACGAGGAAGTAATAAGGGTGCTTCACTCCGAGACAACACTAGGTTATACCAGCCACGTCGTATTTCATAGCTACGAATTGCTCCGCACATTGCTACCCTTCGCGCGTGAAACTACAGCCTGAGGATGGGGGAGAAAATGATGACACGAACCTGGGAAAACAAGGGTGTCGCGTTGCCATTGAATATTTTAAATTTGCACGCACAGCAGGTAAGACGCACAGTCGCGCCCATGGGGTTTATTATTTTTACATTCGATGTTTCTTTGGTGATGTATGAACGAAATTTTACACCGGAGCGTTTCGGTTTCGAGGTCGTTAGGTAGAGAATAAGTTGAATATTTTCTATGGGGATTGTTCGAGTTTATTACGATAAATAGTCATATTAATCGGATAAAAATATGTATGCGCGAGGGAGTTATGGTTGAAAATTAGTAAAATGATTTCATGTAATTCCGACGTACTGAAGAATGTTGTCTGCGGTAATTGATAATCTTGCAATATAAGCAATACAGTAAAATTAAAATTAATAATACGAATTTCATTGGAGAAAAAATGGCATGTTTTTTACATTCTGTCTTGCTTGCATAATAGAATGAAAATATACAAAAAGAAAATGTTGTAAATTTATTTGCCACCGAATTGCACGTTGTTAAATACAAAGATAAGTTTTCTTCCGCAATCCAGCTTTCAATTGCTGGCTGATGCAGCATCGTTAAAGGCCATTAAAAATCAACTGAAAAGTTATAGAAAGAAGCAATTAATAATTATAATTTTCGAATTAATCACCTGAAGCCATGTACTAACATTTTGAGACAAAATATTTATTTTGAAACCACACCTTAAATATTTGCAATTTCAATAATTATTGAAAATTATTTTATTGCGGGGAGTAAAGTCAAAGTATGTATATTACTAATTAGCATATTATTTGCTTCTATTTGTAAATTTACAATATTGGCATTCGTGTAGCGGTGTCTCGTGTATCCGTCAAAATAACTTTGAAACCTGTAAAATATGACACGAAATATGATTTCTTGTAATGTTCAGCTATTATGCATATGATTATTGAATGAAATTAATTAACTGTACATGAATCAACATTATTTTACGTTAATATATTCACAACAAGAGATTGTTTCGAATTTTAAGTGGCACTTTATAGAATTCTGTATACGATAGCCTGCAGTAAATACGCGTGGTTAACTATTTTCGAAATACAAAGAGGTGGAAATTGTCCAAAAGACAACATATAAATGCATTTTGAATTTTTGGATTGAATTGAAATATAACATACTTCTTTCTGTCGTATCATCTTTTCATTTTTTAATTCTCCATTACAGGAAAAGGTAGAAAATCCTTTTATTCAATTTCCTCGCGTGAATGGGTTTGCAAAGTGATATCTGTTATTACAAATCTGTTATATTTTATAAAGATCTTTACAATTAACATTTATGGAACTTTTATTCCATGTCATAACATCTAAGAGACCATACCTCTATTAAAGTTGATATGAAGCAAGTAATATCACAAAGTCATTCTCAGCAAAACCTCCTTATCACAATTTACCATTGAATTATTCACCATGAACAGAGTTTCTCAAACGTTCCATCAATCTTTAAAAAACTAATAAGCCAAAACGCTCGCTCTGATATTACACTGAAAATTAACTAACTCGCAATTAACCCCCGCGAAAGTTTTAAAATATAATTCTTCGTGACAGAATAATTACAAGGTCTGTAAATGACGATAAATTTCATCTCAAAGCAGACAAATATTTATGAACGTACTTGTTACGTTACAGCGAAACATAACTCTTAAATAAGACTTAAATAGTACCATGGAACGTTTATAACTCACGGGACACGAAAGGGTTAACGACTGGCTATTTAATTCAAAGTTAATTGCTTGTATTCTATAGAATCCCAGAATTTCATACGACATCGAAAAATAAATAACAAATAAATTCTCATTACTCTTCCAAAGTTTATTGCGTGTAAAATTGTCGATCTGAAACGAATTACAGAGCAATTTATTCAGCAAATTGCGATCATTCGTAAAGGAATCGTAAAGGAGGAATGAAGAACGACGGAAGGGGTTGAGTTTACCGAAGGTACAAAGGGCTAGAGAACAGGCAAGGCACGGAGATAAAAAATTGCTCTTCGTGCTTTCTAGATAATTAAAAATATTTTTTTCATTCACGGAAAGAGCAACAAGTTCGTCGGGAAAACCCTATAGGATATAATTACGACATTTAGGGTCTAATCCAGGAGAAAGCACTGAATATACCGACTCTCTGTTGTATTCATTAAAACAAAAGCTTTCCAGTTTCTCAGAATTATTTTATCAAGGAAAAGTGGATATTTGCGGCAATATACATGTACAGGGTGTTTTGCTTTATGATTCTTGGCTTATAAAAATAATATTACGATGAGGATTTAAATTGCGCCTTGTATTTGTGAAATGCGAGGCTGTATCTTTATAGTTGTCAATGCCATTATTTTTAAAGTTTGTAACTTTGAAAAATCTATTACTAACCTACTACTCTGACACGTTATTAGGCTTCTGTTTCAATTTGCATTGAAAACTCTTTAAATACTGGCAACTTTCTCCGCAAACGTTTAAATTAACACGTTAATCTCCAATCATATCTCGCTTATTTTATCATTTACATTAAAGTGAAAGTTTTACCATTAGAAACACATCGTTACAGAGATATTACTTTTGAAATAAAAGTAGTTACATGCCGAATAATAATTTCACACCATAATTTTACTGCCGAATACATTAGAAACTATGTTAACACAGCCGTCAAAGAATTCTACGAGCCGAAATCGATTTCACTAAATTCAACTCCGCCAACTTCCACAATATTCGAAGTATTAAAAAATTAAAGTAAAACGAAGTTTTCACACGAGAGCACAAATTATTCCGTTTCTACGTGTTTCTGTCCGTGCGCGTCTGAAACTCTGACAAACTGCAAGGGAGAAAATTCCGATTGTGCAATTTCTGGTTTCGCTTGATATTTTTCATCTCCCACGAATAACTAACAGACGGCGGTTATTTTTTTTCCATACAACTGGCACACGGTCGGTTGTGTATTTAAATGATCGCCTCCACTGTGAAAGCAATCGAGGGTTGGAAAAGCACGGACAACAATTCTCGTGTGCACGCAAACTCCGAGGGTAGCTCTCCCGGAGTTTCGTTCGTTGAAGTTTCATTCATTTCCATAACACCCGGCTCGATGCGTTCTCGGACGACGAAGGTTTGCGCGAGCGAATTATCCGACGAGAATGTACTTTGCAAGATTTTGCCGAAGAACTCGCGGAAAGAAGCATTTCGTGTTGGGTTAGGACAAGCTGGGCGAAGCTGATTTACTAAGCGGAGTCGCAGGATTTGGCAAAGTGAGATACCTCTGCGGTGTTTACGGTATTTTCTTAAGCATAACTTAAACGCGGAATAATCAAAGGCTTGGGAATATTTTTAACGTTCATTAACACTGAAGCTACCGAGGCAGCTGAAATAATTGCTGTTGCGATGAACAATACGTTTGGGAGGAATTTTACTTTAGGAGACATGGTATGATTAATGTGAAATGTGTTGCGACAAGAAATTCGGGTCGTGACATTTGAAAGTGGTGTAGCGTTAGAAAAATAGGAGTTTATTGATTAAACTTAGAATATGGTACTTTATGATATGATAATATTTGAAATAGGATTACGTAAAATCTACACTCCTGAAGACGTCTGAGAATAATGGGTTCTAATGTTTGTGACTTCGCTTTCATGCCCTTTGTTCTTCCGTATTTCGAATTGTTTTTCTGGTATTCAAATAATCAAGATGATTTTCAAACTATTTAAAAGTATGTACTTCCACGCAACAGAATTTCTTAATGTTAAAAGTCCATTGAAGCCTGGCAACAGTTGAGCCATTCTCTTGTCAAATTGATTAACTCCGTAAAACCTACAGTGGAGAAACGTGATAAAATAGTATTAGGTTGGTAAGAAATTAATGTCGGCTTTCGAGTTTTCAAACTTCGGCGCTTAATTTTGAGATAGCCGTTCATTTTAATCTGTTTGTCTTCTTATGTATTTAAGAAAACAAAAATATATTAAGAAACTTGTTTCTCGTTGGGAAAAATGTGTAAATTGTAATGGAACTTATTTTGATTAAAAAAAATTATTCCCATTCTTAACATGTGTATTTAAAGATAAAGCTTGAAAACCGACATTAATTTCCTATCAACCTAATATATACTTCTTTTAAAAATTCTCTTCAAAATATAAATACAAATAAGTATTGTGGAATATATAATCGCATGTAGCTTTCCTCTAACGAAGTATAAAATGAATAAGGTGGAATATCCTTGGAATTAATTACACTGACTTCTGAATTCAATTACTTATTATTCGATGGCCAAACAAACTTCGTTATTTAATGGTGTTAATCGTTATTATTACGAACATTTATTCTAAACATAAAAAGTTAGGATTCAATCTTTGAGACGTAAATTTGAAAAAATTCAAAAAGTGGATTTAGTCACTTTGTGCTGTGAACGGCTCAGTTATCGCGTAGAGCACGTTTGTTAGAAGATTCCAAGTTATCACGAGTTCCAAAGGTATATATTGATAAACGTACGAATCATTGGCAGCAGGCTATGAATATACTTTATACAAAACTCCTCAAATATATCACTACCAATCGTCAAGAATTTAATAATTGATTACGACTTGAATTTTCATTAAAAAGCACATGCATCGACGAGTTTGCAAAGATTTCAAAATGAGTCGGAAGTATTGCTCGGAGCATTTGTCAATTGAATTCTCCCCGAACGTTTCGTGGCCAATACACGAGCGCATACAAACACAGAAGGAAGAGAATCGAACCGTTGCTTCCCCTTGTCGGCGAGGAAGCAGAAAAGAAACAGTAGCCGTCGATGCACCGAACTCGGTGCATCCTTTCTTTTCACCGACGGTTTTACGTAAAGTAACGTCTTTTCCGTTTCGACGGTACGTCCGTTTTGCTCGACGTAACCGGCTCGAGGAAACTCTTCCTTCTCCGGAGACTTCTCTTCGACGACAAGAGTTTCTTTTGTAGCGCAAACGGAGTGGAAAACCTTGCGACGATTTTACGTCTTTTACTTGCCTTTCGGCTGCCGCGATTCACCCGACAGAAAGGACGACTCTCGCTGTCTTGGATTCCTTTAAAGAGACACTCGTTCGGATTAATCTACTCGAATGTAAATCGCCGAGATACAAGACGATCGAGATTTCTTTAACACGTTCGTGCGAACAAGTCAAACGTGTCGAGTTGTTTGATACTTTGACGTACACTGGATTCACCCTCCATCGCCCCATCATTTCTTAACAACTTTCAACATTTCTTAGACGATACAATATTCAAAGATTTTACTAGAAACATTTTAAATATCGGATAAAATTCATGCAGGACCATTTTCTTGTAAATAACGTTTATACGAACGCAAATTTTTATATAGCTGATAGTTGGCAAAGATAAGAAAAACTTGTATTGGAGAACAGGAAGATAAATTAACATTAACCGTACCGTAACCGGTCAAATGACCGGTTCAATGAAATGAAAATATGTAATTTTTAGTATTATTAATGTAGGAGGTGGCCGAGATAATAATCGGGTTATAGATATACATATATTATTAAAAGAAACAATACAACACTAAGGACTTAACAAACATTAATACTATTTATTTGAGAAAACTATTAATAATATACTTTAATGACTAAGTAACGTAAAAAAACACCCGTAAAACATAAATTATATAAAGCATAAATGACATAACACCCGCAGCGTATCGTGGTTGATCACGCTGTCGCGTCGCGACGTTACGGAAATACGGCGAATCCGTCTCGCGTCCCGACGTCAAAGTCGCACAACCACTACATTAATTAAAGCCTACTTTCTGCATTGTTTGCTATATTAAATTGACAATCTCCGACATTTCTTTTGGAAAAATATAATCGTTATTTTATAACCCATCCAATGATAGGCTACGGTTAGAATAGGGAATACATAGAATGTCCGCAAGGTTAGCGTTAAGTAACGTCTTACCTTGAAATCATAAGCAGTTATAGAGGGTCAACGATTTACGATTGTTTCCGTTAGCCTTAGGCAAGATAATTTGATTGTTGGTAATATGTACATGCGAGTCGTAGGGTAAGTACTACTTGATTATAAATTATACCAGGCTGACTTGTTGAGCTGCGCTTTAACGAATGACCAAAGACTATACTTTTCCTTGTGGAAACGTCAAGAAAAAAGACCTTGATGTGAAGAACTACACAAGCTTCTCAATGATCGTGCCAGGAAAAGTGTCCAAATATTCTGAAAATAATTTGCTAGATAATCTGATATTAAATTACGATTTGCCAGTACAGCTTGAACATAGGAAAATCCTTATGCTCTCAGGTCTTACACCAACTTCTCAGAGTTTCACGCGACAGAACGAAACAAAAGATACTCGACTTCTATGGTCTTATTAACCCCTTGTTTTACGGTTTTTTAATGGCCGTTCGCGCTGGAGTGAGCCATTTTATTTCTGGAACTCCGTGACTGCTTAAAAAGAGGTAGTAGATTTCAGGGTAAAAATGATAAAGCATCTTTGTGCTCGACAGCGTTCAATGGTGTAATTCTGGGCAGGCTGTATATTTTTATTTTACCGCTTTCAGCGACTGAGGAGTTTTGTTCCAGGATACTAAGAAATGTGAATTACGATACAGTGAGTTGTTGTGAATCGCGAGCATAACGTCAGTTTGTTGCGGTTAGATCGTAACTTGTTCAATAAGTGTAACTGTGCGTTAACATTAGAACTACCGGCGTTAAATCTATTACATTTCAATATTAATAATAGGTTTAGTGACCTACCAAGCCGGTCAAAACGAGCGGTTCCTAATTTTTCCTAAAAATTACTTAAATGGAGAGGGAAGGCATAAAGTAAATATTCCACTTCTATTTTATAAAACCTAAGTTAGTTAATCAATTATCTTTTTCGCCTCTTGATTTCTCTTTTCCCGAAGTAATTATTCAGTATATCTAAATTTTGGCAGATGTAACTTCGGTAGTTTGAGTGTTAAGTAAATTCGTTGAAAAAGGAGGAATCAAGTGGCATA
Source organism: Cerceris ruficornis (assembly GCA_963989415.1). Lineage (NCBI taxonomy): Eukaryota > Metazoa > Arthropoda > Insecta > Hymenoptera > Crabronidae > Cerceris > Cerceris ruficornis. The sequence goes on from OZ022517.1 coordinate 41,757,181, forward strand.
AAAGATGATCGATTCGGTAATTTATGTTTTATGAAATGGACATAGGATATCCATTCTATGACTTTCCTATAAACTTGGAAAATTTTTGAAAAAAAACGGTGTACCAGTCATTTCGACTGGTTCGGTAGTTCTAGTGTTAAAACGTAAGAAGTAGCCATGAAAATTTGTATGTAAACTTCCGTGTGATTTATTTGTATGCCTACACAAAAAAAAGCTGCATATCTAACAGAAAATTTAAAAAAACATTTATAATGAATTACCGTTTATTACAATCATACAGTCAGTGAAGGGCAATAACCAAATTAAGTACGCATGCATATGATCAATTTATAGAAAAAAAAACATGTTCTAGACAGAGAAAATATTCCGAAAACAATAATAATCCTGAGATATTCTGTCTTAACCAATGCTAGGTTAAAAAATGAAAAATCCAGGCTAAATATTAAAAAAATTTCGAATTACGTTACTGTTATGTATTAAATTATAAATATGTGGTTGCATTCAATCATATTTAACACGTCAGATATAACTCGACAGAGTAGAATAAGATAAAGGAAAATAAGTTGAAAGTATCACCTCAAATTAGATTGTGAAAATCATCCGGTATTATAAAGTCTTGTTAGCGCAACGCGTGATAAAACTATTGAATCACCATGCCATCAGAATACACCGGAAACATAATATTTTCACCCGGCAATGACTTAGAAAGTACGGATAATCGCGCCCCGTTGTCCGGCGCTAATTAATCGAGCGACGACGTGGTTTAATATCACCGACGTAATAATACGTAAATTTATGCGCAGGAGCGCAGGTAAGTTCCTAAATAATGCGCGCACCGTTCTCTCTTAGTTGGCTGAACATCGTTTGTTAGGAGGCAGTTATAAAATTTTATATGCATTCGCAGATGCCAGTAACGTTGCTCTCTTTAATTCTTTTGCACTGTGTGTGTATCTATGCCACTCGAGGATATTTAACACGAATGGGAATTACCATTTTTCTCTCCATAGTAAGATATGACGTAAAATTCATTCATCTGTTCATTTTTTGCCTGAACTTCCGGTGAAAAAAAGGTATAGATATCTCTTTGTTGTATAAAGTTTTCGTAATGAATGAGCCGTTTATTGCGGCCGGCAAGAAGCCTGATAAACTAATCGTTAGTTTGCACTTTTAAGCGTATACATAGATGTTACGTACTTTATGTTTGAACTTTATTAACTAAGTATTGGCTGCTGTTTAAATATTTAAACAGCAATATTCATATAATATGCGATCTAGCTTTGCAATTTTAAATTTGCTCGGACTGATTATGAGTGAACATAAATTTTTGTATTTGGAAGAAACTTGTTCGTGAGCATCAATGCAGGCTGCCGAATTAAAGAATTAAATGTACGTGAAGTATAGTTTATAGTTTTTATACAGCTTGCGACAACTAAAATACGTCACAATATATAGTACGTAATTGTTTGTACCATTTATATAAAATATTTAAATCGATCTTAAGACTGTTAATTTTAGGGTCATCAAATTTATCATATAAAATAATTCATTTGTAGTACAACGAAGTTTGTGCAGCTAAACCACAATGATCTGTATATTTTTCACATATGTTGCACATTTTCCACAAAATATGGAAAGCAGTGTATTAACTGATTTTAAGTAATGCACAAATTAAAATGTGAAATAACGTTTCGGCATTTACAGTTCCAAATTCATAATCCCTCGCATATATGTACGGATGAAAAGATTAAAGACATTTATATTCCATTAAAAAGTACTACAAATCTTTTTGAAAAATTACAGTGGCGTCAGAAATTTAAAACGCATCAACACGACAATTATCCGTCCTTTTTCATTCTGCAATGTTTCTCCATCAAGCCAACAGAAAATTCGATTTTCCAGAACGTCGTTCTGCACGTATAATAATTATAGTGCCGTCGGTCAAGTCGCAACAAGATATCGCGAATCTCATTTCGTTGCATTTTCGTCAAATCATTCCGCCATGCAGATCTGACCGGTTGCACGTACAACATATTCATGTCTGCAGCTTGGATTTCGTTGCGGGATTCTCCAACCCGACAGTACGGTAGAGAGCATCCTCTGGTACAATCAGTACACATCGTCGAACAGGTACGATAGTGTTCTGAGTTTCATGGTGATATTGAAAATTTTGCTAATGTCGTGAATCCCGTTCGTTTCGCGGAATTCCATTTGTTCGATGTCGGATAATCTCTTGCGAAGATACGTGCACGTTACACGTAATATGTTAGTGGAAACCTCGATTATTCAGGTTACACTGGTCTACAAAATTGAACTTTTTTCTTGCCCAAAGAATATCAATGCTGATTCTTATAGATTTTGTGGCGCTGAACATGAATCTGAAGCCTGTTTGTCTCCATTAGACTCTATTTTTAAGAATATCAGTTTTGAAAAAATGCAAACTTACAACTTTCAGAATTTTTCGAATTTTAACAGTTAGTGTTCTTAATATTTTTTTGGTATAGAATGATTCTGTAAAGCCTCCCGAACATAACGATGCGTACTACTTTAATCTTACAAACATTTAATCTTGTTTAAACAATGCTGAAAAGGAAACCGTACTTTAAATGTTTCTAACATTAAAGTAATATGCATCGTTACATTTGGGAGTGTTTTTAGAATCATTTTATGCAAAAAGAAATTAAATAGTTGCTACGGTTAAAATACAAAAAATTCTGAAAGATGAAAATTTGCATTTATTTTCGATACTGATTTTCTTAAAAATGGAGTCTGATGGAAACAGACGGACTTCGTAGTCAAAAATCAGCATAAATATTCTTTGGGCAAAAAATCATGTTGGCCAGTGTTAATCGGTGTTATGGTCAGAATATTAATAGTGTAAAGTTTATTATACGAATCAGAGGCATATTGAGAAGTTGTTGCTATTTTTTCGGCTTTTACTGCTATGATTATTTCACCTAGGTGGTGCGGATTTTGACGTGGGTTCCGAACCATCGAGAATATGATATAAACAGGGTGGAGCATTTAAATGGGATTTTTTGTACGACTAATAATAACCGAGATATTTAGATGTTCCCATTTAAATGCCCCACCCTGTATATTACGTGGGAAAAATTTGCGTTAGGTAATGAGGCATTTGAATGAAAAGTCCATTAATTCTGACTCCGAACCTTTATTTCGATACCCGTCATTGTTTTTGGCAATGCTCTGAAGTTACTTTTGAGCCTTCAGTGAAGACTTTCCTTACCTTCCCCTTCAGGACAAGCATTCCTGAGAATTTGAGGATCTGCCCTTGAAAATACCACAGGTTTATTAATGCTCCTTCATCCCATGGGACGTAGACGCTGATACACCCCTTCCATATTTGTGATCTTTCCAAGAAACCCTTGGAAGGAGAGGACTGGCATTGACGTGTATAGTTATTGTATAAAAAAAGTTGCATGTCCGTAGAGTTTAGTTGTAACTGAGTATTATATGCGTAGTTACATTTAAGCGTTATATAACACAATTGCAATTTGGCCACAGAAAGTTCACATTGCAGCGGCGCATTATTTTCGCAAAATTCGACCAAGTTCACCGTACTAAAATACATAGTTTATGTCCATTTCTACAACGTTGTTGATTTTTCTAAAAATACACAGTTCCTGACAAAACAGAAACTGTTTGCAAAATTCAGGAGAGTACACAACACTGCAAACTCTAGCAACAATATTAAAACGAGAGGTCTCATAAAACAATCTTATACTCGTTATGAGTCAGTAATTGTTCGTACAGCAATTGTACATACTAGCAGAATTAGAAAACCTGATAATCCCTGAAGTGATTTAAAAAATAGCAGAATCTATTCTCACGTTCACCTCGCAAATTCTACGTCAGTGTGAAAATTTCGACGAACGTTAAAAACGATAACGCATTTTACTCTGAATATTGTAAAAGAAATTATGGAGGTACCTAAAATAACGAACCTGATGTAAACAGTCGGCAATTTGATATTGCAACGTTGAAACATCACAGGTAACTATGAGACGGAAGCACACGCGTTTCCGCTTTAACTGCGCTACTGTTTTCCCGCTATTTTCAAGCAACGAATATTATTTCGTATTAAACTCACATACGGTTGGAATTTTATTCCGTGGCCGTTGTAAACACGGTCATCGAGCGTAAATATAACGCAACCGCGGAAATCGTCGTCAAACTAATCTCCAACGTTACATTACCAGGCCGTTTCTGCGCTCGATCCAAAATCTCGATAACGAACGTTATTTACTCGCATGGTTAATGACGATTACGATAATTACTGGATTAAGCGAGCGCGCTTAAACGGAAAACGGCGATCATTAATAAATCGGTTATCCGGTTCGTAACTTAGTCGTATCAAGCCGGCTCTCGAATAGGCGCTTAAATTCGGACGAATAATTGACGCCGTCGACGAAACACTGCCCATGGGAAATGTAAATTCGAGTCTCTCGAGTCCTCCCGCGAATTCGAGGATACTTCGCTCGAGTGCTGTCCGAATGGATTTTCTTTCGGTGTTGTATACGATATGAATTGAAAAATATGAGCCGGTTTTATCGAGGAGTGTTGTTCACTTGGAACTTATTATTTTAATTCTATAACGTAACGATAATTTCCGTATTTCATTATGTTTTGGAAATTTATCTCTGAGTTACGTAAATATCAAAAATACTTTGAAAATTATTGATACATCTTGATTGGGATTTCGTATGAGTATATTCTTAATTGCTTTCTAAAATCTTAGGTTTAATATTCACGTGACGCAAATACATACAAGATGTTTTTTTATGCAATATTTTAAGTTTTGAATATTCCACCGTTTTATTTCTATCGTTTTCTTGGCTTCTATTATCGTTTATCAAATTAGTTCGTAGTGATTGTCATTAGAAATAGGATTGCCGTAATAATTTGGAAAGTAGAGACAAAAATACATACTGAACTTGGAAAAAATAGCTATCTATCTATTTCTGACGACAATTTACTCAGCCTTGAATTTTCAAAATAAAAGCATGTATCATGAGGTTTTAAATCTTGTTTCAGTTTTCTCTTTATTAGCTAATGCACCGTGTTACCCTGCATTAAAAAATGAAAACTCTCATCGAAAAAGCTTCTTTATGTCCGCAATGTTTTATAAGATAGCAAAGAAAGGGCGAAACTTTGAGGGGTAGTTTTTATCCCCAAGCGCGAGCCGCTACCGATAAGAAAAAATCCACGCCCTTTAATATTTCCTCCTCCTCAAATGTGCGAAGTTTTATCAAAATCCATGCCAGATATGGCTATCTCTTTTGAGATTTAAAATTCAAATTACTGCTATTAACTTTAATTCTCTCGTTTTATATAACTATTAACAAATAATAATGTTAATAAAACTGATGGATATTTCCGACTCTTAAGTGCACTGTTGTCATTCCCAACAGCCATTGCATTCCTTCCAACTTACAAAAGTTGATTATACTTCTGTTTATAAATCTTAAAAAATGTACGGTCAAACAGTATCAGGTAATTTGTAATAAAACAGCACGATTGCAAAACATATTGCGACAATTATTTTCAATCGGAGTATACAGTGGTTACCGCGCAAAGCACTTTTGTTACATCGTTCATAAAAAATGTCAAGGTAAAGAATTTACTCAACGGGTATGGTTTTGAAAAATGGATCGCGGAGAGAAGAGTCTACAGAAAGGCTATTGGCAAACCAACCGCCGCGATTGAGTGCAAAGCTTTTTCTATAGCTTCTTCCATAGGATCAAGGAAAGCAACGTAAAGAAGATGTGCAATTCGTTCGATGTTATGTGCGATGGAAAAATACAAAAGTTTACGTGTTTTCGATAAATGGAGTGCTCTGCTAGAATACGTTCCATTGATCATTCGCAGAAATCCGCACCCGCTTTTCTCTTTCTCTTTCCTTAGACATTTATAGCTGGGTAGTACAGAGGTTAAATGGTATACTACGAGAATTATTTTAATAAACATACCAGCTATCAGCTTAGTTAATGTACGCATCATATAAGCTTTTGAGTTTACTTGAATTGCGATAACAATTTACCTGATGAAATCTGATACATTTTACGATACGCTGCAGCAAGTTCGTATTTCTCCAATAATTCTGCGACTATCGCCATATCATTTCCATTCTTCAAAATTTACGAAATTCAGCGTCTCTCAATAATTCCCTGCCAAATTTTTGTTGATCTCTTTTTTCAGGAGAAATTAATGTTGTATTGTGAAGCTAAAAAAAATGATACACGTGAAAATACGTAACACATTACCGACTGCTATTGTTTGAGCATTCTACCCATTTTAAAGGATTTGTTTCGGCTTAGATTGTCTAAAGGAAATTACAATCTCTTTGAAAATTACATATGATTCTCACTGACTCCTTAACACACTTCCACTACAATAATAAATAACAAATTAGTGATTGCCGTGGGAACCGATTAATAAACTAAAAGTCTAAGCGTGGTGACAAAAAGCCTATTTATAGGCTACCGGTCGGTAAAGTGTTAACAGTATATCTAGAACCTTTTTAACACGTTGAACACCACAGGTATTTCGCTAGCTTCATCATTTCCACCGAAGTTAAACTTTTTCTATTAAAGTCACATCTTTATAAAGTAGAAACTTCAAAGGCACAGATGGATATATGTTTAGCAGAACTTTATCTTCTTAACGCCAATATTTAAATGTTGAATATATTGCAAAATTCCGAAATATTGCAATTTAAAAGTCATATGAAATTTCATTGAATTCAATAGCGCCGGTCACCGGTGACCCCCATGGCAGTCAACGTGTTAAATGCATTTAATCTCAAAACTATATGACGTATCTAAATTAGATACCACCAGATTACATACACTTGGTAGGCGAATAAATTCAAATGTGAAATCGTAGAAAGGAATGCATTAAAGCCACTTCGGTATATTAATTAATTTTCTTTTCATCCATTCCATTAGCGTAAATTTATCTCGATTATACAAGTCCAGTCAACAATGAAGATTATATACATCCATCTCACACCCGCTAACGACAAAGATATCGATCACCCAGTGTCCGACTTACAAATACATCCATCAGTCGCGTTTTGCCGCTACGAGATACGTTCGCGAAGATAGAAGAGCGCGGAGGAAAAAGGATAGTTTTGCATCCGCGATTCAATTGTCCGGAATGTCCCGATCCAGCTGTGATATCCCGTATCAGGGAAGATAACACCCTCGCACGAATTAAATTCGTAGGTCATATTCCATGAACACCGAAAAAGGCGCGTACAATCGATGTCTTCAATTTTTTTGTATATCGTAGCTGCGATTTAAATTTCCGTTGCATCCGCGGCAAAGCCGTAGCATGGGTGCAACGATCGTTTGATCTGCGGCGAAGTTTCCGTTACATGCACGAAATTCTTGCGTATTCTCTATGGAAGTTTTCGTGCACGCATTACGGTTAATCGAGTTACGAGACACATTTCGTAGACGACCCGTAATCTCGTTACTTGATCGAATAATTTCAATCGCAAAAACGGAGGCTCAGATAGGCGGAAAACACGGACGTAGAGATACTCGAAAGGCCGACGCGTTTTTATTATTAATCTATCGGGGAACCTGTGCACACTGCATCGCTGTGTCGACGGGTATTGATAAAACGAATTTTTGTTCCTTCTATTCCTCTTTATTGTTCTTTCCACCTTTCCATTCTCCACCTTTTGCCGGGCTTTTTACTTATTCCTATGACAAACGAGCTGCCGTGGTATTTGTATTAAGTTTTCACATTGACTGCGCTGAAATATTTGGAGCAGGCTTCCGATAAAGTTTTATCGTGTTTGTGAATGTTTGAGAAACGTTCGGCCGTAAAGTAGGTCGTAGAGAAAAGCGCGTACGATTTATTTTTTTTTCAGAGCGTTGTACCAGCTTGGTTGTCCTCGATTAGTGTCTTTAGAGTTTGTATTGCTTGTAATTGTAGTGCCGGAATGTATATTTGTATATATCGCAGGGTATTATTTGTAAGTGTTGATCTTTCGAAACGGATCTTGCAGTTGTACTTACAGCTAACAATAAGGGTTTCCGCTGGAGGACCAGGAGATATCTTCTCGTGCATCCAATTAATTGTGGTGTCGTTTTGGAATTAAGGCTTAAACTTAAGTAACAAATTGCAGAATTATACCACTGAAATTGACGAAACGAAGTAATATATGTTTTAGAGAAACTGTTCAAATGAAACGGCAGAAGTGTATGACATTTATAAATAAGAAATTCGTAACTCACGTCCCCCTTAAATGGAAGGAGGTCTAAAATATTCAGGCAATCACGAAGTGAATTTTGATGGGGTCTAACAATAAATTTAATCTTAGTTTGAATCAGTGAAATAATATGTTATTGTTCGTAATATATTATACTTGAGCCCTGTTATACTGTAATGTTGATAGATTTAAAAATTAACGAATTTACACTTTATAAATAATTATCTGCAAAAAAAGGTGGAGTATATTTATTAAAATCTCACGTTTTCCTCGGGTTTAATGAATATCGGATTACTACAAGGTTGTCTCGAGGAAAATTACATCGTGAAAAATATCAATTTCAATATCTAGCTCGTCTAATTGAATGGGGAATATTATTTCTTCTTAATTATCGCGATACCAGGAAGACGAGCAAACGATGGAATCGGTTACATCAATTTATTGAGAGTTAATCAGGCATGGATGACTGATCGAATAATCACGAGGATCGTGTGTCAAAACGCAAGGAACGATGAACGTTGGCAAATATATTTGATATCAATTTCTTACTTGAGTTTCATGATCGTATTTTTCATTTTATCATTAATAAAAGTTCACCGTGATCATATGTTAGGTGGACCGGAAAGTAATGTCGTTCCTCCAGATATTTTGTTCAAAAACCAATTGATTTTTATCGGTCCGGCATTAAAAATTTGCACACTGGATGACAAAAGGCTGTTGATAACGAGGGTGATTACATCCGTCATTAAAAATAAAAACTTGTTACAAACTTATTTGTTTGAATTTAATGTAAAAAAACGACATTACTTTCCGGTCCATCTAATATTTTATGTCTTTAAAGTATGTTGTTAATGAAAATTTTTATTGCTATTTCAATCGTGCCTTAAACATCTGTTAGTTATCGTAACTTCTGTTGGGAAAAGATTCAGTGCCATTTAGTTTGAGCAAGCATCGGATTGAACTTCCGTTCCTTCCGAAAGTTGGTAAGATGAATGTTGCGTCTTGTTTTGCTCTCATCTCAACAATTTCTCCAGAAACTTGCAACTCTTCCGGTGGAAGGTGATGGGTTTAACATCTCCTAACTTGTTGAAATGTCTGTTAATCTACATATAATTGCAAGAAGTAGAAATAACATGACGCAACCCTTCTTCAGTTGGGAAATGTACAGGATAAACTGAGTCAAAGTCTCGGTAATTCTATGTTCTTCCTGTTGAATTTCATTCACAAGAATCGAATATTTCTTATATTATTACGGCCTTTCGTATGTATTTCTTTAGATTTGAAGTAATTCGCAATCTTTCTTACCCTCAATGATTCCTAAAAATGTCTACTGGGTATGCAGATTTGAAAACATTAATTTTTTAGAAACACCATCATTATAAATATTTATAAACTGCTTTCCTATTATAAATATTGACATATCGTTTCAAATCTTTTGAACTATTTATGAGCTTTATAGGATAATTCGACATATTTTTTAGCTTGCACTTTGGTAGAAAAAGTATAATCAATCGCTATGAAATTAATTAGTACGAAATTGATAAGGGCTACACAAAGTTTCTACACACAGATATCGAGAAAATCGAAGATAAAAATTATTAATTAAAATTTACAAAATTGTAATTAATTTACAAAGAATAGTGATATTATAGGTATATAATATTATAGGTTAATAAAGTATTCCCTATAGCTGATAATAATTTAAATTCGAACCCAGTCATTTGGAGCCTTCAATTGGTAAATTATAACAATTACGCAATTGTTTCAGAAAACTGTTTAATGATTCGGAAAATTCAGTAAACCTTGAGGAACTATTTCGATCCTTTACAGTACATTCCCGCAAGAAGAAAAAAAGGTTTTTCAAACATCCCCTGCAGAGAATGAGAAACTCGAGCATTCAATTTTTCCATTCATACCATTCTTATCGCGTTGAATATCCACCGTATTTCGCCTGTCTCGTAATTTCAATTCAAATGTAACATTCTCTACAAAAATCACATCTTGATGGTCCAGGCACATTAACACTAGAACTACCAAACCAGTCAAAATGACTGGTACACAATTTTTTCCAAAAATTCTCCAAGATTATAGGAGAATCATAGAATCGATATTCTACGTCCATCTCATAAAACATAAATTACCGAATTGATCATCTTTTCCATCTCTGAATTCTCTTTTTTTCAAAGTACTTATTTAATATATTTAAATATAACAGATTTAACGACGGTAGTTCTAGTGTTAAAGATAAAATTATTTATATATATAGAAATATTTCACTTGTTATACTATACTATGTCAAAGTTCAATATACTAGCAAATTCATTAATACAATCGTTCAAAATTCACAAGAAATTTCATGAAATTCAGCAGCCCCGGTCACCATTGATCACCACGGCATTTTAACGCGTTAATAACAATCATTTTAGCTGCAATTGAACGGAATTTCATTCAAAACTCATTAAATTCAAACATAGATGCTTCTTTCCCACCAAACATCTCATTCACGTTCGATCACCACCGCTTACGCTAACAAACCAGCAATGAATCCAAACTAATCTCCCTCGGCGTTTCCCCATCAGTGAAAACTATTGGATTATCGACGAGCGAACGTGACGGGCGGTATCCATGCCGAGCGAAAAGAATCGTTCGATCGAGTGAAAATTGGGGAATTGCCCTTTCAATCTGGCCGCAATCCCCGGCCGAAGATCGTGTTTTACGAAGAAAGGGCGTCCCCGCGGTTGTCGTGACCGCATCGGGAACGAGAAGGTCGAAGGGGGTGAGAGAGAAAGGAGGTGGAGCAACAGGCGGTAGATATTGACTTCCGTGAAAGTGGCGAGAGAAAGGGAGGGTGTAGAAGGGGCGCGCGGAAAGGCCGACGGGAAAGTGGAGGGCGAGGGATATACCGAGATAAAAGGGTGGTCTTCTTAGCAGGGGGATGCCATGAAATGAACTCTGTCTACGTTGAATCCAGCCGGGACGTGTTGCGCTCATTAGGAAAGAAAAACGATATCGATAGAAGGTGTATCCTCGGTCCTTCCCGTGGAGAAGTATCCTCGTAGAAGTGCAAGGGGATGAAGTAATACGGATACATACATATATCTAGACACGGAACTTTTATTCCCATAATCTCCGACAGTGACTCCCTTATTCGTTTATTCTTCCGTCGATGCGTTTTGCGCATTGCGCGTAACGGTCTCTGCGAGTTAATCTCTCGTCTTGGTAACGTTTCTTTGTTTTTGTCATTGATGAAGAGCTTCACTGGAATTCATGTTCCCGGATTTTCGACGTTAATGTTGAGGATGGGAATTGTTTGGTTCGGGACCTCTCTCGGGAGAGTTACTTTAACCAAAGTACCAGAGAATGTCGTTCTGTTAGTAGCTACCCTTAAGGTACGTATCTTCTTTCAAGCACGAAATGCCAAACCTGTTGCTCGTCTGACTGGCAGGCTCGGGCTTTCTTTTCGGTTGACTCGGTCATGGACAATTGCCTGATGGAGAGCCTCTTTAACGTTTCCATTTGTCACGCTGTTAACCCCTGGAATTTGTAAGCCTGCCTCATATTTTTTCACGAAAAATGTCGTGCAGTCGGAGCTCTTTGATTTACGCGATGCTTCGGACAGTGATTGAATGACGAAGTCGAAACTTTGGGTTTTCTTCTCGACAGAATTTCATCATAGCGTCACAAATACTTGAGATATCGTAAAATATCGAGTTGAACAATTCAAAGCAGAGTTGTTGACTTTCGCGGCATTAATTTCATTTCATAGTATAGAATACAGCTGAAATTAACACTCTGCCGTCCGGTGAAACTGCGTTGGTGACGTGCCAAAATATGCGGACAAATGCCGGTGTCACCACGTTGGTGTCACGCTAAAATTTTAAGGGGGGCAGTCTTTTTAAACGCAAGGAAATTAGTCTTTCTTTATGAATTTTTTTGAAGGTGATAAAATTATCGCATCCCTTTGAAATTTGTATATCATTTTATTGCATATGTCTAGTTTTAGAAACCATTTTTTCTTTTTTTTGTTTTTACAAAATGGCGGCGTTCCGAATTTTTTCTATCGGCGCCTTTCGCAAGACACCGCAAACTGCTGCACCTGTAGGATTTTTTATATTGATTTGAAATAAAAAACGAAAATATTTTCCGATTATAGACAAGTGTAGGGGGAGGATAAACCTAAAAAAATATAAAAAAGTATAAAATTGAAAGTTATGTCGGCGTTTTAATAAAAAGGTAATTTTTTTGACCACTTTCTCGACAGTTTTTACCCCTTAAAATGTATTTATTTGCGCGATAACTTAAAAATTTTAGGTACATCCTTCCGGTAATGTTGTAGTAAAAAACGTGGAAAAATTTCAGCCAAATCGATTGATAACTTTTCGAGCTACAACACGAGCAGTTTTTGAAAATACAGTTTCGAGATAATCGCGTTTGAAGTTTCAACCGAACCGCTCGGATTACCTGAATCCCTACTTTACAGCATGCGGTGCCGCGCTCCCGATTATGTGCTATAACTTTGTCAATATTTCGAATTTTTATTTCTCCTTTATATAGTATACTCTCAACATATACTTTCGAAATATGCAAAAAAAAATTGATTTTTTGAGAATTGTAAAGGGACTGCCCCCCCTAAGACAGTTGCCTATTATATCGCAAAGGCGCCGCGGCTATCTCACAATCACAAATTGTTGCAAAGTATCGCTTGTATCCTGTACAAACTGCAATACGCTACATATCCTCGAAATTTCGTGAAAATTGCGGAACAGAATTATAACTTATTGTGATTAGTAAAACGCGACGTTTTATGATTTCTCGACAAATTCGAAAAGCGCCGGCACAAAACCAAAGAATCTTGATTTATCGCACGGACGGTATAGTGTTAACTGGCAAGTTATTGCATTAATTTATTGTTCAACGACATTCCCAGACCCCGAAGGAACAGCAAACGGTCAATTCACGCAAATAACTTCTCAAAAGACTCCCAACACTCGGAATCATAAAACACCCTCAGGTGCCTTGTCCTACTTTGAGCCGATTCCCGGCGAGTTAAAAGCAGCGCGAAAGAAACAACAGTCATCCGACCGCACAGAGCATCGATCGGCTAAGTCGTCAGAATTTCGCGATTAATCGGAATGAATACGCGGTTAAACATGCCGGTAAACTCGCACCGGTTCTCCTTTGTGCCAGGAATATCGAACCTGTTGCTCCTGGTGGTTGAACGGGCCGAGTTTCCCGGTTATATCGTAGGTTACTCGTTCACCTGCTCGATTGCTCGAGCACGGTCGCGTATGCGTCCACCGATCGGTAGTGTTTCGCCTCGATCGAACCTCGACAGACGATCAGGAATTGAAGTGCATCGCCGGTGTATTAAGTGCACCAACGAGGTGTTATCGGCGGTACCGTTGCAGAGGCACATCTCGAATGTTACCCGTCCTGGGGTGCCTATTGATTTTGGTAATCAATCGATTTCATCGATGAACCAACTCCTGCCATTTTCAACGTAATTGACTGTTTCACCACGACTGGCCTGATCGGTTCGAGCGCATGCGATCGTGCTAATTTCAGTGGTAGTCATTGATCTTCCGGGGGTGAAATTCGAGGAGAGATATTAGGCTCCGTAAACTGTGTCGCCGCTATAGCGATTAACCTTATGGAGGAAGTTGCTGGAGTGCTCCTCCGTGGACAGTGATACAGTAGTCGGGGAGATTCTTTGAAATGACATCTTTCAGAATTTTGCATTTTGTATTCTTTGCGCTGCTTGGTGCAATATGCAGTTTGCGTTTGTATAAAATTGAGATTTTAAGAGTTAAAGGTGTTGGTACGGAGAATGTTGAAAAGTAAAAGCCTCACTTCATGAGCTCGGAAAAAGTTAAAATTACTTTCGGGCTGGAATTTGATTGTTTAATTCTCATCTTTATGACGAGACGAGACAAGGACAGTTTCCTTTTAACAAACGGTAAGGAATATTTACAAGAAACGTGGCTCATCATCGTTCCCCTACATTGTTCTAAAAAGGAACATATTATTTATATCACTTGTATGCAGTATTTATGCTGTGTTTTCCAGCATAAGAAAATATTTTTCTGCCTGTTGTTACCATTATAATATTACACCTAATAAAGAGTCTTTGCTTCATCCATTGTCACAACGCTCAACAATGTAACGACTTATTAAATTCTCCAACATTCGTAAGATACCTGGAAACTTCGTTATTTTAAGTCCCGCGATGAAACAAGAATCGCGTACACCACGATATTAGATACTTAGGGAGAAAAGTTAACGAAATTCTCGTATTTCATATTGCTTATGAAACGGAACTCTCCCCATAGCGAGATCAATAGCAAGCCACTAGCTCGAGGCAGCCAGAGACACGACATGTGCGAGGCTAATTTAATTGATCATCTCGAGGGTAATAGGATTCCGTTTCAGGGTCACATGACAAAGGAGATTGCGCAGTTATTGCAGAGAGTGAAATATACTACGGCATCAAAGGCGACACGATCTTCGGGTGGTTCTTTGCTGTGCGCGGTTTCTGTGGAAGACGATGACACTTGGGATCAGCGGCTATTGAGTTTCCTGATATACGAACGACCTGGCTCCCCTAAGCCACGGAGTCTCCAATTCGACCTGGAGATGCGAAATCGGGGCTGAATTCGCTGCCGGCAATTATCAACGAAGCTAGATCTAATTTCCGAGCGAAACAGCCTGATCGTATAACTCGATATGCTTCTTTGTCGTCAGTTATGGGAGTATTTTGAATAATGGTATTACAATGTAAAAATGGGATTTGTGAGAAAATGGAGGTTAACACTAAAACTACCGACGTTATTGTTGGCTTTCTATGTTTCTACGAACATAGTATTAGGTTGGTGCATATGAAATGTCGGATTAGGTCTATGCACAAGATTTTGGCCATATTTTGTAAATAGGTAGCTGTAAAATTAATAATTTTATAGTTGAAACAGGTTATTTGCTCTATACGCTCAATATTGAGAGTATTTTTTTTTTGAAGACTCCTAATTTCTATAAAAAAATATACATGTTTGTGCAACGCGAGTAGTAGTGAAACACGAGTAGTAATTAGATTTAAATTTAATCTTGGTAATAATGCTGCTGCTGCAAGTCTTAACGTAAACAGAGCATATGGGAGGCAATTGTTAACAAATAAATTGTACAATGCTGGTTCAAAAAGTTTCGTCTGGACGTAAGTATCTTCAAAATGCGCCTCGTATTAGTCTCACAAATGTATGCCATAATGATGTCCTAATCTGTACATGGAATGCTGAACTTTCTTTTTTCCAAGGCAATGAAAGCATTACTACTGACAGATACTGTAAAAAAAATGAACAAAAGCTTGTAGAATTGAAAAATCTGCGTTCTGTTTCAATTAATCGGCAGGAGACTACTTTATTGCACGACACGCAAGACCATATCCGTCAAAAGTGAACCCAAAAAAATGTCGTGAATTGAAATATGAAATTTTATGGTACCCACCTTATTCACCTGATCTACCTTTAACGAATTATCATATTTTAAACACTTAGACCACTTCATTACAGAAAAAATTCAATAATGCAGGTGACCTTAAAAAAGTCGCCACAATTTCATTGTTTCTAAAAATTAAGATTTTATTAAAAATCGTATAAAAGCTCTTATGGATCTTTGGCAGAAGTGTCTCAATGTCAATGGAAATTATTTTGATTTATAAACATTCATTTTGCAAAAACTGTGGCTCTTTAATTTCGCCGTATACAATCCGACATTTCATATGCACCGGCCTAATATATTTTAAACATACAAAAATCAACTGGTATATTTACTTCTTGGAATGCTAAGAGGTTGCAGCTGTATAGCTATGCAGTCTATTTTATGTAAAAACCGAGAAGGGTCCTTAGACCGTCGCTGAATTCTTTTAGACCTCACTCTGTGACTTTCACTCGTAGAGGGAAGACGTACTCTCTTCATATATTCAGATAATAAAGTCTTAGTCTATTCCATTAGTTTTTAAACAAACTGCTGTTATTTAAAACCCAGAAAACCAATAGTTATACCTACTAAAATTTAGATATAATGATTAAATACTTTGGAAAAAGAGAAATCAAGAGGTGAAAAAGTTGGTTAATTAACTAATTTAGATTTTATAAGATAGAAATGGAATATTTACGTCATGGCTCGCCTATCAATTTAAGTAATTTTTAGAAAAAATTGGGAACCGGTCTTTTTGACCAGCTTGGTAGGTTTAATGTTAAACTCCTGTCTAAAGGTTTAGTGAATGATGAAGTTCTTGTAAGAGTTTTTTATTGTAAATTTTGCGGACTGTTGAATGAAAATTACCATTTTTTCGGAGAAGATTCGTGACGGCAAGTATTGTTACCTGTGATTTTACGAGTGAAACGTATACGTTACACGAACAGTGAAATTAATTCATCCGTTAATTTTAATGAGAAGAATTGGCACACTCTTTGTCACGACATCCGTTACAACGTGTTAAATTATATTTCGTAGCTTTTTGTGACAGATAACCAAGTTTTTGTATTCAATTTTTGACATTTTGTCATCCGATATTTCCGTTAATAAATTTCAATTTTTAAAGCGCTCTTCAGCTTCGAAAAATTGAAAGCCCCCAGGTCGAAAGGTATTAATGTTTCCCAATTTCATGCTTTTACTCATAACAAATTTCATAATCCTGTCATTTACTTGTAACGCTACTTTCGCACGATGTACAACGTATCATACATTTTGTACATTTATTAATAATAGTAATACTCTGCTGTTAAGAAAGATGTATTTCACAGATACATTGCTATGTTAAAATTTCGCCGAAAAATTCCTCAATTTCCGGGGAAAAAGTATTTAAAAGAGTCATAGTAAGAAGGAAATTAGGAGCTATGGTGGGTAAGAAGATCAAGGCTCGGACTCCTAATCAATTACTCTTTGATCGTTCACGTTCCTTTTGCAAGTTTTCTTTTATAACATGTATGTCATAGCCAAAGTGGTACTACATCCATCTAAAATAGTAATTTTCAGGAACAATGACTACAGAAGTTAAAGCAAAAAAAAATACAAAAGGAATGAAAAAATTGATAATTTGCATACAGTTAAAATTTGATTTATAAATGGCAAGAAGGAATATAATTTTGAACGTTCTATAAAAAAAGGGTTAAAAGCAATAACCAGAAAGAAAAACTTTAGCATAAAAAAGGGAAAAAACCGATGCTAATCACAGTTGATGGAAGTCTTTCTTCAATCATAATTTCCGAGGTGGTACTGATCTTTTGTCTTGAAATGTGCAGATAAACCCTCGATGTTCGATCACTCTATACAGCCCTCGTGTTCATGGATACATGGGAAATAAAATTCATCAACTTGCAATCTGTTAAGGCTGTCTCATCCCTTGTAAAGGCTGAATTTTATATTCTTGCATCCCTGTTACTCGTCAAAACGCGAATTTCCATTGAAAAGAAATTGCACCTTACTGTTCGATTTATAGTCGTTGAGAATCGAATAGTAAATTGCAAAAGTCGCCAGATTGCGTTCTGCTTTCTTAGCATAGAATGCAATAAACTCATTCGAGGTTTTTGAATAATTATGAAATTCTATACCTTTGCATTTTCATAGAGTAAAATATTTTCTTTGTATCATTAATATCATTCACACTGTTTACATATATAAAAATTAATTCGAATGGAACTATATTTTTGACAAAACAAGAAGATGAAAACAACCGTTTATTATTGTAGTGATCATTGTAAGTACTTTACCAACTCGCAGAACCGCGACGAATGCTCCTTCTAGCATTCTCGACTGTTGGATAACTTTACGTTGTACAATACGAAAGATTTATATTTTTATTTCGCGGTAAAACGGAAATAATATACCACTAAAACTGCCAAGCCAGTCAAATAGACCGGTTTCCAATTTTTCTAAAAATTCCCCAAATGGATACAGGCGCTATGAAATAAATATTCCGCCCCTAGCTTATAAAACTTAAATTACTTAATTCACCATCCTTTTCATCACTTGATTTCGTTTTTTCCAAAGTACTTATTTGGTATATTTAAATATAATAGATATAACGCTGGTAGTTCTGGTGTTAAACTTAATTTAATTGAGTTTGTTTTCCATAGGTATGTTCTCCTTCATTTTAAAAAAATAGAACATCGCCCTTTTCGAAACGCAACCGCATTGCAATAATTATCCTTACTAAACTTTCTAAAAATAGTGTCTTTCATGTATTCTATTATTAAATAAATTTTTGCGATTTCATATTACAGTATCTCAATCATTCGTTTCACGTAAACTTTTCTGCTCATAGTACAAGTTAAATTTAATTTACTTCTGTCGAGGAACTTTCCTCATTATTTAAAAACTATGAAACGTTTCTTTCTTTGATGATCCCGTCAATTTGCCGGTCTTTTTCTAGTGTTATCGTACTTTTATCAGGATAATATTCCGTTAGAAGTTTGTAAGCATTCCAAGGATTTATGACAAAAGGTTTATATAATACGAGTCTGAGAATGCGGCAAGTTTCTGTTTGACAATCAGAAAATTTGAAATTCCAGATTATCAAAGATCCTCGTAATCCTAGGTATTGCATTTCTCAAGCATCTCAGATGCCACAATTACAGTTCCATGTGAACCTTTTCAATTGAACATTTTAAATCCAGAAATTTGACATGAATTTTTTGAAAAATTAGTTCCGTTTATTTTTACGTGCGGCGATACAAACGATGCGCTATTGCAAAGCCATTTTAAAAGTTTTCGAAAGTGTCCTAAAAATGGAGAGAAAAGCGAATGCCACTCAACTCTATCGGCTCTCCCGAAGTGGCTTTCAAGATAAAATTATTCAATCTGGATGCTATGGAAGACACTCTGTGCACTGAGCCATGACAATGACAGATTTTAAAACTGTTTTATTTAGAACTGAATGCTCCCTCGTTAGAATTTGAACGGACTTTTTCGAAGTATACTTCAAAAATCAAATTTCTATACTTTATCGATAATTCTGTAAGAATATTTGTTGGAATTATGGAAACTATTGCGTCATCAGTTTTGTAAATATTCGTTTATATACTGTTGAGCGCACGTCTTGTTCGATCTCTCGAAACGTCGACGTGTTGATTACGGACCAAATTAATGGGACGTAATCTGGTTTGTTTGGGCCTCCCGTGTCAATTGATTGATTCGATGTGAACTTCAATATATTTATTTAAACTCAAAAACAATAAACTACCACTAGACAACACTTAGAATAAACTATGCTTAAGATAGAACTGTGATTAAGATAGAACTTGATATGTCTCTTGGTCGAGACTTGCGAATAAACGAATAGTCCTCCGTTGAGGACGATGTGAGACAAATGATTCGAATGCGAGAATAATCCTCTTGCTCGAGGATGAGCTGCTCCTCCGTTGAGGACTTGGTTACAACTAATTTTCGAGGGAGAATCCTCCGTAGATTCTCCCACCCTCCGATGGCGCTGAGCTCAAGAAATTCATCTTGAGCGCCATCAGAAGTCATACGGAAAATTAAGAAATGAATTTCACCGCGCAATGTTTTTGGCGGGATAGTAGCGCACGCCTCTTGGTCGCCCGCCCTCTTTGGGACCGAAGGATCGTTGGTAGAGGGGCTGAGGCCCGTGGGTGGCGAAAGAGGGTGGCTCGTCAGCGCAGGCGAAGGTTTATGATACGGCTATTTCTATTGAGGAAGAGAGAAGTGACAATGCGAAGCTTAAGCTTAACGTTTGCACTCCTCTCTTTGCGAAAAGTCAGGAAGACACATGCTGATTTTAATATTATTGCAATCCTCACAAATAGCCTTGCCGTTCGTACCCTAAGCCTATTGTTTACACGGAACCGAACATATGCATGCCAGGGAAACTCTGAATTGTTGTACGAAAAATGCTAAACTATCGATAAAGAACAATGAGACAAAGAGACTGACAGGGTCCGAAGGCCTGTAAGCCTAAAACGCTATCGTTTCCTGGAAATGCATTGTCATTGTAACAGAAATATTCCGTGAAACAATTAAACTCCTGCGCTCGACGTCTTGATGCGTCTAGGCTCGTTCAGGGGTGGTAATAACGCGTCAACATATACACAGAATGGTCCAGGAAGAAGTAGCATCTGAAACATCTTTGAAACCAGGAGAGTAAGTCAAACATTTTTTAACACTAGAACTACCGGCGTTAAATCTATCATATTTCAAAATATTAAATAAGTACTTTGAAAAAGGAGGAATCAAGAGGCGGAAAAGATAATCAATTCGGTGATTTAGGTTTTTTAAGATGGTCGTAGGATGTTTATTCTAAGACTCTTCTATAAACTTGGAGAATTTTTGGAAAAAAATGTGTACCAGCCATTTTGACTGGTTTGGTAGTTCTAGTGTTAACCAAATGAGTACTTCTAATATTATTTTCTCTTTCCCATTAAACAATTCTTATCCGATAGAATTTTGGTATAAATATCGAAATGTAAAATTACCAGTGATTACGATATGATGTCTCAAAACTATTATTCACTATATTCTCAACTTAGAAATCAGTTGGTCTCGCTTTCAAAGCTTCATCGTATAACAGGAGCTCTACCACTGGGAATTTATTTCGTTAGAACAATGCCATCCACCGAATTAATTATCCAGTAAAATTCTCTGGCTTCCCGTTGCAACGTTTCATTAGCTCTTTTCAGTAGAGTATCCTGTATCGATCAGATGAACGCAAACAATTACATGCCACATCCATTCTCGCACAGCCGTAGTATCTTTACCCCGGATATTTCTATCGGATCCGTTCAGGAGGATCGTTTCGAAGCGCGGGAACGGAAAACCATTAAGCGACTCTTCTTCAAATCCCCCCACCCCCGCCCTCTCTATCTATCTATCTATTTATCTATCTATCTCTCTGCCTTTCTGGAAGAATCTCTGGAGACGCGAAGGAAGACACGAAGGTGGCAGGTTGAATTTTTATTCCGACGCGGAGTCACCGTGGAAGTGGAACGAAGACCTCTGAGATGTAGGACGCAAGACTTTTCTACTTTCACGATGACCCTCTTCACCCCCATGATTTCCATGCACGTTACAGCGGACTTCGCGCTTTAAAGCTGTAACGCTTCAATACTTTACTTTTACGTTGACTTCCGTGTTTCGAAGCGACTTATTTAACACTAGATTTACGGAAGCCGTCAAATTGACGGGTTCCTACTTGTCTTATAAAAATTTCTGAAATTTACAGAGACGCTGTACAGCAGATATTTCACGTGTATTTTATAATACAATAAGGACTTAACGAATTACCAGCTTTGCCGCTTCATCCCTCTTTTTTCAAAGTTGTTATTTAATATATTGCAATTTAACAGATTTCACGCCCGTAAATCTAGTGTTAACTCGACGCCCGATTTTCGACGGGATTCGACTACTATTAGTGTTGGAATACTATTATATTAGGTTGGTGCGTATGAAATGTCGGTTCAGGTCTGTACACGACATTTTGGCCATATTTTGTAATTAAGTAGCCGTAAAATTAATAATATTATAGTTGAAATAGGTTATTTGCTCTATACGCTCAATATTGAGTGTATTTTTTTTGGAAGACTCCTAATTTCTATAAAAAAATACACTTTTTTGTGCAATGTGAGTATTAGTGAAGTACGAGTTGTAATCCGATATGAATTTAACCCTTTCGCTGCGGAGTGCGTTTCTGCAAGTATCGTAACACGGTACGGAGCAATCCAGGCGCGGACGAATACCTTTTAATGGCTAGTGACGTAATATAAATAATTAATTCTTTATTGAAGTTGGAATGCATATAATACATGAGAAATAAAAACTTATGGTATTTAAAAAACACCCAATTACAATCTATGATCTAATAATTAATTCTTCTTGTGAAATTTTAGTGGGTGATTATAGTCACCGCTAGTACCCAGCCAGTGTCAGGCGGCGGGTGACAGATGAAATCAGAAAAATGAAAGTTCACATAATGCAGTAAGAAAGTACGGTTACCTCTATTTATTAAAAGATACCACTTCGGAATTTATTGATCCCCCAATACGTCAATAACTGACGCCCGCATATGCGAAACATTGTTATAATGATAAAAAAAATGTAACTTCCATCAAAACTTTGAAGTATTCGAACCACTTCGTAAGTAACAAACCTGGTATGTACTGACAGCAAAATTGATCATCCAACGACCACCTAACACTCATATATATGCAAAACCTCCGTAAAATCGATGCCGCTTTTCTCCTCGAATCAGTAAAGAAGAAAAAAAAACCCATGAATGCAAATTTAATCGATCTAACAATGAACGTATACACATATTTCAGTCGCGTGCACGATCAGAAGTAAATAAAAAGTGAAAGCGGGAACTTAATGAAATCACTGACCGACGTATTCCAGTTGCAGAGAAATCGAGGAAATAAATAAATAAATAACGGGAAGTACGTATCTAAATAAATACACAAATTGTTTCAACGCGATGGCACCCACATCGGAGGACCAAAAACGCAAAGGTCCGGTGTCTGAGTGAAAAGATCTGAACAATCCACCTGGGGGAAGCTCGATGTGTAGTTATTCGAGGTGGCGTAATGCATTGAATAAATAAAGGCAACATAAATGAAAGAGCAGTTATGGAAATAGGTTAATCCGCCAGCTTCAACTTGCCAAGCTCCAACAGATGTTCGGCGTGACTTGAAAGAGGATATATACGTCTGACAGATACAGAATTCAATAAGAAGGAAAATAGAATGTGTCCGGCCCTTTTCGCATTCTCCAGTGCATTATGAAACTTTTTAATTTTCGTCGTGGTATTGCGTCAGGACTTCTCCATTTGGTAAGAGTAATATTTTGGGAATGAAATATATGTCCTGGGGGGAACATATTTCTGTTTAATTATGTTATTATTGAAAAATACAAATTTGCTGATATTAAATTTGTAGAATGGATGGAAAAGGGATTTTTCAACTGCGAATAATACGTGTGAACGTTTGCGATGCATTTTGAAGATAATTAATGTAGAAATATTAATTCGGCTGGAAATTAATAATGTCTGAATGATGACGATTGAAGAATTATGGAATTGTTTACAATACTGTTCGACATTTTAAATAATTTGTTATATAGTAGATTTATAAAATTTTGAAATTACGTGTAAACGCTGGTTATTAAAATTCAAATATTCTAGATTCGAGGAAATTTGATAATTCATCAGACGATTTGTGAAAACAATTTGTCGCGTAATATTCTTAATTAAATTACTTGCAAAATGAGCGTCTGACGGTTCATCGCATTTGCAAAGCTTTTTGATTTGCTTTCAGCAATCATGGCTGCTGATTATATTTGATGAATTTCAATATTTTCTCTACTACTTATTTTAATTACACGGAATTCTTTGATTTTCTCGCAAGTCTATGAGCCAAAGAGAATCTGGCTACGGAGCGAAGCTTCTTAATACAATTAAAATGAACAAAATACTGAAAATGTGAATTCTGAAATTCGCCAGTCAAAATCTATGTTTCTAGATCTAATATAATCAGCAGTTACCGGTTAAATTATTTCAAATTGTTATAAACTACGGGCTATAGCAGTGTTATATACAATTCGTAATTTTTTCCACGGATAATTAAACAATAATAATATTTTCTCCATTTATTAGAAGATTATGACACCTCAGAATTATCTTATTCGAAAGACAAATAACTCTTGATATAACAAAGTGCAATCATTTTTATACAACTTCATGCAAGTAATCATTAAACGACATATAACTTCATGGAAGTTTCCGAAGAAACATGTTAAAATAGCACATATCCGAAGACATGAATCTGTTAGATATTTAGTAAATATTGAAATTACAGCGAGCTGGAGAATGTGGTGGGACGATCGCCGATAATACGGAAGTAATAAATAACAGCGAACGCAAACGAACAGAAATTGTAAATTCTTTTATACTCCGTAACCGTCGACTTCAAGGTCCTGTGAGGTAATTCTTCGTAATGAAATAGCAGGAGGAAAGTCACCGAGATGCGTCGCATTTGGTCGGAAAAACCAGAAATGCTGTTAAAAATATGCTACGCATAAATAATTGACGCGGTACTAATTTCATTACCATCCGAATATGAAATAAGAAAAAAATACCATGTGAATGTTTTTTTTCGCATGACTTTAACGGTATTCTATCGGATGAAATTAATTTCAAACGGAATACCTGATGGATTATTATATATCTGATTAAATTCATTTAAATCAGAGCATCCAATGGATTATCATGTGTGCTGAAGTTCTTCATTTCCTCTTTCAAAACCAATTGTCACCGATTAAATTTATGAAACTTCAAACAACTTTTCTTACATTTTTATAGAGGTGCGGGAACGATGTAATTTTTCTTCAAACATATTTTTCGATATCTGTCGGCATTTCCGAAGCGCAAAATTTCAGCATAAAGAAAATCTTGAATTTTATTCAAGAATTATTTCACCCTCTAAAACTGAATTATTACAAGAATAAAAAATAGTTTTATGCTAAGCATGAATTCTACACGAAGTTTTATAATTTTTAAAATTTCTGAGTTCTCAAATAACTCCTTCATAAGACAGGAGAAAGATCTCTCTAATAAAGTCGCACATAATTTTCCGTAAAAAAATACGGCAATAAAAAAGCAGTCGAAATGTTCCATTTCCGATCGGAAAACGATCGGAAAAAATTGAAAAGCCAAAGTACCATCGCAAACATTCAATGAACGAATGATTACCACGATATTAATGGCCGACGCAGTGTGACACATTAAACAATTGCATCGTAAAGCATAAAATTAAGATTAACTCTGTGATATCGCAGTCTGCCGGACGTAATGACGACGAAGCAGACAATTCCCCGGTGTAATAAATCATTTTAATATAAGTGTCATAAATCATCGTGCAAAGATACCCGCGCACCTCTTCCAACTACAATGAAAAATTAATTTTTCTCACTAAAAATTGAACCGCTCTCTGTTTCCCCCATTATCTTGCCATTGGCATTAACGTGGTAGCTTTTTCCGCGTTACAATATCGGGGTAATTAATCAAGTGAGAGAGGCTGCCGTTAGTCATAGAAAAATAAGTGGTTGGTACTTGGGCCTTCGACTGTCCTTCCAGACTTCCGTGGCTTGGTAACGACAGTTCATCAAGTACTATCAGGAGGATCTAATTTCTTTTGGTATCCAATTCTGACCCGGTTTTTCGTGATCCATTATCTCACGGTGGTAAATCAATCGCGACTTGTTTGCAAGTAAAGTGACTTCTTTTGCCACACGGTATCTTGTTGCGATGAAACATGGGTGCGCGTGAAAACCTGCCACGTCGCGGTAACCGCTTGGTCATTTTCTTAGAATTTTTCCTTCTGTTTACTCGCACGAAGTTTAGATGAAAGATTAACGCCATTAAATAATTTCAGGAGAGCACGTTTTCCTGATGGAGCGTTAGTAGACGTATAGGAAGGGAATAACGATTTTTCTATTTCTACACATGTACATGAAGGGCCATTTAATCGAGTATTAATTATTATATGCGAAGTTTAGATGGATAATTAAGGTCGTTAGCACTAGAACTACCGGCGTTAAATCTATCATATTTAAAAATATTAAATAAGTATTTTGAAAAAAGGGGAATTAAGAGGTGGAAAAGATGATCGATTCGGTAATTTATGTTTTATAAGATGCACGTAGAATATCTATTCTATGGCTCTCCTATAATCTTGGAGAATTTTTGGAAAAAATTGTGTACCAGTCATTTTGACTGGTTTGGTGGTTCTAGTGTTAATAATTTTAGGAGACCAAGGTTTCTTGGTGGAGAGATAGAGAAGATCGAGGAAAGGATTAATGATTTTTGAATCTTTGTATCTAGCTGTATAATACAGCAAGTATCAGTTAGTCGAATATTAATTACTTTGCGCAGTTCAAATCGAAGATTAACTAATGTCAATGATTTCCGAAGCACTCCGCTTTTTAGTGGAGTGTTGGTAGAAGGTGAGGAAGGGTGGAAATTGAAGGGAAAAATGTCTGGTATTATAAAGTCGCAAGATTGGCACAGAAATTTCTATTGTATGATTATTATATCGGCTTCAGAATGTCTATGACACTCATGTATTCAAAAATCAAAACTTGTAGGAACATTGTAATTAATCTTCAATATGAGATTTCAAGATCTGTTATCCTATGACCTTAATAGTCAGGTTAATAACCACTTACTGCTGAAAAAAATCGAATTTGATATGTTTACATATTTATACAAGGATTATTTTCTAAAAAGATGTAAATCAGTCCTCCTTAGTATTTTGAAAAGGGACAACAAACATTAAAGAATATTTAACCGCAAATAATTATTATGATCCACTCAATCTAGGTTCCGTTTTCAATTCCTCATCGGCCCATTACTCAAACATTAAATTTCAATTACTCTATACGATGACGGATTTCACGACTATTAGAATTTCGTTAGTCACCACGAATTTGATTATCGACTTTCAATGCGATTTATCAGGACGGAAGAAACAGTGCGAATAATTACACGGTTATCGGATAATCGGAAGTTTAATTAAACGGATATACTGATAATCAAAAGTTTCATCAGCAAGCTTTCGATTGATCGAACTGCCATTATATTATCAGAATCGCACAGCGTTCGATTAATTATTTAAAAAAAAGAAACGAATTCATAATGAACCAAAAATTTTTTCAGTGATGCTTCGGATAACAAATAAATCATGTAGAATTTGCAAGAACGGGCCATGCAGAAAGCGATCGTAAAAAGATAACACCGATTTAAAGAATTCGGTTCATTATATTTCAATGTTTCTATCCCGATTTCTACAAATGATTTCTTTTATCGTTCATGTTATCGTGGACCCGGGTGAAAAATCCAAGAAATTTGTTGTGTTTCACTAACAATAAGTGTCATCAGTGTAAATGTAATAATTTCAAATGATAATAGTAGATGTAAGATACTTCAGATATTATATTCTTGCCATTCGAGTTACTTTGCTTATTGTGGTTGCAACATTTTTGTGCTCACAACTTTATCCTTTAACGGGAATTACAAAATTTCAACGATACAATATTTGATAACATAAATAATTCCACAAGACACCTTATAATCGAAGGACTAAGATTTTCAGCAATACTTTAGATAGTAAATAAATTAGAATACTCAGGAAATCCCAGTAAAGAAAATTGGTTTGAAGTGCTGCATCTATAAGTGATAAAAGATATGCACTAACAAATCCGAAGATCTTGTTGCCCTTATGAATTACTGTCACTGAAAGATTTTTGTAACATTAAAAAACGTCGATTTTTATTATCCCACTTATCTTAGACATACTAAGGCCTTTGTTTTTCTATTCCACCATCGTTTGAAGCCTAAATAATACACTGTTGAAAAAGTTGATTGAATAATCATCCACTAGTAATTACAGTAACAAAGGGATTAACATTTTCTAGAAACCTGCCGCACAGGGAAAACGCTTCAAACGTTCGATGCATTATATCTCGAAGTTGTAACTGTGATTCTTTGAAATGACTCCTTTCATCGTACGTATTAATATAGCGGGAAAATAGATACTGCGGAAACTGAAGAGATTTCGAAAATACAGTTACTCGGGATGGTACGCTGTTCGTAATATTTTCGTAACGATATCTCTTCCATAGCACAGGGATTCGTCTGAAGTTATTCAAAAGAATTGTAATTTGAAGCGACCCAAGGAGACGACGATAATTAAACAGTCGTAACAATCGGAACAGTTCAAGTAATAATTCTTCTACATTCGAATAAGGACAGAAATATTAGCGTGTATTTTTAAAAGTATGGAAATTTCAGGTAGTTGAAAATTATATTAATTGTTAGGATTGAAATGAATTGAAAGGATCTTGTTTCTTTTCTCAATTATTCAATGTAGGGCTGATAAAATAAATTTTCTTTTCATTATTGGAATTTTTATGGTGTCATTATAAAACTCCGGGGATTAATGATCCTTAAAATAACCAATATTAGAAAAATTGTTCTTAATTGTCTATAAAAAAAAACTACGTTTCCTTCTATTTTTTGCACTTAGTAAAGGAGTTCGAGATATAATCAATTTATTATTTCATTTTGTGTCATACTTTTGCGGCATACTATCTGTTGTTTTCATCCCTACTTAATGAGAACTTGAAATTGTCACTGCGGTTGACATTATATTTTAATTCAATTAAAGAGTAACGTTCTTTCAAACTTCAGCCAGTAATTATACATTTCATTGTCTCACTTTAAGAAATCTTCATTTAGAGAATATCAGCTAAATTTTATTTAAAAAAGCGGAGTTTTCCAGTCGAATTGTTACAGCAGGAATTTAAAAAAATGACAGTATTCCACAAACCAGCTCTTTCATCGAAAACTTTTTAATTAATACTAGATTTTAATTGAAAATTGTCATATGTCTATCTTGCGGGCAGACGGTGACATGAGTTCCGAAAATTAAACGTTTAAAATAAAAGCTGAATAGTAGGATAAGAAATATCTATTACAATGAATTGCATTTAACATAAAGTATACGTCACGGTGGGAATGAGTTATACAAACGAGTTAAGTGATTATGTATTCTATGAGGATAATTAGAGACGGCTACACCCGGTGGCCGATGTAAACTAAGGACGAAAGGAACATCGGTCGAAGAGAGTGCGAGCGAAACATTGTAGGCTTCATCGCTCGGCTTAATTAGAACGTATTCTTGCTAAAACCATAACGTTCTTCGACTCGTGCCATTAAGAAGAATGTAATAAACGTAATAACGCGAAAACTACTTACGAACTCACTGGCCGTTTCCACTTCCGTTTCAAGTCTTAAGGAAACATACCTGAAAAAAAGAAAGAAAACGTTATTTTCAAACGTTCTATCTTCATGTAAATGAAAAGAAAACTGTTAATATTCCATGAAAAAAATATAAAAAATTGTGATAGGCAGATCAATTTGTTTATTGTAAGTTTTATGTAGTCTGCATCTGACAGGTTTATTTTCACTTGACGTAGTTTCTTGGTCGATGAAAGTTGATAACATTTCTTTGGAATTGTTTAGTGGATATATTCGCAGTGAAACATGGATTGATAAGAGTGAATTTTTAATTAAATCACCATTTCGTTAACGCAAGTGTTCTTCCAAAGATTACATGTTACAAATTTTTTAAGCAAAAAGTAGTCTTTTACTTTAAACCGTAAGTATTATAACAATAATTTGACCACATAGAAAATTCCTTTAACATCTTCGTTGCAGGAGAATTTCTTTTGTGATGAATCAGAAGGAATTTTAATAAAAGATTACCAATTGTAAACTACTGGAAATACACGAGTGTAAAGCGTCAACAATAGATAAGGGCCAATTACTGTACAGTTAACAGCGTTGACTCGACGCTAAACAAAATCTTGGAAAATCTGTCGCACCGTGTGACGATTCATGGAATAACTTATTATGAATATGCATTCGAGCAAAATTCCACGAGAGTTCGCTAATCTATTCACGACAGTGTGCATTAAGGTAATGCCAACCGAATATTCACGGATATTTCGCAATAAATCCACGATAGTATTCCCCCTTTTCTCGTTGCGATTATTCGAGATACGATTCTCTTCTCCGTTGGATAACATGGAAAAGGAGAGAAACAAAACGTTTTCTCTAGTAAATAAAAAAAAAGTCCTAAGTGTAACATTGAATATTTTAATAAGAAACGATGTTTGTGCTGGTATAATATATTTGAAATAAAACGTGAAAGTGTTTTCACGGAGGTTGAAAACGGTCAAACTACGACCGTGATGGCGATAAAGACGATAACTGTATGTCCAAATAATACTATAGATAATTTATAGGTGCCTGAAAAATTGCGAAATGAATGAGCCAATTTATTGCTCGAAGTCTGTATTTATCAAGTAATATCTACGAATACTAATCATAACCTTTTGTAGTCGGAGATTTTTGAGTTGGTGCTAGCAAAACAATTCTTCTCTTTGCTCCGTTTAAGAATATAGCATCTACATCTAGATCATAGGTTCCCAACTATTTTTGGCCTAACGCCCGCTTTTTCAGAAAAAACATCAATTCCTGTGCTTGAAATCAATAATGTTACCCATAGTTTTCCAACTTTTTTTTGGTCATAGTCTACTTTTTCAAACAGTGATTCGATGGCGCCTCTCTTAGGTGAAGTGTACTATATTATATATTGAAAAATAAGAACAGATTTTTAAATTTGTATTAGTGAGTATATCGGCACAGGATACACAACCGTCCAACGTTTAGTATGCGATGCTCCAATACTCCGAGAGTTAAAAGTCATATAGAACTATTTGTTGAAACATGTGTTGGATGATTTTTAGAATTAATCAAAATTTTCAGCGCATTCTTGTGAGTATTATCCCAGATGGCGGGGGGAGGGGTGATTCTCAATACTCTCTAAATTTGCCTTGGATCAAAAAAGTCACCTTACATTTCAACGACCACCGTCGGGCGGTAGAGCCCCAGTTGGGAACCTCCGATCTAAAGGATCAACTTTGGGACTTGCATCGATGAAACATGTTAAATTTTTTTTAACACATTTTATGCTAACACAACGTGAAAGAATTGCGGACAAACAGCGCGAAAAAGTGCGAGCTCGTTATTAACACTATGCCGTTCGGTGACACCACGTTGGTGTCGTGCGAAAATATGCGGACAAATGCCAGTGACACCACGTTGGTGTCGCGCCAAAATTTTAAGACAGTTGCCTATTATATCGCAAAGGCGTCGCGGCTATCTCACAATCATAAATTGTTGCAAAGTATCGCTTGTATCCTGTACAGGCTTGCAATACGCTACATATCCTCGAAATTTCATGAAAATTGCGAGACAGAATTATAAGTTATTCTGATTAGAAAAACGCGACGTTTTATGACTTCTTGACAAATTCGAAAAGCGCCGGCGCCAAACCAGAGAATCTTTATTTATCGCCCGGACGGCATAATGTTAAAGGGAGCATAATTGACCATTCGGTCATTCACTTGAAACGTCGACACAGCCAGGTGAAAATCGTGGATGTTTTGGCTGAGCGTGAAGAAGAGATCCAGACGAGACAAGAACAAGTTTTTAAAAAAAAATAGTAAGAAGCTAACGAACAGAAAGAGAGAACAGAAGAGCAGCAAGTAGGTGAGACAGCCGAATGGTAAAATGGACCCGAAACGAAGAAGACAAGAGAGAAAAAACAAAGGCAGACCTTGTAGAGAGAACGAGCGAAGTTAATTTCTCGAGCTGAAGTCTTACGCGCAACACCATTCTTGTAAAAACGGGGCCGACATTTTTATACGTATTATTCGCAAGTATCTTTTCTCGCTGAAGTCGGGTGGTGCTCATTGCAGCACTGACGGCTACTGAAAGAGAGAAAGGACGAAGAGGGTAGGCCACTACCGACCACGTAGCCGCGTATAGTTACGGTTTTAATCTTCTTTTCCGGCGCGGTTTATAAACCCTCCGCCACCACGCACAGCGTGTAAATACCTATCTCTCTCTATGCATATACATGCGTGTCCGTAACGTCTACGCTACCATTTGCGAATACGTATCTGCGTGTATTCGCCAGTATTCGCACTTTTGTCGAGGCCATTCTCTTTCATTCTCCACCAGCGCGCCGAATATCGCGTCGCAATAAATATTACTTAGCTGTCTATCTGTGGATTTTACGGGATGAACTGCGAGGTTTATTTATTACCACGAGTTCAATCAGACTGCGCTCTGCAGTTTAGATCGTTGAGATCGTTGCGCCGGTATTTAATCGCTAACCCGAGGAGTGCGATAACGCTTTTACGCGGCTGAGAGTAACCGTTGAGGGATTGTATCTCGTGAGCGGAAAATTTTACTGCTTGGAAGTAAGTTTAACTGTTATTTTTATTTCGGAAGACTGCTTGAAGTTTTAATCCGAAGATCGCTGCTCGTGGATGCTTAGCGATGAAATGAAATGAAATATTAATGAGAATACGAGTGGCAATTTTGAAATTTATAAACAAAAGTCGTTCTTGCAGGAACTTTTCTTTGTTTCTCCCGACGGCGAGAATGTCGGCCTTAAACGGTGCCCTAAAGTTTATTCCATCGATGATCACGTATACAAAATATAGAATGGGTCTCAAGGGCTTGCAACTATAAACTCGTGAGTTAATCTCTCGAGATATTCAACGGTGGGTATTCTGGAATACAAACTTTTCACGCAAAAGTTTGAGTAAGTCGTGAACTGCACTATTGCGTTGAGAAAGAAGGTACAAGATTAATTTAAATCTTTACAGTCTTATGTCAAGGTACATTCGGTATTCTTCTTTTTCTTAGGTTTTTTAATAATATTAATATTCTATTTTAATTTCAACTTGAAAATTTAACAGTAATTTCACGTGTTTGCCAAGATACCACTCAGTAACAGCAGTAATTGTTATTATCGGGTAAACATGAATAATTATTGGGTGAGAATTTCACGAAATTAAATTTACTTAGCTGAGGAAAAATTGGAAAAATATATCGGGCAGCAAAGTGATAATTAATTCAGAGCAGTGATTACCGAAACAAGATAGAATGTCTCCTGTTACTTGTATTCAAGGTATCACAAGATTTTAATAATTATTACATCGATTATAAGAAGCAGCGCTATAATGTCTCTCGAAATTCCTTTGGGGAAAACGGACAATTTCCTTCCGCACTAACTTTGAAAAATACTGTACATAAGCAACGGAGCCACGGGGACATTTCTAGATTAAATTTCTTCTTGCTCTATTCATAATGCAGCGGCGATATTTCTTACATTTTTTTACAAGAAAATTTATTTCTCTCTCCTTACCTTACAACCATGTAGCAAATATTTAGTTGAAAGGAACATATCTTAATAGTGTCACCGTAGATTTGATTAAATTACGTAATTCAAATGAAAATTACGTTCTATCCAAGCAAAAAATACAAGATATATAAATTAAGAATTTGCAGGCATAGTGTATTCTTTGTCAGTTCTTTTTTTTCAATGCCGATTAGAAATTTCAATCAGTCGTAGGAATGGCATTTAAATAAATTGAATTTTAACAATCTAACTACACTCTAATATTATGTATACAAACAAAAACCTTATCAAAAGTGACAACATCTATTCAACAGGTTTGATCCACAGAAAAACAGGGTAACAAATTTTATCTCTGCCATACTCGAAATTCCTGTGAATTCTTCCACGCCGAATAAACGAGAAAATCACTTTCGAAATTGAATAAAAATACACATATCACCGCAGTCGTGCCTCAATATAAATCTGCGCTTATAGTGCCATGTATCTCCCACAGAAATCGCTTTAAAAACGTACCGAAAAAGAACTATACCCATGTCCGATCGAAAACTGCTCATACTACTTGCACCGGTATCAGACAAACCACTGCGACGACGTGCTTGCCGTTTGCTTTCGAAAGCCATAAAATAATTTAACACGTTAACTGCCACGGCACTTTCAAGGATTCCGGTCCCAGAAGCCAATTTAATTTAATGCACTTTGTACAATTGTGCCGATAATTATGAAAGTGGTCTAATTGTAAGTCATATATTTCTTGTTTCGAGATATTTAATGGATTACATTTGAATAAGTTAAAAAATATTTTTATATTATGCAACGTTTTAATATAGAATTTTATTGGTCTTGATTAATGAAAACTTATTATGAATGTGAACTTCATATTTACACTGTTATTCTACGACCTTTGTCGTAGCTGTACAAAATTGATCTGTAAAGAAGCTGCGAGATAACTCGTAGTTGGCGTCCTGGGCAGGTAAATAACCTACGAGTTATCTTGCAGTTGGCAGTCAACGTGTTAAACTACTTTAATCCTGCGTTCATAGCTCGGCTTTTAAAATATTATCAACAAAAGCTGGACAATTCGAGAACACGAAGAATTTTAACAAATCTAAACATCTCTAAAACGCTCAATACTTGGTCGAAACAAGTTAATTCTTAGAATTCTCAGAATTCTGCCCCTGTCGGGAACTTGGTCTTCCAAAGTATGGTTGACCCTCCTCTTTGCTTGAAAACTCTCTCTAACTTGTGGCTAAGAATTTGTGTCCCATAAGGAAAAGATCCTTGGCAAAGGACAGGCTACCTTTCGACTTTTCATTAAATGAATCTCTACCATACTGACACCAGATTAGGACGCAGTAATATCTTCATCTTCATTATAATTATTAATAATAATCGGTGGCACCATTCCGATAGTCAAATTATTTGTTTTGTTGTATACGTTTTCGCCTTCAATTACAATGGTCATTTTGCTTACGATTTACTGTTTCAGATGGCTTCCGAACCACCGAGACTATGATGCGGGGATTTTATAAAACCCGCGCGGATCTAAATATCTAGATTCTTCTAGAGAGATCCAGTGTAAGACAAAAGACAGACGGAAGACGGACGTGGGCTGCACGCGGTCGAGAAGCCGCAGAGAGTTGTCGAACGTCACGTTAGACGGACACGTTGGTAGACGAGTAGAAGAAAAACCATGTAGACGTAATAGACGAGTAGATGTACTAGACGTAATAGACGAGTAGATGTAGTAGACGTAATAGATGAGTAGACGTAGTAGACGCATAGACGAAGAGACGTATAGACGAATAGACGTGCAATTGGACAAATAGACGTATAATATACAGGGTGGTCCACGTAACTTGTGCACCTCGAAGAACTTTTAAAGTATGCGTTGCACGAAAGAATGTTATATACAAAAGTTACATCGTTTAAAAGGGTACACTATGTAGTGTGTTAATTTTTTTATAGGTGGAGGCGTTTCGGAGATTTGAAGGTCAACTTTGTTTCTTTAAATCGAATGATATGTTTTTTTATTTGTCATGAAATAGTACGTTTCAAGACGAGTTCAATGACCTATGACTCAAGTTCATTCAAGGTCAAACTTGCTTGAATATTAAGTAACTATAATTCAAAGTATGTCGTGTTTGGTATCATTTTAATCAGAAAAATCTCACAAATAGGTCATTGAACTCGTCTGAAAACGTGCTATTTCATGGTTAATAAAAAAACATATCATTCCATTTAAAGAAACAAAGTTGACCTTCAAATCTCCGAAACGCTTCCACCTATAAAAAAATTAACACACTACATAGTGTACCCTTTTAAACCATGTAACTTTTGTATATAACATTCTTTCGTGCAACGCATACTTTAAAAGTTATTCGAGGTGCACAAGTTACGTGGCCCACCCTGTATAGACGCATAGATGTACAGACGATTAGACGAGAGTAACAAGTAGACGAATAGACGCGACTAGGCCGACGATTGTATATTTATTAATAATCATAAAAGTGTGTGTACGTGGGTTCAAGTATTTTCCGTAATTTTATATTTCCATTCGTATTTTATATTTTTAATGTGTATTTGTAATAAATATCCTACAATGATATATTTGTGGTATCGATAATCGAGGTATGGCCTCATCGCGACCGCCTAGACTGTTTAGTTTAGGCGGCTGTTTATAAGATACGTGCCGCGGAGGCCCTACGGTCCCTACGTTAAGGAATGCATGTGCGTACGTATGAATGAGTGCATGGATGTATGAGTACGAACGAGTGACTGAGCGGAGCGAATGCTATTTAGTTCTTCATAAGCGATCACACGAGGCAGTCCACTATTTTATTCATTTCTGTATTACCACTTAGTATATAGTTTTAGTTAATAAACTTAGTTTTATTCTATATTTTTAACATCTAATATAACCAAGCCCACATATTATATAATAATATAGAAAAAATTGCCAGAGGTGATAGAGAAGGATTTGAACACGGGCCCACTGATTGCGAGTCCGAACCTTTACCTCCTTACCAAACCTAGTTCCCTATCTGCTATGAGAGTTTCACCTAGGACCTACTGTTTCAGCTGACTTCTGAATTATCGAAGTTATGATATGTTAAGTAATAATTTAAGAAAAATTCCCCATAGGCGACGGAGAATTTGAATTCGTGTCCGCTGATTGTTAGTCCGAGCCTGTACCTCCATACCCACCATAGCCCTCTAAGTGATTTCTCTAACAGAATCACTCGCAGTCGAACGTACAGTTTACCGACAGACGCGGTAGAATGTCCCACGTAGCCTCGCCATAAATGTTCCATGCAGCCGATTGAAAGTGCGACTTCCGCGACGATGTGATTTAAGAAAGATAAAGTGCCGTACCTGTCTCGAATTATGCTAAAGCGAGCAAACCGGGGGATTCCAGTCACGAACAGTATGCATTCGCGGTTCTTAGTAGACGCCGGTAGGGAAACACGAGCGAGAAAGTCCCGTGCTACGAAAATTGAGTTTACGCGAAACTTACTTGGGCATCCCTCCGAGGGATTTCTGAGGTTCTCGCGGGGAGGTGGAACGAGGAAGAAGAAAGCGGGGAGAGGAAACTGCGGGTGAAAGACAGCCCTCGTGGCTAGCTCTAACCGGGGATGAAGAAGGGGGCGACTGAAACTTTCGACCGAAGATCCGCAACCACCTGGTTTTATTTTTCCCCGATGCCCGTCTTCGCGCTCTTATACGATCCGACTTCCGTCTCAGCTGTTTCACCTCCGCGGGGGAAAAAAACGAGGAGAAAAGGAATGAGACAGATCGAGGCATGGTAATTTCATCGGGACGGCGAACTTTCTGGAATACGAGCATTTACTCGCGATCATCGTGATCCTATCTTCCGTTGATACCATCGATTCTAAGACGAAGAGGCTCGATCATTTGCCAGCAAACGATCCCTTTAAACCGGGGATATCTACGAGGGTCTTCCTAAGATCGTATTGGAAATCAGATTCTCGATGGGAGCGTATAATTCTTGGAAAAATATTTCAAACCGACTTTTCCCTGCTTCTATACGTACGTCTTCGGTAATGTAAAAATGTCGGGAGAATGCATTAAAAAAATGTCCTTTGCTCAAAAGTAAGAATAACGGCAGAAGAGATTTGGTAAAGTGTTCTGGATTCGGTCAAATTTTGGAGTGCAAGGATTTTGTACTCTGATTAAACATGAGGATTCTTGCAACGTGAGGTTGTTTTGAATTTGCTTCATCTGATGATACGCGACTCGTATTAATTCATTTTAGTTTGCTTTGAGAAAATATTTAGTTCACGCCATGTGAGCGTCAGAATCGTCAACAACTTCTGCGCTGAGAAATTTTCAAAAATCAAATAAAACCAAAGACTTAACAAACTAGTTTACAATTGATGGTGACTATGTTTTATGACTTTGTTTACGGAGACCACGATTCCCAGCTCGTCCGTTACTTCCTAAGGTACTTTTCTCAAGCGCGGTACAAGGCTCAGGATCTCTAAAAAAAAATAACAAATCTGTGCTTTCAAACCATTTGTCCAATTACCGAGGAGTTACGAAATTATTTCACAATCTTCCATTCGGTCTCCACGATCGTAAAAAATAAAGACAAATGGAAAACTGGAAAGCAAATTAAATAAATGTATTTTTAAAAGAGATCGAAGACTGAAGGAAAAGGATAAAATACGGTGGATTTAAATAAATAATTGAACGATCGAGAACAATTAAGTCCACCCGGCGAAATTGCAGAAACAGCGCTAAAGGGCCAAACAGTTCTCTAAAAAAATTATCAAATCCACTATTTTCAGTTCTACATCGAACTACATTTAACAAAATATAGTCTTTAATCTTCAATAGTCTTAACTTCGACTTCGATATTTGAAAAGGTTTGTGTACGTTCACCTAAATACCTCTTGGAGCTCATAATTACTGTTATCGTCCAATAGAAATAAAACATCCAACGATGGGAAATTTCAAAAAATGTCGACTTCACATGATCAATGAAAGCCTGAAAAAGGAAACAATTCCACAAGCATTAGGATTAAACCTTCCTCGACCATTTCCATATCAA
Source organism: Cerceris ruficornis (assembly GCA_963989415.1). NCBI lineage: Eukaryota > Metazoa > Arthropoda > Insecta > Hymenoptera > Crabronidae > Cerceris > Cerceris ruficornis. The sequence goes on from OZ022517.1 coordinate 41,795,330, forward strand.
ACGATTTCCCAGATTTCCCTGATCACACGATCGAACAAATCTCGATATTCAACCGACGCGACACTTTGAAATTGGAAGTCTAAAAGGGGTTACAATTCCTTCGAGATTATTCGCACTCGGTATCCGGATAGTCGTGAGGTGGTAACCCGGGAATCCAATTATTAATCGCAAAAGGGCGCGACATTGGCTCTCGGTGCACGTATCCCCCGGCGGTTTTGCCGGCATAAAAGATAGGCGCGATTATCATCGCGCATCGCTGCCGCGCGAAGGGCAGGGAGAAAGGGAGGGGTGTCCCTATCTTCGAAATACAACACGATCGTTGACAACGGCCCCTCGCGCGAATAAAAGCAAATCCGGGCAATCCGATCGCAAATTCGTGCACGTACGCGTCGTTGATGGTGGTAATCGAGCGGAATTTGCAATTACAGTGCCTATAATGCAGCTACGTTACAATACCCTGTAACGCATAACGGGGCAGTTATGTTTCCGCGCACGGCAGATCCCGCAGGCGTTTTTGGTACGTTACCTGCGCCATTGTGGCCTATATTATCGGCTATAGTAAGCCCAACGGAAGTTTTGCGCGCGTGCAAGCCTCTCGCGGATAGATTTACTAGAAACGCCGCTCATAATTTATTCCCTTGCTCTTGGTACAACGATATCCCTTGGCCGGCGGATAAAGCGATAACGGTCTGACGAGCTTTATTGCGCGGACTCTCTGTCGTGTTGATACGGTGAAGTGGGTTCCGCAAAGGCAGAAACCTCGTGGAAAACGTTTGACGGTGTTCGACTATGTGAATACTTTTCATTTGAAAGGCCATTATTATTAGCTTCGTTGCTGGACCGTTTCTGTACGATGGTAAAGAGACAAAAAATAGCGGAAAGAAATAAAAAGGAAAAGGAAGCGAAGGAAAAGAAACTGGAGTACCAAGTGCCGGGGGTTGTTTGCACTCTCGATGAATTAAACGTCCCTGTTTAATCTCCCCGAGGAGGAGAAGTCGCTGGCATTGCGAAAGAAAATGGAAGAGAACCGGCGAATCTTTCGCTTGCAATGAAGCACCGTATAGGCGACATTGTTGTGTTATCCTTAATGGGGAAAAATAATACGATGTGCCTGGGTGTACGTTCATCTGTTGCTTTCGCAGGGAAATGAGAAAACCATCTCGTGTTGGACGTTGACGGAATTAAACGGAGACGAGGTGAAATTATAAGAGTTATGAAAGAGACAAGTGACGTACATTTGCCTCGTTTCGCGAAAACTAGACACGTTTGGGACCATTTTAAGATTTATTCAGCTCGGAGAATTTAACGTGCAACTGGTGTCTGCTCCTATATTCTTCTAGTTTCTTTCTCGTCGTTGGTATTACTTAATTAGGATACTTTTTTAAGATCCATTTTATCGTGAAAGAAAGCAAGTAAAAAGCACAACACGATGCCCATTCGCGTGCGATTCAAAGATATTTCGTAGAACGGTGTTTGAAATGTTTCCCGCGCGAGCTCCAAGACGATGCTCACAATCAGCGTTATTCTCTGTTGCAGTTGCTGAACGTATACTCACCATGGTAATTATGTTATTGACAATACACTAATTACGCAATAGAAAATTCGAGACCCGGCTCCTTCCACCCTGCGTATCTCCTTGTTCTCCGTGTCTGCTAGCTCTTTAGACTTAACAGTGTACCGCAGTCACGTACCTTTGTCTCATGAAACAATGAATACTCGCTGGAACATTGTCTTCGTCTCTACTTCTTGTGATAATTGAATACTCGAATATTTCTTCAATACTCCTACAGCGTGCGCCATTCTATCGGCATTTAATATTGCATCGTAGCATGACATTTACAACATCGCAATTTCTTCCTACTCTTCAACTTACAAATTTTTAATTTTTTAACCTTGACAGAGATAAAAATTGTCCTTATCTCTATTCCGTATGGTAATTGAATATTCAAGTATTTCAAATTTATAGAATCATCGTTTCTTGCGGTCTCTTAGACTCTTCTATTTTTTATTACATTTGTACAGTCCCTGGTCATCGAATTAGGACCACTCCAAATTTTCAGCATTTTTCATGTTTTCCGTGAAATTAAAACGCCTGTTCAAATTGTAATGACATAGTTTATTAACTAATAACACAATACACTACTACTGTACATTACACTATGAACGCATGTTAATATCTCGTATTTCCACCCTTTGCCTTGATGACAGCTTGTATCCTTTCCGGCATGCTTTGTATACATTGCTTTATATCTTCGTTATTTTCCCAAATATCTGTAATTTTTGTTTTCAACTCAGATAATGCGGTGCTTGGAGAGTTGTAAACAAGTCTTTTGAGTAGGCTCCAAACATTTTCTATGGCATTCAAGTCGGGAGAATTGTCCACATAATTCTATTATTATCACAACAGTAACAAATCTATAGCTATGTATAGTTTGTTCTCAACGTATTTAGTAATAATTTGAATGACCAAAGACTATTTTCCATATATGATATAACATTATAACCATAAAAGTGAAATTTTTGTACGTGGTCCTAATTCGATGACCATGGACTGTACATACATTGCGATCTACCTACTAGACTTCTATCGCATAAAGTATCTTCTTTGCATCAATATACAACAAATTACAAGCTCCTCCGATAAAAGTATATAGCAACAAATTCGTGTTAACGCTTTCTATCACTGCGATAAATCACCAAAAAAAAATCTACACCCGATTCACCGAGAACCGTTTCGCCCAATTTGTCGTATCCCAGGAAAAGCCTCCCCGTCGTCCTCGACCCTCTGCCCTCCGCGACGAAGAAAAATTTTCCACTCTCCTCTCGAAATCGCCGATATTTGCGGTTCTATTAGCGACCCTTCGCCCTTCTCCTCGCTTCCCCTCCTATCGACCGAATGAAGATTGCACGAGTGCCGTGACGGTTTCCAACAGGATACTCTCTCTCTCTCTCTCTTTCATCCCCCGCTTTACCACCCTTCCGACATCGGAACCTCCAGACGTGGTTCCAACACGGTTCACGAATTCGAACCGAGCGCAGGAAAGGAGGACGGAGGTAGCATCTACTGTAGCAAAATACCATATGCATTATGCATGGGGGCAACTCGGTACTCGTGCCAAGTGTGCCGTCGTGACTGCGTGGCGACTGCATGTAATTTAATTTAACAGCGTCGTAAGGAACCCCGCCACCGAGGACGCTCGTTTGTCTCTCTGGTACACGCGTCTTCCTCTATCGCGTCCAATATTTCGATTTTTCGGACAACCTGCAATTCCTCGTTGATGTTATTTTTCGCAATCTTTTAGAGTTAATTTGTCTTAAACATTTTTGTGTTTTAATATTTAACCCTTTCGCTGCGGGCGTCTTCTCCGGCGCGGTATTCCCGCTGACCGGGCCGCTGCGCCGAAAGTGTGCACGCTGCGCGGGAAAGATCGTCAGCGGTCGCACTTACGCCACGCTGCAACAGAATTGCTTTGACGGCGTTTTTTTAACCAGTTAAGTGTGTTTGACGACTATTTCCGTCATGGAGATGTGGTAGAATTTTGTGTAATGACGGCTATATCCGTCACGCGTAAAATTTTGTTACAATTTGATATTTAAATTGTAATTCTGCCGAAAACTAAATTATATTCGTAAATTTTAATATGTTTAAAATGTTTAGAGGTCAAGACGAAATGAAACAAACAAATGTAAGACTCCGCGCCAGCGAGGCGCCGAGCCGGGCGTTCTCACGCCTGGCTTTCGTCAAGAGGACCTTTCGCTAGCGAGGGAAGAAGACAACCCTCGCCCCTACGGGGCCTTTCGGGGAAAAGAGGCCTTGGAAAGAGAGGCCCACGTCCCTCTCCGAGGAAAGCCTCTGATAGGCTCGCGCAAGGGAGGAAGGAAGTCGTATAAATATACGACTTCCAGGACCCGCCGTAACATTAAGAGTATTGTCGTTGTAGAGTTCGTATGGACGGATCTTTACGAGAGTTACCGTTGTAGAGTCTACATGACCGAATCATTCAGAGTATTAACATTGTAACGAACGTTACCGATATTACTATTGTAGAAGTCGTTCTAACGCCACGCCTCTTCGGACAAATTGTTATACGAGATTGTATACAACTATTGTATTATATTATTAAAAGAGAAATTTATATATATTATATATTTCACTCTTACACAAATAAAAATTATAAATAATTTTAGTTGGATTCATAACTTCCTGAGGGCGAACTCGTAAACAGTGATTATCGCGACACACACTGGTGCGCGCTTTTCAAAGAGATCGCCACACTTAACTGGTTAAAAAAAAATTTCCCTTCTAATGCTACATGTTCAAAGTAAGATATTCGATGCGCAATAACTCCAATCACTCGTCGTATGTACAATTCGTTGCATGTTATGGAGAGGCGACTATAGTCGCCCGTAGTATGTCAGTGGCATCTTATGGAGAGCGACTATACTCGCCCGTAGTAGCGAAAGGGTTAAGTATATATATTTAATAAAGTTAGTCATTTATTTTTATTACACGCGTACAGTTAAGTTTTTAGGCTACGATATTACTAATTAATTTTAAGGGAACCTATTCGGTTTCTTCTAAGACGAGTATCTATATTCTTTGGGGGCTCGTCCGGAATTAAATTAGAGTAGGACTCTATAAGAAGAATATCGGATGTATGTGTAAAGTGTGAATGGCGATATTACAGACGAGGAAATTATGGTTTCGAGGAATGCACCTGGGAGAATGCATAGGAGCGAATGTAATTGAGTGAGATGCGTGATACGACTGTATGGTATAGATGACAAAACTGTAAAGTAGTTATGTAAAGTAGCGTGATAAGCAATTGTAAGAGGCGCCAAGTTAGTATAACGATGCTGGTATCGATTATCGATACATTATGGCGTTGATACTCAACGACGTATCGATAATATTGTTAAGATATCGTTATGATGAATAGGGAGCAGAGATAGGAATAATTGAATTAGAATACAACCCGTAACGAATTTGTGGGTTATTATCGTCACTATTTATTTGCGTTTGAACACAAATAAATAAAACACGGACAACACATAATAAATGACTGTAATACAATTTTTTTACCGTAAAGACATAAATAGGGGTTCCGTATTTTCGGACTATAAGACGCACCGGACAATAAGACGCACTTCATATTTATAAGATGATTGTTAGAAAAAAAAAGTTTAATGTTACTTTCAGATAAAAATTTTTAATATATTGCTACCATAACTCGTACTAGCAATATTTAGTTCGTCTTCACTCTCGGTATAATCACTCGTCTCGTTAACACTAGATTTACGGAAGCCGTCAAATTCACGGGTTCTTACTTGTTTTATAAACATTTTTCAAATTAACAGAGATGCTGTACAATAGGAATTTCACGTGTATTTTATAGTACAATAATTACTTAACGAATTATCATCTTTGGTGCTTGATCCCTCTTTTTCCAAAGTCATTATTTAATTTATTGCAATCTAACAGAATTCAGGCCCTGAAATCTAGTGTTAATGTTACCTTAGGACCATAAGACGCACCCAGAATGTTAAGTCCATTTTTCTATGTAAAAAAGTGCGTCTTATAGTCCGAAAAATACGGTAAGTAGGAAATAAAGGAAAACCTAATAGTTAAAAACTGAGAATTAAAGAGCTAATCGTTTGTCGAAATGAAATTTCAATATCTCTCTCACATATTGATTTTTTTTTTTTTTGTATTTAGTCATGAGAAATCTACGTATATCGTGGTATGCCACAAAAAATATCCACTTGTTTCTCCCTTTGAAAGCGTAACTTTTTATAGAATCCTGATGACAAAGTAAATATCAAATTTGCCAATCTGTAACGGTGCAGCATATTGTCATCTACAAAATAACCAGTCTGGGTTAAATTGAAAGAATTGCAGAGTTCAAGTCAAGCGTGACAGAGGTTCAATTGAATTTCGCGACCAATCAAATATTTCAACGAGTCAAATTCAATCATCGACCGAGCCTGACACTTTAAATATTCCGTACATCAAGTACGTTCAAGTACACGAATAACAGAAACTGAAAACGTCCCCCGAAAATTTTCTACACATATTTTGCACGAATCTTCACATCGTCTTAAATCGTCCGCGAAAGAAGACTCTCCTAAATTGAGCTTAGTGAGAATGAAAAAGTAAAACGTCAATGACACTACGCAATGGAATTTACTAAGGTTATCTAAATCGGCCGTTGAAATTCACCAACCGAGATTCCTGTCAATTAAAAATTGACCCTTCTGTCCCAAAATTGTATCCTGATTTTGGACGTGAAGCTTCCTCAATGATCGATGGGGCAGAAGGAACGTCGAAACGAGGGTGAAGTCGAGGCAGCACGGAGAAAGAGAGATTCGACTTAACCCTTTCGCTACGGAGTGCTTTTCCGCGAGTGTGCTAACATGGTATTGAGCAATCCCGGCGCGAAGCGACTTATTTCGCTACTAGTAGAATGTACCATTTAATGATTTGTGACGTAATATAAATAATTAATTCGAAATTACACTGCATATAACATATAAAAAGTAAACACTTATGGTATATAAAAAATATCCAATTACAAAATATGGTCTAATATTTAATATTGATATAACTTAGTGTGACATTTTGACGGCTGACTATAGTCACCGCTTGTAGCGAAAGGGTTAACGATATGCCGATGTCGGTACCTGCTTCTATTTTGGCTTGCAAACACGGAGAAAATTTTATGGCTGGACGCTGTAACTCTTTCTCCACGCTTCATTTCCCCGAGGATGAGATTTGGGAGAAAGTGCGAGAAATGCCAAACCCGCGGCATTGCGAGAGCTTCTCAAGTAGGATGACCTACAATCGAGGACCTCTGGAGGAACATTTTGAGAAATACATCTAGCTTCAGGTTTTCGAGGAATCTTGTTAACTCTTTTGCTGAGAAAACTTGCCACTCTAGTGGACGGTCATAAATATGTCCTTGGGTGTGAATGATTGTTATCGTCATCTTGAGATTGTAAACTACAGTTTCCCGCCACTGGACCCGTCAATTGGTATAAAAGTATGTATTTCATTCCTCCCCAGGTACTCAACCAAACAGCTAAAAAATGTATATCGTAAAATGTCTGTATTTACAGACATAATGACTGAATTATCTCGACAACAAACACCCTCCGTTCAATTTGCGTCGAAAGACGACGTGCATAATTAAAAGGAAGCATTAGAAGGTGAAAGCGCACCGAATAGAGCCAGAATTTCAAGATTTAGATATCGAGGAAAATTCAGAAGATAATTTATAAGCTAGAACATTATAATTCCTTGGTGTTATTTTTTTATATACTTTTCACTCCAAGGGTTAAAGAGATTGTATTCTGCGGCTGAGTGTCTAGGGGTTGTCGTTATTTACCAGTAGTGAAGATTGACTACCCTAAGTTTCCAAAGTTAAGCTAAACTAAAGTCTTTTTTACATTTTGCGGGAAACTTTTCATCATTCCCCAAAAGTTCAATCTTACAACTATCTACTTCCACAACACCTCGTTCTGCCCCCATCTACACTGTATAGAAACGTCCTATCGACACTGGACTTTTTCCAACCATGCCCTAAAATACTCTCCCTTCGTCTCAACACTTTCGCTGCTTTTCTCTTCTCTCATTCGTGCCCTGGTAATCCATCTTTACGTTGTTATTTATTCCAGGCTATTTTGCCTTCTGCAATTCTCCTAATTATATGTTGATATAAGGTAAATTTTCGAGAATTTTTGTTGCAATTTTTGTAATTTTATAGCGAATAACAGACATGTCATATTTGTTATTTTATAATGAGTAACACGTACATCATTTTTGTAACTACACGCTGAATTACAGGCATGTCATTTTTAAACTGTTAAGATCATATTTTTAACAGGCATAACTGTCAAGGTTATAAGGAAAAAAGAGTACGCGATGGAACTTTTATAAGGAGAATTTATACCGTCAGGTTTGTGATACAGGCGTGAAGACGACTGTCGAACTTTAAATTTTGATGGGTGCTCTTCAACCCCTGAAACGAGGAGATCTCTCGTGAAGTAACTCACGTTTGCGAATGATACTCGGTTAGTTGGAGCATACGGATGCTCCGTAAAGCATACTCGAAAAGTATGCTCGCACGTTCTCGTTTTCGAGAAATTAGCAATTAAAGTAGCATGAGGTGGAGATGGTTTTATGAAGTATACCATGTCACGATAACAATTTTATAATACTACAAAATTTAATATGGCATACAGGGTGAGACTCCTAACTCCTAAGTGATGAGCTAAATAACTCATAAAATATGTACTGTATGGAAAAATGTTTCGGACAAAAGTTGCACGGTTACGAACAGGGCATTCGATAGTAATATTGTTTTTTTGCTGTTTTACTGTTTGATCGAGATCTGCAGATTACATTCAGATTTCTAAATGGATATTGTAATATTATAACACATACCGTCGATATCTAATGCCTAGGATCGTGTTTAACAACATTATCTGTCGTCGTAAGCAACATTGTCCTTCAAGTTATTGCAATTCCGTCGAATAAGCATGCTTTGTAATGCAGGATAATTATTTTGTGAATATCTCAGTAATTATTCGTTTTAGAGTCTACGTAGTATAATGACTTTTTACGTAGAATTCGATGCTTTATCAAAATGTAGAAAAAAAATTTAGGCATTTCATTTAAAAAAACTGAATGTAATCTGCATACATATCTCGGTAAAACAATAAAACCGCAAAGAAACAATGTTGACATTGAATGTCCCCTTCGTAACCGTGCAACTTTTGCCCGAAACATTTTATCGTACAGTACATATTTTATGAGTTTCTTCGCTGATTACGTTCGAAGACTCACCCTATATAATACTAAAATGTAGTTATAAATATATACAGTAAATATAAGTCATACAATTGGGAGACAAAAGATTGTAATTGGAATAAGAATCAAACTTATAATTTTATCAGAATATGGGGAAATATAATGGGACGTCAGGAAAATATGAAAGGCGATGAGCGAACATTATTTTGCGATGCAACATTAACTAAAAAGCAGTACTATAGACTTTCACACAGCTTTTTAAAGATAGTAGAAAAAAACGCACACATGTGCAGAAAAAAGCAACGAAAAGGGATGGACAACATAACACCGGCAGACGGGATTTGGTACACGTTGCCTTGATAAATTGAAAGAGATAGAAGGGAAGACAGTGACTTTAGGGACAGATAATAGATGACCGACTAATATTACGAATATTCCGTTAATTATCTGAGAAATGTTATTTAATATTGTATATCATTTTGCGTTATTTCAGCTCTGAACTGCAAACAGTTTGGTTGCTCGTTGGTAACAAATTCCAAGGTGTTTTGTAATTTAATTTATTAAATTACACGAATGATTTTTCACTCATGTGAAAATCAAATTTGTATTAACCAATGCACACATTAACAATGTATCGATTATTAGTCTCAAAAGTGTAAAAGATTAATGAGTACACATATTTTGCAAAAAATATAAAAATTATGATACGCCACAGTTTATCGGTGATAGTTAAATTTCTCGATAGAAAGTTTGCAATTTAACGATTATGACGCACTACATGTTCGAAATAGAACACGGGAAGTTTAATCAGCGAATACGTCCGAAAAAAGTTTTCATCGACGAAGATACATTGTCCGATTCAGTTTCATTAATGATGTGATTTATTGATCTTCGGTGACATTATTCGACCGAAGCTTAGAAAGACTGTAGAGAAAAATTTACTCGAACGTAATTGTTAATAATTTTGAGAGGGGCATGCGTATTTCTCGGTGGATGCAGATGCTCCTATTCTTTCTCACGCGTTGGTCATTGGTTTAAGTCACGTGCGCTTCAAAAGCATTGGGGCTTTCGCGAGAGTTGACTCTGAAAAATATCCTCTCCTCTCCTCGGGAGAGGAAAATTGCATTACATTTTCACCCCCGCAACAGATACGGGAGAGCGATGGACCACCATCTTGGAAGGGCCGTTTCTACTAATTTCAAGGCCCAAACAAGGCATTTCGTGTCTCCTCCCACAACGGCTTTGTTGGGACTTTTGGCTCCTGCGGAGGAGATATAGTGAGGGACCAGAAACAAGGCACATGAGGGGTAATTTGCTCTGATTCGCCCGCCGGATAGGGACATCCCTCTCCTTCACGCATTTGTTCGTTAATAAATAATTATTTAATATTGATATAATTTATTCGGGAATATTTCGCTTTCTGGATTCTCGGGTTCTAATCATTTTTCACTGATCCCTCTTTCCTCTATATGATACTTTATTAAAAAGAAACGAATATGATATATCGGTATAAGAACATAACTATACTTCGCAAAAATAGAGAAGTACTCTGGCCTATGGTTTGTTCTGATTCGCCTGATCAATAGAGACGTCCCTCGTTCTGGCATTATTTTCGATTCTAACGCACTATTGGCCGAAAGAGCCGGGCATTCGTTGCGTCGTCATGGGAACGACGAAAGGAGTGTTTTGTTTTCGGTTGTCATTCGTTAACCTTAGGTTTCCGGGGCCGACATGGTGGGCATAGGCTGTGCGAGCAACACTCTCCCCTTACCCTATACTCCATACCGCGATACTTCTTTATTTTTGCGAGGTATAGTGAGGGACCAGAAACAAGGCGCTTGAGGGGTAATTTGCTCTGATTCGCCCGACGGATAGAGACGTCCCTCCCCATCACGCATTTTCGATTTTGACGCACTATTGGCAAGAGAGACCCGCACATTCGTTGCGTTGTCATGTGAACGACGAAAGGAGTGTTTTAATTTCGGTTGTCATTCGTCGATCTCAGATTTCCAGGACCGACATGGCGGGGATAGGCGGTGCGAGAGCAATCTCCCCTTCCGTCCCAAGTGTCTTGTTTTTGGTCTCTCACTATATAAGAGCATTGCAATGCCAAAAGCAGGTTAGAGCAGACAGTCGAAAACATACGTTTTGACCCGTTGGACAATCAAGTCGTCGGAATTCCTTTCTTTATCTTGTGGCGAGTGAAAGGGAGAGAGAGAAATAGAAACAGAGAGATATCAGTACGATAGAAGTGCGAATAAAAGCGTGAAAGAAATAGAACTCCAGTCCAAGAAACTTCAGTCAAAATTCTACCAAACGATCGAACTATTTTCACGTTCTCAATGTACAAAACTTATGATCGTTCTAGACGAGATGTTACTGCTTCTTTTACTTTTGAAGTTTTTAGCTTTCACTGCTACGGAAAAATTCAATTGGGTGTCTTATCCTTTACTTTCGTAATCATCGTGTTCATTTTGTCCTTTAACTGAAAGTCATCTAACTTGGAACTACATTTTCCAAATAATGGTATTATATCCACATCATTACTTTGGATCTACAGTTTTAGGTAGATTCGCCTACACCGAGGCTATGAGATATTATACAATAATTTAATACAAATTCCCCATAGATAATACAAATTTGAACTCGTTTCCATTAATTGTTAGTCTGTATTTTTAACTCCGCACCAACCCCATCCCCGAGAAGATACTCGTCGAACAGAACTTTGAAACCTAAAACTCCCTGCCAAAGCAGGCTCAGTAGACACTCTCATGGAGATCGCGGAGAATTAATTCGACTACCGACACTTGGCCCCGATGGTGGCTCGATTGTTATTTCCAGCGTGACAGAGCCTGCTATTATGCCAGCCGGACTCCAATTAAACTCCTTGGACGAATAAACACTCCCGGAAACCCCTCTCGCGACGAATCCCATAGAAAAGCCGCGCGCCGAAGCCGTAATAACTGAGATGCGTTTCTCTTGTTCCGCTACGTTTCCTGGAATTAATCCAAGGTCGAGAAATAACGATAAGTGATGGCATAATCTTCGTGAAAGAGATTCCGAAGTTATTAATAAAGACTTATGCAGGGTGTCCCGTAACTGGTGGTACAACCGAGCACGGGATGATTCTACATGAAAAACTGAATCGAAAATATAGAATAAATTTTTTTGATACAAGGCCTTTGTTTTCGAGAAAAATGAGTTTGAAAATTTGTCTAGTGTGCGTGCAGTAGGCTTACTTGCGGCTCAACGGACTTTCTTCTGAGTTACCTCAACCTTTGTTCGCAAAGGTTTTCGAGGTTTGTATACACCGAATAAATCGAAGGTCGAGGTTACAATGTTAGAATTGCCTCTGAGGAATGCGTTTAATTCATAAATTGCTGGAAGTGCTGTCCACGTTGTTGTAGACACAATTGTGCTCTTCGTATTAAATTCCTTCGAACCTCTTGTAATGTACAATTATTATGTTGCTTAAATGTTCAAACGCTATCAGAATTTTGTGTTGTAATTGTTCGATGCTCGTTATGTCATCACGATGCACAATTTATTTCACCTGACCGCACAAATAAAAATCTATCGGTGAATTTTCAAATTCATTTTTCTCGAAAACAAAGCCCCGTATCAAAAAAATTTATTCTATATTTTCGATCCAGTTTTTCATGTAGAATCATCCCCTGGTCAGTTGTACCACCAGTTACACTCTGTATATAAGTTATGCTTTGAACGCTCTTCGTTAAAGAGATCGTATTCTTCGATCGATTGTCTCGGGTTTATCATTATTTACCAGTAGGAAACTTAAGATACTTCCTCAAGAATTTGGAATTGTTAGAAAATACTCAGGAGGTCCTTCCTGGTAGAATGGTGGGATGAATCTTACCATCCCAACCTGTGGGGTACTTTTATACCTATTTGAGAGTCCAGGATGAGGGTCCTATAGGATGACCTGGTAGGCTTGACGCCAAAACTCAACCAGACAGCTAAAGAAAAAGCTAAAAATTTATTTTCTAAAATGTTTATATTTACGGATATAATAGCTGGATTGCCTACATAACAATTTCCTTTCTTTCAATTTGTAGAAGATGACGTGCAGAATTATGAAGTATCATCACACGATGAAAGTGCATCGAACGTGCGATGCAGAGCCAGAAATTCAAGATTTAGATGATAGTTTAGAAGCCAGAAAATTATAATTCATTGCGTTATTTTTTTATATGCGTACAAAGAATATCCGAATACTATCGTAGCCCGAGTTACTAGTGTGGGCTATATGTATCTTTCTACGTCGGTTTTGAGCTCGTGTAATCAACGCTATGTTAATTCAGTAATCGTAGGGACCTGAAGCGACCATAAATTTATGATAATGAATATCGGTGTCGGGCCAGAAATCACCCAGGCATGGTACTCGATACTTTAGTACTCCGAGGGTTAATGGATACTCGAGGAGCGGTTTTCCTTTGACTCCGAACGTCACTCGGAGAACTGGCCGGGGCCTCTCGTTCCGTCGAGGAAGCATTGTTCGTAAAGTGCCGTGCCGGTTTCCACGATCTTTAATTTTCGTCGCTTATAATAAGCACTCCGGAAGCCAGTTTAAAGGACTTGCTTGTCAGTTTCGGAGAGCCGGCTTTTAATTACCAGCTGGGTCACGTGAAATTTTCACGATTAACGAAATCTACGGTGAATTCTCCTCTCGCCGGAGGTTGACCTAGAATCGGTTAACGTTGCTTTTCGCGTGCGGCAGACGTGGACTTTTACGACGTAGTTTACTTTTTATTTTATTTGCGTTGGATAGAAGAAACGGGGGTGTTTTAGTCGTGTCGGTTTATTTGAATCGAATCCAGCTGTTATTTTAGATTTCAACTTTTAAACTGACTTTGGCAGGAATTTTGTAACAGACCTTTTATATTATTATTTTGTGTTAATTTTTTTTAACACCTTGCTTTTTAATATCGTGTTACCCTCGTGTTATATAAGACGAAAGGAAGGAACCTATGAATTTGAAATATGCAAAGTTTCCAATTTCTTTGTATTTTACAGTTATCGAATTTCCTTTGTAACCTGAACAGAACCATTTTCTGCTTCCAATGATTTCATTGTATTTTCTAAAAAAATCCCTGTGTATATGATCGATTACTCACAGTCGCATTGAGTAATGCGAAGACAATTAGTTAAAGCTCCGTTACCACATAGAATGCAAAATTCCAAAGGTATAAACACACACAAGCTCCGATTGACCTGTCGATAAAAAACCAAACTGTGTTGAGCGGTTATATGCGTCCTCCGTGTCAGAAAGCCAAACTGTGTTGAGCGCTTATATGCGCTCTCCGTGTCACAGAAACAAAATTTCTGAGCACGTATATACGCCCACAGTAGCCAAGGGGTTAAGAACCGAGGGGTGTGAGTCTTAACACTCTATCGACCGCTATTGTTTGAGCATCCTACCTACTTTAAAGGATTGGTTTCGGCTTAGATTGCCTAAAGAAAAGTGCAATCACTTTGAAAATTACAAAAGCCCTTCATCGACTCCTTAACACAATTCCACTGCAATAATAAATAACAAATTAGTGATTGCCGTGGGAACCGATTAATAAACTAAAAGTCTAAAAGCGTTGGTGACAAAAAGCCTATTCATAGGCCACCGGTGGTTAAAAGTGTTAAGATTAAGAATCGTACTGTCATTCCTCTCTTCCTCAATAGAAATTGCCGTATCGTAAACCTTCGCCTGCGCCCACGAGCCACCCCCTGCCGTCATCCACGGGCCTTAGGCCCTACACCAATGGTCGCGCGGTCCCCTCCACCGATCCAAAGAAGCGCGCAGCGATCCCGCCAAAATCTTTCGCGCGCTTTCGGAAATTCCTAGTAAATTATTATTACACGAACATTCTGCCACTTCCGGAGACGCAGGACCCCTATTCCTGGGGCGTAACCGAATGGTGGAAGGGAAGATTCGCTCGCGGAGGACTCTTCCTTTTTTTGGAAGAGTCAGTCGCGTTCGAAGCATCAGACATTATCGACAGTCAAAGCAACACAACGTTTTAATCTTCACCTATCACAATCTGTTAATTTCAAAGTACAACACTCAATCAAGTTTATGTACTAATTTGTTAAGTTTTGTTGTTAGACCATTTTTTTTTTTGTTAACTTGGGTTTCACCTCGGATAATATTACTTGTCTAAATAATAAATATTTTAACACTAGAACTACCGGCGTTAAATCTATTATATTTCAATATATTAAATAAGTACTTTGAGAAAAGAGGAATAAGAGGCAGGAAAGATGGTCAATTCGGTCATTTATGTTTTTTGAGTAGGGCGTAGAATATTTCTCCTATATCTCTTATAAACTTTGAGAATTTTTTTATAAAATTGTGTACCAGTCATTTTGACTGGTTTGGTAGTTCTAGTGTTAAAAACCAGTCGCGATTTATTAATTTAAGACGCGACGTACCGCGAGAGCCATCGACTCACGGTACAAATTCGTCCAAAGAAAATTCCCGTGTTCGGTCGTGCTATAATTAGTGGAAGTCCCTTTACAATTGTAGAATCAACGTATCGAGGTTACTTGATGATTCCCATTTATCCAAGGCGAATTGGTTTGACAGACATTGTCAATTCCGTTGCCAACAGCTGCACGTAGAGAGACTTCCTCTGTGAATATGGTGCGTTTACTCTGTGGGGAGTTATACGGCAACGTAGGAGTGCCAGAGCTCGAAGCAAGAGAATTTGTAATCAGTATCATCCAACGGTGCTAAATAATTTCCAACATTGCTCTACGTTTTCGACTTCCTGCGCGCCTTTGGAGGCCTACCAAATTGATAGTTCTAACGAAGGATAATAATATGGTAAGTAATACTGGAGATAATTTAGAGGTAACAGTTTAACCTCCTTGGAAGGATGAAGACACACGGGAGTTGAACGTGAGTCACAGGCGTGGCTGAGCTCGTAAAATGAGCGTGCAAATATTGAATTTAAATTTCCTGTTTTTGGGGTTGAGCACATGTTTAATTATATTGAAATATTTGGTATATTTACAACGTAAAAATTTGAAGTCATTTTTGAAGGTTCCTTAAAATTTATTAGCCAATAGGGACCGGTGAATATCGATGGGAAATTCACAGATAAATCGATTGCCGTACTCAAAATTTATATACCTCCAATTAAAAATAATAATATTGGCTATTAATTTTTACCATAAGTCGACGTACAAAAAAATAATTTACACCATATCATGCTCTTCTTCGAGCCAAACATGTTTTGTTAAAATATCCGTTTCAAAGCCTTAACCCCAAATAAGATATTCTATCCGCTCCCGTCAGACCGAACATCTTATACAAATATCCAAAACTTGCAGAAGCCCCAACCAAGTCGAGTACCTATTTACAAATAATCCGGCATCAACAAAATATGGAACAACGTAACGGACATTATCTCGGACAACTATCGTGGCGCAACATCAATAAGATCGCTATCAAGCCGGATGTTCCGCGATACAATGGAATCCCCGTCTCTTTCAAAGGCCGAGCACAGCAGACGAGGAGAACGGAAATCTTAAGAAGTTAATTGTGAAACGTCGAAATACCAAAGAGAAGCGCGACACCATGGTTTCCTATTTACCAGCGACAGAGAAAGGACAAAAGCATCAGGAAGCGGAAGAAAAGAACGGACAGATTTATAACTCCGAGAAAACACTTCGCCCACGGCAATCGGAAACGACACCAGGCTGTTAGAAGAGCAAAAGGAGGAATATGTTCGTAGGATGTTACTCTTACGGATTTTCGAGGGTGGTTTCGTTGTACCAGAACTCCACGAAACTTCACCATAGCGTGCAAAACTTGCGCTACCAGCAAACTCGCGTCTAACAACGAACACATCACTGTTCTACGCTTCTAACCGGTAATGTAGAATAATTAGAAATTCATGAAATTACAAGAAGAGTCGATTTCTATATCGAATGTCTATTGGGAGTATCGATAGCAGACGCGCGTGAATTACGAAAAGAACCCGAGAAAACGAGGCTGAGTTGAAGGGGTAATAAACCTTCTTTTTTCAATTATAAACTTTGGTGGAGGGTAAAAGAATTTTAGCGTAAGTAAAGTCTGCGAGACAAGGCCGCGAAGTGGGAATGAGAACTGGAAGAGGAAAAAGAACTGCTAAAAAAAGGAGGGGAAACGAGGGAGAGGAGGTTGTATAGACATCGCGAAGGAAGAACGTTGAGAGGAGGTATAGAGAGAAAAGTTTCGTTGGCCGTGGTTGAAAGCGAAACGACGAGGTAGGAACGGAGGCTAAACAACCCTACCAGAAGAGTCGTCGGGGGTGTAGACGAGGGTTGAGAAGTAACGGAGATCTCTGTCGGATAAGGAGGAAAAAACAACAGGAACGCGAAAAGGAGGAAGAAGCTGAAGAAGCTGCAGAACCGGAGCGACACGAGAGAGAGAGAGAGAGAGAGAGAGTTCTTTTAGCATACCTTCGCAAACTCGTTTTTCGCGTAACCCTCGCCACGCTGCACACGAGGTCAGGGTATGCGAATTCTGTTCCACGCAATGTTACACCGGCCTGTGTTACGCCAGACTTAAAACTTGGCATGTGTGAGAGCGAGAAAGAGAGAGAGAGAGAGAGAGAGAGAGAAGTAGCGCTTCACGATTTTCTTTTATTAAGAAACTGCCGGCGCCTTCGTTGCAGCGATTTAGAGTCCCTTCTTTTCCACCCTTAGCCGAGCTATAGAGACTCAGGAGGTTTTTTCTCCGCTCTTCGTGCTGGTTCCCACTCTCGGCTGTTTTTCCTTCTCTTTCTTCCGAGCGAAAAAAAACCTTAATCATGCCCGGAAAGCCACGAAACAGGGTGTACATAACACGCCCGACATTATGACGAATCGCCGGGCGTATGCTGCACAAGATCCGCGACAGCGAAATAGTCGTCGTCGACGACGACGTCATTTCCCTCGTTTTTGCCGAGGTGTTGTAGATGTACGTTAAACCATGCGATAGAAATCTCAGAACGAAGCGAGGAAGAAACAGAGAAAATGAGAGGGACAGACTTATACGAATTGAAACACCGTGTAATTGAACGCACAGGTACGCTGACATTACACCGCGACAGTAAAATGTTTCGCCAAGCGCTTCTCGTGTCCTGAGGAAGATCTGCGGATGTAAAAAACGTAAGCGGATGAAAGGAAAAAAAGAAGGTAGTTTTGTAAAGAAAATGAAAGACGTAATTCATCCGCGTGTCGTTGATTTTAATTCGAACGCTCGCCACTTTCTTATATTATCATCACCGAAGAGATTATTTCTTCTTCTTCAAAATAAACTATTTCCTTGATGTTCCGCATAAATTTCGTAATGCATAGTACGATAGAATTCGTCCTATTATATCAACGTTTGTCAATATTTAGGATGTACCGTTTCAGAATTGTCCGACACAAATTCAAAACTCATTCGTTCATTGTCGCTCGTTAATAACAACAATCCTATTAAGTGTATTATCGGTAAAAGCCGGTTTTAGGCTGAACTAGAACCATACAACCGATAGGTTGCCGTTGAAATTAATTTCGCTTAGGCAATTGCAGCTCGCAAAATCGGATTTTCCTAGCGACAAGTACAAAACTGAATCTCCTTTTCTAACAATGATTTGAACGCACAATTCATAAAACAATTCGTCATAACGTTGTCGCGGCAGTTGAGGGAACAGATGAGAAAATTATGCATTATCATTTTCATTTGAAGAAGTACTACACATCGCCGTACGTGTACCATTGTAGAGCCTACGTTACGTGAATTTCCATTATCAGAACGTTCTACCATGCAAATGTTCTTTTGTCGAGACAACCTATTCACTTGTGCATGTTGAATCGCATTTCCAGGTCCATTTATGCATCAAAGAAACCCAGTAGTTAGATTTTACATATTTTTCAGTGTAAATGTAAAGGTGATTCGAATGTCAACATTTTTCCTACTTGCAGATTGTTTTATATTAGGGGTACCGGAAAGTAATGTCGTTTCTTTACATTAAATCCAAACAAATAAACTTGTAACAACTTCTTATTTTTAATGATTGATGTAATCACCCTCGTTATCGAGAACCTCTTGTCAATTAGTGTGTACATTTTCAATGCCGGATCGATAAAAATCAATTGGTTTTTGAGCAAAGTATCTGGAGAAACGACATCACTTTCCGGTCCTCCTAATAATTAATGTATTGATTGCCATGTTGGTTATCAATGATCAACACCATTGCTATATTATATCTGATCAAAGATGACATCATTTCTGGTATTTTGAGAACTGCCTTACTTAAATGAATTTTTTTGAAACACCGAGATTAAAAATTTCTGTACTATTATTTTAAAACCTACGGCGGGTCGTAGTTTTGCCGCCAGTGTGTTAAAGGATTGAGTTAAACATACTTTAGCAAAAATAACTTCATTATAAGGGCCGAATCTTCATTGGAACAAAAGTAAAAACAAAAACAACAAATGGAGGCTATGGTGGAGTTGGAAGCACTGACTTCCAAATAGTGCACCAAATTTCAAACACTTGCTATCTTTGGAAGTTTTTTCTTAACTTATTGTATAAAATATTGTAACCCCGATTGTCGAGAACTCTCCTAAAGCTTTAGATTTAGATTAAAAAATAGAGAAAACAGAAATGGACAAAAATGTATATCATAAAACGAAAAATAAATTTAAAACATGTGTTGTACCATTGCCCTGATTACCGATCCAAATATAGAAAACGAAAAATATTTTCGAAATGATTATATGAATTACTTACAAGGGAACTACCCGAGGTGTCCGCCTCCGATTTTAATGAAACTTTGTAGATTTATTAAGTACGTGAAAATAATCGATACCTATTGAATATCGATCTGCACGGCCTACGGATTGTATAATAAAACAAAAAAATTTTGCGTTTGTTTTTTTACAAAAACAATAATATTCTACAGTTCAAGGGGAGCATTTGATGCATAATACATTTTTTCCATTGTCACTCGTTTATCAGATATAGTAACGTAAAGTGCCAAAACCGGTAAAAGAAAAGGGTTAATTTCACGACTCCAGAGTAAATTACGGAAAAACACAAAAACATGTAACATTTATTTTTATTGCTCTATCATTTAAAAAAAGTTTGGTTAAAATCGCATCGCAAACTTTAAAGATATAACGAAAAACTTGACAGTTTTTAATAAAAAATTAAGAAAAAGTCGTCAAATAAAATTTTAAATTCCATAGGCGTTTAGTACACAAAAAAGCAAATATTTCGTACATTTATCGTAAATCTCTATTATTAACCGTTTTGAAGTTATAAGCGAAAGAAGAAAAAATGTCGAAACTTTGAAGGGTGGTTTCACCCCCTAAACGTGCGACTTAGCCGATATAAAAAAATAGGTATCGATTATTTTCACGTGCTTAACAAATCTGCAAAGTTTCATTAAAATCGGAGGCGGACACCTCGGGTAGTTCCCTTGTTAGATATAAGACTGAATTAATTGTTCAAAATGTACAGAGGTAAAATACATAGCCGTTTGAGTCATTAACCGCTGATTGCGGTCGACGCTCGGACATAGTGAATGATGGAGACAGTCAGCTATAGTCTATGTGTAGTAGTAAATCTAAATATCGTCAGCTGTCCTCCTCACGTATAGCGGTAAATCTTAGTTACCGAAGGGTGTTCCAAAGCCCCCATAATTATAAACTTCTCAAAGCTGGTTTTGGTCACAAGTTTGCGAATGTCATTCGATAACACTGCGAAATTTGAATATTTCTAAAAACTGCTCACTAACCTTACACATTTCTTTTAATAATACCCAGAAACCATAATTTTCATAAGTAATACTTATCAAACTTTCGAACTTAAACTTCTCAATTAATAGACATTAACACAATCGATCACAACTGAAGCATTTCAAACCATAAAATGCCAAGAAATGAGATCGTTGTAATAAGTAAAATGTTCATTAAAAAAAATTGCCCGGTACTTTATCATATTTGATTAAATTTAATCGAGCATTAACACTTAGCTGGCACTATCTGTATTAACTATATGAATATTAATATGGCATTGACTCCCGCAGTGCGAACTAAGGGTTAATATCGTTAATTATGTTTAATTTAATTCTGTCCAATTTGTATCGGCAACTAAATTAACCTTTAGCTGCCACTGTGCATATTAACCGTACGAACATCAATAAAAAATTGACTTCAAAGTGTCAGCAAAGGGTTACGACAAAAGGCGACATTATAATAGAAGCTGATAACTCCGTTGTCAGGTAAATCCTGTGTAGTTTATATTTTTTTATATTGTAAAACATAATTTTAAAATTGATACGCTTCTTTTTTTAATGACAAAGCACGGCTTTCATTTTTCCACAGGTGTGTACTCGCACCGTGTAAATAATTCTGGAGTAAGTGGTAGCTCATAGTAAAAAGTACTTGGAGTGCAAAGGTTAACCCAAAATGAAGGACATCTCTTAAAATAAAAAAGTAAAAGGCGGCGCGCTCGAAACCACGTCATCGGCGAAACTCAAACGGCAATCGTTATATCTCTATCAACGATCACTTGCCAAGATTCTCTATTAATTGTAATAGTAGTCCCACTATATTTAGTCTGCACGCCGAGAAATATCTCACGGGCGGTTCACGAGGCGTTAACGAGGTGCTTCTCTTTACTCTGCCGATACCTTCGTCATTTTTGAGATACTCGATTTTCCAGAGCACGAAGCCTTTACCGAAGGTGGCAAGTTTCTATACCGTGGGTTATCAATCCACCAACGTCGTGTACACGTTATATATATTTCGTTCTTCCGGGTAGTAAGTGATCGATCCGTATTGTCGTTGTCCTCGTTGTTGTTGCCATCGTTGCAGTTAACGTCAACGTCAGCGATGTCGAGCTCGTACTCACGGTTGTCTATCTTATTTGTTCGGCACGTACATGCTACGATGCAGAAACAATGAAGTACAAATTCATACGTACCATCCCGATGCATCGGTGTGTCGAATATTTTCGGTAAAATACTGCTTTTACGTTGAATTAAAATTACTCGTGCACAGCGGTGCAGTATAAAAAAAGAGAGGAGAATCTCCGACATCCATGTTTTCAGTTATTTCGGTTAGAATTCTTTTGTTATTTTTATATTATGGAGTGTATGTTTGCTTCTTTAATTTATTACGCAATGATATCTGGCTCGTTATAGCGTTGGATTTTTAATAGAGGTTAAAAGGGGAATTTTATAAACCGCCGTGACCGTTGATGTTAAATTTGTAAATTGGAAAATGCAATATACGATATTTATTTCAAACTGATGGAATACAGGTTATATATTCCGATGTACATACATTCTCGAATGTACCAGTTTCTTATGGCCCGTTGGGTCTGGTGAATACGCTGTTCCACAGAGCTGAATAAGAATTGAACTTTCTGTGGCTTTCTCACCTTTTACATTAAAAAACATCACGTAAAAATTATGATTATAAAAATTAATGTATTTACTGATTTGCAGCCCAGTGCAAGCTAATTAACGAAAAATTACGGAATATATCAACTGCAATATACATTTAAATTAAATAGCACCTGGTGGAAAATATTGTTACAACATTAAATAAAAATGTGGATATTTCCATGTTTAAAAAAAATGCGATCTTTAATTTTACAAAGTACTGTTTTCTACGTTTTTTAAAACAGTTTTGAAACACTCCGCTAGTAACATTCTAAATTGCCTAGTTCGTATACTTAAGAATAATAAATATGAAACACAATATTTTCATAATGCAATAAAATAAATATATGTGATTGGCTATTGCACAGTAAAATTTGTATAACTAAAATTCTACTTCATAATTTAACGCCCTAAATTTAATAGTTCTATTCGAAGCCAGAACTGTAATTTACGCCAAGCGATTGACATGGCTCTATTTCTATTCGAATTGCATGGTTCATCGATAGTTGCCCTCTCAAACGTTTATAACATCGTCAATCATGTAATACAATGTAAATTTATATACATATTGCAACTGCAGAACAAAATAAACACACTTGTTCCGCTATTATAAATCAATAAAGTATGTTATCATTTGTTATCGTGAAACATGAAAATCATGAAGGGTTTCAATGAAACCCATTACAGCTACTTGTGGTTACTGTATCGCCACAGGATCAGACTCCAGAGCAGGGGTAGTCAACCTTTTTATACCTACCACCCATTTTTGTATCTTTGTTGGTAGTAAAATTTTCTTCCTGCCCACCGATTCTGCAGTAACTTAATTTAGCGTAATTGAAAAGTATTCGTAATTTCAGAGTGAAGGTTTAGTAAAAATATGTAGTTAAATTTATCTTTTTATTTAAAGGAGAAATAAACTTGACACGAGTGATGGCCGCTAGTCAAAGAAAGAAAATAACTTCGGCATCGGACAAAATCCCTACCGCCCATCATAAAAGGTTGAATCACCCTCTACGGGGCGATAGAGACCAGGTTGACTACCACTGCTCTAAAGGGTGAAGGAATTATTGTATAGTGCGACACAATTAACTTGGCGTCTGAGCGGTGGAGCCACTCGATTTCAACCGCCTATTTGCGCCATTTTGTTTCTGGGATCCTCAAGCTCAGCCTCCTAAAGTAAACAGTCCGCATAGTCGTAACATTGTCGTATTTTTACTTGTCTGGCTGGTGAATGGGACATGGCTATAGTGAGGGACCAGAAACAAGGCACTTGGGACGGAAGGGGAGATTGCTGTCGCACCGCCTATCCCCGCCATGTCGGCTTTGGAAACCTGAGATCGATGAATGACAACCGAAAATAAAACACTCCTTTCGTCGTTCACATGACGACGCAACGAATGTGCGGGTCTCTCTTGCCAATAGCGCGTTAAAATGGAAAATGCGTGAGGGAGAGGGATTTCCCTATTCGTCGGGCGAATCAGAGCAATTTACCCCTCAGATGCCAAGTAAATTTTCCACCAGAATATAGTGAGGGACCAGAAACAAGGCACTTGGGACGGAAGGGGAGATTGCTGTCGCACCGCCTATCCCCGCCATGTCGGCCCTAGAAACCGGAGATCGATGAATGACAACCGAAAATAAAACACTCCTTTCGTCGTTCACATGACGACGCAACGAATGTGCGGGTCTTTCTTGCCAATAGCGCGTCAAAATGGAAAATGCGTGAGGGAGAGGGATTTCCCTATTCGTCGGGCGAATCAGAGCAAATTACCCCTCACGTGCCTTGTTTTTGGTCCCTCACTATATCCCCTCCACAAGGGGGGATCCCCCTTGGCGAAACGCGACGATCGACGAGGGAGCAGTGTAACATGATGCAACTCGAATCTGATAAGAATGTGACAAATCCAATTCAAGGATAAAAATTATACCGGTGTTTATCCAGCTTTTACTATAGTGATATTCTAAATCTTGTGCATACGCCAATGTCTCACAGTCGCCGCCCAAAATTCTGTTCTCTCCCTTGCTCCATCCGCAGCTTTCTCTTTCTTCGTCTTTTAGTTCGCATTTTTTCCACAAGCCAACTTAGTTGTGTCGCACTATAGAAAGAACAGTGCTTCTGTAGCAAAGTGATGTTAGTGTACGCGATCTGTTTTGATGCGTGTTGAGATATAAAAATAAATTCGCAAAACAACCAGATGTAACTGTAACACCTTGTCAATTTAAAGTTACAAGAGAAATACTTATCTAAAAATAAGTTACTGCCTTGTTCTTTCCGATTGTTAGTTCTTCGAGTCTCAAGTTTGTATGGTTTTTTGGTTTATTATTAGCATTCACTCGTTTCGCAAAAGTTTTATACAGAGATGCATTGACCGAGAAAAAATTCTCCCCACTTTTTATCTCATTCTTTTTATCACCAGTTCCACGCGTGTATCTGAAAGAGGCCTCATGCAGCCAATTAGAAAAGCAATTTCCTCTGACGGTCCAATTCACCAAATTACATTCCGTACTTTTCATAACCTCTAATTAGGCTTTTCCGAGACTCGTGACAGACCTCCTTGAGCCCTCAATTCATGGAAATACCAATTTTGTGAGCCCTCAAACATTGCATTCGGTTCGACTTTCTGGCAGAACACTGCTCTTGTAAACGTAAAACCCTGGGCTTTCCATCCATGCAGCAAATACAGTTATGTTTAGTGCAAAGTACATCAGGTTTTCTTTCATTATTAATAACCGCCGGGTATATGAACTGTTTCGTTTCAGAAAATGAGACATCCCATTTTTCGTTTATGCGACTGTTGGTGCTCAGCCCACCTTTCCTACTATAGCTTGCCAAATAACGAATTTGTTAGGAATTAGTTTTCCAACAGCTGAGATTTGTAGCATCAAAAGTTTCTTCATTTACATCGGTACATTTGAAAGTCGCAAAAAAAGTTTAACCTGTCTATGAATCTTTCTCTTTCAAAAAACCTATCCTCTAGGAAAAACCTATTACTTTTCAACGAGAAACTACGAAAAAGTGAACAGTCTAAGATAGTATCACCCTCTGGCACTGATTAGCTTATTACGTTGTTGGAATTATACTTGAAATATTTTCATTCATCAAAGAAAATACATTTATAGTTTAGTCATCCCAATCCTTTCAACTTCTTTGTACATAACTTCGCTTTCAACCGCTCACTTGTAGATTTATTATTCAAATTACATCCAACATGTATAGCCCTTACTACCAACAAACTATAGCAACTTCACTAGCAATTATTCAAGCTGTCTCTCAACCAGCCACTCTAAGAATACGGCTACTTTAACAATTGAGTTCATCGTTCCCTAAGGGTTAAAGACACTGAAAATACCCCGCCGATAATGCATCGAATCCTCACTCAAGTATATCCCCTTTAAAAAAAATTGAAAAAAACAACTTGATAACACATCTTATGTACACTTAAAAAATATCCAAACGTACCCCAATTAGACTTACAGATTACAATAGGCCTCTCCCTTTTACTACATTCCGTAGTTTCCCGCTACGTTCAACGCAAGTGGGACACTACCGTCATAGTTGGCTCGGTCGGCTAATAATGATAATTGCAGGGGAAGCGAATCTACGAAGCCGCGCGACATCATTTACGTGGTCGTTGAGCGGTACGATTGTTTCGAAAACGTTACCAGACGTAAAAGGAAGCCAGTGAGACAAAAGAAAATCCGTCTGAATGTGGATTACGTTGCGCATATACGCGTCTCACGTTCCTCAATTCCAGTCGTAAGCACGCGGCGGGTTGGTATTGTGTATGCGCGTGCCGGTCAATTCCGAAGACCGGTGTCAGACAATAACGAGGACACCTTGAGGAATGATCGATACGCGCAGCTAGAGGATACATCGGCATACCGTTAACCCCGCGTGCCTGTGGCACCGGGAATCAATGCATGCTACCAACTCTGCTAAACCACCCTGCGAAACGCGTTTCATTGAAAAACCGGCCGATATCGCTCGAAGGTATTGTAATTTAAGTGTTTAGAAGGATTATTGAGGAATTTTAATAATATTCGGTGTAAAGTGGTGTGTTGCTTTTTTCGGCTTTAACTCGTTCGCTACCAACCATCACACACATGTGACACAGTGGTTTCTTACCACAGCCCAACGTCACATATATGTGACAGACGTTTTTGGACAATTTTCTAAGGCATGTTTAAACATGTTGTGTATTGAGCAAAATTGTTAAGTTCTAAAATGGTAAAATGTATGAAGACTGAAATAACGAGTTAGATCAATCTAGATTAATCTAGATTAATCTAGAATTTTTTCCGGGAATACTTATTTCTACTTAAATTGCTACTACTTAATGCTTTGTAACGTAATATTATCAGTAAGCAACGTATCAATAATTCTATTTTAATTTTCAACGTGAAGATAAATACTCTCAATGGAAACGATGGTTATTTAAATAACATGATGTTTAATTATTATTCGTTCGAAATGGGATTACAAGGGTTTTAACCCGCGATTCTGAATTTTTGCCAATAAAACCCTGTGACCTGTTTCTAATATTTTACAATGCATGAATATTTAATTGGTAGATTAAATATACCTATCTTTTTTTCAATACGTATGTGTTTATTTGTTAATTCTTTGTATCGGAATTTGCATACTGTCGATTGCTAAATAATTTGAACTTTTTCATTTTGATATTTTTATTTTATGTTTCCATTTCGTTATATAATGTTGCAAGCGGTTTATAAATAGTTCGGATTTTTTTTTAATTTGCCGAGTTCTACCATTAAGATATAACACTGACAAGATTACTTTTGCAAAATAAAAATATTTCTCCACTAAAGCTTTTTGTACAAGCGCATGCTCTGATACATTCTCTGATTTTGCTGCTATATTCATTGTTTACTTTGCCGCTTGAGTTGTAAAACAAACATTTTTATTTTATTTCCACGAAAATTTCGTATCGTTACCATTTTCAATACTGAAAACAATTCGAGCTGACTGCTTTCCGTTTCTTCTTACACCGATAGTATTACAAAAAACGTCAATAATAAAAAAAAAACTATCACTTTTCACCTGTTAAATCACAATTTCCATAGATTTTATACAATCCTTTTTCCTCTCGGATAGAAACATTTCAAATCTTCCGTCACTTGAATCATCGTGAAAAATGAGGGAAAAATAATCCCTCAAAATTATTACACATTTATTCAATTCAAAATCGTTTCCTTCCCATAACTGCATTTCTTCGCGCTCACGTTGCAACATCGCTTCGGAATCTCCCTTTCAAAAACTTCCAAATACCACTCCATCGAGCGAGCATTCCCGTGCCAACTTGCACCATTCCCATCCGAATTTTTCACTTATCCCAACCTCATTTCTCATCATTACCCGCATCGCTTAATTACCAAAATTCACATCGCGTACACTTTACCTTCGAACCTGCCAAATATACAATTACCCAAATCAGCCGTCTCTTTCTGCAAGCCGGGAAAACTAGACGGCAAATTGGCACACACTTCGGAGCTCCTATATCTCTCCGTCAATTCGTGAATCATGAATTTCCACGAGGCTATACTCACACGAGTTCATTTCGCAACGTAAGCGATACTCCGTTATTCAAATGCGGCCGACGTCTCGTTTACTCGGCTACGATAATACCACCGCTGTATCCCCCACTTACGATTCGTATTGTATCAAGATTATAACAACGCGTAGGAAAACAGTCCTCCATGCAATAAGGCCAACATGAGAGGGTGACGGAGAGATCTTCGCGAGCCATTCTAATTGTAATTCCGAATATTCAGCGTGGACCAAGCTTCGGCAATGAGGCTCTCAGTCGTTGGCGAATTTGATCCTCACCTCTGCAAACCGTAGTTTAGCTGGGTGGAGAAAGACGTAGAGCAAGAGAGGGTCGGTCAGTGAGAGAAACAGTGAGAGAGGGAGATTTATCTTCTAAAGGGGACTAAGTCTTCTAGGACTCGAGGCAAGCATACTCAAAATAATTCATACCACCTGATGAGAATGGTATTTTGTAGGATAAGATGGTCTTATGGGGCTATTTTGGATTGTAAATTCATATTTTCCGATTCGGAAGGTGATATTGTTGTCTTAGAATAAGGTCTTCTGTAATATCTGTACGAACGTCTGGTTTGCGAATGGACGTGAGGATTATTGTATTCTATAGATCATGAATTCTTTGAACTGCACTCGTGTATTTATTGAATTATAACCGACGAAGTTTGAGAGTCTTCTTCTTTATATAATCTCTCACTAATCTCCGTGTAATTCCCAACAGAACACTCAATCCACATGCAAGGTTTGTGTCAGGATATCCGCTTACATCTACTAGATTTGTGAAACATTATACACTTCTGAAATTCCTACGCCTTCGTCTATGGAAACTTACGTCATTTTGAAAGCACAAGTTTTTCCATTTAGAATTTTCCATGCTACTTCGCCTCTACATTTTTCTTCCATGAATTAATTGTAATCTTCAATGTCTATAATTTTTAAACACTAGAATACTAATGTCTTCTGCTATACAAACATAAAAAAACCAAAAACGGTGTCACGCTAAAATTTTAAGACGGTTGCCTATTATATCGCAAAGGCGTCGCGGCTATCTCACAATCACAAATTGTTGCAAAGTATCGCTTGTATCCTGTATAGCCTGCAATACGCTACATATCCTCAAAATTTTATGAAAATTGTGGGACAGAATTATAACTTATTGTGATTAGTAAAACGCGACGTTTTATGATTTCTCGACAAATTCGAAACCAAAGAACCTTGATTTATCGCGCGGGCGGCATAGTGTTAATTTTAATGTCAGAATTTGATGTTAGTCAACGTATTAATTTACTTTGATTTTACAGAAACTCACTAGGAGCAGGTGTAAGTAGGAGATAAATGACGTCAGAGACAAAAGAGTGGCGAGACGAAAGAAATCACGGAGTTGCAGAAGTCTCACGAAACGTTCGAAAAGTGGCACCATGGAAAGCAACTGTAGACGTTTACCAGCATACGAGTGACTCCATTGTTTCTGACTTCTCACAGCGTTCACCCGCATCGGACGAAGTTAGACTGCGGCTCACGTAGATTTTAAACTACCTCATCGACCCACTGAATTTTTCAGAGGACAGCGGACATGAAGACACGCGGTGAAAATAATACAATCTCAAAGCGGCTCGTGTGGCCGTAAACGCCGTAAACGCCATGAACGGGTTAACGCGCCGGGTAGAACTGTAGATTTATGCTTCCTAAATCCACCCAGAAAAATCGGGAAAACTTGGATCACTGCGTCTTCCCTTTTACCATTGTACAAGTACGAAGTGTATAAATTTCAGAAGCGGTATCGACTCTTTCGTGGGTGCTGTCTCTTTAAGGGCTCCGTTGTCGTAAATTTCGAGTGCATCGAACGGTGCTACGATGCGGTTGCAATTTTCTTGACATTTGAAAAGGATCGGCACTGGTGTAATTTTTAGATATATATTGCAGTTATTCCTGGTTATTTAATATATTAATTACATACACGTGTTGTGTCGATGTTTTGAGGTATTTGAGAACTAAGAATTTCTTCATTTTAATCGCACTAATCGGTTAACACTAGAACTACCAAACCAGTCAAAATGACTGGTACACAGTTTTATAAAAAAATTCTCAAAGTTTCTAAGAAAGGCATAGGAGAAATATTCTATGTCCAACTCAAGAAACATAAATGACCGATTTGATCATCTTTTCTGCCTCTTGATTCCTCTTTTCTCAAAGTACTTACTTAATATATTTAAATATAATAGATTTAACGCCGGTAGTTCTAGTGTTAATATACGTAACCGATTCTATTACGCAAACAGTGTCCTATTTCTTGCTCTTTGACCCATTAGATCTGCAGTTTTAGCTCACTTTTTTCCAGCTCTGCGCAGAACATACGAATTGCAAACACTTCGTCGTAACGAGTCACGTTGCACGCGATATCGAAATGTCGTTTTGTTACATTAAAATCAAACAAATAAAATTGTGAAAAGTTTTTATTTTTAATGAATGATGTAACCACCGTCGTTATCAACAACCATTTGTCATCTGGTGTGCAAATTTTCAATGGCGGATCGATAAACATCAATTGGTTTCTGAGCAAAGTATACGGGAAAACGACATTACTTTCCGGTCCCCCTAATATTTCCGCTTCTCGTAAACTCTAAACCCTCGAGGAAGTTAACATGGTAATTAAAACTGAAAATATTAAACGAAAACACAAATACACGAAGCATCTAAACATCTCGCATACAGAACCTCTGCACGTCCTCCTGGCGTGGAGAGTCCTGACGGGTTATTAGAAGGGAATAACTCGTACGAAGTAGCTAACGAGTTTAAGTTGCCTTTAGGAAACTCCATAATTAATAGAACGTGCCACGTAAGCGCACAAGGTGCTTTCCGTCATGTTTGAATTCACACTTAAACCTCGGCCCAGTTCAGGGCCACCTCGCGTCTCCAGTTCGCATTCTATCAAGAAAGAAACAGACCAAGGGGGAGGAAAGAGAGAAGGTTGAAGTTCATCGGCGAACGGGACAGCCGGAGCCATCTCTCTCGTCGCAAGACGGAAACTAGTCGCGGTTGCCGGAGGGATCGAGGCAAAGGGCGTTGAAATTTCTGGCAACTATCGCCAAGGAAAATTTGGCGATTCGATTGCTGGAGAAAGGAAGCGAGCAGAGAGTGGCTTGGTATAAAGACGGAGAACCGGTGCCAGGGGGCTGCCAGTACGGGACTGTGCAAAGTATACGGCTGAGTCGTGGGACGCTGAGGTATACAGTGTCGAATAAAATATGTATATACGTCTCTAATGTACCGAGGCTTAGGTAGGCATGTGCCAGCAGCCAGCAGCGAAGTTTCGAGCCGCCTTACGGGGGCGCGAGTTTCAGCAACGCGGGAAAGAGTAAAGAAGAGGGGCGAAAGCACGCTCGTCGAGTTTCCAACTCTTAACTAGAAGAGGCCTGCGATCGACCGTTCGCGAAAAGCAGTTCCGTAGCGCAAAACTCGCTAGACCGGAAGCATCGATCGTGGAGGATCCCATCGCATCGCATCCCCGTCGTTCCGCGCGAGAAAAACGTTTTGCAAGGCTGCAACGGCATTTCTCTCTCTCTCCCTCTCCCTGTATCTATCTATCTATCTATTCATCTAGCTACCTAGTTATCTGGGCTGGGAGGTTCGAGCGTTAGAAAGTTTTAGATGAACCCCACTCGCATACACGCGAGGATGTTCGACCGTGGAAGGAGCTGACGAAGAATGCGCCCGACGTCTTGCTAACTTAGGATGCTGGAAGAATCGCGAAATCTCGACTTCGGGATTTAAACGTCAGCCGGAGGGGGAAATTTCGGAAATACGTGTCGGGGATACGTGCGTTTGAGATGGTTTAGAGTTGAAGTTTCTAAGTTTTTGACGAGACGCCTGCCTTGCGTGGTGAATCGTAATTGTTCACGTTGGTTAGCGAGGCATTTAAGGATAAATGTAATTACCTTGTTTGGCGGATCGGTTCTGTTTGCGTGTCGAAGGAGCTGGAAATCTTTCTTAACTCTTTGCCGTGGAATGAAATTCGTATAATCCTTGTTAGAGCGGATAAGTGGATTATGTACTTGTGGCGAGGTATAAACTACATCTATTTTATTATAGTTTCAATACATAATAACAAGGAATTATGCTGAACTATGTAATAAAGTATCGAGCAAGAAACTATTTAATTTAATAGCCACACTGAATCAACGATGTCATGCTGTGCTGTTCTGATTATTATTATTACACATTTTTTGAAATATGTACTCATTTTCACAATTACATTCCAACTATCCTTTGATCATTCTCCGTCGTTTCCTTCCTCTTCATACTTTTATACCCAGTTTCATTTTTTCGTCACGTTATCAATAAACATACAAATTTTACTGCAATCTAAATTATCCTCAAACTCGCAATCCCAAGAAGAATCAATTACGGCCAAGAAATCGTCAATAGAATTATTTCAATTTTTCAAAAAAAAATTCAAAATCGCAGGACCCCAACATTCAAACAACTTAGGTATCTTAACGCATTATTGACCGGAGACGTCATATGATGTTTTTCGATAATCGAACCCAATGGACTGAGTATTATACATTTTAATTGTGGTTATCGTTCAATTATCGTTTGTTTCCATTATATTTTCAATTGTTTTCGGAATGGTGTGCGCATGCACTTTCAACAACAATTTTAACGTTAAATATATTTTTTAGAAACTCTCAATTTGTGGAAACACGTAGTAAGTTGAAGTAGCACGAAAGTTTGTCATTTATTACGTTATTCGCGCGCATTTTATCGATGATTATTGTAAAATTGTTAAAAAGGGCGCATCGTGTATTTTTCAATAAACAAGAAATTCCCGCTAAAGTCTGTGAGGAAAATTTACCTGACCGTCCAACCGACGTCTGTGCTAGCGATTCAGAAGAAGATTCATAGTTTTTCAGAATACAGTTCTCATTCAGACGCCTTCCCGTCCATACAGGTGCCTGCTACACGACTTAACACACTCTTAAAATTTTTTATAAAATAAAAAATTATAATAATAATAATTTTAATAATAATAATTATATAAATTATTATTATTTTTTAGGTCACGGGCATCAGTTTCCACAAAAAAAAAACGGTCAACAATGTGTTAATACCAGCTAGAAGTTAACACGTTCGCGGACGTGAATGCTATAACACCCATTTTCATCGTAATGTAGAATGACATGAATGCTATAGCATTCGTGCAATGCCAAATGTTAAAGCCAATTATAACTCATTTAATTTTATGTAACCTTAATTTTTTGTAATTATTATGCAGTTTAAAGTGATGGCCAAGTGATTCATTGATTATTTCCATACTATTTTGTTTTTTCTCTGCCTAGTTACAAGTGTAAGTTAGAAGTGCAATACTTGACTGACTATTTTTGTAGCTCACTGAAATTTCTACTGTCCGCGAACGTGTTAACATGTAAAATGAATCTGTTTGATAACAAAGAAATTTATATCTCACTGCCGAATTAGCAGAAATAGCGGTTTCTCTCGAAGCATTCCGTAAAACGATCCTTCCAGTCATCATGTGCATTCTTTCGCAATGACTTTGGCCCGAGCGGCGTTCTCAACGACCACCCCATTTTGTGTCAGTCAGAGAGAGAGTCGACCCTCGTTTTCCTGTCTTCCAGAATGGCTCGACATGCCAAGGCAGACCGCAGTCTCCACCGCGATTCAATTACCCACTCTGTGGCGGCACTTATATTTCTTGCTGGGGAGCAAAGCGGTGACACACGTTCCGGGTGGCGCGAAACAGTGGGTCAGTACTTTTCCTGGACGAAAGCTATTTCCGGTGGAAATATCTCTTTTCCTCTCTCCGTCTTCTTCACTCCTTCTATCTGTCTCTCTATCGATAGATCTGCCTTTCTATCCATTTATCCATCTATCTTTTTTTCCATCTGTCTTTTCCTTACGATCTCCCAGTTCCCCAGCTGCTGGGTGTCTCAATCTCTCAAGTCCTCAGTTACTCTGTCTTTCTGCCTTCACGTCCTCCTACCTTTCCTTTTGTTTCTCAGTTTCTACGGTTCACTGCCCTCTAATAACTCAATCTCCTATTTTCTCTGACTGTCTGATGCTTCGACTCTCTTATACGTTGATCTGTATTCCTGTCTCCGATTTTTTCTATTTTTCCACCTGTCTTCCAGTTCCACTGGCATATCGTTCTCCAATCCATCGGCCTTCCAAATTTTGAATTTCTATCTGTCAGTCGCGTAGTTTCTTCTTCTTTCTACCTCGATTCGTCAACTACTCTTCTTTGCGTCTATTTAACTTTGTCCTTCTAAATTCGTAAAGTTCGTGAAAAAAAAACATTGCAGAAAAAATGGCACGAGTGCTGCGAACACTGGTAGCAGTGTATCCATTAAGCTAAATATTTTTAGGAAGGAAAATAGAAGGCCGTGTCAGCTAATTAACGTAGGCGATAGTTTTTCTCTGATCGCCGGGCATCTATTTTGCATTCAACACACGTCGAACGTAGCCCACGACATTTTTTTGCGATGTCTTCCTTTCGGTTTCATTTCTTCCTTTGCTTTGTTCCTATCGGTACTGTTTGTGCTTCGATCGATCGTATTTTCGATGTTTTTCTGATAACCGAGTGCCCGCGCAAAGAGAAAGTCGGTAGAAACGAGCCGACAAATATGCACCGAATGTAAATCACGTAAAATTTTAAAACGAGCTTTTGAACGTGAAAAGTTACACTCGAATTACAGGAGCTTCAGAACTTTCGCTGTCGAGTCTCGTAGAAAGGTCTTCTCGTTTTTCTTCGCAAGTAATCATGTAAATTTAAGGAGATCCGAACGAGAGGCTACTTTCCTATACATTTCACGTAAATTAAAATTCGATGCACCCCGTAATTCCGTGCTCGTCTGAATGAAGATCGCCCTAATATCTTTGACTGACTCTCGCTTCATTCACCACAGCTTTCAATTATGAAATATGTCCACTTCTATTTAAAAATTCGTTTCTTCTTGAAAAATTATTTTTTCTACCTTTTACTACGTAACTCGACACGTGAGCAATCGATGATTGATTAGCGATTTACAGAAATTTTAACTTGCCATTTAAATAAAACTCATGGAAAAACCATGTTGCAAAAAAAATTGTTGAAATTCTCGCGGGACCGTTGCGTCGCTAAATCACGATTCCCTTCCATCGACAAGATATCTCGACGAGAAGTGAAAAACCCACTGAAATAGCTTCGTACGTTACGGACACTTCCGTCGATTCGCGGAAATCGCCCGAAATTGTTCTCAACTGATAGCAAACACGAGCTACGTTCCTCGCAATCTTGCCGCGTTTCCTTCGGCTTACGCTCTTACCACAAATTTATCGTCTCTCCACACACGAAGCGTCAACGTAAATCGCGTTTCAATGACCCCAAAATAAACTTGGAAACGGTAGAGGAGGTAACAGCAGACCGGTATCCACTGCACCGATGCCATAATTTAACGCTAACCAATACCGCTAACCAAGTAGAAGCTCAGAATTGCCTTACAAAGATACCATGTCCCAACTTCCTGGAGCATTCACCACAATTTTTTTCCCTTCCTTCCATTAAGCACGCGTTATTTTAATCTCTCCCCACGAATTTATTATCCCTTCCCTTAGCTTCCTCCTTCGGCTCCATTGAGCGTCAACCGTGTAGAAAATTTGCGAATAAACTTGGAATTTGCAACTGCCACCTCGTCGTCCGGAGACCAGTTTGCGTTTGCCATTTTACGCGGCACTTTCTTTCCCGCTGAGAACGTCAGTAGAGGAAAAATTCTCGCTGGGTAATTTACATCGAAATCGCACCTCCCTCTGTGCCTGTATCTCGGAACAGTTAGGGGTGTGCTAGCTCGTTGAGAATAATCGTAATGGCCAAGAGCATCGGTACCAACAGCATGTTCACCATATGCACCTGCCGAATTAAAGGGCGCACTTTCGCGAAAAGTTTCGCCCAGGGAATGATGACAGCCATTATAACCTCAGCGAGAGGTAACGTTCTTCTTTCTTTTCCCTCTCTTTTTCTCTATTCCCTTCTCGTCTGTCGTCTCTCCCTGCCCGTTTTCAAGCTCGTGCTTCTTGCATGCAATTTTCCCCGTCCGCCGGAATTTCACGGAGGTTGCGAGGGTAATATGCTTTTTTTTTCTTCTTTTTTTTTTTTGAGGAATAAGAAGAGAAAAATGGAGAAAAGAACACAAGGCAAGGGGTCGTTGGAAATAGAAGTATACGATAATTACGGCTGGCAGGTGCGTACCAACCGGGGCTCGAGTATCATTTCGCGGACTCGGTTAGTGCGTGTGGATGCACTTTCATAATCGCTCCTGTCCTCCTTCCATGAATTAAGGCATGCTTATTACCTACGTTTTCATTCTGTTGTTGCCTTTTTCGGGGATTGCAGGAGGACCCTTTGCGAGACGGTTGTGACAATGCAGCTGCGTTTTAATGGCTAAAAATGCTGTTAGAGACGTGGAACATGGAATGTTTGTGGCGGGATTTTTGTTTAATCATGAGGGGCTACAAGTGAGTTCGATTACGTTTAATTCAAAGTTGGAAAGTACAATAAATTTAATATATTTGTTTCTTTCGGGCAAATTTTTAAATACTTTGGAGAAATTTTAACTTTGCCGACTACAAGTGAATTTGATTACGTTCAATTCAAAGTTGGAAAGTACAATAAATTTAATATATTTGTCTCTTTCGGGCAAATTTTTAAATACTTTGGAGAAATTTTAACTTTGCCGACTACAAGTGAATTTGATTACGTTCAATTCAAAGTTGGAAAGTACAATAAATTTAATATATTTGTCTCTTTCGGGCAAATTTTTAAATACTTTGGAGAAATTTTAACTTTGTCGACTACAAGTGAATTCGATTACGTTCAATTCAAAGTTGGAAAGTACAATAAATTTAATATATTTGTCTCTTTCGGGCAAATTTTTAAATACTTTGGAGAAATTTTAACTTTGCCGACTACAAGTGAATTTGATTACGTTCAATTCAAAGTTGGAAAGTACAATAAATTTAATATATTTGTCTCTTTCGGGCAAATTTTTAAATACTTTGGAGAAATTTTAACTTTGTCGACTACAAGTGAATTCGATTATGTTTAATTCAAAGTTGGAAAGTACAATAAATTTAATATATTTGTCTCTTTCGGGCATATTTGTAAATACTTTTGAGAAATTTTAACTCTGTCGAAAAGAGGTTTACGAGATTTTGAAGTTTATGGAAACGAAAACAACTTAAATTGGGCGAGGAAAGTCGTGAATTTATTTCGTCACAATTTTTTGAGAAGAAATAGTTACACTATCATACTGAGTAGAGTACTCAAATGCTTATTATTTTGTATATTTGATAAATACTGCTGAAACTTTACAATTTTACCGGGTAATTTGAATAAAGCACTCCGAAAATTTCAGTAATTATGAAATCTTGCCATCAGACTTCGGACCTTTCTACACGAACAGAAAACTTTAAATGACAAAGCTGCACAAAATGTATAGCTTACAAAAGAATATACAAACTATCCAAAGTGTGGTACTCGTTATATTTAACGAATAAGAAAAATCTTTTCTTAACTTTCGCTTTCTAAGTTGAATTCATGATAATTAAACTTTGCAGAAGTATTTGCAGTCTACTTGCTACCCCTGTATGTCCACATGGTTGCGACCTTTTTTAATTGGGTTCTACAGTACCAAAAAGTTTAATAATTTCTCCTATTTTATAATTGCAATTTCCATGCGAACAATTTTTTCCTTTCACTTATTGTTTCAAAGACACTTCAATCCACCAATTAACCCATTTGCACCATAGCTCTAAATACGACAGAAGACCCGCAGTACCGTGCATTTCCGCGCGCAGCAGTTTAACATTGTACAGGACGGAATATTCCGCGGCTGGTGGATAGAAGATGATCGTCATCCGCGGAATATTCCGCTTACGGAGACCTCTGGGTTATGACAAGTCAGGACGTATAAATTAATCACCTACGTCGACGACTTTCGCTTAACCCTTTGCGTACGGAGACCTTTTTGAATATTGAGAAATAAGCACTCCTTTGGCGATCAAAAACCACCTTTTTATCAGAAAGTCCGAGTGTTAATGTGTAAAAGTTATAATTTACTATTCGCGTAATCATATTGCAACGATTATATTACAATTTGTTAACTCTAACCGCGTATACTCGCATCGATAAAGTATAACCAGAAATTTTCTCAGACCATATATATGCGTCCGTAGTACTCAAAGGGTTAATGCATGTATGAGTTTATCATTCCCAAAAGGGTTAAGGATATTTGAGTTGACGATAAACTCCTTTCTGTAAAATGGCGAGCCTAGCTCGTCATTGGTGTTTCATGTTTCATGCACA
This sequence comes from Cerceris ruficornis, assembly GCA_963989415.1. Classification (NCBI taxonomy): domain Eukaryota; kingdom Metazoa; phylum Arthropoda; class Insecta; order Hymenoptera; family Crabronidae; genus Cerceris; species Cerceris ruficornis. The sequence continues at coordinate 41,833,483 of OZ022517.1, forward strand.
ATGACGACCTACACTCGTCATGCGACTAAAGTTGCTGTTGAATATGATAATTAATTTAGTTTAAAATTTCTAGTGTACTGAAATTGACAACACTTTTGTTACTCGTGGAAATATCACAGATCAATATCACATATTGTTTACCGTTAGAATTTCTTGGTACGAGTCACGGATAAATTGTTGTTAGTCTGTAAGATTGCATTCTTGTAAACGTTTATTGTGAACATCGGTCAACATATATTTTTGCTAAAAGAAGAACGTGTTGTAAACAATGCAGGATTCCTTTGCACTTACCAAAGTGTTTTGAAAAGTACCACACGCTTGAAGACTATTAACTCTATACCTTAAGAAGGTTTTGCTTTAATTTTTTCTTAATTATACCGCTTTTGATATTATTTAACAATATGTAAAAATATATATTAATTAAAAGTACGTAAGAATTATAAAATGAAACATTTTTTTTTAAAATAAAAATTAAATGGTTATTTCATGCAAAATGTACATTATTAGATCGTACCGGAAGGGGTTAAGAGAGTGTGTGCCAGAGGAAGGTGAAGGAGCGGTGACTAGCGGGGAAGCATGACTTTAAATCCGACAAAGGGTCAGTACAGATTGGTGCCAAAGAATCAGCGTAGATTCTTGACAGTCGATGCAGATTTAAAACAGGACAACGGTAGGATAAGTTCAAAGGTTATCAAGAAATTTCAACAACTTAACAGTAAAACTACCGACGTTATATCTACTAAAATTTTGATATGCTGAATAAGTACTTTGGAAAAAGAGAAATCAAGAGGTGAAAAAGATGATTGATTAACTAACTTAGGTTTTACACGATAGAAGTGGAATCTTTACTTCATGGCTGGTCTATCAATTTAGGGAATTTTTAGAAAAAATTGTGAACCGGTCATTTTCACCGGCTTGGTAGGTTTAGTGTCAATAAAACAAAGTTGTACTGACGGTAGAATAAGGTGTTCCGCGAGACAGTTTTACAGGTTTTTCGTTTTGTATATTTTTCGGTTTTAAATGCTATGATTATTTCGCTTAGGGCATACTATATTAGGTGAGATCCAAAACATCGAGCCTATGATACACATATCACAAAGGAAAATCTTCTCAGAAGTAACGGGTGCTTTTAACTCGAGCCTACTAATTGGGAACCCAAACCTTCGCCTCGTTATCCATCATAGTTCGAGTTTTATAAATTTTTTTAATTATTTTCATAAATTTGCACAATTCAGTCTTATAATTATTGAGATACTGCAAATATCAATGGTACGTTACGCCATTTGTTAAATTAAAACGATAATATAGATTTAATAAATGACTGTACAAGTTTAGCGCCTCTAGTTGAACTCTAAGTAGATGAAGATGAAGGAAGCGTACCGTACATTTATAAGCGAAGGATGTTTCCCTGTGTTTGTTCATTAAACGTCGGTCTCGCTGCAGGTAAAAAAACACTTTCCTTAGATTAGAGTATCAGAGGCAGCAACGTTATAATAAACGTCCACGAGACAATTTTAGCGTAGATAGCACGGAGGAGATACAAGTATACGGTTCAAGAAAAAAATTAATTAATAGAGTGTGATGTATTACTTCGTTAACAGTTTTTTCTCCATGAAATAACAGCACCTAGAGCATACGAGAATTCCAAAGGAAAGAAACTTTGAAACTCTTGATATCTTATTGCATGAGAGCAAGAAATACTCCAGGTAACATTTCGTGTAAAAAATTCGAGACATTTACCCGAAGTGGAAGTAAATCATTGTTATTTCATTGTTAAATACTGAAATCGACGAAACATTAAATCACATGCAACTAAAATTTAACTGTAAATTACAATCGCTTGATGTTCAGTGCAGTATATTATTGGTTGTGCCTGAGATGCACACTTCGAGTACAACGCCTTTTGGCAGTGCTTCAAGTGCAAAGGGTTAAAATATAAGCGGACCACTAGAGAACACTATTTAGGCGTACAGTAAAACCTCAGTAAATGCACAGATTTGGGGGGCAAAGCAGTGCTCTTATCGTGTACCGGTGTCGAATCTGTGTTTACATTAGGAATCGAGCAAAGCGCGAGCTTAGAAAAAGACAGACAGTGGAAGAGACAGAGAGGGCAAGCAAACAAAGTGAGCTGCTCGAAAGTATCGGCGAGGCATTGCTAATGCAACAATAAACTTGTTTATTTATTAATTTTTCCAAATGTAACTTTTCCGAATGCATTTTTGAGATTCTGCTGATTAAAACGATACCAAACACGATATAGTTTGAATTATGTAAATAGTAAATAAATTTATTAAATATTAAGTAAATATAATTCAAACTATATCGTGTTTGGTATCATTTTAATCAGAATACTCTCACTAATACGTTAGCAAAGGTTTCAAAAAAAATAAATCGAACATGAAAACGGCCGACCCTCCAATGAGTTTGCCTCACCGATAATTCGGTTAGTATCATGTTACATTGCTCCCTCGTCGACAGTCGAGGGTCACCAAGGGGGATCCCCCTATGTGGAGGGGATAGTCATGATGCATTTATCGAGGGAAACTCATGATGCCTTTATCGAGGATTTACTGTAGTTAGTTTTAAGTTATTTTTCTTGATGCACGACGGCACGAGAGTAGACCAAGAGTCGCGAATTGGCGGTATAAGCGGACACGTGTCCCTGTACAACCAGTGTTCTTAAGGTAGTTGTCGTGCAATGGGCATAGTGTCAGAAAATTCTAAATTTTAGAATACTCATTGAGGACATTATAATACAATTATCCTTAAAATTTTAAATCGATTGACCTCCTCTAATTCGAGATAAACTTAATTAAAGTTCGGATCATTAGCATGGAGAGTATATGCGCTATGTAGTGGTTCTACCACTTTATTAATTCTAATAAAAAAACTAACAGTCAGAAACTTTCAAAAAACTAACAATTCATAAATGTTTTTGTTCTGAATTAGACAAAAAAACAACAAATATATTGACCTTCCCGTTATTGAGTTATAATAATGCAAAAATTCAAAATCGTGGAAAAAAGCACACGCGGGCAAATCGAACAGAAACAACTTAGCAACGCTGTACTGTACATACATTGAGTCTGTATACACTGAAGCGCTGTATCCAGTAAACAAGCCCAGTATGTCCAACTGTGTGGCATAAACGACGTTGCCAAATTGCGAGACGTGAAAATGTTTCATAGTGTTTGTGTATACATATATATGAGATTTGTATGTGTATGTTGTCACGGGTACAGTATTGAAACAAAGGTGATCGTTCATATCGCTACTCGCTCCTATACTCTTACCACGCACATGATCCAAAAACTATTGACGATATTGTACCACGACAACGTCCTTAAGAGTGTGGATTTTAGTCTGAACCCCTTCCGTCACTGTTTTACGCGTTTCCAACATAAGGTGATCATCGAAACGCAAGGAGAACGTAGCACGCGATTCGTTCCACCCGTTTTTCTCCCCTTAACATACAAGCTTGGACCTCGTTTACGACTGATGCCACGAAAAACGAGGGACATTCCGTTGCCTCGGTTCGGGGCACGTTGCTCGTTAAGCTGCTAATTCGTATCCTTACGCCCTTGTGCCTCTAAACCGGCGAAACACGATGTCTAAGGGGAAGAGTTTAGGCACCATGATTTTTTGACTTTTCGAGATAGGTTTGAATAGCTTCGAAAAGTTAGCTGGCCTTATTTGTCAAAATATAAAATGTTTTGAGAGAACGTTGTATTTTGAGAGGAAGTGGTGAATTCGGCTGGCAGTGAAGTTCAGCATATTGTTAGTTTGCAAGTTTTCTAAAGTAGTAATATTATTTTATGTGGTAGGATATATTTGTTGAAAATTTTAGGTCGATGTTGACTAACATTAAGAGTCTAATTGAATATTAAATAAGGCAAGAAAGTCAATCAAATCTGAAGCTCCATTGTGCGTATAATTAATGGTAAAAGTAAATTTATTTGCGTATTTATCTATGTAAGTCTAGTTGATTTTTTATTAATTGTTTGCTCACAGATTTTTGACTTGATGAGTAACTTTAGCTTACGGTGGTAGGATATTAAGGTATTAAGAATTTCTGACGTAAAAAAAAAGACAGCAGAACTTATTCTTAGCAGGCTGCAGTACGTCAATAACCGTTAGTTTAATCGAATATTAATAAGGTAAGAGAGCCGATGGAATGTGAAGCTTATTCGTGTGTATAATAAAAGGTAAAAATAAAAATGTTTACGTATATAGTTGTATAAGCGCAGTGACATTTAACTTTCGAATACTTTCAAAAATTGGAAATGTCAGATCATTGAACAATAAAAAAAAGAAAAGGCCAATCGAAAAGTAGTTGAAGCAATGGCAAAGGCTCAACATGTCCCGCTTTCCACCCATCGTTACATCCTTCAGGTTGATGGACCTTTTAAGTCTTTCCGTTTAGATATCCTCTTTTATTTATATTATATATTTTTTGATTGTATTATTATAATTCCTTTTTTTAAATTCTCCCAAGAGGTATATACCTTTTCCTCTTTTTTAACGAAATCATTTGTTCCCTTTTTCTCGGTATATCCACGGGCAATGGAAATTTACAACGTGGTACATTTTTACGAAAGAAATCAGCAAGAAAACATACATTTCAATTTTACGTGTTCGGGTATGATTTCATCTTTGCAATTTCGAACAATGCATTGTATAAGATATTTTTTATTCCATTCTATTCCATTTCGTAACTTGCCCATCACGCGGACGTACAATACAAGGTTCGCGGTGACTTTTTTCTTGGTAAAAATTTTTCCAATTAATCAACGAGAACTTCTACATCATGGAACTTATTAATAATCATCTCAGACCGACATTTAATCACGATGGCGATCAGATAGTTTCGCTTCTTCCAAACGCTCTGCTTTCAAATCGCTTAAATTCTTTGAAAATCCGATAACGGTATTTCAGGGCTTTACATAATTTTACAAGTGAAATTAATTAAAAATTGGAAGTTTCTCAAGTTTCATACTTAACCTGAACTATATATTTTGCTTTTACAAATGAAAAGTGTTCGACGATTTTACAGGGCTGGCCGTTGAATGAATTTAATTTGAAAAAAAACTTTTGGCGTCGCATATGTGTCATTAAATCATTAAATTCGCACCCTTTTTTTTTATTGGCTATCACTGTGAATTATTTTTAAACTCGATGATTTTAAAAAATATTGTTACACTTAATTTACAGTAACTCATGATATACAACTAGGCGAATGTCACATAGTAGAAGCAACAAATGCAACTTATACAAATGTCGCCCGCAGTTAAAAAAACAATCTAAAATATTGCAGCAATTCAACGAACAACGACCAGCGACAGCAGTATTTCGAAGATCTCAGACTATTAATTGCCCTAATTTTCAAAACTACCTTATCCTTCATTTTCTACGTTTCCTTTCTTCTATTACATTTATCTAAAAAATTTAAATAACACTTTATCCACCGGAAGTCTATTAACCAACTTTGTTTGCCAGAATTCGCCAACCTAATAATCGGTCATTACAAATGATAACGAAATAAACTTTCACTGCCCTTGGAACACCTGAAATTATTACGACAGAATAAGTACATCTTCAGATTTCAATTTTAATGTTATACAGCTTTACAAATAAGTAAATACACCCGATTTCCAAAAGACTGAGCTTAAATTCGTTTATTCAGCTTAAAATTTTGTATACATATGTATCATACAAAGTGTTCGGTATAAAACTTTCATATGGCCGTAATTTAACGACATCTCAAGAAAGCAAAGATGGGTGAAATAAAATAGAATATATCGATTGAATAACATATCAAAAGAATCCCCAAAAAAGTCAAAAAAGGGCAAGATCCAAAAGACTGAGCGATAAACAAAGTATGAACACAAACTAACCAGCGATCATTCGGCCATTACTCTCAGTAAACGGTGCATTTTCCGGCAAAATGAATCGTTTCTCCGGCGAATGCGCTTTCTTACTTATTACCCCTTATAGATCTCCGAGAGTATCATTGCACGGTCGATCTGCTTTTGGCGTATGGCTAAATTCCGTCGAAAATTGCGAACTCCCCAGGAGCTCGGGACGGGGTGACATGGCAGGGGAAGGAAAACAGTTCCGTTTCGCGAGGATAGTTCGAAAATTCTTTCGCAAGTATGCGAGGACCGTTCGGGCATTCGTAGGATCTTCGCCAACGACGAGAAGGAGAATCGAGATCGTGGTATCCGAACTAATGGATCGCGATTTCGTCGCGCTATGCGCATGTTCCACGACATAAGATTCAGGAGCAATCGGTTCAATGGCATCCCATTGACCTCTATGAGAAATTTGAGGGGCCGATGCTAGGTAATTAAACGGAACATGTCAGAGAGTCGGCGGACATCGAGGGAGAATTTCGCGAATAATTCTTTGTTAATCTTTCTTTTTATTGGCTGGCGGAATGAAATTTTTTCTAAGTGGCTATGAATATATTCTTGGGTATGGGTCGATATTATTTTGGAATTTATATATAATGAAAATTTATTATAGTGATTGTGGATTGTATCTTGGATATGTGGAATATTTTATTGTATCTTTTACGATCATTTTCGCTGGTTGAATATCAATAGATTTCTGTCTGTGGAGTTTCAATTATTCTAGTTTACTGCTATTATCGATTCGGATATTTTTTAAAAATGACGGTGATATGTGGTGCCAATTTTTGTACGTATTGACATGTAGAAACCTTTGGGATGATTTTGGCGTGAACTGAAATCGCGTTTTGCAATAGATAAAGTATTGTATATAACAAAGCATCTTAACACGTTGAATGCCGCCGGTATTTCGCTAGTTTTATCGGTTTTACTGAAGTGAAACTTTATTTATTAAAATCAAATCTTTATAAAGCAGAAACTTCAAAGACACAGATGGATATATATTCAGCAGAACTTTATCTTTTTAACGACAATATTTAAATATTGAATATATTACAAAATTCGTAAACATTGCAATTTAAAAGTCATATGAAATTTCATTGAATTCAATAGCGCCGGTCACCGGTGACCCCCATGGCAGTCAACGTGTTAAGAAGAAATAATTATTACAATTATGCGTTCTGTAATTACTGGACATCCTCTTTCAGTACTAATCGTAATGTCAGCGGCAATATTTATAATTATCCTTTTCAGAATGGAATTTTTATAATTGAACTGCAATACTCGCACTGTATTTCTAAATAACTCTACATCAAACAGATCTTCACTCTCCAAATTAACAAAAACTTATTTTAACAAAAAGTAACAACAAAATATTGGCAGTGCGAGAATTTTATACTTGCTGTATGTATTCTAGCAAAAGTTTCAGACTGTAAAAGATTTATTCTGGTCAATACGTCACTTGGTGCGCACTAATGGTGATCGTAATTAAAATGAATAAATTTTCATGGTACAAATTTCGGGTCTTCGCGGGACAAAACATCTGTGCTTTGCTAGGGATGAAAAACTGAATTAGTGGGGCTGTTCTCGCGGCGTTTGCTCTATCCCACTGCTTTTAGGGGATTCAGTCGCGGAGCATGATTAATCTATTCTCTTTATCCCTCGTGAACATCCCTCTTTGTTCCTGAAAAATATTCCGCGCCCCGATATTCTCCCTCTGTGGTGATTTATTTTTTTATGTGAATCTAATACAACCACCCCCGAATTCCTCGCGTTGAAATACAGTTCGTGTGAAGTTATCATTTGTAAATTATGCAGCTACTTTAATAAAGTTACTTCATCATAATAATATACATGCGATATTCAATTAGTATTACTTTATACTGGATATATCTTATCTATAAATGTAGCTTCCTTCTCTATATGTGTGTTTATTTTTCGATTTTCTAAGTTTAACCCTTACGCAGAGAAAGTTTATAAAAGCATTGGATATCCCAATTTTGGAGTTTTATACCTCTTTATGATTATTTAAGATAAGTTTAGAACTTTCAACAAAATACATATTGTCCAAAATGGAATTTTTAATAAGGACACCTTACTTAACACTAGATTTACGGGCGTGAAACCTGTTACACTGCAATATATTAAATAAGGTCTTTGGAAAAAGAGGGATCAAGCGGCAAAGATGGTCATTCGTTGAGAAATTTTTGTATTATAAAATACACGTGAAATATTTACTGTTCCGCTTCTCTGTGAATTTGAGAAATCTTTATTAACTCTAGATCTACGGCTGCCAAATCTGGTATATTTAAATATATTAAATAAGTACTTTAAAGAAAGATGGATCAGGCGGTAAAAAATACGAACAGTTAAGTAATTTGTGTATTATTAGATACATGTGAAATATTTACTGTACTGCTTCTCTATCAATTTGAGAAAAATTCTTAAAAAAATAGGAACCCGTCAACTTGACGGCTTCCGTAAATCTAGTGTTAAAACCTGTTTCAGATATCCTTGAAAAGTGGTTCCGAAAGGTTTAAAGGTGTTTTAAGTATCTACCTACAATTTCTAGCGTTAACTTGCATAGAAATTAGTGACAAATTGGTAGTAGAACATAAAATACCGTCGGTACAGCCATTCTGGCAACTCCAATGTACTGTATCGGAACACATACTGACTCATTGTTCCCGAAGGGTTTTGAATAATCACATTCGACTCACGTTTCTTACACGACAGAAAATATTAAATACAGAGAATAATTACAAAAGCTTCCACAAAAGGTATTCGGATTTCCATTAAAAAAAATGTCGCCGCTTGTATTAAAAGTGCGGTATTATTTTACGGAGTAACGCAGCTCTCCAAGCCCATTTTTTCCTCTTGGTGAAGTCTCTCGGCACCACTGCGATAACCATATAATTACTGTCTCTCTGGGGTTTTGTAAAATGTATCCGAAACCGCTTTACGATCTACAGCCATCTATCTTTGTGTAAAATCTGTCGGTAGATGAAGAAGAAAAAAAGAGAATATCTTATAAACTACGCTTTTCATGGAATGGAAATGTGATATTCCATTTTCTCGTGGATAACAGTACCCGTTTCTTTTTCTGATGTGCACGCGCTTACGAGTGAGTTCTTTCAACTGCACTTTTTCTCTTCTCGAAATGCTCGTTTTAAGAGGTAAGGAAAAGGGACGAAATTTCGTGTTACTCATTAGTCCGTTCACACTTCTCATATCTGTATAACGATTGCACTTTTCTCATGACGAGGATGACACTTCTACGAACTGTTAGGAAAAAGGGTGCATACCAGCCTGCCATTGTTTGTGCTATGAATATATTCAAGATGTTTTGGGACAATAATCTATTGTGTTACGGTATTCATGTCCGAAATTCGATGGTTGAAACATTTGCGGTTCTTTATTATACGTAGTTAGGCATAGCCGACGTATCTTTCTATAGGGGTTGTCTTTCTGTTAAAGTAATTTCAACTTTGGGGTTTATTTATTATTTTATATGTTTAAGTGAAGTGTCCTACAATGTCTATAGTCACAGTTACTGTCGATATTGCTACCAAATTAATTAAAAATAATTGAGAACTAATATTGCTTTCTCTTCGTTAAAATTTAACAAATACATGTAGTGGCATTGTAACTCGAGATAAAGTTAAATTCAATATATTATGAATATTGCAATAATCGGTAAAATATTGTCTCGAATAATCTTATCTTTCAGCATTTAATATATGAAAATCTAATATATGAAATTTAATATATGATTTGATCTACATTGATATGACATTCGTCTTCAAAGAATGCACTGTAACTATTACTATTCAAACTCACAAAATTTTCGTTGTTCATTTCTTAGGGCCAAAATATTAAAATATAATTAAAAAAGGCACTGTTATATCACTGAACATGTTAATCACTCCATTGGTGATGTTTCATTGATAAGGCAAATGTCCACACATTTCACAGACAGCGAGTTCATTTTGATTCGCGAGTTTAATTCATTTTGCTACCACTCACGTGTCGTACGACCGCAGTCACAAAGTACTGTTGTCACGTCAGAGGTGACTTACGACCGTTAAGGGTTAATAATGTAGTCCCAATGCTTATTGTGACATTCTGTGGGAATCTCTGAAAACGTATATGTATGAATATTTCATAGTCCACTAAAGGCGATGGTTCCCATTACCGATGCTTTTGGAATAATTATGTACCCCAGATCAAACACCGTATTTATTTCGTTCGACTAAAAATTCTTTCGTACTTCTTCAATGATTTACAAGGTGTAATTCACGTGTATGTCTGTTGAACTGTTCTAATAAAAGCCACTGCTTTAAGTTGCAAAATAGATATTAATTTTCATGTATGCCCTTACTTTGAAATTTTTCGCATCAAACTTTATTATCAGGTTTAATTTAAAAGTTAACATTTAACCCAGCACACGATCCAGCGGGAAACTTGCATCCGCCGGCGGCTACTTTCGTGAGATACGTTGCATCGTGCGGAATACTATCATAATTTTTAAACTGTTGATCATTTTTCTGATAACCGCCACGCTGATATCTCTCGCTTCAGTAAGCCTTAGTTGAGATTCCGCGCGGGGCCAATTTTGATATCAGTTTCGAATGTAAAAAAAAATCGTAATTCACTGCTAGCAATAATATAATCAAGTTGGATTTGCAACATTATGTGTTGGCAATATTTGTCATTTTTGTTTTTATAATTACAACGTACATACGATAAAATAATAAAAAATTTTGCCAATGAATTGGCAGATATTTTAGAAATTTATTATTATAAAAGAAATATATAGTACAAAATAAATAAGGAAGAAAATATAGAGGAAAGGGATTAACAAGATTAATTATTTATATTATACTGGATAGACATGAACAATTCAAAGAACTCTCGTCATTCCAATTTTAAATAATTTTGACACAAATTAGCAACCTGTCATTTTGAATGCCTTGGCACATGTAGGACTATATACTCACACTGTTTAAAATACTTTATAACATACGATAGCTTCTCGACAGATGTGCACAAAAAATCAAAAGAATTTCACAATTCCAAATTTGTGTAATTTTTATAAAAATAAAGTTTCAGTCGTTTTGATTGCCTCATAAGAGCCAGCGTCAAAAGATCACACTGTGCAAGATATTTTGTGACAAATGAAATTTAGGTAAGCGATAGACGCAGAAAGTCAAAAGAATTTCACGATTATAAATGCGCGTAGTTTTTATAAAAAATTAAGTGCTGGTCATTTTGACCGCCTTGTAGGAACTGCCGTTAAATACTCACACTATATGAAATATTTTGTACCACATGGGACCTACTTAAGGGATAGACTCAGGACACTATGCTATCTAAAAAGGTTCATCCGAATATGTATCCTACTTAATCTGCTTTCCGAGTTACGAGTTTCAGAACCACTTCTGTATTTCAGTAATTCTTGATGATAAATTAAGCCAGTACAAGTTATCCCACTAAACTGTTTGGGTATACACATTGCAATATTCTGAGAATGTAATGCAGAATCCTGAATTTTTTTGAAAATTGCGAAACTCTACAATATGATGACTACAAACATACATTAAGAACCCATGGTAACTGCTTTGAGCACTCCCTATGGAGATAAGTAACGATACTTTACTGACCTCTCGTCCTAAATCCACCCCCTTGAAATGAGTTCCATATTTCATAAAACACTTTGTCCAATTTAATAGAAAAGTAGCACAATAATCGAATAATGTAATGACAGCATTATTATGTTATGGCAGCGGAACTGACCTCATTTTATAACGCTTTTACCTAACTATCTACCTATTTATCTACATATGGAATTTTATACTCTACTCATCTATCTATTTATTTATTTATTTATCTATTTATTTGTTAATTCCATGATAGTAGCGTAGTTTAGCCACCGCCATACATACAAAAATGGAAGAATAACAGATAACTGACCTGCCGTCACCCAAGGCTTCCACCCGGTGACATTTTAAAACTAGAATCTATACTCGCACTTACGCGGATCTTAATATGTATTACCCCCAGAGGGCATTGTCCTGTATGGGGAACATTTATTGAAAAATAAAAAAGTTTAATATTACGTACAACTAACCACTAAAAGATAGTTCAGTATTACATATGAACAATCTTCAATATTTATTGCTCTGTGACTGAAATGGTGTACACAATCCACTTAACATCGATCCATCAAGATAGACAATATGGCCGGTTTTGAGTTTTATGAAAATGTTCTACATATTCTTTACACCATTTTCTCTTTCGTTTTCTGCATCTTACAGAATGTAAAGGATTAAGTACATACATCTTTTCGTGATGTGTGAATGTTTTAGAAATAATATTATGTTTTATGACTTACGGATATAAAAGTGTCTTTGATTTTTTAAACATTTGCATGATAAAGACAGTGCGGAGTATAAAGACATGCTTTTATAATTCGATAACCGGGACACTTTACCGCAGTCAGAAGATCAAAGAAGGGAAATTATGCTGTACCGTTCCAGTCATTTAATTAAAAAATAACATATAATTAAAATGTTCAAATATAAATAAAGAATTATGAAACAATTTAAATCGACGACGACTCAACAGCGAATTCCCCTTTCCCAACAAATCGCCACTCAGTACCCATATTGACATTCGTCTGGCCGCCAATGTTTTGAAAATTCTCCGTCGTTCTTCTCAATCATTTATAATCAAAGACAACACTGTCCCCGCTTTATTAACTGGGAGAATTATTTGCTACGAGCCGCTCGACAATACCTTGCCATTAATTATTTACGTTTCTAAACGTCTCTCTATCTCTCCCTCTGTCCCTCTCTCCCTCTCTCTTGAGTGCTTACAGCTGGATAAAGGGAATTCAGCGGAGCGAATTAGTTTCGGTAGAATTAATCGTGTTTGCGGTTAAGGCAACCGCAGGATTTCAACGCATTGAAACAGAGCCGTTCATGGTCTCTACGTCGATTTTAAGTTATTCGGCGAAAAAGAAGCACTTTCAATCTCAAGGAATCAAACGTCTCTCTGACGATCTTTATTACTTTAACGATAAGTGAAGGCTTCAAAAATGTATTAAAACGTAACTTTTAAAAATCTTTGCGAACATTATAGCTACTTTTGCTAAGGCCTAAAAAGACTGGAAGTCTAAATGCATGGCTCGTGTCCTGAACGTTTTACGATTTAAATTATTTTTCCTATTTTTTTCCAGCTACCGAGGGAAGCTCGAGATATATAATACTTGGATTTTTACGAAACTTTGCATAAATATTTATTAGACTTATCTAACAAGATAGCTGTAATTCCTTTGTGCCTGTTTTCAACTTTGAGGGAGATATCAGCTCCTTTGTCTCAACCACCCTTTCCATATAAATGCTTGTAAGTCGTAAACAACAAAAGATATAAAAAAATAGTTAAAATAAAAGTTATGCCGTTTCTTGTGATCTATTATTCAATCGAAGGCACAGTATCATTCTCGAATTCAAAGATTAAAATTAAGTCAATAAAAAGTAAATGATGTGTTATGTTATATCGAATACATTTGAGTATAGGGTTGCAACCAAAACGTATATAACTTTCGCATTTCATTTTTAGTTTCATTCCATTATAAAAATGTTATGAAAACTTTTTAAGCACCCCTCGGCAATAATGTTAAATCTATGATTTGTTACAACTCCGAAATTCTTACAGAATTATAAATACTATTTACTATACGAAGACTATTATCCAAATAGTCCATTTAAATTGATTATACTAAATACTGGATTTGAAAATGTCGTCATGAGTTACGAACATAAATATTAAAAGGATTGATCGATTACGATTTTACTTTTAATGGCATTCCATTCCTTTCAACTGCAAAATTACAAACAATTCTTGATTTACGTTTCCTGCGTATCGGGGATAACGATCCACGTAGTTTCGAGCAATTAATCTTGAATTGCATTTATTACACGTTATTACGCGATGATTCCTCGTATCGCTAAATCATCTCTCAATTGTACACAAATTGTACACGAACGTGCAATTAGAAAAATAGCTGTAATTCTACGAACGTAACAGTTACCTAACGTGCATCCGTTTATCTCTGAGAATTTACATAAAAACAGTAAATTGCTTTAATGTCTTAACAAGAAACTTTATTATTAGTGAAAGAAATTTTCGAACAGTTCGTTGCAAAATTTTTATAAAATTCAAAGTTGGGCGCTTCCGAGTTGTATGTAGCAATTTGCATATGATAATCGATGAGTAATGAAAAATTAAATGAAAAATACTTCAACGTTGACCTGAATGCTTGATAACGATTAAAAGTCCGCTTTAATTTGCTTTCGCTGAAAAACTAGCGCAAAATTACGGTATTTTTTAGAAAGTCAAGCAAACGTTTTTATTTTCTTTTTTATAGTATCATTAACTGTTAATCTTTTGTAACAATAATTAGTATTACTCTAGTATTACATTGTAAACAGTAATTTGGAAAAAACTGTGGATCGTAAGGATTTACGATGCATCAAATTTCATTTGTGATATACTCGTCCATAATAATTATTTTTACAGAAATCTTAATTTCTCTTTTCAAATAATGATTTCTGGGAAAAGTAAATCTTGACGGAAAAAATACCATACACAAATCTCATTTGCCAATGAAATATCAATGAACTTTGTGACATCTAGCCAATTTTTCGCGTTTCTCCTACATTTCATATTTTATTATTCACACCATTGGTAAAAAGTATCGCTTCCTCTAAGTACACGTACCATATTCCCCATTAATTAAAAGTAAATCCTAAGTCGAAGAATATGCCTCACACAACAAAGGGTTAACAAACATTACGACACATCAAGACGGTTCGGCGCTTTCTTCGTAGTAGACATTTAATTATTCACATTATCACTGAAAAATATCTCGATCTCTTGAAATAGTAATTTCTTTCCAATTCGATATGTGAGCCGTTCAGTGCACAAATCGATTAACTCCATAAAACCTAAAGTGGAGAAACGTGATGAAATAGTATACACTCCTTTTTAAAATTCCCTTCATAATATAAATACAAATAAGTATTGTAGAATATATAATCGCATTTAGCTTTCCTCTAACGAAGTACAAAATGAATAAGGTGGAATAGCCTTGTAATTAATTAGATTGACTTCTGAATTCAATTATTTATTATTCGTTGGCCGAACAAACTTCGTCATTTAATGGTGTTAATCGTTATTATTATGAAAATTTGTTCTAAACGTAAAAAGTTAGGATTGAATCGAGTGCTTTGAGACTTAAATTTTAAAAAAATCAAAAAGTGGAGTTAATCGATTTGTGCACTGGACGGCTCATTTCTTCGTAGATAGACGCGAATATTACTCCTGTTCCTGATAAAATTATACATTAAAACCAACTTGCAAAGAATGAACTTGAAAGAAATCGTATCATTTAAAATGTATCTTTTCCTACTTTCATTTGTCAGTCAAAACCTGAGAACTAATTGAAATGTAATCCTCGCGTCTTTGACTCACAAGATATGACATTGCAAATGAAAATCATATTTATTCGCTCCGAACGAAACCGGAAACATGTCTCGTGTCGTTCATCCTCGAAGCCATATCTATCAGATCCTCCAAGAACTTATCTCGTTCGAATTTACTTTTTTTCCATCCGGGGTAATATCCCGACGGTAAACACATCGATGGGTAGATGAAGGGGGGGAAAGACCAGGGGATCAAAGCGCAGGGAATACTTTGAAAGAGGTTTTTACGTAACGAGACGACATTGAAAATAAGAGGAATGCCCGGGAGGCGTCGGAAACGAGGGTCGCTGAGGCCCCGAATTAAAAAATACACACTGCAGAAAAGGACGGGCAGGCTCGTTACTACGTTCGTGGCTTTCCTCTCGATCCATCGTTTTTCTATAGCGTGGAATGACGGGATGCAGCACATACTCTCTCTCCCTCTCTTTCACTCTTCTTCTTCTCATTCTATCCTCGCAACAGCACCTCTCCCGACGTCGAAATCCGTCATTTCCACCTATTCACCCATCCATCCATCCATCCGTCCATTCTTTCGAGGAGCTCGAACGTAGAGGCTCGTGAGCGACAAGCTGATAATTACTCGCCGCGAGCAAGTAAAATCCCATTTCCATGCGACTCCGATGTCGGGACGAGAGAGAACGAGAATACCGGCTACCGGTTTCTTCTTTGCGATGCCCGACGAGTTTCCCCGGTAATATGCCGGGAAAATTGAGTCTCCGACCCTTAAGGTATATTTGAGAACATGAACGGGAAAGAATGGGTGAGGGCGAAATAGAAGAGGCTAAGTGGAAGGCGGAGAAATGAAAAGGGGTAGAAGCGGAGGGATTCAAACTGCGAGCGAACGCTAGAACGACATTGGGGAGGAAGAAGAAGAAGACGATGGAAAGGGGGGGAAAGGGATGGACGGAGAATGAAGGTACCGTAGGAAAAAGGAGGAACGAGGTGGTACAAATTAAGGGGACTTCGTTAGGCCGTTATAATAATTACTGCGGTGCTCGCAGTTTTAAACCTCGGCTGTGCACCTTGCACACGGCATTGTACTCCCGAAAATTCCTTGATGACGAGCGAAAAAGAAGGAGACACAGCGGTTCCAGATGTAATGCGAAAATCTCGGGTGTCGTCTGTATTAACAGATTCATTGCCACGCGGGTCATCCGCCATGGACCTTTTACTTTCGTCATTTAGGATTTTCAGGGTTCCTGTTAAACTCACTGCGCTATGAATTATTAACACTAGATTTACGGAAGCCGTCAAATTGACAGGTTCCTACTTGTCTTATAAACATTTCTCAAATTTACAGAGACGCTATACATTAGATATTTCACGTGTATTATATAATACAATAATGACTTAACTAGTTAACTGTGATTGACGAGTATACGATCATTCGCGTATAAAGTAGTGGCCATTGGCTATTTAAATTGTAATTTTTGAGAAAAACAGAACATATTCTCAAATTTCAAGATGTTTAGAATATCTTCAGGCCATGCCGGAATAAAACAAACAAATGAAAAATATAAATAATTTGAGATGAGATCATGCGTCCGCGTATGCACCGGTTGAAACAGCTTACCAGTTCGCATAACGAATTTATTTATGTGCGATGATAACGTTTTTTAGATGTTAGCCTAAAAGGGGCAAAGGCAAAAGTCAGAAAGTTGATTTATAATAGGGCTCCTTTTAAAATAATCCTGTTTAAATTCTTACTTTTATATGTATAATATTTAATTTTTATTGCGTTTTTAGTTTAATATGTATGTAATATATGTTTATGTTAACCAAATAAGTAAATATTAGTAATAAAATTTTCAATTTTATTAAATAAACTCATCTTTTTGATCCAATATCTTACCAGCGCAACTTACTCTGTGATTGACGAGTATACTCGTCATGGCTCGATTTTACGCCACAGTTAACTGGTTAACGAACTACCATCTTTGCCGATTCATCCCTCTTTTTTCAAAGCCCTTATTAAATACATTGCAATTTAACAGATTTCACGCCCGTAAATGTAGTGTTAATTAAGGTTGTTATGTTTGGTGTAAAAAAATTTTTTTTGCTCCATATTTCAATTTTAAGTGCTATGAGTATTTCGCCCGGAAAAGTTTTAGGTGGGCACCGAAACTCTGAAGTTTATGATGTATTAAATGGCGATTTAAGAAAAATCTCCTAGTAGTAACGGGAATTTGAATTTGAGATCATCAAATAGGGAGACTGAACCTCTAACTCTTTAATTGCACGCAATTCATATAGTCCCCATTAATCTGTTTAGCTCGGTGTGTAACGAATTTCATATCCTGTTATGCTGTTTCAATAATAATTAGCGACTACTATTTTAAAGTGAATTTACTGTGAATAAACTTTTATATACTCTGTTCTCTCATTTATAAAATGCATGTATTTATTAAAAAGCCATGGAATTATTAAATGGGGAAAGAAATTAAATAAAATGACAGTTAAGGCACATGTTACGCGAAACGGGTTGAAAAGATGATGTCAGTAATTTGAGTACCACGCCATGCAAAATGTTAAATTGCTTAACGCTTTTATTATAGACGTCTTAAATTCTGTATTAATAAAATTATTTGAATGTCATTCATTTCCCTCGCAATAAGCGTAGTTGCTGAAATTAAAAATTGAAAAGAAATATTAAAATACTCTTTGTGGCACAATATTTTCAACCAACTCCAAATACACTGCTCGAAACCTCCATATCGAAGAAGTTAAAATAAGATCTGCGAGATGGGCCATCGGAAACCCACTGTATTTGAATAAAAAGTTACGCAAAATTGCCGTTGCCTGGAGTATGTTAAGATTGAAGTATTAATGTTCCTTAATACCCAAATATAAATGCTGATGACTTCAATTATTTGTTAATAATTTTAACAAATACCAACGTTACCAGCATTATTTGTAACGATCCGAGTACAAAATCTTGCAACATTAAAAGTTGAACAATAAAATAATGTTAAAAACGAAGGACAAAAATGTTCCATGTAACAAACAATACATACAATTTGTATAATTGGGCATTAACTTGTAGTCCGACAATTTATTCCTATAGGCACCATAGCCTGAATTGGTACGCATGAAGCGGATAATTTGGAAGCGCATGACGGAGGGTTGAATTTAAATGTCATAGTTGTCCTTAGACTTTTTATAAAGTCCTGATGAAATTTTCCCTCATGGAAGGGTATTCATGTATTATTCATGGTTTTAATAGTTTGCAATTCAAAAAAGAAGAAAAGAACAGGGGCAGAAGTTTCCACGTTTTTCTGTCAATAATAATATTTGCCCGCCAATGATTGTTTAAATCCGATACGCTTTCTTTTTATTTTGCGTAAACTTTACAATTTCGAAAAGCACAATATTTGCATAAATCGTATGGTTTATTGATCAAACTTCCCATTATCCAACATAATGATAGACAAATTCGCGCTCTTAAATTCACTGTCGTACAGTACAACTACGTTATAATAATATATGAAGTTATTCTGCGCGCTAATTTAGAAACTTTCCTAATTATAATTTTCAGTAATGTACACGTAATGCATTGCACTGAAAATGTGGAATGCCAGGTGTTTTTGTGAAAATAATTTTTCGTTGCTACATTAATAAAGTGGTTAATTTGAAAGCTCGCGTGTGTAGGACGGTATTGGTTATTTTGAAGCAACGACAGTATTGTCGAAGAAATGTGGAAGATTTACGGAAGTGTAACAATGAGCAGTAAAACGTGAACAGCGTACTTTAGAAATCGAAAGCTGTTAGTTGTGTCTTATGTTGATTGAAGATAGAGCGAGTACCTTGAGAATTATTATTGTTCGTCAGGGATTACTTTCTTGTGTTCTGTGACTGAATATTTGTTTATTACCTCTGCACATATCTAGTATGGCGTACTGTTTTATTTATACTGCTTGACAATCTTAAGTAGATTTCGCTTTTAACTCTTTAGCTGTCATGATTCTTCGCGTTAGGGTCATTGAAGAAGACGCAGTATTATTGTAAAAGATAATGTTGGCCCGTAATCTGTTGTTGGCCACATAATGTATTTATTGGAAACTGTTAGAAATATAGCGATTGAGCCTCGCCGACAACGCAGTTTCGAGCGCGCTGTCTTTTACATTTGTTATTTTGAGAAGTGCCGAAGCGCGTGGTAGCGATAAGCGGTGCCCTTGATTTGGGTTAGCAGCAGCTATAGTGAGGGACCAGAAACAAGGCACTTGAGGGGTAATTTGCTCTGATTCTCCCGACGGATAGGGACATCCCTCTCCCTCATGCATTTTCGATTTTGACGCGCTATTGGCAAGAGAGACCCGCACATTCGTTACGTCGTCATGTGACCGACGAAAGGAGTGTTTTATTTTCGGTTGTCATTCGTCGATCTCAGGTTCCCAGGACCGACATGGCGGGGGTATGCGGTGTGAGAGCAATCTCCCCTTCCGTCCCAAGTGCCTTGTTTCTGGTCCCTCACTTTAGCTCATTGTCAGTTGGCTACTGACGCCCGTCACGAGCGAAGGTATCTAATTGTAAGCCTACAGGCTTCGTTAATAAAGTTATGCTTTGTTACCCATGAAAAACAAAATAATGCATGTACAATAAACGCTATGTGTCCAAACACATTTGCGTGCACAGAATCTCTGTATGTACATGTCATTAAAATATTTAAAAATTTTTTAAGAGTGTGTTAGGTTGTGTAGCAGACATCTGTGTGGACGGAAAGGCGTCTGAATGAGAACTATATTCTGAAAAACTATCATCTTCTGAATCGCTAGTACAAACGTCTGTTGGACGGTCAAATAAATAATCCTCGCAAAATTTAGCGGATAATTCTTCTTTATTGAAAAATCCGCGATGTGCCCTTATTAAAAATTTTACAGTAATGAACGATAAAATGTGCGCCGCGAATATCGTTGTGCGTGACAAATTTTCAGGCAACTTCGACTTACTACGTGTTTCCACAAACTGAGAGTTTCTCAATAATATATTTAACGTTAAAATTGTTGTTAAAAGTGCATGCGCATACCATTCCGTAAACAATAGAAAATATAATGGAAAGAAACGATAAATGAACGATAACCACAATTAAAATGTATAATACTCAGTCAATTAGGTTCGGTTATCGAAAAACGTCATATGACGTTCCCGGTCAACAACGTATCGTTATCAAAAGACGTAATATGACGTCTCTGATCAATAATGTGTTAATATCCTGCACATTGGGAATCAACACTATCTGCCATTTGGAGTTGACTTCTTTACCGAATTAACTTCCCATGGCATTTCATACGAATGAATCATTTGCGGATTTTATTTCATATAAAAGGTCAGCATATCATTGCATATACGTGCAATAAGTGAAAAATATTTCATAGCAAGAAACTACAATCTTTCATCCTAGCGAACCAGTTAATCTAATTATACAATCCGTCTGCATATCTTGCATTTCTAATGTTCCATTCAATCCTAGCCCAATTATATGTACATTACTTATATACTATTTCACAACTAATCTCAACCATAACACGAAGCTCTACAAGAAAAAAAGTTGAACCCAAAAATTTCCGTCAGCAGAACACTGTAGCAAATGTCCATCCACTACGACAACTTTCCTTTCGTCCTCCCCACCGTATGTTTACGCGGTAGCCTCCGACCAATCGTTTTCAATAAACGTAGAGCCACGACAGAGCCGAAAATCGACGGCGGACTCGATGAATCAATGAATAGCAAACGAGACGTACCGTGGAAACAAGGTTGACACATGGCTACCTGCAGGTTAAAATATTCACCATGCTTCGAGTTCGACAAACAGCCCCGGTTCGGCTGTATCGCGGATCAGCCATCGCGGAATCATCGCGGAAAGATAATTCGACGTTGGACGATCGGGGAGCCAGATTTGGTTTTGGGCTTCGCCAAATTCCGACGAACCTTCCATCGCGCTGTACATTATTGACGTGGCCAAATACGTCGTTGGAATTAGTAATTAAGAGCGAAAGCGTCCTGCTAAAGCCAACCGTCGACAAACCAACTCGGCAATGATCCTTCGATCGGCCGAATGGACCTTCCGTGCTTCTCTCGAATCCTCATGTAAAATTGATAAAACTTTCTGGCCTCGTGGTACGAGCGCGCTACATAAATATTTTCTTCGCCCGGTGCCGCAACGATTCGACACGAATTGCAGTCACGACTAATTGCTTTTCTTCTGGCAGTTGACAGATTTCAACTTTCGACTGGAGCGGAATTTTCGGCAATCCCGGACGAAAGGAAAGGTAACCTGCATACAGTGTATCTTTTACGATATTCCGTATCGTGAAACTGGTTTCTGATTTCGCGCGTAATATAGGTGTGTTTTAATTAAACCTTTCCCTACGAATACACGGTACAGCGAACGACTACGGCACTGATTCTGTACAGATCGTCCGTTATGGCAGACGTCCATTGAATTTGTAAAGTCCATCGTAAACTTTAGTGAACTACTGATGTGCATGGATAGAGAATGTACTTTACGATGTGAAGGTAAATACATTAATTTTATAATTTCATTTCATTTAATATCCCAGTTACAATTACTTCGAAGAACTGTGAATTTTTAAGGTTTATTTTTATATGACGGAGGAGAAAGTACTCTTATCGCCGTACTTGTGTGCAAGCACACACCTTGACTCATCAACTACTGCACAAGTTCTGAGATTTTTTTCGTTAGAAGTATCAACACAAAAGTATCATTAGAAAATTTCGATACCCGAAATTATAAGTGATTTTTTTGATAAATTAATTTTGAGAATTGCCGTAATTTTCGTTGTTGAAAACTTAATGCGATAGATAATTGCAAAGAGCTCGTTTATCGATCACCGTTCCATTAATTAAAAAATTCTAAGAACAAAAAATTGAGCTGAGGATAGATCAATTTCTTTTAACGAACAAACAAAATATGGATGCAGTAGACAATATTTTCCGTTTTTATGAGGATATAAAAATCACCTTCATTTTTTTTAAATGAATACCACGGCTCCTGTATCATGACATTTTGATAGAAAATCAAAAGCCAAGTACATAAATTGACTATGCTGAAATATTGGTAAAACAAATTGTATTTCATGTTGTGCATGAATTATTTTTGTAATTCTACCAACATCCTGGAACTACACCTGTCATGTATGCGGCATTTTCATGAAAATGATTATTGTTATTTCACAGAAATATACACATGTTCTGCAACATGAGCACATTTTCCTTTCATGTATTTTTTGCACCGGCAAACTCATTTTAAACAATTTCGAATTATGCAGAACGTATGAATAATCCACGTGAAGTGAGAGACATGTGCACAATGTCTTTTACACAATATTTGAATCGTGAATATACGATAA
The DNA here is from genome assembly GCA_963989415.1 of Cerceris ruficornis. NCBI lineage: Eukaryota > Metazoa > Arthropoda > Insecta > Hymenoptera > Crabronidae > Cerceris > Cerceris ruficornis. The sequence goes on from OZ022517.1 coordinate 41,856,307, forward strand.
TCGCGGGATAATCTCAGCAACGATAATCTTTTGTAAAATATAGTAAGTTTTTTCCATAAAGAGAATGAATCTGACCGCTACCAGGTCCACACGTTTTTGTAAATGAGAAGTTCTGGTTGCTGTGCAAGGCACCTCTTGTAAACTTTCCCATTGAAAATAAATAAAACAAAATAGTAATATAATGAGAACGTTTTCTTACGACCATGCCCTGCTGGAATCCACTCGGCGCACGGATAGCGTTAACCCTTTGCGGGCGGAGACTTCTTTGAATATTGAAAGATAATCATTTGTTTGGCGTTAAAAGACTACGTTTTTATCAGAAAGTCAGAGTGTTGATGTATAGAAGTTATAAATTACTATTTGTGTAATAATATTTCAACAGTTATATTTCAATGTTTCAACTCTAACCTTGTATACATACACCGATAAACTATAATCAAATTTTTCCTCAGGCCGCATATATGCGTCCGTCGTCCTCAAAGGGTTAATTCGCTTACAAAATTGTGTAGTGGTAGGAATGATTGTGTGTGTGTGTGCGTGCGTATGTGAGGTATGAAGGAGAGTATTGGAGCGAGGAAAAAATAAGACGATCGGGTGAGCGAAAGACGCGTGGCAACGAAGATTCGAGAGAGTTGAGTCTGAGCGACGACCACGAAATAAGTACGGTGATAAAAAGTACGACGGGAGCACATTTTTTCTTAATTCTTTTTGTTTCATATCTTTGCGCTTTTGTTAATAATTTGTACTTTATTTTTATCTCTAAATATATATATCCTTATCTAATTTTAATAAACAATATAAATCCTACAATTGTACACACGTGAGGAAAAAGGTGCACCCATAAAGCCCGCAGAGACAAGAGAAGTCCTCTGGCCTCTGCTTTGTTCTGATTCGCCTGACGGACAGGGACATCCCTCGTTCTGACGTCATTTTCGATTCCAACGCGTGACTGGTCGATGCGTGGACCGGCGTGCAATGTGTTAACACTAGAACTACCAAACCAGTAAAAATGACTGGTACACAATTTTTTCCGAAAATTCTCCAAGTTTATAGAAGAGTCTTGGAATAAATATTCTATGTCCATCTTCAAAAACATAAATCACCGAATCGATTATATTTTGCGCCTCTTGGTCCCTCCTTATTCAAAGTACTTATTTAATATTTTGAAATATGATTGATTTAACGCCGGTAGTTCTAGTGTTAATAAGGGCATAAAATAAAATGTGCCTTCAGTCGCATTGATAGAAATTTCAAATTCATTTTGAAGTGTTTATGGGGTATCTTACATCAAATATAAAATACCATAGGTCGAATAGACTTTCATGGCAACAGTTATAGAATAATTTGAAAACGCTACCTAACAATATGGCAAAACACGAAAAGAATGTCTAACGTCACACGGAGTAAGAACGTTCGCAGATTCTCGCAATTATTCAACGGAAGAAAAATCCGGCAAGATCAACGAACGAAATCGACTACGAGGCGAAAATTGTAGGAGCTCGTACAAAGAGAAATCTCCATGCGGCAATGGGAAAACCGCCTGAGAAGCTGGATAAAAGTACGAGGAATCGTAGACGTCAGTCAGTGTCGAGAGAAAATAAGCAACGGAAGGACAGTTACCTCGCGGAACGTTAAGACAAAGCACCGGCAGCTTATCGTCCTATTTGCACATATAACACCGCCGTTTCGTATCATTCTTATCCCTGCTCGAGATATGCAAATTTCACTTCCAGCTTTCCACCCGAAATCCGCGCTAAGTTCCACGAACGGCGGATGTTAACGGAACTTTAACCGAACCAACTTCGCCCGCGTCTTCATGAATTCTCGCGGTAACTGTGCGAAACCGCATTCCCTCCCCATTTCTTTCAGCGGAAAAACACGTGGCATTATGCAACCCCCGACGATTCGTGAGTCTCTACGATTAAACGAGATACGAGAATCGCACGGACGAGCTAAAACGGCAGGTGTATCGCATTTCCGGGCAAAACTGGTTATCGGAGACGCTTAAAGCCGAATGGGATTCCCGAGACTGTTGAATACGCCGATTCCAAATTAAATCCAAGAAATTGGAACACGATTGCGTTCCAATTCTATCTATGTATTTATACACTTACCAAGCTGTTTGCGTTTCTTTCGATTTAACTGTTAGATCTGGAGAATACGCGCAATGCTTGGCGAAGAATTAATGTGACTGTTTGGAGCTTAACCGTTTGAGTGCTGCGAAGCGCTATCGCGCTTCTCTTGTATTGTGCTAAAAATGCGTAGAAGCGCGATCGCACTGCTGTATGTTACTACGATATAATTTTCGCATTAACCCCTTGCCTTAAGATCTTTATTTTGACAGCGTGCGTAATACCCCAGAATTAATTGCAGAAATAAAAATTTCTCTCTGATCTTTAACATTTAGCACAACTGACTGCAATATTAATATTATAGAAATAATTTTACCGTCTCGTGATCGACTGATATTTTCAATTTAATAGTTATTAGAAAACTTCAAAATTTCGTAGTGCATTTATCGCCTCACGTGTGTCGCACGTTATTGTAAGCTAAGGGGTTAATTGAGAGCAAGATAAGACGACTTGCGACAGTGTGAGGTATGCAGTAAAAAAATGGTAATGGAATTAAACGATCCAACTTAATATGCGCTATATATGAAAAAGGAATTCATGGAATTTGTGCAGCAAAATACTCTTGTAATAAGTGAGAATAAAAAATATTATTGTCGGTAGAAATTACTCTTTATGTAATAATTAGAGTTAATTATAACCGTTTCTGTTATTTTAAAAAAAAAATACCTACGCGTTTCATTCCGCCCTTTTGGCATATTTACAAGAAAATTCTTCAGCACTCAAACGGATAAATGTTGAAGTAAGTGGTTTCAGCGTTCGAGTATGATAACGCTTTTGAGATTTTTTGTTGCGAAAAGTGTAGTAAGGAGTATAAGGGATGCGGGCAAGTGCATATCCTATTGTTTTGGTGAATGGTCCAAGCAGTGATGAAGGGTAGGGTCTTGTCGCTCAGCGTATTTAATCAAGTTTATTATAATATGACGTATAGTTCCCTGAAGTTCTCAATTTTTTGCATTTGAGAATTTTACTACATGTACTGACATGTTGATAAAATTCCTTAAACTTTCGAAAGCGTAATAGTATCAGGAAATACAAATTATAATTTCGTAATTGGTGCAATATATGAAAAATGTGTGTATGCGAAAAAGGTCCTAAAAACAGTATTTCTCACTTGCACGAATGAAATAATCAAAGATAGAATGAAATGTGGATCAGTTGATTTCCCAAAGGGATTAGCGAAGTTTCAAAGAAATCGAATATTTCAATAATTTAAAACGAGATTGGAAGATTATATTTAAAATTATTTACACAACAAATTATGATTGCAATTGCGAGCGAAATTACAACAGGAATGAACAGCAGAATTAAGGAGGTAGTACCAAATAGCTGGAGAATTTTGTTACTTGGCAGAGGAAAAAAATGCTAAAGGATTATCAATCTCGATATGTAAACGTGGACCGTTGACACAAACTACAATGTTTGCGAAACGTAGGCAAAATAAATCCACATCACGCGACGACAGCAAACCAAGATTTTATGTTTTTAATCCCGTTAATCCATCTCACTTATATTCGCGAATCCAACTATCGCTCCAGTCTCACTGAACCCGTCACAGTCGCGAGAATTAAAAATGGTTGTTAAACAAAGCTAATGTTTACTCCGAACGTAAAAATAATGCGAAATATAATGCGGTGTACGGCAAACGTACGAACAGAACTATTAAAATATGCGAATAATATTTATTTAACTTACTGAACAAAGAAAACTGATCCGACATTAGACCTATTAAACGACAATCTACAAAAGTCAAGATTATAAAAAAGAATTCTCAAAAAGTAATTTGTATATTCGTGTAATTTATCAGCAACTACTTAATTCATCTCAAACAACTTCTTAATTTCCATTCGACGCTATTAACACTTAACCGGCCGCTATTGTTTGAGCATTCTACCCACTTTAAAGGACTTGTTTCAGCTTAGATTGCCTAAAAAAAATTACGATCTCTTTGAAAATTACATATGATTCTCATCGACTCCTTATCACAGTTCCACTACAATAATAAATAACAAATTAGTGATTGCCGTGGGAACCGATTAATAAACTAAAAGTCTAAGCGTTGGTGACAAAAAGCCTATTAATAGGCTACCGATCGGTAAAATGTTAAACTTTGTATCCGCTATTGCAAAACAAAATGTAAGAAAAATGCCGTATTTTCTTTCAAATAAAAACTCGAGGCGTAACTGAGAAAAGGTATGTAAAATTGTTCCTCCGTTGGATCGACGATCGTTCAACGGGCCATTGCATTCCTCGTTCTAAGGTCACCATCGAGCTTGCACTTTGGAAACAGAAGCAGCAATAAAATCCGAAACAATAACGTCTCTCTTGCCTCGAGAGGAGCACGAATCGCCTGCTGCAGGCGTCGACGCTTCGAGGGTGGAGAAACGTCGTCGACGTCGACGCCGTCGTCGTCGTCATTGCTTTTGCCGTTCGGTTCCCTCGAGAACCAGAACGGAAGTCCGAGCACGAAGTGCACTTCCTTGTAGAACACTACGCTTGTGACGAAGGGGAAAAAAAAGGATATAAGGGTGTGTCTACGACGATAAGTTAGGTACGAAGCCCTCCAACCCCTTGGCGTCTCTTCATCGTCCCTTCAGGGCAGGTGTTTCAAACCGGCGATCTTCGAGGACGCGGAAAGCAAGAAGTTTTTCCCGAGGAGTCGTTAGAGGAATGAGCAGACAGTTTCGAGAAAAGTGCATTCTCTCTCCTAGTGTTGCGCTCTGTGAAGAGATCGCCCTTTGCCAGCGCGATTCTCTGTCGCGCTTTTTCCGCCAGATGTGTTTCATCGTAACGGTGACTGGAGAGACACCAAGAGAATAGTCTAACGAATGGAGAGAAGCGATAGAACATCGATTTTTGTAGTAGAAGAAAATACGTCCGTCTTTGGTCGAAGCGTTCGGAAGGAAACTTAAAAAGTCTGTCGAATCATTAACGGTCTTTCACGCTTTTTAGCACGGTCCATTCGTTCTAATATTGCTTCTGTTAAAAAATACAAAATTAAACGGACATTATATTCGTTCTTATTTCCTTGGCATTCGGTAAAAGCCAAAACAGTATGAAATCAAGTGTTTGTCAAAAATTAGGTTGGTAGGAAATGAATGTCGGTTTTCAAACTTTACCTGTAAATATACATGTTGGAAATGGGAATAACTTTTTTTAATCAAAATAAATTCCATTACAATTTATACATTTTTCCCAACTAGAAACAAGTTTTTTAATAACATTTTTTTTCTAGAATGATATAAGAAGACAAACCGATTGAAATGAACGGCTATCTCAAAATTAAGCGCCAAAGTTTGAAAACTTGAAAACCGACATTAATGTCTTACCAACCTAACCAACCTGGTTGCTTCACTTTCGTAATAAACAGTTCGTATAATCTTTGCCATTATAAAACAAAAAATTTCTTATTGAAATTATTCATAAAAGTAAATTGTAATTTTTAGACTAATCAGTGACGATTCTAGAACTGCAAAATTACTTATAAAACAATTGTCTTAGAAATCTTTTCAATGATTATAATGTAAGCGAGAGTTGGAAGCTATCAATTTGTAATCGGACGTTAACAGAATTCCTGAGCTGTTGTGTTTTGTACGAGTGAACCCTACAAATTCTCGACTTCGCTCAAAGCGTACAGAAAGCTGAAACAAAGTGAGAAAAAGTCCACGGAAACAGCGGTGTCCTTACATCCGTATCGTAAACTCCTCCGTGTCTCAAGATCTCGACACCCTTGCGAGGCCTCGGTTCGAAAACTTTTGTTCCAACGACAGATCTTCCCAGTTGTCTGATGTCTTCGTGTAAATAAAAGTAGCTATTAGTGTAATTGATCAAGACAGTAACGAGGGAACATCGAAATACGGAGAATTTAAGGAAGGATACGTATAAATGAATTTCAATAGCAGCTCGTTTTTATACATGAAATGAAAGGCAGATTCATATTCCACACTGATACATTTTGCAAAAGGGAGAAATATGTCATAAAGTCGCGACATTTTCAGATGCAAAGATTTTACCTTTTCACGTCTGCGTGATTAAAGTGTCGAGGGAAATGTTGACCGTAGCGCATAAATACTGGAAAGTCGTGATAAGAGTTGAAAATGTCGAATTCTCAAATATACCTCTGTCGCGATTAAGAAGGTTCAATGTTACTCAAATTTCCTCGAAACTCTGTCGTTTTGTCTAATCACGAATTTTTATAAAATAACACATTCTTTAAAGAATAGCTGGGGCTTGAATAAACTTTTTGCAATTTGTATCAAATATCGTGGGATTTTATCATACAGCATTTGTTTCATAAATTCGAAGGTAAATCATTAACATGGGAAAAGTTTTTTAATTTACTATTTCGCTCTCTAAGATTTCTTAAACTATTCGACAAAAGAAGAATAAGGGGGGATATGGTGGGTAAAAAGCAAAATATGGGACTCACAATAAGTGAAGAAATTTTTCCTATATGATAAGTATATCATAGCCTCGGTGCTTTAGAATTCACCTAAAACAGTTAGTCCTAGCCAAAATGGCCATAGCACTTGAAACAAGAAAATATGCAAAAAAAGGAAGAGTATTTGTACTGTTCGTTATCAGTAAAACCAGGAAATGATAGTATTGGAAAATTACAACGAAGTTTTTAAAACTTATGGAGACTATTCTACTTATAAATAGAGAAAAGTGTAGTTATAGTTCATCCACCACAGTCGATAGCATGGGTTGTGAAAAGTAGGTGAAAAGTATACGAAGGTACACGTAAGCAGACTGTTGTATTGTGACGTATTACGTGTACATTTATCATTATCTAGAAAACTGAAATAATATCGAATTGACGATAGAATATTCAATATTCAAAGACATCATCGAAGGTTCTTCTTTCTTAAACGTCAACTAAACGGCTAAAGCTCTTTCTCTAGTCACATAAGATAAAGTAAGGTATAATAGTTAATTATAATACAGTGTAGGGTTTTATGACAGATATATAAACCTAACAGTCTATTTATTACTATATCAAATAAATTACAGTCAAGACACTACTTGTTAACACTATCACTATTTACTATGGAATGTTCTTAATACGATGTCACTATATCGACTGTCCTCTGTTCTTATCAGCATCCCGCCCAGCATTAGGGCGTCTTATCTAAATACTATTAAGCAGTCACACATCTCAAGCACACGCACACACATACGCGTCTCACGCTCACGAACCAGATCCCCACAATGGTTAATAGTATATTATAATAGTTAATAACTGCCACACCTAGCTACCTAAAATTGCAGGTCTAGAAGAAATGGTCATTAACACTTAAGGCTGATAAAAATACAAAAGAAAAAGGACAAAATTATTTTGTCCCGCCTTCTTTGCAATTATGAAAACCATTGCCAATCCACTTTGAATATCATTGCTTACCACCCTTGGTAACTTTTAGAAGATTGACGAGATCGTTATAAGCACGATGCTCTAGGGATTTTTAATGGGACCTACCGAAAGTTGTTCTGTAAGAAAATAGAGGGCGCGACGATGCGTGACCATAAACGTTTTTTTTAGTAGGCCCACTATTGTAGCCAGGGCTCGTTTTGTACTGTAGTTGTAGCCATTTTTATATTCTTTTATTAGTTAACACTAAAACTACCGGCATTAAATCTCTTATATTTAAATATATTAAATAAGTGCTTTAAAACAAAGAGAATTAAGAGTTGGAAAATATGATCGATTCGGTAATTTATGTTTTTTGAGATGGACGAAGAATATGTATTCTATGACTCTTCTATAAACTTGAAGAATTTTCGGAAAATATTGTGTACCAGTCATTTTGACTGGTTTCGTAGTTCTAGTGTTAATAAAGAACTATATAGAGAAAAGAGTTACTCTGAATAACGAAAGCATTTCCGATTAAATCCTATCAGTAACGAAAGGGTTAAGTTGCTAATGACATTTTCATTAATAAAGTTGCAAAGTGCAAAAAGAGATAAAGAAAGAAAAGCTATTGTACCATATTCCGTCATATGATATAGGACGACCCTTATCCGAGCCCTGCGTTTAACCCTGTCTTCGAACCTTTGTAAACTATGAACAACGAAAAGTAGGTTGAGGGCCACGTAAGTACACGTACGTGTACGATACAAGTACGATGTCGACCATTAGCGCAGCCACTGGATAATAATATCGGGAAGCCCATAGTGGCAGAAAATTATTAGAAGTTATTGCGGAACAATGCTGCCCCAGGGGTGTGAGCATCTCTTCATTCGTTCGGGAATTAATTTCCTGCATTCCGTCGAGAATCCAAAACTTGGAGTTTTGTAATTTAATCGACCCGCCAGTAATTCCGCGGTAAATCGATGGGTTACATGTATCTAAACTCGTATTTACGGCGGGAGACGTAAAAGTCCATTGCAAGTGGTAAGCAGAAAAATGGCAGTGAATGTAATAGGGAAAAATGGGTGGTGCAACAACAGAGATCATTTTTAATGTTTTGCGAGGAAGGTCAGCCAATGTTGCTATGGATTTTTATAGTATGTTTATGACAATTCGAAATCTAAAATACAAGTAAATGTGTGGATAGGTTTTGAACAAAAAAATAGCAGAAGACAAAACAAAGTGATAAGCGTTCCGACACAAATTTACTCTCATCGTTATCATCATAAGAGTAATAATTATTATTGTGATCTAATTTTATGTCATTATGTGTCTTAATCACGATTCAATTCTTCGGAGGCTTCTCTATCGCAAATGACGATTAATTTGTTTTCAAATTAGGGTGCAATTATTATTTAGCTACCCGATTTACTTTTTTCATTAAATTCAGTCTGCCATTTAATATCATTTTATTTAGTGAAGCACTGTGCCTTTGTACATTCATTGCAGCCCCAATTCTTTTTTCTAAAGCCACAATTCCCGTTAACCGATGTTCTTACCTCTCACTGCTAATTTTTCAAAATTTACCTAAACCTTAAGTACACCCTAGAAACCTGACCTGCGCAACTTCAGACACGTTTCTTCCAAGCAACTTTCTACCAAAATTTCATAAAATAATGCACTTTGCACTCTCACTTACCAACTAATTTACATTAACACCCTCCACGATACTTATTGACGGATGAATATAAACATTCGTACGAATGATTAAATATCTTCATTTATTTTTAACATTATTCCTACCACGACCGGTCAAATGACCGTTTTTAAAATTTCGATTAGAATTTCCTATATACAACGTAACTGAATCGCCTTTAAACTTCACGACATCTCCTCAAATATACGTATAATACATTCTCATTATAATACATTTTTCAATATTCACTTCTTTTTTTACTGTTCATTTTCTGGGAAAAAATTATCATTTGACAAATTCACCGGTTGCGGTAGGAAAAGGTATACGTGAAGTGTCGGTAGGAATAGTGTTAAAAATCGCTTCACTGTACGTGGCTGAAATCATGTAACGAAAAGACTTTTCGCTCGTTCGAGTCGTTAAAGAACTCCAATCACTAATGAATTTCGCAATACTCCGCTCTTTCATAACGACAATAACGAGGAGACGACGAAGTTCCGCTAATTTACAATAACGGTTAAAAAAGGAAGTGATAAACCAACGCCGCGGTAGAGAAGAAGGAAAAGAAATTTCGAGCGGAGTGAAAAATTAGTTTCCGGAGTGCTTTCGATGTAATAAAATTTAATCTCCCGAACTTTATTACCCGTAGAAATTTCCGACTTCGCAGTGGAACGTGTGACGTAACCTCGTTCGATTCCAGGCCGCCGGAAAAATTCGATTCTCTTGCGTTTATAGGGAAAAGTATGCGCCGATACGGTCCTTCTTTTTCCCGCCGTCTCTCGTTTTCTATCTTCAGACATGGGAGAAGTCCTGATCTAATTCGTAAGTTCGACGGCGCAACTAGTGACTGGTCCTTTTTGCGGCTTATTTTATTCTTTCAACGGGACGAAACTGGAAACGATACGATCGTGTCGTTTCTTACGTGACAGATCGAATATAATCGCGATAAAACTGTTTTGCCGTTTAGAAATAAGAAGCCCGATGATATCGCAGACGGATTTTTATTTCTCGGGTAATAAAGAACCTTCTAATGCCGCAATTCCAGTGCGATAAAGATCGCGGTGAATGTACTCCTCTACCGTTAATATAATTGTGCCGTTATCGAGCTATTCGAATGTTAAGGCGAATTTTTCATCGTCTTACTGAGACCATGCTATTCAAGATAATGGACGTATAAAACTCAAATGATATTACGATTGAATCTGGAGATATTTCGTCGTGCCACAGACCTTTTATATCGTTGAGGTTTTTCAATTTTTCATTTTGATTCTCAAAGTATTGGTATTTGCAATTGTTTCATATAAATAATGCTTCTAATCTCCATGGTTTTTTTTAGTTGTAATAATAAAGTTTGTAATGACGGAAATCCTGTAATATTGAAATTTCAAACTAGCAGCGATATTGGATTTAGCGGATAAAAATAACAGATATAATAATTTTAGAGAAAGTTGAATATCGATGATATTTTGTCAGGATACGAAAATTAATTCTATTATTTTACTTCCATTCTCAGTTACCCGAATTAAATACAGTTTCATTTTCAAAGATTCTACGATATGACAGTATTTGCAAGCATTTGCCAATTTATACACTTATTACTTTGTTTTTTTCCAACCATTTATTTAAAATAGAATTTGACTTGTAGTTTCAAGTTCTGGGTAATTTTATTTCCCTATCTTCCTCGCTTATCTCTTATTGTATTAATTTTCTCAAACAATGATACTCCTTAAATAGAAAAAAATTATTCAGTTATTAATTTACTTCGTATTCAATCGAATTTTTTTCCCTGGTTAAAAAAAAGAGGTTTCTTCTAACATAAAAATTTCAGCGCAACAAACACCGGTACGAAAATACATTTTTAGCATTAATATTATACAACTCCACCGCTATTAATACGAATACAAATTCTGATCTTTCTTCATCACAGGGAGACTCGATTCCAAATACTGATTAAATAAAATTCAAATGACATCACGATTAATCGTAGCGTGGAATTTATTTTCTTAAAATTTTCTACATTCAATATTCATCTTTATTTGACGAAAGTAATATTCAGGTTTCAAAAGATAGACAGAAAAACATACAAAACCATTCAAGCTCTAACTCATTATTCATTTATTATACGTACTATTAATAAAAAAATATGCAGTAGCAAAAATCCAAGTGGAGTATAACTGAATGTAGAATCACAAGAGTAAAACATTAACGATACTTCATTGTTCCGCAAAAAGTCAGACATTTATAATGCATTTTCATTTTTAAAACAACAGCGCTTATCATTGAATCTACTATTTTTATGCACACTGCTTTATTATTCGCGTATCATATGCTCCGATCTCGAGTCATTTTTCATTATATAACGTGCATACTATAATAACGGGAATGATTTCGTTCTGAAACAAGTAAAACGTTAATGTCACAGACGTATCTTTCACCTCGTGAATTTCATTCAGAGTTAGTTAACCGTGATTTTTCCCTCATTATCTCGTTTGACTTTTTAGAAGATTATGTTATATTTTACAGGGATTCCGTATTTGCATTTTACCTCGCAGAAGACACTGCGACGATGAATAATTCTTTCCGTGTAAGAGCTACGTTTATTTCCTTCGTCTTTTTTTCCGTTCCACTCAAAGAAATCCCGGCGACACACTGAGAATGGAGGAATGAATTTTTGCGGCACGTAATGACGTTAACTTCAAATATTGAATATTCGCGTAATGATTCATTACAAAGAGCGCATACTAATTTATTCACTTAACGCCTTTGACTGATGTTACATCATACTTCGTTCTTCCATGATTTCTATCAAAGCAGTAATTTTTTAAAATAATTTCTACCGCATGAAATTCTACCGATGGTATTCGAGATGGATTTTAGGAAAATTTTTTACGGTTTCCAAACAGTACGAATGTTTACGGGGTAAGAATAAATGGGCGGGGATAAAAAATTTATCAAAATTAATCTCGGGTACGCTGATACAAAACGGAAGAAATAAAAGCATAACCGCGAAACGTATAAATAACTTGTTTCGGCCACAAATTTACGGTGTCAACTACATACAGCACGGTAAATCATTTTTTTGCGGACTTCACGGTGGATCGTGAAAATTGAATTAAATAAGATTCATATTGTAAGAGAAAAATCCTGCGAAACTTTCAATGAACGGTAGTTTTTTACTTTCGATGGATAGTTAATGTATCGTATAAATAAATTTTGAAATAAATTGAGATCTGCAATTCAATGATAAGCAATTTGATTACCAGTTAAGATTACGTGTCGATGTGTCTTAATTTTTCATACTTTGACTTTAAGTGTTTATATATTTCTTTCAATTGCATAAATTCTGTGCACTTTTGCAATTTTAGAATTTTTATGAATCCAGAAAAACTCGTTCTTCAGTAGTCATCATATATAATGGTCTATGTCTTTTTTTTCTGTTTTTGCATGTTTTCCGCTTTAACTGCTAAGGTTATTTCGCCTAGAACCCACTGTTTTAAGTGAATTCTGAGCCACCAAAGCTATTTTATATATACTATGTGGGATTGGATATATTGGGTGTTAAAAATATAGAATAAAACTAAGTTTATTAACTAAAACTATATACTAAAAGGAAATACAAAATGAATATATCTTCGAACTGTCTCGTATCGTGGCTTATAAAGAACTAAATAGCATTCGCTCCGCTCAGTCACTCGTTCGTACTCATACATCCGTGCACTCATTCATACATACGCGCATGCATTCTTTAAAATAGGGACCGTAGGGCCTCCGCGGCACGTATCTTACAAACATCCGCCTAGACTAAACAGTCTAGGCGGTCGCGATGAGGCCATACTTCGATTATCGATACCACATACTATATATAATAAAATTCCATGACTACCGAACTACTTTTATCAACGATAATTATGAACCTACTGTTTTAGGTGGGCTCCGAACCACCTTTGCTCACCATAACTTTGAATCTACTGTTTTAAATAGGTTCAAAATCACTTTTAAGCATCAGAACTATGAACCTACTGTTTTAGGTGGGTTCTAAATCATTTTTACCCACGATAATAATGGATTTACTGTTTTAGGTGGGTTCCGAACCACCTTTACCCACGCTATAAATATGAACCTACTGTTTTGAATGGGTTCCAAACTACTTTTAAACACCCTAACTATGAACCTACTGTTTTAGGTGGGCTCCGAACCACCTTTACTCACCATAACTATGAACCTACTGTTTTAAATAGGTTCCAAATCACTTTTAACCATCATAACTATGAACCTACTGTTTTAGGTGGGTTCCGGTTCCACCTTTACTCACCATAACTATGAACCTACTATTTTAGATGTGTTCCGAATCACCTTTCCCTACCATAACTACTGTTTTAGGTGGATTCTGGACCTTTATCTCCATAACTATGAACATACTGTTTTCCGAACCACCTTTATTGGGGCCCATTTGAAGCAAGTAAGACACGAATATTTTTAGCTCTCAATTCTATTAAATAGTATTTAATCCCCAACGTCAAAAATCCTATTTCAAATTTCTCTACTATGATCCACGCACTGCTAACTCACGACGAACAAATAAATCACTCGATTGAAGTCTCTAAACCGACGATATCTGACAGTTCAAATAAAATTCAAAGCTTCAATGATCCACCCTCCAGCGCCGCCAGAGGAAACAAACGAGTACACTAAAAACACTGAACAATATACAAAAATCGTGTGTATTCATGTACTATTGAAACTATCAAATAAACTTTCTAATTGCCAGACAGAAAGAAACATTCGCCGGGGGAAATTGGCCAGGGAAGAAGAAGAGTGTGGTTAAAGAGGTGGGAAAATATAGGGTGTGGATGTTGGAAGAGTGAAAAAGCCATTCGGTCACGGTGAGGTTTACGACGGGTTAAAGCTTCGTCCACAGTAGTTTTTCTTCGATCGCTACATCGAGTCGGTCTACGGAATGATGAGGCCTGAACCAACTTTGCTGGCTTCACCTCGTAAATTGACTGCCTTCTGGATCGTTCGTTCCTGGTCGTGTAATTTTAACGACGAATCTCGTGCAAAGAGATCGTCGTCGTGTCTTATCTTGGCGAGGCTACTTTTTGACCGTCGATTGCCAAGAAATGTCAGTAATTCGAAAGAGAAATCGTTAGTGCTTGCGTGTATCGGGAGAATTAATTACTTGGGAATTTATATGTTCTCTTGGCGAGACACTTTTATATTTTTACTTGATTATAGAAAGTTGTTATTTATCATGGTGTTCCCGTCTTGTGAATGCGCTACTTTTCAAATGGTAGTTTTGAAGGGAGCAGGTTGGATGTACCGCACGATCTGAGGTTGCTGATCATGCTATTGACTATGTAGAGCAACGGGAACTTCAAGTTTTTAACTTCCGTGGTGGTTTTGTATTGAATTAACTTTTTTGGAGCTTGACTCCCCCTTGAAGTAATAGAACCCTAATAGAACTAAGAAAAATCATTATGATCGTAACAATTTACCCTTTCCCTGTGACTTTCTCTTGCATCACCTACCTGAATTGTATCATAAAAACATCAAAATAACACTATACGATATTGTCCCAAATTCTTAAATTCCCTAGCAATTAGCATGCAAGTAACATCCTACTAAGGACCAAAAAACCTTTCAATCACCTCTTAACCCTTTCGACCCGGAATATAGAAATATTTTTTATAAGTAAAATTATGTTTTAATTTACATATATTGAGAACAAATGAGCCATGCAAATGGCATTAATTCTTGTAAAACTTTGTCTTTTTTCAGATGATCTGCCTCTCTTTGACTTTTTAAATACTCAGAGTGGTACAATTTCCATTCCGTCTCTGCGCGTTTTTAAATTTTCAGACGATTCAAAATATCTGGTACACATGTGTACTGCTCGGATCGAAAGTGTTTAAAGCCTCAATTTCGAAAATATTCACTCCATTGAACGAATGATCGTTGATAACGAAAATTCCAAAGGGCTATCGTTAAAGCTCAACATTTCCGAAGTTCAAGTTGTCGAGCTCAATAATAGATATGCGGATCGATTCTTCGATATACATCAGCATCGAATAGTGTATCAGCAGGTGCACCAATTCCCTGGTAAAATCTCTTAGAAACGTAGAGAGAAATTGGTCGACGGGATGAACCCTGTTCGTCCAAAGTATTCGGCTGGAGTGAATTTAATATTCAATGCGACGACACGGAATACAAACGATGATTTACGAGAATTCGCAAGTCGATCCCGTTCTATCTCACGGCTACGAGCTTCTGCTTTCAAAGATCTTTCACCTGACGAACAACAGGCCTTGCTTCCGCTTTCGCCGTTACGGACACGCTCGGCTTTGACTATGCGGCGCTGACTTTGATGCTCCTTCTCTGCTAAGATAAATAGATACCCCTCTTTGCGATTCATCGACCTCTGTCGTTCGAGAAAAGACGACACTTGCTGCTGCAAAATCTCACTGTACATAGTGGACAAAAAGAATTTTCAAATTATAAACACTAGAATTGCGGATGTTGATTATACACCTATTTTTACTGACGCGAGTCGATCTGACCCATGCAACAACATTGCAATTTTTTGCAGAGAAATAATTTCATTCCAATTTAAATAAAGGATTTATTATTATGGACTTCATTGAAAACATTTTTGACCTTTAAACACGGTTTATATGAAAGCTAAATTTTATATATATATATATATATATATATTGGGTTGGCAAGAAAGTAATTTCGGTTTTCGTCGATAGCTAATGTTACGTTTGTTTTGAAGGACTTCTGACAATGTTATCATTTTTTTGGCAGGATTTAGAAAAAAAATTGTGCTTCATTTTGTTTGCAATTGTTAGTTTAGCGTGAATTTTAATATAGAGTGCAACAACGAATATTTTCCACATATTTTAATTTGTCATAACTTTTTTATACAAACCACTATATATATATAAACCAATATATATATATATATATATATGTACATCGCGAATCAGTTTGACTCCTACGCTTCATGCCTTTACAATATTAATGCTCATTCCAGGGTAGTAACAATGCGACAACAAATACATTTTCTGCTAATTGGATATATTGCAGTATTAACTACTGCAAGTAATAAACAAGAAAATTAACGGTTCAATATTATCGAAGAATATTTGCACAATATTTCCAGATTTAATTAGTAAACGACATATTTTTCCTAATTCCTCGCCCCATGCCGTGGATTCGATATAATTACATCAGTCGTGCGATTAATGAATTATATCACAAATTCAAAAGGAAAATTGTCTTGGACATTTTAAAAACTTTGCCAATCGTAGTAATTTTTCTGTGGAATTTTAACGAGATGCTATTTTTCCTGGAGAATCACCTTCTTCTCCGAGTCACCAGTGTTGCAAATTAAAGGAAAGTTTAACAACAATTCTCCATTATATTCGCTCGCATACATTAATCATGATATTGTCTACAAAGTCAAGGTAGTATACATAATTGTGCCACTTTATTTTATCACTAGCGGAACATTTACATAATTCACAATGGCCTTTCAACCTCACTGTGCAACGTTAATGTGCAACAATGAAATAATTGTCGAAGTAAAATATTAATTCGTCGTCAAAGTAAAATAGAATAATGTCATGATAATTTAATGACAGCGTGGTATTTGCACTAGTTTAAGAGTATGAATTATATATACATGTATGTTTGGCCACGGTTTGATTATCTCGGTATTAAACTAAGCGTATTGCGATGTTGGCGTTATTATCGTGAAATTGCATCAAATCTAATTTTGTTACTCAATGTGCCACGTAGGGTGTTATTAACTATTTCCCTCGAAATCATAAAAATATAAACCCGGTATTTCCTACGTTTTTTTAATGACCGATGAACCCAGCCAATTCACGGAGAAGAAAACAATTTCGAGTCGATTAAAATTTTAATTCGCATGTAATTTTGAAATAATTAATGACAAGAGTGAAATGCGACAATATTAAGTCGCTCTACAAATACATACAGATGGCAATTATGAAAGCTGTTCTTTTACGAATTATTAAAGACAAGTCTCATTTATAGAATATTAATACTTTTGCAATAAAAGTCTTCCTTTTGATGTCTTTTTATCTTTGTTAATCGGATAATCGATAGAACGAATATTTAACGCATGAAAAGAAGGGGAAAAAAGGATGAATGCAATGTAAAAAGTGGCGAGGGAATAAATTTTACGCAGTTATTTTACTGTACTTTCTGACACGCTTAATTAATTATACTAACATTTCGATAATCTCTTACCACACGGAAACGTGTATTTTCTGCGGTTGTTATTCTTGAAGCAATTAATACAATTTATTAACAATGCAGCAGCCGGTTTAATTTATTTGACAACGCAGAAGCGGCTTGCTGAAATTAATATTAACCACTGATGCTCGAACAATAACTGGCATGAAAGCGACATGGAAAATAAATGTGAATTTATCGAAAGGCAAATAAGGCTTTTCGATGAACGCCACATAGGCTGCTTATTTCGACAGAATACTTAAAATTATGTACTGCACGTAATGAAAATTATTATGAAACAGAAATTGTACGTTTCTAAATCGAAGGGAAAGTTTTCAAATTCTCTGCACCGCAATCAAAATAATTTGGAAACTTTCCTTTCCGACGGAAAATATATTCTTAGCATTAGATGTACCAAGGTGGTGAAAATGACTGCTTATGAGTTTTTTTAAATTGTCCTGAAAATTTTAGCGTTGTTCTTGTTTATTATTCCCCATTAATCTTATAAATTTGAGGAGATAAAATCAATAATATTACTTACACTTTTATTCCTTCTTTTCTGAAGTATCATTAAATATACTCATTTAACGGTCGTTAGTTCTTGTGTTAAATGTAGTCCGTTCACAAATCCAACTAATGTTTAAAAAATTACTACAAAAGAATGTCAAACTCTATACAAATATAATAAAATTCTAAGCTGTTCGATCACAATTCTATGAAACAAAATGCGAAATATATATTTCCAAACTTCATTCTAAAGCAAAATCTATATGTTTCTACGGACATAAAGCATAAACCGTTTATTCCCAAATCCAAAAAGGACATAAATTCTTTCCATTTCCGCAACCCCTTCAACCCAACAACGATTTCAAAATCCAAGATCCTAAATTCCTCCCGCAATCAAGAATCCCAAATTTCCAGCTGTAAAAGTAAATGATGGCAAACCCTCGCGAAACCGAAGGCGAATATACTTCGTTCGTTTTTTTTTCGCGCTCGGCGATATATAACATTCGCAAAGTATCTTTGCATTCCTGCCGAATGATCTCTGTAGTTCACTATATTTGATCACGAAAAGTGTTTGCCCCGTCTTGAATTCCGTCCGTCGTGGAAAGATCGACAAATCGGTTTTTGAACGTCTGCACGTAGACTTTGAGAGGGCGTATATCGACGTATATATATGTTCATGTGTGTAAATATGAAGGAATGTACGAAAAATAAGATCAACGGGAACGGTGGTGTATGAGAGAGCGATTGGGCGAGTTTTATTACATACAAATTCTGGGATTCGAGCCCTCCCTCCCCCCAAGGGGTTGACGTTATACGCGTTACATTTCACCCTATTGATATTTTGATACAAGCACGATGCTATTTTAACAGCAGGATCCAGGACGCAGATATTTCGTTTTCTAATTCAATATTTACCTTTCGTTTCTTTTCGTCGTGTAAGATTTATTTTAAATGGATTTATCTATGTGTTCCTCTTCTAAATTTATATATAAAGTCAGTTGTGATTGATTTAGACGAATTGAAATTGTAATTGGATATCTTCATTTTGTTTGGCTGTTTATGCAAAGAGATTGTTTTAGATGACTTTATTTAGAACAGGGATTCTCAAAGTTTCACCTAGGTGGGCGAAATTGTAGATACCAAAATATTTTTCTTAAAACTGTCTTAAAATTATCTAAAAATTGATAATTTTGTGCACTTGAATCTTGTAAGGGGTCATTTCGTCAGATATAGCTAAAACAAAGAGTTAATAATTTTAAAAAATATAAGCTCCTGAATCCTGTATCAATTTAAGTCGATTGTTGTGATTTACACCATGAAAATTTGATGAAATTGTTCTATGCGAATAGAATGCAGCATTCTATGAGCATTTCGACAATCTACTTCTGTTTTATTTCATTTTATTCCAAATAAAAGAAACACATATTTCCAAAAAATTGACCATCGTGCACTCGCACGCTCGATTGATCACAAACCGACATAAATTCAGTAACTGCCACTAGAGTCAAAGTTACATCGAGAGCGCGTAAAAGGACGCACAAACCGAGGGAAATTTCGAACGTCACAAATTCGGAAAAAAATGTCACAATAATTATAGAAATCGTTCACGTTCGTCGCGTGTGAAATAAACGTTCATTTTCAGGATGACACTAGAATTATTGCAACTTCGAATGCATCGACGCAACGAATATAAATCAATGTTCAGGTTCGAGAGGAAATCCAACGTCAATGCCTCAAAATTGCAGATAAAGACAGAAAAAAAAGAGCGAAACGACCGCGGCAGCAGATGACCAAACTTTAAATGAGATATTTTCTATGAATTTTCATCACGTAACATCTCCGGCTGAAGGTGCACGCGGGAATATTGTTCAACGATGTGCCGCGGCGTAGAAATTGTTGCACGATCTAAAAAGATTATACGTTATGCTCAAAATACATTTATTTCGACCATATGAAAGATTTCAGTAGCTCTGATTATATTATTTCTGATATGGATTATCGGATAAACCTCGTTTCTGCTCTTGTTATCCTGCTCCCATAGGACTTCTACTTAATAGGTACAGTACTATGAATAATCGACCCCTTGCCAGAGGATTATTTCAATCTCTATTATTCACCGGCCACCAAAGTCTGCATGGTGTGTGGTTTCTCCGAACGCAGCACTTTCCATCGCGATTATAGTCAATCGGCTATTGTCGCTCGGAAATGCAGACAATGGTAATCTTTTCTGCCCCATATTGTTTATATCTTTCGGTATGAATCTTCTGTCTTGAATGTTATTAGTGTGCGTTATTTATGTTCTTTTCTTTCACATTGTGCACAGGAGCGATTATAATTAGATACTGTTCGTACTGCAGTGAAACGCGACGATTCTTTTGCACACTTTTGTTTTCGATGAAAATGAAAATGAATGTAGAGGAATGAATTTATGAACACCTTGACCTATAATAACGTGTGACACTCGTTATGCGGTGAATGTAATAGAAAATTTGAAAGTTTTCCAAAAATTATCAAATTGAAAATATCAGTGGAACATGACACGATAGAATTTTTCTCGAACTGTTAGTATTATGTCAAGTTATGCGATGTATCAGGAATCCCTGATAATTTTGATTTCAGCAAATTAATTCTAAATTATTGCACGCACTGTCACAAAATAAATCGTGGGGCAAGCGGTTAATTCTGCATTCATCTTGGCTTGTCGAATGCAATTGTTGTAAAGTTGGGGCAACTTGGTGGAACCTTCATGTTACGTCTCTTTCTGCTCACTTTACAATGTCTTTCACTTTGAAAAGACTCAACGAAACACAGAAGAAGAATCTATGGCCTATTGAATCAGAACGAGAAAGAAGTGATAATTTATCGATTCACGATTTCTTTTCGTCTACGTATGCCAAGTTTAAGTATTAAATTGCTAAAGCGAAAATCGATAGGTGATATCTGCCAAATCGTATATTTTTAAATAAAGCTCATAGCACGAAAATTCTTCTATGTCGTTGTGCACCACTAATTATTTCAACTTGACAGATTTTAAAAAATCTCGAAGTATTTTTATTCCATTTTTTCGCGCCATGAGTGTCACTCTTCATCGTAGAGCTAGGGGTTAAAGCACGTACTATTATAGATTTATCCAATTTTTTTGTCTAAAAAGATTTAATATTCATAAACACTGCGAATACTCGGAATCAACTTTCTAGCTTGAAAGTTTAATTATAGAGGGACTGAAAAAATTTATTATCCGTGAAAATTCGTAGTCGCCATAAAAGCTGAGGACGTGCGTGTCTATCAGACCTATACATCGGATTACGGATATTAACACTAGGAAAGAATGAAGGATCAACTGATCCGTGGTCCGGATAAAAATTATTCATACATAAAATGTGATAATAAAGCCGAAGAAATTAAAATAAAAGTAAGAGGCTTATCATGATCCTTATCGTGATAATCACGTCAATATTGTAGTTGTTGAGGCAAATAAGAATTGAAGTTCACGTTTTTGTATTTCTGCTGGTACTGAATTTTGAAAATGCTGTATTTTTAAAAGAGAAGTTCCAAGTAAATGCTTACTTCAAGATATTAAGAATTACATTTAAAAATTACATTCTATATTACATTTTCTGTCTTTTGATGAAAGGCTCGTTATTTCACATACTATTGCAAATTCGTACACGATAAACCTGTAAAAGTATATTGATTTTGTAAAAGAATATTATTTTAATAAAACGGAGAGGATTAATTGATAATTATAAAAATATCGCGTAACAAGCCTTTCAAACATATTCACCTTCTTCAAATTTCTGAACACATTCGGGGACGCGGACTTTTCGCATTTTTATTTCATTTCCTAGAACTGTCTCTTTATTAGCAATTTAAAACAGAAGACACTCAGCGATGACAATAAGACGAAAGTTCATGAATTTTTCAAAGTACCATTTTGCATGTACAGACGAGACGTTCAAACTTAGATCTTAATATTTTGTTAAATCCTTGACACAGTTATGATTAAAATAAGCGTCCATCAAAAATCCCGCCGCGTGTTCATCAAGCAGCATCAAGTAATTTACTGTCAGCTGTACGAAAATTTGATTAAATGGTAATATCTAATTTAACAGAATTTTATTTGAATCATAGTGAAATGTACTTTATTTCAATTGATCTCTTCGTCATTCAAATTTTCAGCTTCTTCCGCAAGCTCATTTGACAATAGGGTGCTGGGAAAGAAAAAAACTTAAATGTAAATCACCTTGCATTTTAAGAATAATGCATTAAATAAAAATTTGGAATCTGAAGGTACAGGGATAGATGATGATAACAGAATAAAACCACAAAATATGTTTCTTTGAAGTCTGAATGGATCTTAAATTTTTAACGAACTCTATACTTTAATTCTCTGGTCACAATATCTTCAAAAATTGAGTAAAAGCGACAGTTTTTTTACAATACACGAAATTAAAGATAACCCTTACCCAAAAAAAATATTGCAGACAAAGCTAAAAATGCCGTGTTTAAAGCACGACAGTGATAAGGAATTTATTGCGTATGAAAAAAAATGGACTGATAAAAAATATTGTGGAATACGAATTTTTGGATCTCCAACAGCGAAAAATCTCGCAAATTAATGCTGCTTTTACAAATATTATAAATATTTCAACATATTTTTTTCTGATTCCCTATTTTTTTTCCATGTCCTGCAACATCAAACGCACATATACTATTTCAAAAATCCCAGAAACGTCCATAAAACCAATATTAATAGCCTTATATCATTGTAAACGTATAACAAGATTTCTATAAAACATGATATTATAATAGCCATCGAAAGGAATTACATAAAAAATTGTACACCAATGTGATCTCCTTCGAAACACGCCAATGATATATCTCACCTCAGAAAATCACAAATCACAATACGTCCACAGAAAAATGGCAATTTCATTCGGCAAGAAAGGTATCGCCATCATTCTAAACCATCCACGATGAGAATTCCCCGAAAGCACGCACAAAATCTTTCATCAATCTTCCCGATGTCCCTAGGACCCGTACCGTCGTCCGAGCTGCGGGTAGGAATTCCGACGAATTAATATCACCCTCTTCCTTTTCCTCCTCTTCGAGAGCTAAGCTCGCCGGTAACTTTTTTTCTTCCTCTTCTCCGCGAACGAAAGAAGCGCATTTGCTTGGCAAGACACGAGCGGCCACTTAAATTATCGACATGCTGGAGCGTCCCAGTCCTTTACTGTGGCAAGTTGACAAAGTACTGAGAGCGCAGGAAGTTTAATCGAGGAATCGTAAGAGGGACGAAGACAAGTTTTTCTCCGGGGACGTGGACCGAAGATCGTCCCGGGTAATGAAGTTGCAAATCGAAGCAGGCCGTGGCAGAAAAACGAGATAGCCCCGAGGAGTTCGCCCGTGGAGCAGGCAAAAGTTTTTACTTTGCGCACAGCTACCGCCCCTTGAAGTTTCTTACGCTTTGCATTCCGTTTAAACGTCCCTACGTAATTTCGGCGGGTTAGGAATCCTCGGACAACAAGAATCAACGAATGGAACATGGGGGAGTAGCGTGCTATCGGGGGAAAATAGCTTTCGAAGACGAGCGGATTTACTTAGATGAAAACCTTGGGGTCGAGGTTTGATGAGAATTGAAATTCTTTTTCTCAAAATTACAGGTCGTGTCTTTTGCAGCTTCTGTATTTGAATTTATGGATTTTACGGGACTGCTGTAATCGGCGATTCTTCCTGATGATATTCACACGAACTTCAGATTAACTTTATCAAACGTATGCCCGTGTTTTTAAAATAAGCTTTTTTGTAATTTAACTGTAAACTCGTACTACGCTGTTAAAGTGAGGGACCAGAAGCAAGGCACTTGGAACGAAAGGGGAGATTTCTCTCGCACCACCTATTTCCGCCATGTCGGTCCTGGAATTCTGAGATTGACGAATGACAACCGAAAATAAAACGCTCCTTTCGTCGTTCATATGAGGACGCAACGAATGTGCGAGTTTCTCTTGCCAATAGTGCGTCAAAATGGAAAATGCGTGAGGGAGAGGGATGTCCCTATTCGTCGGACGAATCAGAGCAAATTACCCCTCAAGTGCCTTGTTTCTGGTCCCTCGGTATAGCTCAGTTTCACCGAAACTGTAATACGGATGCTTATTTGAGATTTCCATTGCATTCTCTTATTTCGAAAAAGTAATTGATTAAGTTTTTCAATAAGATTTACATAAAAAGTGGCTACCGTACTATTACACGGGTCTTCTATGTTGCGCATGAATAATATACAGTGCCACCTTAAATAAATACACCGTAGATGAGTCCCTCCCACCATGCAAATGAAAGGCCACTATGCAAACGAAAAAATGAGATACAAATGCACGTCTAAAACTAAAATAGACTAATATTATGTCTGTTGGAAGCCTGGAGGGGGTTGAACCCGCCCACGGTCCATTATTCGGGCTGGCTGTACTTTTGAAAGACTTTGTGGCGCGCTCTTTTCTTTCATCCTCACTCTCTTTGCAGACATCTGACGCAGCAGTAGCTACGTTTTCTGCCGCGTCAAAGAAACGAGATATCGCTGCGACGAACGCAGTTTTGCGAATCAGCGACTTTTGCACAGATTTATAATTTTCCAGGGACCGGAGGAGTTTCGCGCGCCGATAAGACGGAAAGGATGAATTGGATTTTTTGATGATGTCTGACGGTGTTTTTTACGAGGTGGTTTTGTGATGGATGGGAAAATTCGTGTTGTAAATTTTGTTACATATTTTTTTCGAGCGGAATTTCACAGCGCCTGTGGTAGTCATGGAAAAAAGTGAAATGAAGCAGTGTTTTGTATAGAGCTTTCTAAAAAGGCAATTTGCGCAACCAAAGAGCTTTGTAGAACTCCGGTTAAGAAGCTTTGTAATAAGTCCTTTATAAAGAAATTTTCCGGGCGAATTAGTACTGTATTGTTGAGATTGTAAATTGCCCGCCGCGAGTACTTAGCGTGACACGAAAAGGCATTTTAAACCTTCGTAAAATTAGTCGATGAAGAGGCCATTGAATTTTACGTGTATATCTCGTGTATTAAAACAGCTATCAAAGTTGCTGATAATTGCAACTTCATTGAATTTTGTGGAGTGATTGATATTTTCATGAAATAACTTAATACTGCTCACATTTCATAAATAACAGATACGCAACTTGTTATTTGACTCCAATTTTGATAACAGAGCGGAAAACAATTTGCGAAGACTCCATTATCATTGAAATGTTCACCGAGTGGAAATTTTATGAAAAATGAATTACATATTGTAAAAATAGTACATTTAGACATAAATCTCACAAATCTAAACAATGATTATTCGTCAAACTTAACACTAGATTTACGGGCGTGAAATTTGTTACATTGCAATATATTAAATAAAGCCTTTGGAAAAAGAGGGGTGCAGCGGCAAAGTTGGCAATTCATTAAGTCATTATTGTACCATAAATTACACGCGAAATATCTACTGTACAGAGTCTCTGCAAATTAGAGAAATGTTTATAAAACAAGTAGGAACCCGTCCATTTGAAGGCTTCCGTAAATCTAGTGTTAAACACGTTGTAATATACGACATACTTGTACCTAATTGGAATGGCAACCCAGTATTACATCTTCATTACATTCTCCTTCAACTACCAATTGGACCATTCTTCGCCATTTTTCTCTCTTCCTCTCCTTCTCCCTCACTTTACCATTACTCAGACATTTCCACCATGAATTGCATCATTCACACGTATCACCATTAAGATATTATCCCATCATCATTTATACACGCCATATCAATAAAATCCATCTCAGCCGTTGCTATTAATAAACTTTAAAGCGACCGCCAGTTTACTACATAAATATGCACAAAGTGTAAAGGGTTAACTTCAGTGTCACCCGGCAGACTAATCGACTCGTTAATTCCGCCTAGCAGTCTCTCCGCGAGACGTTGCATAATCTATCACAATATTCTCTGTTCTGACTAGGGATATAAACTTTTTGCCCATACATCACGGGGGCGTTACACGCTGTAAGCGACATACGTTCGCGATGTTTGTTTTTCTTGACCCAGATTACCGGAAGAACTCTGGCGCGCGGTCCATTAAACCCGTAAAGACCTTTTCGCGTTAATTGCCCATGCGGCAACGAATATGAAATCTACCCTTATTTCTATCTCACATTTCCAAACGCGTTTTCTCGAGGCTCGCGAATTTACCGAGTACACTTTCCTCGTAAACCGTCTAGCTGCAACCACTCGAGTCTGTCGATGATAAAACCTCTCTAATTTCATTGAAACGCCTCGGCCGAGGGAATTCGTACGCGCGCGTGTTTCTAAAAAGAATTTCCGGCAGTCGTTGTGCGTCTTAATCGCGTCAATTTGAATACTTGCACGTGCTGGAATAGGAAAGAGAAAATATGCGAGGGTGGCTCAATTGGAAGCACGGCTGTTGGCGCCTCGAAGGGCGAAATTAGGGGAGCGGACTAATTGACTGAATGACTCGCGACTGAAAAGCAACAAATGGAGAAGGCTGGGAAGAGGAAGCATTGTCGCTTGTAAGAAGAGGGATGGAAGTTAACGGGAGTGTTAGGAGGGTGAAGTAAATTGCTGGTTTGCGTAATTCTCGAAGCTTCAACTTCTATAATCATTCGGCGGAATTCGTGCGTTGAGTTGGAGTACTGTGATATATTTTATGACAATGATGCGTTTAATGGAAAGAGCATCGGCGCGTTACTCCTGTGACTGACAGTGTGTAATAAGGGGATTAGGAGGAACTATGTTGAGCGTAATAGTTTGTCAGATTGTACTGTAGGGTGCTAAGAAGATGGCATTTGGCTGTGATTGGCCCGAACCCGTTGGTACAAATAATACTTTAGAAACTTTTGAAACGTTAGGATTTGACTTACCTTTTGAGCCCCTTGGATAATTCCTTTAAAGAATTACACAAATATTAACCTTCTGTAAGCATAGAGCCGACATTATGCGTAGCCGAATGCGTCAGCTGATCAAGGGCAGCACAGAAATGTGTGTCGACGGTTTCGCCGCGACGTAAAACGTACGCACCGTTGCTTACTGCGAATTCGGTAGACGTTGCCATGCTTTGGCGACGTAGTCGAATGAATCAGTTCGGTCCCGACCGCAGACGAATAAAGATACAATATATTACGTTTTCGATTATTTGCCCCTTACGTCCTCATTTATGTTATATTCGA
The DNA here is from genome assembly GCA_963989415.1 of Cerceris ruficornis. Lineage (NCBI taxonomy): Eukaryota > Metazoa > Arthropoda > Insecta > Hymenoptera > Crabronidae > Cerceris > Cerceris ruficornis. The sequence goes on from OZ022517.1 coordinate 41,883,462, forward strand.
GGTTTATGTTAGTTATGAGAAGAGTGGAAATTCCGCGAATTAGTAACCGCGGATATTACACTTCCTTGAAATATAATTGTATGAAAGTTCAAGTTCGACCGTCAATATTGCTACAACAAAATTTCACAACATCATCTTGCAAAATTTTCCAAACCACCCGCGTGAAACCCAACTCATTTGAATCTCTAGTAATCGTTCCTTTCGATGGCAAATCCAAAGCACAGCCCTTCTAGCTCGTCGAGTAAAGAATCCACTAACTTTCGTAGCCGTATCGTAATTCGTCTACTGCGGCACAATAAACGTCGAATCGTATCGTAACTCGAATACCCGCATAAAAGCATCGAGTAGATTCTCAAACAGGACGGCTAACATCCGGGCTCGTTCGGCAAACTCTCATTTGAGACTGTCGCGAGCGTTTTGCCAAGCCGTCGGACCGTAACGCCGGTAGCCGTTAGTTCGGCTACCAAATTATTTTCTCGATTCGATCGAACCTTTCAACTCCGCGTATTACCCACATTTTTCTTCCGTTACAAACGATCTGTCAAAGGGAGATCGGGATGTACCGCGTTTTCGGGAGCGATTAAGGGTAAAAGTAAGGAAACGGATCTTCGTCTTATTATCATCTTTGCTTGTCTGTTTCTCTTTCACTATATGTATCAATAAGCATTCATTATTATTTCTATTGTTTTTGGTATAGATAACTTTGCAGAATTTCTTCTACCTTTATTTTCTTCTGTTTATCGTTGAATAGTTTACATTGTATTACATGCATCTGACGGGGTTCAGGCAAGGAGTTGCGGAAATGATTAGCCACCATAACGACGCTTTTGTAGATACAAATAATTACTATAGAAAATCCGAGAAAAAGTAACGCGTCTTGTATATTAACACATTGAGCGCCGGCACCACATCGACTGCTTAACAGTAGAACTACCAAACCAGTCAAAATGACTGGTACACAATTTTTTCAATAAATTCTCCAAGTTTATAGGAGAGTCATAGAATAAATATTCTACGTCCATCTTATAAAACATAAATTACCGAATCGATCATCTTTTCCACCTCTTAATTCCCCTGTTTTCAAAATACTTATTTAATATTTTTAAATATGATAGATTTAACGCCGGTAGTTCTAGTGTTAAAGCCTGGGCGCCGGCATGATTCGCTTGTTTACGACCAATGAGTAGGTGAAGTAAATATTTATAACTTTATACATTTTCGTAAAACACTAAATTTTGTTTGCATATTCGTCATATACAATTTAACGATAACGAAAAATAGAAGCAAAATCTAAAATTTTTATTTATAATTATGAAAAAAAAAACCTCGAGCGATAGACTTCGAATCCCTCGTTTTCGCGGGGCCGGCGCTCAATCTGTTAAAGATTGCAATGTCAACTAATTGCGCTCAAGTAACACCCAGAGCTCAGAAACAAAATGCGATTGCAAATCAGCATACGTCACGAAAAAGGTGAACTTCTCAGACATTTCTTAGAGTATCTTTATCTCTACTTATTTCTAAATATATCTAGAAATAATCTATGTATCATGCGATGCTGAAAAGAAGATCCGCGGGACTCAAAATGTCTCATTTAATTCCTTCGCTATGCGATCCGATCAGTGCATGCAACCGTTTAGCAAATAACACGTTACATAGGAAAATGCATATGAGAACAGTCGTGTTCCTTCCACTTTGACCAATCAGACTCGCATTCCCTTCGAACTTTCATCATGGGACTTCTTTTCAACACCATATAATATAATACTTTCTCATATGTATTTTACATGATACTATATATGATGTACCCTGCGCGCGTTGCTACGCCTGCAAAAAACAAATTTTAAAAGAACTCGTTATGACAATCCTGTGCTTATTTTTTTATTGAAGTGCTCTTGGACATACAGTATTTTTTTTGTACTTAAGTCAGAAACCTTCACGGGCATGCGCACAACAACATACCAAAGTTTCATCGCAATCGGACGATCGATTTAGAAATGCACAAGAGTCAAACAAACAAACATTTATTTTTATATATGAGATATGTAACTATTCGTTTGCCTTCCATCATACATCTATTATCATATTTATTTATATATTCGGCCCTTTTTCTATAATTTCATCTACACACCAAACTTTCCATTCCTCCATCTCCCTTTCTGCTCACTCTTTCTCCTTTTCTACTTGTTTGCGTTCTCAGCTGCCTCCCCCCACCCCCCTATTATTTTCTCAAAAGCTATCTCTCTTCTCCTCACGAATTGAACCGCATCGGCGTTCCAATTAAGCCGTGCCATCTATCTGCCATACCTATTTCCGCGAGCAACCCCGATAGCGTGGACTGCCGGTTCCCGATCGCTTCCTCGCCTCTCTGCCAACGAGAGATACGAATTGTCGCGATATAAATGGTACATACGTGTATACATAGGTTCATCGAGCGAAAAATTATTCGCCGCGTAAAAAGACGATTTAAAATTTCTCGAGCTCTCACTGGATGGTGTTTTATCGACGAGAAAACCAAGAAATAAAGCACAGTGACTGCGAGCTTGTACAATAATTTTATTGTAGTTTGTGGAATTTTCTCGTATCTTTGCTTTCAAAGAATAACGATGTCGCGGAAATGATGAACTGTTATTTCGTATTTTTTGCGATAATGTTTACGGCGTCTTTTAAATATGGCAATTGTGTAAATTAATTACGAAATAGGTATTGTGATCGAAATGTAGTTGAGATTATTAAAACGGCAGGTAGTGTGAAAATATAGTTTGGTTAATTTACATGAGACGAAAAATCGCAGGGAAACCACAAAGCGTTAGGTTTCACAGAGAAACGAAGAACTTTTGATCGAATGGATTCTGATATTGGTCTTTAAAGAGTCCGACGGTTCTGCAGATATCTGATGTAACAGATACGATTTTTGTACATCGTTCCATGCTCTTAATCTGCCAGAATTTTATTTCGTTTAGTTAAACATATTATCGTGTTGAAATGTGTACAGAATTCGATAATAAAAATGTTAAACAATCAATAATTTACGAATTTTTCTCACTTTCTTCTATCAGTTATTCGATCAATTATACGCTTTCAAAATTATTTGTAGTTTATTATCCCGTCCATTACTTTTTGGTGAGCAATTTATTAAAAGTAACAGAACTTAATGCATATCAAGAATTTTCACCTGATTGCTGCTGACGGTCTCATTTGCTACAGTGCAAGCATTTATAAACCAAAATTAACCTTTCAATTTACCTGCGAATTTAACGTTTAATAACGAATCTATTATGTTAGCATTTTTTGCATATCCAAAGAAAAATTTCGATCAATGAACATCGGGAGATTAAATTAATAACGAATTGCGTATTCATTTAACGTTTGCGTACGATGATGAATTCCACGCGCAGAATGAATATGCGATAGAAGAAAATTGCAGAATTAACTAATACACAGATCATGAAATTTACATTACTGTAAGAACTTCGTAATATCGCAACATGTACATCCCCCAAAATTATTCGTCCATTTTCCAAAATCGATAAACGCGGCAGCATTGAGACTCGAATAATGATATTAAATACTCATCAAGATGAAGTATTAATTGATTGCAAAAATATTTGCTTTTCGTGAAGCATACCGTACAAACGTTTGATCAAGTAAATGGGAAGTATCGATTGCAAGATATGATTAAGAAATGGATATTTGCCGAGAAGAAAAATACATTGATTCCTTTATTGAATTCCGTTATATTACGATGATAAATCAGTATTTGTTATCTATTTGTGCAGTTATTTTCATCCAATAAATTTAGGTAACCTCCTTTTAAAATTGAATTAGCATTATCGAATTTTAAATCTCTTTCTGGAACCGGGAGATTATAGAAAACTATATCTGCTTAATTTGATAAACGTAAAAGGTATAATCCAACGGTTTAACGATTGAAAAGTATTACATTTACAAAAATTTTCTTTACATAGTCCTATAGGTGTGAAAAAAAACACGATACAAATCTTGTTCGAACCTATATGCAATATTTTATCAGAATGTTTTACAAATCTAAGAATCGCAGCTTTTATTTATATATCGGTTATTACCTTTTCGCACTATTATACAACAAATAATTCATTTTTTAATTATCATCCGCGCAAGTGATACTAACACAAATAATGATTTCAAATAATAAAATAAATAGATGCGTCTAACTGCTCTTTTTGTCCAGTTGGAACAAAAGTATGTACGTACGTATAACCAAACCGTTGTAAGAGTCTTTCTGAAACTTGCAGAGAAGACATTGATAATTCCACGTACAGAAAATAGTCGAGGAAATACAGACCACGGAAAGTTTTCTCTCGAAGCAAGCGTCGTGATCGTTCCAAGTTAAACCGACGAAGAATTGACATCAATTATCAGTTAAAAGAGACGAGAAAGTAAGAAGCTTACAACCATATATATGTGAGAGTACAAAGTTACATCGCCAATAAATTTCCAGCAAGAAAAACCCGGCGAAACTTTATCGAGCAATCCAACAACTGTTTCCGCAGTCGCGTGCTGATTTCCCGTGACGGTCACGAAAAAAAAAGGACATCGTCGACGCAGTTATGCATCATCTAATTATCCACTTATATACGAAGGAGAGAGACAAAAAAAAGGTGAAACTAACGCGATAGCTAATTTCCCCTTTTTTGCCGACAGCACGGGGCAAATTAACGAAGAAGAATGGCCGGCGATGGTCCGTTTGTCAGATGCGCCAACGTAACCGTGCCAGATGGCACAGCTCGCGAATCGACCACGCCGCAAAACATCCCCCTGCGCCGAACGCCCCTGATAAATGCGGATTTCGAATATGATTTAACGCCGAAAGGAAAGTATGAATTAAAAGCGGGAAGAGAGTCCCGCCAAGTGCATTAATTTCCATCGCCACTTCATTCAGTCGATTTCGGACGTTCAGTTGAAAGTGAAGCGAGATCGAATCTTTTTGGAGAAACCTTTTTGAATATGAGTAAATTTTACAACGCTGTAAAAATGACTGATTTAACATTCTTTAGATATATTGACACATTGTTGACCGGCAATTTTACATAGATGTTAACTCGTGTCACCGGCTATTTTTTCCGTGATCAAGTATGAAATTGAAAGAATCTAAATAAATTTCAGTATTCTTTATTTATGCATGATGAATTTAAATAAAATCTGTACTTATCTGCTATATATTTTAGTTTATACATATTATATATTTTAGTAATTTTTTGGTGTGGTAAAATTGAAATAGCTAATGTAAGTGCAAACGCGAGTTATCTCGTGATCGGTCAACAACGTTTGGGTATGAAAACACTAGTTAACTCGTGAGCGGTCAGCAATGTGTTAATAGTAGTGTAATTTCTTTGCCTTTAAACGTGTCTTACAAAATATGAAGGATTTGGTTTGGTTAATTTCTTTTTTTCTTTTCTTTTACGATATTTAACTATGATACGTAAATATATTGGACTAATCATTGGCAATACTAATTTTAACTTCGTATAGCGGGTATTAATTTTATCTTGTGTTATATGTAATCAATGAATTGATAATTAGTAATGTAAGGATGTTAATTTGCAGAGGATTTTTAATATCCTGATATTACGTTTCATTTATCGAATGACAGAAATATTTGACAAACGAAGAGCTGAAAGGGGGAATTGTTTCAAGTTGCTCATGTTACGTGAATATTATGGATATTAATAAATGCATGGAACATCGTAATGGAAGATACTGTATTATGAATAGCAATTATCATTTCTGTCGGTATATTAAAATTTGTCTTTTGTATTGATCATAGAGATGAATGGGAATATAAATTATGAATTCGCAGATGAGGAAAATTTTCACCCGAGATATACGAATTCAGTATCGAAATGCTGAAACTAAAATTTATCCATCAATTTATGAATTATACGGTACGGCTGCGAATTGTATGACCGAAGAATTAAAAGAAGAACATAAAAAAAAAGAAGTATTACACAGAATGAAGATAAAAAATATTAATACTTTATATTATACTCTTGTTATACATTTTTGAACTTTTTACGGGCTTGCGCTACGTAAGAAAATTATGAGTAAATTTCCAGATAATTTTAAGGGTAAAATCTCAAGAACTTTTTTATCGATATATCTTATACATGCTTGGAATACCTTCGAAATTCTTTTCCACACATTTTATATTACTAATAACGATAATGCGGCGCTCGTGTGTCATTATCTACATTTTTGCGATTACAAAATACTTGGCTGATGATACAGATTGCGGATACTATAATGTAAATAACTGAAATCAGAAAATCAGCCTGCATATTCTGTAACACTAATAACATCATAGCCTTGCACGGTCGATGCATATTACGTATAGCGTAGAGATAGTAAGTTGCCGACCAATTACATTAATTTCCCACACTCAGTCATACGTATTTATTATTATTCATCGTCACTGGCTGAGACAATCACATAAAAAATGTGATTACAATGTGATTACATACATAAAAAAGAGTCTGTGAGGAGAGGGATGGGCCGTTAGAGTGGTCGTTGGGTATGCTGCGTGTATGTGTATCTGTTTATGTGTATGTGCGTATGTCTATTTTACATGAGGTATTATAATTAATAATAACAATAATAGCAATAGTAATAATACTGATAATAACAATAACAATAATAACAATAATGATAGGAATAACAATAATACTAATAAAAATGTGGGATTGGTTATATTAAGATGTTAAAAATATAAGGTAAAACTAAGTTTATTAACTAAAACTATATACTAAATGCTAATACAAAATGAATATAAATCTGAACTGCCTCGTTTGATCGCTTCGTAAGAACTAAAAACCATTCGCTCCGCTCAGTCACTCGTTCGTACTTATACATCCGTGCACTCATTCATACATACGGACATGCATTCCTTAACATAGGGATCGTAGGGCCTCCGCGGCACGTAACTTACAAACATCCGCCTAAACTAAACAGTCTAGGCGGTCGCGATGAGGCCATACCTCGATTATCGATACCACAATAATAATAATATAATAGTAATATAATAATCATAATGGTGATGATGAGTGATATAATGCGGAGTGTGTCAGTTGGGGTTAGGACGTAACAAGAAACTAGAGACGTATGAAGAAACTAGCGAAATAACGGTGGCATTCAACGTGTTAACACTAGATTTACGGGCGTGAAATCTGTTAAATTGCAATATATTACAATAAGGACTTTGAAAAAAGAGGGATCAAGCGGCAAAGATGGTAATTCATTAAGTCATTATTGTATTATAAAATACACGTGAAATATTTGCTGTACAGCGTCTCTGTAAAAAGAAATATTTATAAGACAGGTAGGAACCCGTCAATTTGACGGCTTCCGTAAATCTAGTGTTAAAGCCGAAAATTACAAATAGAGATAAGAAGCGATTTAATCCGTTTTTCCCCTATGCCATTTAGATAGTACGTCCCGGTAGTTACCATCTCTACACTATACTTTTGAAAGACAAGAGGCACGATACGTTCGACTGCACAAGTCCTTGGTAGAAAGGAAGTCTTAAAGGATTCGCGATAGAGTTAGTCTTTCTATCGCAAAGTAGGTCGCTTCTGACGGACACGCGTTATCTCTTCGAGATATTCGAGTACGGCGGATCGACGTGCGGGCGCCGGAAATAGCAGTAATGCCACTTGACGCGCCGGAGGAGAACGTTGAGGATAAAGAAATAAATCGAGGAGAAGCAAGAAATCGACGCGTACTGCTGGTAGGACAAAAACGAGAATAGAACGTAGGTAGACGGGCGAAACACGAGAAAGAGATCGACAAGTACGATACAGAGGTCGAAGAGTCGAGGTAAAAGACGCGTGTCGCGATTTTCTTGATTCACTGTCTGCTTGCTGAGCTGCAGAACGATATTCAATTTTCAATGAAATTTTCTTTTATCCTTAGAGAAACCTTCGAGGCTCTTGGAGAAAAAGGGAAGGGGCAATCTAATAAGCGAAAATTCAGGAGCACCGAATACATAGATTCCGACACACAACTAACCGTTCCATCACGAATATTCGTGTGATTCGTTTAAAAAACTCATCGATTCTCGCGTAAATCGAGATGAGATTCCTCGTATCGGTCCAATTTCCAGTGTCATCCGTTCCGTCATTTCGACGTATTTTCATGCGAGAAATTACCCTCCTTCCGAATCGCATCACGATTCTCCAGCATGCATATCCGGAGAAGCGAATGTCGCGTGAGATATGAGAGAAAGAGAGAGAGAGAGAGAGAGGACAGAGCAATGGTAAATTGCTCCGGTCCACGGTTATCAGTAAATTAGCATTTTGCGAGGGAATTATCGATAAATTCGGCAGGGCGTTACGGGAATGAGGAACGAACGAGTCGGTATCCAATTAGCGTGCTACCAAAAATGATCAGCGCCTGATTTGTCGTGAAACCCGGAGGGAATTATCGTCGAACGTTTGACGCGCGATTTATTATTTGCTTGTAATTGCCTGACACGGATAAACGTACGATTCGCCCGCGGAGAATCGTGGATGTTGAAAAATTGATAAACCGTGCCCACGTCAATTAACTATCCAATGTCATTTGGGATCTTTCGGCTGATCCTGTGTGCTATTTCTAAATTAGTTGCGGCTAAGTTTGCTTGTCTTCATTATTAATTCATTTAATGGCGTGACACATTTACGCTTAAAGCTCTGGCTATTTTGATAGAAATTTTATTCAAAGCGCCGAAATATTTTTGAGATTTTCGGAGATATGTAGTTTTGGAAATGAAACGATACAACTGCTGTATAACTCAACATTTTCCTATAAAAATTTTACACGATTTTAATACAGAGTTTCTCTCAGGTTTAAACAGATTTAGATACTATAATATGGTCTACATATCGTGCCTTAAACGGGCTCGGCGTTTTATGAGTCGGTAAAATAAAAAGTAAAGTTATTAAGTAACATTAAATGCTTTAATAGTTGCGGTTAATACTGTATGACAGCAAAAGACTATTGCGAAATACCATGACGCGGAAATACGTTTATAAACTTACCATTAGTTCACTGACTTGAAGGCAAGTTAAAGAAAGAAATGCATTTTATCGCCTGGTAACTTTTTCGTTACGGAGGTTAACGTAACCAACTCAATTTTCATTTACGTCTGGCAGTGGGTTTGTAATTTTTTGTAATGTACCGACCCTCTGATCAACTAATATATAAGTTAGGATAAGTTAGGATATCTCTATATTGATTTAACAGAAACATACTGTACAGTAGATCTACTAACATCCGCCGTTCCACAATCACCTCTGACTCACTACCCCAAGTTCAGATCTCCTATTTTTCCATCCCGACCTTTCAACTCCCTAAACACCATCACCACTCCCACTCCTTCTCCAAAAATCCCTTAAAACCCCTGTATTCCCTGCCTACTCAGATCATTCTTGCCGTTTACTCACGATACGACGAATCGCTGTCCGAACGAGTCACGCTAATTAATATAGAAAGTCTAAAAATTACAAGTTCTCTTTTATTGGGCGGATCCCGAGTGCGAGTCACATTATTCGCCGTTACATTTTGTTTAACTGCTGGCTCATAAAATGAAATATGCACCAGAAAAATGGATAACAATATTTTCTAGTTAAAGAATCTTTACTTATCCCGTATTTGAGAATTTCCATACTCCTCCGGCTGTCCCACATCTGAAGGCTCGATGAAAAAGGTCACGTTACGACGTAAGGATCAAATGTTAGAACAGCATTAATAGAACCGCGCCCTTTACTTAGCATATACTTACATTATTTTAGTAGCGCAGGTTATTGACTGCAATTCCCATCCGTTTATTCGTACAGGGTGTATTATTGGGTTGGCAAGAAAATAATTTCCGTTTTCGTCGATAGCTAATGTTACGTTTGTTTTGAAGGACTTCTGACAATGTTATCATTTATTGCTTCTGAAAATTGAAAGTTGTCACTTTTGGCAGGATTTAGAAACAAATTGTGCTTCATTTTGTTTGCAGTTGTTAGTTCAGCGTGGATTTTAATATGGAGTGCAAATACGAACATTTTCGACATATTTTAATTCGTCATTATTTTTTTATACAAACCACATCGAAACTTGAATTGTATTGTAGTGCCCCTTTAATAAAGAAAAGATTTTTGGTAGACTACGTAGGCACAGCCCTGGTATTTTAAGTGTGTTTACTCTAATATATACAAATGGGGCCTAGCGACGGTTCCGATGCAGTCAGTAAGCAGTAGAGTTCGAATCGGGCATCTAAGCTATACAGATGCGAAACCCTTAATACTATTCTTAATACCATTATTATATATTTTTCACTATTATTATCATTATCATTATTATCTTTATTATTATACTTTATTAATATTATTCTATTATCTAAATATATATATAGCCTAATTGTTTTTTGTTATTTTGTGTCTTGAGTGGCGTTTTCTTTATTATTTAATACCCCTTACTACAGTATAAAAAATAAGTTATGCTGTCAATTTGGTGGGATTACAAAGGTGTTGTGTACTTTGAGCTGCTTCCGAGGAACCAAACGATTAATTCAAGTGTTTAGCCTAAAATCGCACCTGGTTCAGTTTTTTGCTGATAAAGACCAGAATTTCTATGAGAGCAGAATCATAAATTGGTCTAAAAGGTGACAAAAGGTTATCGAACAGAATGGAAAATGTATATTAAAGTTCATTCTTTGTTAAAAAAAAACTGAGCTTCAGTTCATATTACAAAACCGAAATTACTTCCTTGCCAACCCAATACAATTGACAAGCCATAACATAACTTACTAAAAGCAACAAAACAGCCTGCTAATATTAGTGTTAAGGCCGTAGCCTTAATGTATCGGGTTTATTATACGGACGAGCAGGCAACTATTTTTCAGTATTCAACCCTTTGACTACGGCAGACTTTGAGACGCACCGGTCGTACCACACGGGTAGGAATTAATTTACAATGCCCGCCAAGACCGGCAAAGTATTGGGTAGGGATGCGTTTTTGTGAAAACATTTCAATAATCATAGGTAAATTATAGATAATTATATATAAATTATTCCGAGCGCTTATATGCGCTCTCCGTGTCAAAAAACCAAACTGTGTTAAACGCTTATATGAGCCCTCCGTGTCAGAAAACCAAACTGTGCTGAGCGCTTATATGTGCTCTCCGTGTCACAGAAGCAAAATGTCTGATCAGTAAGTCAAACTCTTCTGATTGGTTCTTGGAAAAGAGTGAGGGAACGCAGTGATGTTTCTTAATTTCTAAAAGGGCAGGCACTCGCCCTCGCATACACTATATAATCTTACATACTTCTAAAAACACCTCGAGTCACTTCAATTTGTAAATAGTTTGTTAAGTTAAATAAAAAAGAAAAATACAGTCCACTACAAACTCTAAAATCTAAATAAAACCAAGGAGTGAATTCATCTTAACGAAACCAAGCCCGAACAATTAGTTTCACGTTTAATGCAATTACCAAATCAGTAAACTTGCACAAGACTCTGACCATCAAATTAATCATTTCCTTTCTATTTCCACTCATTCCCGAGGGATCCACCCTGCTGACCCGAAAAGTCAAACTCGACAGATGTGACCGCAAGGTTCATAGAGTGCCAGGATCCGACATTGTTTCAGGGTGTCTCGATTCAGAAGAAGGAAGGCGATCGATCATCGGGACGACAAACAGCGAACAATCTAAGGAATGGTCTGTTTTAATTAACGGAAAGTATTTCGGGAGAATGTAATCGGAAGGTGAGTGAGAAGAGGAATTGAATACGTGCCGCGAAACATAAGATCGATTTATCAAGAGCTGCTTAACGATGAGAAAAGTGGCCATCGTAAATTGCCTGTGTCCTTTCGCGTCACTATGCACGATTATCTTCGAGTAACTCCCTGAACAGCCTCCAGGCTTTACAGCCATCCTACGAGAAAAGAGGGAGAGAGATGGCCCTCTGCATTGGAAAGAAGCCGATGCCACTCTTCCGCTTCTTTCCACTCTACAGGGAGGACAAGTGCCGTGTGGATTCTAGCCAGGATCGGCTCATCGTCTCCGCGAACGAGGCACTCTAAAATTCAATGGTCCGAAGCTCTGCCAAAACGCGAGTTTAGACCTACCATTCCGGCGCAAACTTCGACGCAAGGAAGAGGAAAGTTCCGTAGTCCGATTTACTTCCGCGGACGAGATGCAGTTACCCGTAGGCGTAAGAGTTTTAGTAGCATTCTCGGTCCCACTTTTGCGGAGCGACATCCGTTATTTCGAGCAACGAGAAAACGAGGAAAAGGAAACACGACGAACACCGCGAGGGAGCTCAATGCCAACTGATGTGTCATACTCGGCTCTTTTCCACGTCATTCATGATTATTCGTGCTGAACCTCTTCCAGGGGCATTGGCACATGTGTAAGTTCATTTTTGTTTATATTACAATTATTCCAAATGAAAAAAGACATTAAAATCTTTCAGAGAATTATTCATTACAAAATTCCTCGACATTAAGTAAAGAAATGGTCGAATATCAGCGCTGATAGAGTTTTATTCTGTTTTATGATCACTGCTTTGAAAACGTTGTAGTGTTAACCTCTGATGTCCAACGTTTTGGCAACTATTTGAAGAATATCGTTAACGTTTACCGATAAAACATCATTAGAATGATGAATCATTTAAATTGTAATATCATTAAAATTATGAAAGAATCTTTACACTCATAATTGATCCCTAAAGTACGGTGACCACACATGTAGACATTATTTGTTTTGTGTATATATTTATTATTTTTTTCATATTTATTTCTACTTACTCAATTATTATCGATACAATGTGTGCAACACTTAATAATAAAAAAGATAATTAAATGGATTTCTTTTAATATTAAAAAATTCGTCCCTTCTATTGCCACTGATGTAATGAATTGTGTACCAGAACGAATTACACCTGCTAATAAATAAATCTCACCGTCCGGTACATAATTTTTTAAACAATGTACCATGTCGTGCCATGACATCTGACCGAAGATAAGGAACGGTATTGAATTGAAATTATAAAATACTATCAAATCTCGTACATTTCTAAATAAATCAGTAAACAACGCTGATATGATTTTTAGTGTACTCGAGAGCTATAACCAGAATGCAAAGGGTTAAAGTGGTCATGCATAAAATGTACTTTACGTAGGTCCTTTCATAGTTCAGAAGTGACACGGGAAACTACTTTACACACGCCCTAAGAAGTTACTTATGATGGTACGAGGACACTCTGCTATAATAAAGATTAGTATAAACGATCACTCACATGTGTACTATTGTTTCCTTCTTTCTTGCTGTTATTTCAGCTGATTTAATCCGTAACACTTTAATGGTATTCGATGAGCATATACATCGTGAGGAAATTACCACCTTTTGCATAATCGTACGAACAAATAAAATACCTTCTGCAGTTGAAATTTTAATTACGATCAAAAAATGTCTTTCGTTCATTTGGATGGAGGTATCAAATTGTTAATAGACAGATGAATTTTGTTTTATATAAGAAATTGGAATGGAATTAAATATTGATGCTCAATGTACGAAGTATCAGTATCAATCGATCTCACGATTTAAATTTCTTTGGCCGTTTAATTCTTCAAGTTTTATGTCAACAAGCTTTTCTTATATTCTTCAACCCTTTCGATACTTTCAATGAATCAATTCGTCATGATCTCGCCAATAAATATATAAATCATCTAATAATAACTAACAAAATTTATCCTTTCGTTCTTTTCGCCGTTAAACTGTTAAAAGATTCTTAAGCCCTTCAATCTTTTTTAACATACCATATCAATGATTTCAATCGGTCGATTTTCAAGGCGCATATTTACGAGGTACGAAAATTACGGATTAAAGCGTCCATGCAGTCTGCCGGAAGTTCAAGTACCTCCAGAATTCTCGACGAGTTTAAACTCACCTGAAACAGAAAGATAACGCTCGAATTAATTATACAGACAGTCTATGCAGAGCTACGTAATTAATCATCCAATTATCAAATTATTCCTTATCAATTATCACGATTAATATCAAATCGAATATTAATCATCGCAAAGGTACCGACATCTCAGCTTTCGTTCATCGTGCAATTACAAACGATTACATGAGCCACGTGACGAAACAAAGGGACAAACAAATGCCCCTTGGACCGCCACGTTGCGTAATTATGTTCGTACGTTTCACGGACGTGATGGAGATAATGGTAGAAAAAATTAATTAAAAGATAAACGGAATAAAGCGTGGAAACGCTGACCGCGAATTATGCGAGCATAATGAAACGTAATTAAATCTGATATTAGATTCGCAATATACAGGCAGACGAAGAGGAGGCTCGGTGTAAACATTAATCAGGTAGTCTATCCCTTTTACATGGTTAGATTCTGGTATTACGTAACATCAACGAGAGATATTAATCGATCGCGTTACAAGCGGAAATTTATCCGCGAAATAGTTATAACTGTATAACCGCCCCGGGGATTCGCAATACCGACAAACATCAATTTTGCCCCGCGGATTCCTGAAATTACAGTCACCGATAGATCGACAACACCGCTGGCTTTTGATGATAATTTCCAACGTTCGTGCATTTCCGGTTAGGATGTTCGCTCGTTCGATACTGAGCCAGATCTCTCGCGCAATTTGAGGGATTAACCTTCCCCTCTTGGATCCTACCCGATATTAGGTGTCTTAATCACGCGTAATTATGACTTGGTGAACTCCCATTGCCACGTAAGATTCGCGTTACAGAGGTAAGCGTGAAGATCCGCAAAATCGGAGGCGACATCCGAAGGAGGGAATTGTGTCATTTGTAAAATTTTCGGTGCTCTATTCCAGATATTATTACACCGGTGAGGATGGTTTATGCGGTACCTGCGTGTAATACGACGGGTTATGGACCTGAGTATTTGACCTGTGTTACAAATCGATGGGTACAAACTCATTAGTGATATGAGGCCGTTCACAGCACAAGGTGATTAAACTCAACTTTTTGAATTTGAAGGAACCACGGTGCCTGGGCCGGTGGATGTCCTTCTGTTGCTAGGAAAGGGTAAAGGTGTTTGGATTAGCGCGCTGCGTTTCGTCGTCCTGGGCCTGTTCGTGGGGACTCGTCAGTAGGGCTGACCGAAAAGGCCCTGCCCTAGACACTGTGCCCCGAATGGGACGATGGGTAAAGTGGAGGGACGGAAAGAAGGCAGCTGAGACGAAAGGGGAGATTCCTCTTGCACCGCCTTTTTATCCCCGCCTGGCAAACTCAGATCGACGAATGACAACCGAAAATAAAACACTACTTTCGTCGTTCACATGACACGCAACGAATGGCGGGTCTCTCTTGCCAATAGCGCGTCAAAATCGAAAATGCGTGTGGAAGAGGGATGTCCCTATTCGTCGGGCGAATCAGAGCAAATTACCCCTCAGCTGCCAAGTTAGCGTTCCAGCATTATATCTGTTGTTCGAACGTATATATAGATATCGATCGTCGTAGGACAACTCGCGAGAGCGATCCATCGGTGGACACGAGGTCTAGCGGACGATCCTGGAACTAGGGGCGTAGGCGTAATGACGACCGGTTGATCGATGGTGGTGGTCGATAGGTCGTGGCGCCACAAATTTTTTTAAGTTTAAGTCTCAAAGCACTTGATCGAATCCTAACTTTTTATGTTTAGAATAAATTTTCGTAATAATAAAGATTAACACCATTATATGACGAAGTTTGCTTGGCCATCGAATAATAAAGAATTGAATTCAGAAGTCAATCTAATTAATTCCAAGGCCATTCCACCTTATTCATTTTATACTTCGTTAGAGGAAAGCTACATGCGATTATATATGCTGTAATACTTATTTGTATTTATATTTTGAAGGGAATTTTGAAAAGGAGTGTATACTATTTCGTCACGTTTCTCCACTTTAGGATTTGTTAATCGATTAACTGATAAAACTGATTGAATCGATTAACTGATTAACTGATTAACTGATTGAGTTAATCGTTTTCATATATTATATGAGTATGATATAAGGTGGCATTATTGATGTTTTACCTAACGTCCTTACGGCTTAATGTTCCTCTTCGTTTACCATCTCTCATTACATGCTATCTGACTAGAATTTCAAATTATTAACACTATCGCGCAAATATTGTGTATTACTGATAACTGAATACAAATTTTTCAGAGATAATGGGAATTAAAACTGGAGCTCAATAAATGGAAGTAAAGACACCTAACTGCAGTTAACATAAATAGAAGTATTTAAGTGACTCCGTTAAGCTGGGCACCTTGTTCAGAATATACGAGAAATCTATAAAAAAAATGCAAACTAATACATTACATCATTATTATTACCAATTATAAATCTTAATACACTTAATGCAGTTAGCTCTGGTGGCTTGAAAAACCTCTAAAACTTTAGGTCTTGTTTGCAATAATTATAGAAGTTAAAGTTGAAGCACGGAAGAATGAATAAAATAATTAGTGATATTCCTACGATATTGCTTAAAATTTTATGTGCAACGACATAGTATATCCATAAACCAGACGTCATCTGACTCATTAACGTCACATTAAGAGTGTTGAATATACAATATGATTATCGAAATAAATTTGAAATGTCATTAATATTCCAATATAATATAAATTAATATTTTATTTATATCCGAGAATTAAAATTACTATGACGGCAAAGTAGTTATATCATAGGCTTATGTCAATTATAGTTTGATACCAAACTGCAAAGCGTTAGTAAACTGCAGTGAACAATTTATAATATCATTAAATTTATCAGAATAAATTCTAATGAATTACAAAGAATATTGTGTGAACTAAATGAATAATGTACCGAGAACACTGTTAAAGTAGTTTTATTCTAGGAAGCATCAGTTACAATGCGAATCAATACTCGATACAAACCAATGAACACGGGGTTCATTTTACCAATAAGTAAATACAGTAGTCGAAGAAACGTGTAAGAAGACAGAAAATTAAGAATAGCACAAATTACATTTTCTTTCTTCGTACAATTATAAATGTAACTCTTAGCTGAACTTTTTATTACAATATTAATTAATGCTAAACCCGCTAGTACTTTTGAAGGCAAACGTTTTTTTAAACTCCCGTATTTTATGATGAGTTACGATCAAAAGAAATTTGAAAATGCATAGCATGATTAAAGGATAATATAATGTGTCATATAAAACAGTGAAAACGATGGAGAGAGCTGATTTTCCGAACACCGTATGGATCATGGAAAAGTTCAACCTTATAGCCGGCGACCCACCTTATGGATCATACACAGAGATCGGTGACGTTAATTTTATCGCAAAAACCAGAATCATCGCAATAAATACGAAATCTGTGTTACAAAGAAAAATAAGAATAATCTCAAGCTGTTACTTTGTCATGTTGAAAAATGTTTTTATAGAATTTAATAATGGAAAACCAGATTTCAATTAACAAAAAACATGTTTCGGTATATTATTTCGAAATTCACAGTTCCGAAAACGTTGGTTCAAAAAATGGGAAAAAATACACAACGAAAATTCTGCGGTTAACAGATTTTGATTGGGTGGAAGCGTGGTCAAATATACAGTTGAGTAACGTGAAAAAAATTTATCCACGTTAAACAGCAACTAACAATTTATAAAATTCTTCGGTATACTCGTTAATGTCCGGGGTATTTGACCTGGTGTGCTATATTTTTTGTTATATCCTATTTGCACTAAAAAATTCGTAAATATGTTGGACAGAGAGCACGCGCGAGCATTTTTTTGCATTGCGTTATTTTTACTTGGAAAATAAAGAGTATAATTCGTATACGCAAATGATGAACATGCTGGATTTTACGTGAATTCTAAGGAATATTCACAATGGAAAAAAATATAATTATGATAGATCGCATTGCTAAATTTAATCAGACGACATTGTGAAATGTGCTCGAAGGTCTACGTCTGTCTGAAAGTCTTTGCCAGACTTCAATGCAGAAAACAAAAACTATGTGCATCCTTTTTAAATATCTTCTAACTCTTTGAGTTTTATTTTTTTGAACTCAGTTAACAATATCGAGTTATTTTTTTTGCTTGATAAATATACCATTTTGTATCTTAAAGATTATGCACTAATGCTTAACCGCCATTAGAAATGTAATGACTTATTTTTACTCGTCAACAAATTTTTCGATCTTGGCCAAATTCTCGAACCAATGATTTCCAATGAGGAAAAATACATTTGATAAGATCAATTTAAAGGAAGTGTAAGGTAACAGGACTTAAAAAATCTAATTATCGATATAGTTCTTTTATGTTCATGATTTACGGGTACATCTTCCCCTTGCATCAAGAGCGCTGCCATTTTTATAAACTACTGCAAGGATAGAGAAACATTTAAATGAAAAATTTAATTGCATAATATGTCCTGCCGTCATAAAAATCTAAGTTCATTTGCAAAAAACCAACAGAGTCAAATGTATTTCAACTGTAGAAAACAATTTAATTATTTTGTTTTTAGACTTTTCATAACCTGACTGTACCATGAAATTTTTAATTGCGAATAACTTTCTCCCTATGTAATAGTTCCGAAATTACGAATGAAAAAGTGGAAGTGCCTCTTTTACTTTCAAAGGTCTTACTACTCATTGTCAGCTTGGCAGAGGGAGAAACAAAGTATAGTATTTATTGTGTCTTGAATAACTGTCCCATAATATAAATTCCATGCACAAGTTCCATGAAGATCAATGATTTTGGGTTCACGAGATTCTCTTGTTAGACAAACTCCTTACCACAGTTTACGACAAATTCAACTGAACTCTCGTATCCCACTGCTTTCTTTCGCTCCACGACTCTTTGCCTTTGAAAATTGTTTGCGTTCTTTTGTGAGTGCAATATGCTGTCTCGAGAATCAATACGCACGCATACATGCTCACATTCACTCTCAAACTCACGAAAGAATTGTCATTTCACGAAAAAGCATTCCCACATTATTGTCCCGACGAACGAAATTTTGTAAAACTAAATTCTACTCTACGATGACACATGTTCCTTCAATAATCGCTTCATTCTCACACGGAGTAAGTATAAGATTACAATATTTTACTTGAGAAAAAGAGTTCTGCGCGGAAAAGATAATTAAAATCATAATATTAAAAAGGCCCATTCGTACAAATAATAAATACATTGCACTTTGGCAGCAAACTCTCTGGGAATTATTTCTGAATACTGATAGAATGGTCACTCTGTAGTGATCATAAGATGTCAATGGCATATGATGTGCGTGGGGTCATTGAGAGGACTTTCTCGAGGAAAACAACATAAACTCAAGCGCTTTCGTTATTGACCGGATGATCGTGTCACCGACGCTTAATGGAATCTACTAGTCTAGACCTTTCAAAAAAATAGATTTCTTTTGCGTTTTCTCAAAGGAGACATTTGCAAAAGTGAAAATGCAAAAGTGAAAATGAAGTGTTCAAATTATTTGATAACTAAGCACTCTTTATTTTATGAGTAAACCTTAATAACTGCGGTGTAATATTATTCCTATCGTTCTGCACACATTGTTATTATTTTCTGTCTTCTTGTTATATAAGAAATTATTCTTCTAAAAATATATCAAAAATATGACACGTAAAAAAGTCTTTCCCTCATTCCACTAACCCTGCCCTTTCAAGTTTCCTAATTACATGCTCTCTCGTGAATTAAAACAGGCTGAAAGAACTTATTCGATTGTAATGTAATTCAGACAATTAATTTTCAAGCGTTGCGAAACTCGTAGTTGCAACGTGAAACGTAAAATTCGAATTCCTCATTGCAGTTGTCGAGCGGGACGAAATAATTCCCATTGAGGAACTAAGAATTTGTTCCTATTCGAGTACAAACGCCAGCAAACGGCGCTGAATCACGAATAGATAACTTTACTGTCAGTACCGTGACCCATTCTAAAAATTTATTACGTTCAGCTCTGTCAGCACGGAAATCAGTGATATTCCACCATGCACGGAAGAAACTCGTATATGATTCGTTAGAAATTAATTAACAAAGTTACAAAAATACATACATAATTTACCATATTTAGAGTGATGATTTTTCATCGTTAACACATGCAATCGTAAACGTAATAATATATCCTGTCGCAGTCATCGTCAAATTGACATGTGATGCAGAATTTTTAACTTTTTAATATACAGCAAGTTAGAAAATTATATCTAGATAGCGATCCAGTCCGTTTAAACTCCTTATAAGATGAGAGACCGGGGAGGTGTGTTAAACTTCTCGAGTGCTATGAACTTTTCAATGTTTTTGAGAAGTTTTCCTACACCTTCACCGTGGTTTCCAGTTAAATATTTCGTAAAGGGGCGTTCATCTTCAAGTTGATGAAGTGGCAGTGCAAAAATCTCAAAGTGTTTCAAGAAAATTATCAAACGGCCCATTAATATCCGGTGCAGAAAAAATGCAGTTAGGTGCAGCGGTACATGCTGTTGGGCGGAAAAAAATGTACATCAAGTGACTGCATACAACCATTAAGGTAAACTTTGGTTTTCGGAAGATAAAAACTTACGACATGGCAATTGCTACTAAAAGTTGGATGGTGAGAAGTTGTAAATACGAATTTGAGAAGTTCCCAACCCTCTTATAAAATATATAAAATTCAGTCATAAATATGTGAATCTTATAAAATAGCAGCTCCCGAAAAATAGCGGTATTTTTTTATTTGGCCGAAAAACATACTCACGCACCGTATTCTAAGCACTTTTACTAGTTGTTAAACTATTTTAAGTCCCTCTGGTTAAGCTTTAACCCTTTGCGGTCCGAATTATTTTCTCAACTTTGTAGCGAGCTAAATGAAATTAATTACAGAATATTTTCTGTCATTGCTTATTCCTTTTTTTAAAGATAGTAAGAGCTATAGATACTGACGGATATTTAGGTGATATTACAAAGTCATTATGATTTTAAAAAGTCGATATTAAATCGTTAGAAAATAAAATGAAGTGAAAAGATATGTCGAGTATAGCTCGACATAGGACTGCAAAGGGTTAATCAGGGATTTTTAAATGATGAAATTTTTTCGTAAATCTAATTTTTGATCGTTAAACAAAATTATCCCCCAGTGACCGTCGTTAAAATGAATCTGTTGATCCGTAATTGTTCAACATTGTAGCATTAATCCTATGGTTGGTAAGTCTCGGAATTTTTTAATGCCCGTTCGGAAATTTATTCGAATAAGAAACTTGATGTGCATATACATATTTTAATACAGCATAGGATGAAAGTGAAAAAGTGTAGAGAAATGATACTACCGCTAAGAATTAATTATTTCAATATGTCCAGTTTCATTTCAAGTGCAACAGCACTTCAATATTCACCGTTTTGTTAACTGCGAGTCAGTTTTACAAAGTTCGGGGCGCTTTCTTCCCTATGGTAGAGCGGGACACGTACTGTCAATATGTACCCCCTTTCTACGAGATTACACACCCTTCCATCGGAGTTACTAAAAAAAAATACCGAATTCATTACACGCCACATACCTATATAACATATAAAACGCTCATACCATCAAAATACAAAGTTCCAAAGAAGGAAATGGAAAAGAGTATACGACAGAATTGACAAAAGTACACCTACCAAGTAGATTTAATATGGTTGTACTTCACGACAAAAAACCTTCGCTTTCTGTATAGAAATGTATTTCCCATAGCAGGATAGAATTGTTACATATAAGTCTATGGCACGAGGACAAAGGAAATTCACATCGTGCACGAAATGAAACGAAAGAAAGCCAGCGTTCGTAATGAGTGGATAAATGAGGAGAAAGGTTTATCATCGCTCCAATGAGGCCTCGTTATTATGAATATCAAAGAACACATCGTAGGAATAGACAGCGAGAAGAGGCATGAATAAAAATAAGATGAGATAATGCAAAGTTTGACGTACTTCAAACACGGCGTATCGCTGATACGTTGGGAAGCAGTTCGTTTAACTCATTTCGTACTAGGTTTATTCCGTGATAGATAAGATGGGATTGCATGCAGCTTTCGGACGGAATTTACAATTTAGAGTTTCTCGCTCGTGTAGAAAGCGGATGGAAGATACACGTGTCTCCGATATCGTAATCCGCCAGACTGAAGGCAATTCAATTTCACCTGACTGTTTAAATTCCCGCGCTGCCTGCTGAAAATTCTCAAGTGCCCGTTTCTGGATAAATCTTAATTGCCTTGTATGACGGAATATTCAGAGTGGCTAGCTAAATGTTACGTAATGCAGCGAATTAATTGAATTTGCCACCGAAAGTCACGAAATGAATTCGCCGCCATCACGACCGAGGTTACGACGTTATTTTACAGTTTTAAGATCAACGAATACGTGGCTAACATGATGCGAGGTTTGTAGACAAATTTTGAGAATTAATAGAAAATTTTACAGAGTATATCAAAATATATATATATATATATATATATATATATATATATATATATATATATATATATATATATAATTAATAGAGACACTCATCAAGTAAATATGTAGGTCTCTTTGTCTAATTTTATAATTAATGTTATTATACTGGAAAATGAGAACCGTGAGGGGATATCGATAATTAAGTAACTAGGGGTGTCTAATTAAAAATAAATATATAGATGTTCGTTTCCTCGATTTTACGCTTAGCTTAAGCAAAAATTGAGGCATGAAATACTTATCCATTGGAAGTTGGCAACAGTATATTGGGAATTTAGTAAGAAATTGGATACAGCATAACGCGACGAATGTCGTTAAATAAAACTGGTATAAAATAAAGAATTCTTACGAAATCCATATGTACGTGCTTATCTGCCTGATTTTTCGTTAAACATCACACGAAATTGTACAATCCACGATAAAACAGAATGCGGAAGATTAATGTCTTCACGGTAGAATAATATGTTATTGCCTCTTATACGATCAAAGAACTTGACGTAGGTCAGTTTCTTGAGCAGATTTTTATTTTCAGCTTTTTCCGTCTGTCCCATAGTCGCACATCGTTAATCTTTCCCTTTCTAATCTACTTTTCCATTTTCTCGTCATGTCGGCGAAAGCATTTCGAAACAACTCTCCGATATCTAACACGTTGAATGTCATGGGGGTCACCGATGACCGGCACTATTGAATTCGATTAAAATTCTTATGATTTTAAAATTGCGATATTCACGGATATGCTAATATATTCAATATTAAAATATTGCTGTTAGAAAAGTGAACTATTATTGAGTACATAACTATTCTTACTTTTAACATTTCCATTCTATAAAGATGTGATTTTAATAGAAACAGTTTCGGTTCGGTGGAAATAATGACACTAGCGAAATAGGGGTGGCATTCAACGTGTTAAGTATTCGTTTTTATTCAAAAGTACAATAATCTCGAATGGTTGGTAGTTCATTTATAAGATACATAACTGACCAGGGAACCACCTACCTATCGATTATTTTCACGAACTTAACAAATTTACGAAGTTTCATTAAATCGGAGGCGGACACCTCGGGTGGTTCCCTTGCGAGTGAATTTACACATCTACAGTCCCTGGTCATCGAATTAGGACCACTCCAAATTTTCAGCATTTTTCATGTTTTCCGTAAAATTAAATGGCCTGTTCAAATTGTAATGATATAGTTTATTAACTAATAACACAATACACTACTACTGTACATAACACTATGAACGCATGTTAATATCTCGTATTTCCACCCTTTGCCTTGATGACAGCTTGTCTCCTTTCCGGCATGCTTTGTATACATTGCTTTATCATATGCTTTATATCTTCGTTATTTTCCCAAATATCTGTCATTTTTGTTTTCAACTCAGATAATGTGGTGCTTGGAGAGTTGTAAACAAGTCTTTTGAGTAGGCTCCAAACATTTTCTATGGCATTCAAGTCGGGAGAATTGTCCACACAATTCTATTATTATCACAACAGTAACAAAATTATAGCTATGTATACTTTGTTATCAACGTATTTAGTAATAATTTGAATGACCAAAGACAATTTTCCATATATGATATAACATTATAACCATAAAAGTGAAATTTTTGTACGTGGTCCTAATTCGATGACCAGGGACTGTATGATCGAAATACTTTGATACGAGTATCCAAGGAGTTAGCGGCTACTTCGTTTAACAGGTGTCATTAGCGTAATGGCATTGTCTTTAGGCGAACTCCATAAGAAAAAGTAACTCTTTATGGAACGCCATTGACTCACTTTGTAATGGAGGTGAATACAACAATTTACGAGCAACCGAATGTATCCGGTGAATATATTATCGAATAGAATCGAATAAACCGTGAATGTACGAAGGGACACGCGAGCGCAATCGGATAGTGACTAAAATTTATAATCACCGTGGAATCGTAATTGTACATTAATTAGAATTTAATACGCATAATGTGAATTTAATACGACAATCGGTTTGAAATTCATTGACGATAAAAGTGGAAATAACAATTTTCGACGATATTAAATACGCAGTCAGACGACATTTATAAAGCGTAACAAGAAACACGACGGTGAAAAAGTCGGCACGATGTAAAAACTACAAAAGGCAAACCCAAAGTCGACCTCATAAATTCATATTAAATACTTTCTTGCGGTCGTCGATGATTTAATTTTTTGCGCTTAACGTCAGGCTGTCGGGACGATAGAAATATTTTATTCTTTCCCCGACGTTCCCCATACCATCCTGAAAAATGACATTAGCCGGCGAGGCGACCGCGAAAACGAGAAGGTTTTTCCAAATAATCGAACCGCTCAAAGAGAAAAAAGAGCGGAGCTACGGAAATCGACGAAAAAGAAGAGCATTAGGAAAAACGTTGGCGTAAAGACTTCGTGCATTAAGGTTAACGAATCGGAAGCACGCACTGGGAGAATCGTACCAACAGCTGAGATAAGAACCGCCGGATGTACATGGTTTATGACGTTTCCGTTTGAGGCGAGACAGTTTTCCTACTTAATGTCCTTCCGTCTCCTTTCGCGATATCGTTCACTGTATTCCGGATACTTTTCGAAGCACTGATTTTGCATTCTATCATGCATGCTGTCCACGAAATTCATGTTGCTTGGGATGCAACACTAGCTTCTAGTAATACAACTGCACTGTTAATCCCTCGCCCTATGATCTCTTTCGTGACTGCGAATACCATAACTATATATTAAATTGTTGCAATAAAAATGTAACAATGGTTTCTACTATATTATATACTTTAACCATTTCGGTACTACTGGGACATATGAGCCGTTAACACCACAAATTGATTAACTCCACTTTTTGAATTTTTTTCAATTTAAGTCTCAAAGCACTTGATTGAATCCTAACTTTTTATGTTCAGAATAAATTTTCGTAATAATAACGATTAACACCATTAAATGACGAAGTCTGTTTGGCCATCGAATAATAAATAATTGAATTCAGAAGTCAATCTAATTAATTCTAAAGGTATTCCACCTTATTAATTTTATACTTCGTTAGAGGAAAGCTACATGCGATTATATATTCTACAGTTCTCATTTGTATTTATATTTTGAAGGGAATTTTGAAAAGAAGGGTATACTATTTCATCACATTTGTTCACTTTAGGTTTTATGGAGTTAATTGATTTGACAAGTGAATGGCTCATATATAACCCAAAGAAAGTTTAATAGCTACTGTTAAAACAAATGTTTATATAAAATGCATTCGATATCCCAATTTCGGTATTTTATCCTACTTTACGTTTATTTCATGAGAACTTCCAAAAAATATATGTTAGTCGAAATGACGTCTCTAATAAGAATATCTTATTCAAAACCTGTTTCTGATTTCTCGCAAAAATGGTACAGGAATAGTTAAAATAAAAGAAATAGCATAAGAATGACTTTATGTTATCGGGTATCATTGATTTGTTCAAAATGACTTCAAAAAATTCAAGTTTATTAATATCATTTTGCTATACTACGAGCGTCAGTCAGTGTAGGGCAAGGGATTAAATTAAACATGAGAGTGATGCAAAGGTATTGAAACAAATGCCACGGTATCAAAAAATTGTTCGATCAAATACCAAAGGATTTTAAAATTTCGACAGTAAGATATCAGGATATTGTATTTACATTGGAATATCACGTTATCGCAATAATATATGGCGCTCGAGTAAATAGCGAAATACTGAAGAATTTCCCGACTAAATACCACAATGCTGAATAATTATTGATTGCATACCACGTTATTGAAATGGTATCCGATGTCGATTTTTTTGCTATTTGAGGTTAAATTACTACAATAAAATACCAGAATTTTGTGAAGATTGGTAAAAAGTACTGTAATACTGTAACATTCAATAGACTAAATGTTTGAAAATCGCATTGTCATATTAACTGTTATATTGAATTCAGGTTGACAGAACTATCTTTTTATAGTTATTATTATCATTTATAATGCTGATCATATAATACTTTATTAATTATTAGCTTTTGTAATTATTATCATTATTAGTATTACATTATTTATATTATAAATATTATTTATTCGTGATATTAACAAATATTTGATACATCAGTGACCGCAGATTCTGCACAAATCACATTGCAATGAATTATGTACACCTTTAAAAACGTATAAGAAGCTTCTAATGAACGCAGATGTCGAAACTGTTAAATAACAAACTATCTAATTATTTTCAGCAATGCTGGATACTTTTGGCATTAACACGAAATCATAATATTTTAATGAAAAAATTAGAGAACACGACGATGGAGATGGCGGGGATAATGAAAAAATAACTGCCGTTTAATGAATTTCCACATAAGAAAAACTCCAATGGAACGCAGCCTCTTCGTTTAAATGCGATATAACTCAACGTCATAATCCCAAGAATGCGGCAATTATTTTTCGGATGAGAAAGGAATGGAAATAATTCCCCAGTATTAAGGCCGAAATAAAAAAAGATCATCGACGCGGATATCGGGGAACGTGAACTAAAATCATTGCCAACATGATTATCAAATATTAAAAAAAGAAAGAAATAAAACAAGAAACTCTACCCGATAAAAGCAATTTTTAAATGAGCACTTAAAACAATGAATTCCGCGAAATGAAAATCGACGCAGGACTTCAAATTGTGCTGATAAAAAAACAATTATATTTCCATCCCCCTGCAGATAATGATAATTATCCGAGGAACCGTGGAAATTTGACAAATAGTTCGCAACCGAGGCGAGCGAAAACTGACGCGCTTTGAATTACCAATTTCTAGCAATTAATCGACTTTCCATCGGTCACTATAATGATCAGCGTGCATTCTATTACCGCTTCAAAGAGAAACAACTGTTCATACCAATTATTTACCAGTTATTCCGTGCTGAAACGATATCAACCATCGTTTACAGTTTCAATCCGCGGGATGTTCCGATACTGGACGAGCATATCTAACCGTTGCAATTTAGGTTCCCCGATAATAATTAACGTCGACTATTAGCAGAGAAGGGGAAAAAAGGGAGTCGATTTAATTAATAGCGATCATTCCGAACGATTCGCGCAACACGAAGGATTCTTCGCTTAAAATTCTTTTCAGCATGACTGAAAGCAAAAAGTAAGAGAGGTGGCCCCGGTGCCCCCTCTTCTTCGTTCCTAAGACGAAAAAGAGGTATGAAAGAAGTACGGAGTGGACTGTACTCGTTCGGGAGGAGTTCTTTGGCTTCAAAGGTACTCGACGAAAATAGTTTTGCCGGATGAACGAACGGATAACCCGAGGAAGGCCAAATACAAAAGGTCCGTCTAGAGGAGTATAGGTACTATTGCCCTTTCCGAGAATATTCTGAAATTAAAGCTCTTTGCGTTCCCGAGTAGATTTGCTGGATTTCCTGGGTGTACAATTAACCTCATTAGTAGCGCGCACGATTTAAAGGAATAAAAGAAAGGGAGACCTAACAAGACGGAAACGTGTTAGCTTGTTCAACGATAGCGGATATAACTGTGCCGCGCCAACTTGCAAATCCGCTCACGAATCGAACGAAAGCTGCCGTCTCTATAGCGATGCGTCTGCGATTACGTTAACTCTCGCTCCATTATCGTCGTTTAATTGTCTCCCTCTCTGTCTTTTCCACTTGTTTCACTGCCATCATTCTCGCTCTTTCGCTCTTTCACTCTTTCTCTCAATTATGCCTCGTCATAGTGCACCACTCGCTTCGACTTCACCGAAATGCCAAATACATTTATGTGAATTACGGACGACACAGAATAAGACAGAGACACGTTGGCCATTTTGACTTTAACCGTTCAGTCGCTGAAAGCGGGTATACCTGTGCCGTCAGAGAGGAGTAATTCACTTGCGGAAATGGTACTTGTACACCTACACAGTTCCATTCGCTACGATATATCTGTTTTTGAGAATACGAATAATGGTAGACGAGTCGGCTTCGAATTTTTCAACGTGATGTATACGATAGCACCGATGATTTATAGCCCGCCTGAAACTGTAGGTCTTTGGTGAAATAACCATAGATGTTGTAGTCGAGGATTATAAAAGCAAACGAAGTTCTATGTCATCGACCGCGAGACAGAATCGACTTTTAGATTTACAGGTGTGGGGGTGCAGTAGAAGCAAAGACCGTGTTCTGCGGTATCAGAGTTCGAGCTTGAATTCCCTCAGTGTTATCACTGAAAAATCTCTTCCCGTGATATGTGCATCATGTAGGTCATACGGTCACGGTGATTAGCGAAGTTATGTATTTACGGTGGAACAATTAAAAGTTCTTTTTAACAGTTGCTTGAAATTCCAGAAAACTGAATTAGGAGAAGTAAGTTCAGCCAAGAACGTTTAATCAAAGCTGATTAATGGTCTAGTTTTGCAGAATGAATTTAGTACAAATGCGGATATCGACAAATATGGGATATTTTGCAACCGAAAAGATGCACACATCCATCACCAATATAATGGTTTGATGAAAACCTTCTCCAAAGATTTCGTTTCTTCAATGGCTACAACAGTACAAACGGCGATTCGGCCTCAAGTTTCACATATACTCATTTTTAGATTCATTATTTGATTTGAGTTTATAACCCTAAATCACTAAAATCACCTTTTAAGATATTCGAATTATTCTCGCACGAACAGACCGTATTGACATTTACGAGTCCAGAAATTCCAACGGTTATACTTTTGCTCGCAAAATATTTCCAGTACCTGGAAAAACAATATGATGGTCGGAAGAATTTAAACAAACTGCGTGTGACATTAAATGGAGGATCCGTGATGTATTATCCTCTCGTCGAGTGATACTTGACATTGCATCCTATAATCCACGAGTCTCACGTCGAGCACTCGACGCTGGATTAACCCTTTTAACACTCTATGTGTCACCTGAATGATCCTCGGTGAATTTTTCACTTTCCTCTCGGAATATTAAAGCCGATTCGTTCACTCGTTATCTCCACATCGATTGCACCTTTACAGACAAGCATTGATGTTCCTTTTAATAGGGATATATTTTTACTGTCAAAAATGAAGTCATTATCTCGTCATTTGGAGAACGACAAATTCATGGGGTTTGTGCTTTGCATATATAGTGAGGGACCAGAAACAAGGCACTTGAGGGGCATTTTCGATTTTGACGCGCTAGTGGCCGAGAGACCCACACATTCGTTGCGTCGTCGTGTCAACGACGAAAGGAGTGTTTTATTTTCGGTTGTCATTCGTCGATCTCAGATTTCCAGGGCCGACAAGAATTGGACCCGCATTCGTTTCCCTGGCCATCAAGCGGTTGTCGGATCGGTTAATGGTGTAGTTTGTTCAAAAATAATATTCTGAATATTGTTTAAAAATAATGATCTGAATATTCTGGACACTGTGTTACATTTAGCATAATTCTATACTTGTAGAGTACGCTTTCTTTTTTTCGGATTAATTTATATGTCCACTGTCTTCATGAACATCGGTATGATGTTACCTAGAAATTGTTACTATACCAACACTAGAAGTACCGGCGTTAAATTTATTATATTTCGATATATTAAGATGATTAATTCAGTAATTTATGTTTTACAGGATGGACGTGCAATATCTCCTATAAATTTGGAGAGTTTTTAGAAGAAATGAGGAACCAGTCATTTTGACTGCCTTGGCAGTTCTAGTGTTAAAAGCAGAATTCAAATATGCGTGAGGATTATTTAATTTTTAATATTACTTCATTATAGTTCATTCTCACAGTGAATTTTCCTTTTCCTGATAAATCGATATGTCCATGGTCTTTATGGTGATTTGTATAATGTTACGTGCAAATTACTACCGTAATACAAGTACGTTAAAAATATAATTCAAATGTACATCAAGCGCAAACAGTTAATATAACAAAGGATTAATAACATAAATTTCTGACGCAGAAATTGCTTGTACACAATTAGTATAAACATTATCGGTATCACGAGATTTACCGAAATAATTTGACATTCAATATTTCGCGATATACGTCCCTATATTAACAATAAACGCAGAATGCCGAGGTGAAAATACAAAAGTCAAACGAATCGATTAATTGGCGAAACGCGAGCTCGTGCGCGATGCAACAAGATGAACGCGTCAGATATTGCGCTGAAATTTCACCGATGTTAAGTTTGAACAAGAGGGAAAGCTCCTGTTCAAACAGAGTTAACAGCGTTGCATTGATCTCATCATATCGATTCTTTGTGTTTGCACGGGTAACCCGTAAGATGATCACAAAGTTGAAGAGGAACTTTCCATTTCCGGTGCCTCTCGACCGTACGATTATTATGAAATCTGCATCAATAAAGAACGATAACATGGTCACAAATGACTATAAAAGATTGATCAATGAAGAGTTGGGAAATGACCTAACGACGATTTATTCATTGTGAGATATATTACTTACTAATCTGACATTGAATTAGCATGTTTATATCAAACTTGTGAAAATTCAAAAATCTCTAAAAAATGACGACAAATTTCAGTTAGAAATAAAAATAACTATTAAGATCAAGATGGCCGTTGAAGTTAAAAAATGTGATAATTTATTCGCAAGCTAAAATAAGTAGTTAAATGAAAGATGAGAAAAATTAAAATTTTCCAACCGATTATTCTTCTCAATTTAGACTTTTGACATTTTTTCAGGGAGATTTGCACGAAGCATTTTTTAACGATTGTTGGAAAAGAGAAGGAACTTTGTCTAGATATAATTATGCATTGTCCTTCGATGGGGTAAAACGAAAAATATTGAAGATTCCACGAGAGCTGTGGCACCGAGCACGTTTTGCTGGCTTGGCTGTTGAGCAACGACTCGAGATGATTCAGTGTCGCACGATTTTGCAAAGTTTTACAATTTATAACGCTTCTTATTGCAGGAAAGGATAGTTACACGATTTTTATCGATCAAAGTCACGAAACTGAGAACTATGCAGCAGAAAGGAAGTCAGCTTTTTATCTTTTCCGTAATATCGTGACTGAAATTGGAAGTCAATTTGAAGATAAGTCAGTTTTGAAATACGGAAATGTGAAAAATTATCATTTTAGTTACTTAACTTATCATTTAATTCGGTACCTCTGTTAATCAAAGACAATTTGTATATTTTTTAAGTTTGGTAAGAACTTTTTTAAATGTCTCTTCACTGTTATAAAAGTTTAACCGGTTAACAAATATCCTTTGAGCAATTTTACAAGCAACTTTAGTTATCACCGATAATAATTTTTATTAAGTGTGTTGAATGTAATTTAAATGTGTATACTGTATCTTCAGTCATCATTTATCTTTCCTACAAATTCCACGATTACATTAGTTGCACGATACTTAATCAAGTGTAAAATTTCATTTCGCGAATAATGAAAGAGTATACCGGTACAATTTTGTTATTCGTTTTACGAGTATTACAGAGAACAAATATTTTCGCGAAACCCTCTGACCGTTGGTATCCGTGCGGACTCATCCTAAGTATTTTTATTACTTCATGAAAACGTGAACTTAATTAAAATTAATTGAATATCTGCGATAGCACGGAACGCGATTCTACAATTTAATAAATATATTAAATCCCTGTTACGGTAATCATCGAAACTGCACATTCGAGTAAATTTATTACTGACGATTTGTAAACATTTAATAGCGCAATATTTCGTTTATATCGGTATATATTTAGGACAACTTCAAAATCACTACAAATTCTAGAATAACGGTGCAACAGTTTACTATTAAAATTCGATATCATTCTCGTTTATCTTTCCTTTGATTTATAAGTATGACTCAGGGCGAACGTGATCTAGCATGGTTGTTTTATAGTGGATTGAAGTGCATTTGTTGAATGCATTTATACGTTAGGGAGATGTTTGAATAAAATATAATAAAATGCACGAGTGTGTCGGCAAAAGTGGCCCTTTGCTTTAAAACAAAGCGTGACAGAGGGATGATTTTGGGTGAGTAAGCGCAGAGTGCAAGGAGGTAAATATTAGAATTGTTTTAAGCAGTTAACAGACAAGTATAGAGTATAGTTTGCAGTTCTATTCTGCATTAAGCTTAGGATTTTTTTAATTATTGGAAAGAAGTAAGTCTACAACATGGCGTGACACTGTTACAGATTAATACTGCACTGTAACGCTTAGAGTTGTAGAAAATATCATTATATTAGAATAATGCAATCCGTATTTTATTGCAATTAATATACGAAGATAATTGTTTACAGTGGTTAAGTTGATTTTAACCACTGAAAAAGGAAGAAGTGTACAGAATTATTTTTCATTCGGTATCATAGTATGTTCCTCTGTATTCTATCTAACTTACACAAATTAACACTAACAGTTATTTTTTTCAAGAATACTAAAATAAAGTATAAAAATCAACATACACTTGATGTAAATTCATGGTGTAGCTAGTGCCATATAAGTAATTCCATTCAAAACTCCAGTGTAGCCTATCTTCAATTGCAATGTAGTATTTCAATAGGAAAATTTCACCAGTAAAAATATATTATTTATCCTTGACAATACATCTGACAACGGAAAAAGATTCTTATCAACGAAACGCGAGAACACAGAAGAAAAAACTAGCATAGGCCAATAATAATAGATGAAGAGTATGAAATATGCATATAAAATCGATAGCCTGGAACATATTTCGCTTCACGTAAAATTCGATCGAACATTCGAATAATCTACGAGCACTTTAACGGTATACTTTCCCCGTCACATTTCACAGGAAGCACAGAGAAAAGGTGAAAGGAAACGAAGGGGTGAGCCGTGAAGAAATACAAGCGACAGTACCCCTTCGTTTGAACGTATATACATGCAGGGGAGGGATGGCGCATCGACGAGCTCGTTCTTCCATGTCGAACGAGTTTATCGTCGAAAGGCGTACTGTCCGCTTTAGCAAATACATGATATACAAAAGGAGAAGACAAAAGAGAGAACTTTGACGTCAAATATTTGGCACAATCAGGTGCGTGTAAATAGGATGAAAGGTCGCGTTCATAAAAATCAAAATGTCGAGGGCGTGCTACAAATTGGCGGGTGGGAAAAATTCGTATTCCCAGATCATGGTGTAGAAAATTTTCTGATTTGTGGAGAAATTGGATTTTGGTATGTGTGTAAAGAATAAATTTTATTAGACGAATTAAGACGTATTATTCATTAGAACGGAGATGGTTTTTATCAATATTTGAAGAGAATTTTCAGAACTTTAGTTATTGTTTACTTAGAGTTGCGTTATTATAATAGTTTTATATTATTTCTTATGATGTCTTCATTTCAATCTAAACGCCCATTAGAGAAGCGTATTATGCTTTTTTCCTAGCTATATTATTATTATTATATTATTATTATAGCTCTCTATAGCTTATTACAGCTATATTATTATTATATAAGAAAAATTTTAAGTAAATGTACATAATACGGATTATTAACGCTTTCGTCATTGTTTCAGCTCTCAATATATTTTATAAGCTTCAAACTGAAATATTTTAATCTATAATATAAAATTTCTTTAAAGCTTCTGCGATGCAATTTTTGCTAGCGCAAAAATATTTCATTAATAATACTTTATAACTCAAACGTTTCCTATTTCATTGAAGTTCAAGTTTCATTATGTTTGCCACAAAAGAAAAAATTAAATTTCATAAAATAAATTATTTATCAAGTTCCCCGATGAGAAAATGATGGAAAATTCTGAAAGGCATTTCGGATTAATATACTATAATAATAAACGTGAAAAAAAGAAAAATATATTCATCGATGAAGTAAGTTCTGTATTTTCCTCGTGCATCCAACTGTGTGCGTCATGGTGTTTACAATATCCTCCATAAACCAGTATGTAAATTGTCCTATCAAATGGCATTACTTTCGTAGAAAAGAAGTAACAAAAATTTCAATAAAAGGAGCGTCTTCTCCAGCTATTTTCGCAGCATCGACGCTCCGCTTGTCATCCTCTCGTTTACTTGGAATATCGACAAAATGTACAAGCGCTATGGAAAATAGGACGACATTAAAACTTTTATTCGAGACGTCACTGAATTTCACGGCGTTCTCCACATTCGTAACAATCATCGGTTTCAACGTCATGCCCTCAATTTATGGCGGCCATAAATGCGTGCATGATTACCTGAAATGTAAGAGCACTACCATAGAGCACCATCAAAAAGTACCCTCATGAAAAATCGCAATTACCAATATAAATATTGTGCATTTGCAAATAGTGTCACAGCTGGAGAAAGTATGCACGTTTTCCGAGAGAAGCGAGAACTGTTCTGAGACATAAATAAGCACTGTTTTATCACAAATATTTATGAAGTAAGTGCAACGATTTAAAAAAGAAATTGTAGTATCTTTTTTCTTTATCTTCAATTTTTAATTTTAAAGCTTTTACTTTTTTAGGACGTTGAACGCCATGGGGCCCACGGCGTCTCAATTTGGTGCCCGGATTTGAATTGTAATATTTCCGACATTTATAATATACTAAATATTTAAATAGAGGCATTCAAAAAGTAAAGTCCTACTTACAATTCATTCATTTGTGCATTTAATGTTTCTGCTCTGTGAAGATGTCATTTTAATAGAAAAATACTCTTCAGTAAAAATGGTGAAACTAGAGAAATACCGGTGGCGTTCAACGTGTTAATATTAAAACAGATGTGAGCCATTTTCTTTGAAAGTGGAGTAAGTCCATTTTGAATTATATGAAGATATTTAAAGGGTTTGTATGTGAATGGTTTGAAAAATATTGGTGTATTTAATACGCTCATTTTATGTTTTTTAAATATTAAATTAATTTCAGTTTATAATGTGATCGTTTTTAAAGTATTAGTTAAAAGTGAAGCAAAGAAATTATGTAGTATAATTTTTGAACTAAATATTATGTCTTTGCGGAAGTGGACTTACACCACTTTCAAAGTAATTATATTTGTAATTTCATTAATCACGTAAATTTATATTGACAAAATGATTAAAATTTTAAAGATTTTTTTTGGGAACTATTTATAGATAAAAATTACATAGCAGAGTTTTTGTCAAAAATAGACTTACACCATTTTCAAAGAAAACGGCTCATATATAGGATAGATTAAAGTGTCACATGAACCAAAGAAAACGAAATGACTCTTCGTTACGCTTAAAAATGATGAAGATATATAAATAAAACATCGTTGCTCGAGAGGTGTCTCTGGAACCTTTTTACATAAACAACACGGAAATGACATTTTCTAAATGTTACTTTCCTCGTAAGTCTGCGCCATCCCCCTACTTACAATTTTCCTATTACAAATACAATATCCGGAATAAAACCCTGCGAAATAATAAACATCTATCTGACCTCAAATCCCTCGAATACTGATATCCTATCGGGACGGAATAAAACATTTGAATTGTCCGTTGGCTTGAATGCAAATTTCTTTTTCCAAAACGACGCAAGGGGAGTATGC
This sequence comes from Cerceris ruficornis, assembly GCA_963989415.1. Lineage (NCBI taxonomy): Eukaryota > Metazoa > Arthropoda > Insecta > Hymenoptera > Crabronidae > Cerceris > Cerceris ruficornis. The sequence continues at coordinate 41,919,389 of OZ022517.1, forward strand.
GCTCGACTAATGAGCCATGGGAGACTCGACACACCCATGCACCCCCATATGTAAAGGTATTCTTCGTCTCAAAGGCTTCACACAGCTTCGTCCTTCGCGTCGCGACACGGCGAGAGCATAAATCGCCAAACGAGGCTATTCGTACGTGTCGCCCCGCGAATATGTCGGAGCACGCATGCATTGGTCAAACCCGGAGTGCATCTCTGCAGATACGCCTACCAGGGTTCCAATAAATTCTCATATATATTTCAAACTCACGTACATATTGCGCATATGTTCCCACAGTTACGATACGACATCAGCTACCACCAGTATCAGGGTGGGAGGGAGAGAGAGAGAGAGAGAGAGAGAGAGAGAGAGCAGAGGGGAGGTAGATGGAGAGAGAAAGAAACAGAGAGGCCTCGAACGAACAAAAAGGGGATGCATACATCGGGACGAGGCGGATGAAGGCAGGAGGACCGGCGTAACACCTTTTACGCGAAGTGCATTCGTTAGTACCCCAATGGATCGGTCGAGATGCACAACCGTAAAATAGCCGCGTTGCGTGCCTGCATCGGGCGAGTGCATTCGTTAAGCGTATGTACTACGAGTAGGTGTCCATGAACGGGTGTATGGGTACGTGTCTGTGGGCATGGATGCAATTACCGGCGAAGCCAAAGCGTTCTCCGTATATTGGGAATTCGTGTCTGCCTCGCCACCGATTTCGATTTGCATCTCCGTTTTAGCCACGGAGAACGGGCTATCTGGAAAAGAGTTCGCGTGTTCCCGACACGAAATACCGGGGAAACAAGGTCTATTGGCTATTACTGCTGCTTTCGAGCGGACATTCCGTCGACATCAGTGCGGTGCTCGGAGTAACAGAAGCGTTGGAGGGATGTTTGCCTACCGAATCAGTCAAGAGACGTATTGTCGGTTTTACGGTGGAATGCACTTTTTTCGAGTACTACACCCAACTCTTGGAATGCCTCGGGGTCCCCGATGCTCCATTTTATCGGTCATTGGGTTCGATTGTGTGTTAAGATTTGTAATATTAATACAGGAATCGGAGGGATGAGAATTTTGTAGTTTTTATTATGCAGTTATTATTATAATTTTGCGAAGCTTCAGAGTAAGAATCATGCCTGGAACTTTGGTTCAACCGAAACTGAAATGTTTACTCAGTTTTTCTTCCTGTGTAAATAGTCCTCATTATAGAAGCGAATCAATGGTCAGTTCATAATATTAACCACTTGCAGTACGATTTCTTTTGTGACTGTATGCACAATAACTCAGAATTAATTGCTAAAATAACAATCTGTCGGTGATTTCTGATATAACGTATAACTCATCGCAATATGAATAGCAAAGCAATCATTTTACCGTAACGTGAACCATTGATATTTTCAATTCAACGGTTCTTGGAAAAATTTAAAATTTTCTATTCCATTTATCGCATCGCGAGTGTCATTCATTATTGTACGGTAAGGGGTTAAATGTAGGATGTTTATTGTACGGGCCGCAAGGCAGCTATTTACTAAATTTTGCTTATTTCAGCGAGACATAAAAAGATCATTTTTTTAAATATCGGTGCTACCTCTGAGATAAATTGATATTTTTGAGTGTGAAGGTACTTTCATGTTTGTCATATACTGTCAATAGAGATTAATATATAAGAAATTTGGGTATCGAGACACAAATAGTAAAATTGTTTATATATGTCTGCTGAGACTTACATGCTCAATATGCTGAGGCTTATTATATGCACCGAGGGAACACTGTTTTTGAAATACTAATTTTTGGAGTCCACTAAAGGCTGATTTCGAGCCCTCAGTGGGCCTAATCCGGAAACAGTCCTCGTCAACGAGTTTAAGTTTCTTCTATTATTTTAAGAGTTTCAATAATGATTCCCGCATAATAAAAACCCTGGTGGTGCTCGCCAAAGCATTCTGGTGCTGATAAATTCTAACAAATAGTAGAAGCCCAGTACAAGTTTTAGTATATTCCCATTTTACCGGGGTTGGTCCTTCGAAAAAAATAGTTAAATTTTCGCCATATCACGTGCAATATTTCCAATGTTCGAACGCCGAAAGGCGACCACGAGCCCAACCAAGTCCCAGTTTTTGGGTTATCCATCAAAGTTACCCACAAATTTTTTTTTTTTTGTATTTTTCGGTTTCAGCCATCATAGTCATTTCGCCGAGGGCTTGCAAACATACGTGGGTTCCGAGCGACCATATTAAATGGTAATTTAGCAAAATCTCCCAGAGGTGAGGAGGATTTGAACACGGGTCTACTATTTAGGAGTCCGAGCCTTTAACTCCACACCCACCATAGCTTCCAGAAAAGATTTTACCCTCCGAAGATACACTGCATCGTCGATACTCTTTTAAAACTTAAACTACCAAGCCGGTCAAAATGACCGGTTCCCATTTCTTTCTAAAAATTACTTAAATTCATAGGGGAGACATGAAGTAAATATTCCACTTCTATCTTATCACACCTAAATTAATTAATTAATCATTTTTTCAGCTCTTGATTTCTCTTCTTTCAAAGTACTTCTTCAGTATATCCAATTTTTAGTAAATATAACCTCGGTAGGATTAGTGTTAACCCTCTTCACCACAAATGCCTTAGCAACAAGACATCTCACAAAGTGAATTTGGCATTTTCCAAGTCATCGGTCGAAAAAAAAGAAGTCGCAATTACTACTATCTTATTTGCAGGCTAGAAAAATTGCGAAACTTCAGAATAAACATGAAATCCTCAGGATTATGAACCAATACGTCAAAAGTTATTTGAAACTAATATATCCTCGATCATTAATTAAATTAAATCGGACGAAGTTGCCGTGAAATAGCCCCGTATAACATTTAGCGAGGAAGAAACTTCGTCGCAAGGAAATCCTAGGGGAGATAGGTTTGAACCTTTTGCAAATATTCCCAATAGCCACGTATAAGCTGAAAATGATTCTTTGCGTAATTCATTATGCGTTTGGTAATCTAGAAAGTATCTACAACACGGTAAAAGCGCATCGAAAGAAATTTGCAACCAGTGCATTTTAGGCACGATGAACTTTCTATACATTTTTATCGTGAATTTATCCATAACACTGGCAATAAAAATGCGCAAAAATGTAATGAGACAACCGCTCCAACTGCTATCGATTCCTCAAAAACAAACGTACATTATCCACAAGTTTTTCCATCGCGAATTCAATTATTCCAACGATTCGTCTCGGAGCTACCGATACTTTTTACGATTTAAAACAATCGCCTCATTCGGATTCCAATCGGAATTTCTATCTTCAGCGAATCGAACGCGGAATGATTACTTTCATAATTAATGGAAAACAATGTCGATATTGATACAAAAGAGAAAGAAAATAGGGAAGAAGGTTTCAATCGCAGGCTCTCCGAGTTCTCCAAAACGTTCGATGCACGGAAACGATCGCCGAGCCACGAATTAAAGACACTGCTCGAATAAAAACCGATAAGCTCGCAAATAGCCGTACTTGGCGAGTCTAGTAAGAAAGTTTCGGTCGTGTTCAATAGAAAGGGATGGCATTCATTCCGATTTTCACCGCGTTTCACGTGACGCGTTAGTGCACCACCGTGACGATGTTATCGAAACGGAAAGCGAGGTGCACGTAACTCGTCCGAAACGCAAACCAAGCCTCGTCTTAATCAGCGCATCGAGGTCGTATCGGGGGGCAACGTGATCATTTTCCACCTTGCTCCGTTTTCAAGACGTTGTTAAGAATACAGAATGCAGGTGAACACAGAATTAACGATGCGGCTTAGTTGAAGTTAATTGGTTTTCGGACTTCACTTTAATTATTTTTTGATTTACTGGCATATCTATGTGCGGATGGTACTAGTTAACAAAAGTAATTAATGGTGCTAGCTGAAGTGTAATTATAGCAAGATACCGCATGAGTATTCATTTGAGTAAGTTTTATACATTTTATGTTTGAATTTGTTGAGTAATGTGTTTGCATAGTACTGTGTAATTGTATGGTTAATGCGTTGCAATCTGGTTTGGAGGCCTACTGTATCGTGGTTCGAATAAAATACAGAATGTGAAACAACTGAAACAACAATGAAAAACAAATTAAAGATCCGTGACTGTCAATCGTAGAGCTAGATTTGAGTTCTTGGATAAGACTAACGGTAGAAAACAAACAGTTTCAGAAATCGTAAAAATTATAAAACTGCCTTTCATAAATGGTTGTACATATAGCAGTTTCCATAATATAATAATTCATAAGAGACAGAAGGAGAGAAAGAAAGAAATAGTTACTGGGAAGTCCTAAAAAAGTATGGAAAGACTGTTCTCGCCACACCTTGTCCAATTTTTAATTGTCTCGAAGCTCACACTTTTATTGTTGTTTGTGTTCAGTAATTGAGCTTTAAACGCTATGATCATTTCATTTAAGACTTACAGTTTTCGGTGGATTCTGAACTAACGAGGCTACGATACATTAAATAATTTACGAAAAATCTCCCAAAGGTGACGGCGATTTGACCTCGCACCCATTAATTGAGAGTCTGAGCCTCTAATTCCATGCCCACCATAGTTCCCCCATTCACTGTTATTTACGACTGGATAAGAACCAACCATCCTGATTCTAGGGAGAAAGTCTTCCTGACATTTACAGGTAACGTTTCGATGCTGACTGACCTCCGCAATGAATATGGAAAATAAAACCGGGGCATTGTTAAACGGGAAAAAATATATAGCTGCATTTATGATTGCAACTAAATTCTGTATCCGAGTAGAAGATTTTTCTCATAATTCACAGCAAGGTTTCATTTTGAAGGGCATTCCTCAACCATTCAACCGCAGAATAAAATAAAAAAACAAACCAGAACAATGTGAAACGATTAATAATATATACAGTGGACTTCCGTATAACGCGAATTCGTACAACACTCCGAAAAAATTGCAACTAGTTCTCACATAATGCAATAAACCGTCCCGTATAATGCCCTAGATAAATTCAACATTTTCACATAGTTTCTGATTTTTTTTAGACAAGCTAATGTACACATTTACCTGTTGCTTATCATTACATATTGTTAAAAAATAATAATTCAGAGCTATACGTTTTCTTCTCAACTTTTCAGGTATTTCATTTATTTCAGTACGCATGGCTGAAATATATATTCTTTTTATGAAAATATTATTATAACGTATACAATATTTTTTTTATATTATTAAGTCATCTGTATTCTGTTTTGAATGCTTTATTAAAAGAAACTTTATTTGAAACAAGTTAATTACGTATAATACTAACAGTCTGTTCGCAATGAAATAATATTTCAAACTGAAGGACATCTCATCTGTTAGGGGTGCGGAAGAAAGGATTTGTGAAATTATCACTCTTTGTTTAATACAAATAAAATTGATATATTTATTAGCAGTTTGTGAAAGGTTTCAACACGTGCGCTCTCTTTTCACTCGTTCTCTCTTTTCGGAATCACGTCTCATACTGCGCATTCATACTCCACTCGTCTCAACTCTTCCTTTCTTTCTCCCTCTCTCTCACATCCTTCTTTCGTTACTCGCTTCCGATAATTCTTTCCAGATCTTTCCAGATTCTTTCAGATGCGTACACACTCAATAAAAACAATTACACACTCACATCATCAGCAATATGCGATAACCGTGGCAACGTCTATAACTTTCCGTTTGCAACAGCGAGGGTTTGATGTTGCGTCGAAACGTTCGGCACCGATTGATCTCGCGGCTCTTGATCTCCTTCAGAGCAGCGATTCGGCGTTTATAGTTTCTCCCATATAACGCGATTTCCTATAACGCGGAACGTACCCCCGCGTTGTACGGGAGTCTACTGTATAATGCTGGAACGGTAAGAAGGCATCTGAGGGGTAATTTGCTCTGATTCGCCCGACAGATAGGGACTTCCCTCTCCCTCACGCATTTTCGTTTTTGACGCGCTATTGGCAAGAGAGACCCGCACATTCGTTGCGTCGTCATGTGAACGACAAAAGTAGTGTTTTATTTTCAGTTGTCATTCGTCGATCTCAAATTTCCAGGACCGACATGGCGGGGATAGGCGGTGCGAGAGCAATCTCCCCTTTCATCTCAGCTGTCTTCTTACCGTTCCAGCATTATAACACTACAGGGTTAGGCGATTGAACTGTTACTTATTCAAACGACCATATCTTTTTGGGTGAAATTATTTTTTATTGATTTAAATTACAAAAATGTGTAGAAATAATAAAAGTTTTAGAATCCATTCACTTTAGCTCGATGTGGCCACCTTTTGCCTTGACTATGGCCTTCAAACGGTTAAAAAATGAGTTGCATGCTGCACGAATATGATCATGCGGTATTTTGGCCCATTCCCGTACAATGGCTTTCTTCAGCGCATCCTTACTGACATATTTTTTCGTGCTCACCTTGCTCTCCAAAATGGCCCAGATGGAATAGTCCATCGGATTTGCATCTGGGGAATTCGAAAGCCATTGTGTGGACGAAATGAAGTGTGGAACGCAATCACACTATTACGTTTGATTTCCATTTCGAATAACTTTTATTCTATAAAACTTAGACGCAAATGCTTGTGGTAGCTTGTAAACAATATAAACAGCTGTCATTGGTATGAATTTGACATAGTTGCCAATATCGCGTTGCCAGATATACCGGTGTGAAGTTGGTAACACTTCAATCGCCTAACCCGGTATACCGTCCGGTGACACCACGTTGGTGTCGTGCGAAAATATGCGGACAAATTCCGGTGGCACCACGTTGGTGGCTCGTTAAAATTTTAAGAGAGATTGCCTATTATATCGTGAAGGCGTCGCGACTATCTCACAATCACAAATTGTTGCAAAGTATCGCTTATATCCTGTGCAGGCTGCAATACGCTACATATCCCCGAAATTTCGTGAAAATTGCGGGGCAGAATTATAACTTATTGCGATTAGTAAAACGCGACGTTTTATGATTTCTCGACAAATTCGAAAAGCGCCGGCGCCAAACCAAAGAATCTTGATTTATAGAACGGACGGCATAGGGTTAATAACAGCTTATGGCAATTCCCATATTGAACGGTCCACATGTAACATATTGTTCAAGCAAACAGTCTAATGTAAAAATACTTAACATTATAACCAACGACAATATTGAATGAACATCGTAGAAAATATTGATGCATACTAATGCAAGTATACTGTGCAACCAATGGTGATGTTCATTAACGACATATAAAACATTGACGGAAACACAGTGATCAATGTAAAGAAATAATTCTATTAACATAGTTAATTGATCGAATTATTGTTTCATGCTTATTTCCTTCGAATGATGATTCGTCTGGGAAATAATCACGAGGGCATGTCGCGGGCAAATCTGTGGGAAGTAGGTGTCGTGCGAAACCGGGAAACCATATAATTGGGAGTAATAGTTGAGAACAACAACTCGTTGGCTGACCTTACGTTCGCGTATGTGTTCAATAACGGTTTCAAATCGGGTTTTACATTTGCTCCGAAATCCACGGAGGGAATATTAATCGTCGTTTAACCCTAAAACTAGCAATGCGGTCAATGTGACCGGTTACCAATGTTTTCTAAAAATTCCCTAAATTGATTGGAAAGCCATGCAGTAAATATCCCACTTATATCTCATAAAATCAAAATTACGTAATTGATCATCTTTTTTAACTCTTAATTTCTCTTCTTTCAAAGTACTTATTTAATATATTTAAATATAATAGGTATAACGCCGGTAGTTCTAGTGTTGAGGAGAGCAGTTATTCGGTAGTTGCTCAGATGTTATTATAAGATTCTAATAGTCTGAAGCTGAGATAAATAATAAATAATTATTTTTATAAATGAGGAAGTTTTGATGGAAATAAAATTCTGTATAATTTGTCATAAATCGAAGAGGATTTAATAGATATTTGGTTCGTACGTTAACATTCTCATAGGAGATTGAAACTTGTAATTTCCTTAATTTCTATCGACGCTGACACAATTTCGACACCGTAAAGTTTATAATGCATATCGATATTGGGAAATGGATTACAAAAGTTTTAACCTCTGGCGTTCGATTGAGAAATGCGGACAGAAAGGTTCGATATATTTCCCACAGTTCGATTAACGAAAGCAGTTACTTAGGTAAAATTCAGAAGCAATTTTGTAAATCAGAATTTCATACTTTTCACAGCAGAATATATATAGCCGCCCTATTCTTCCTTAACTTGGATAAATACAATAAGCTGGGAAAGAGAGTTGTAAGAAAGAATTAAAAACTAATTTTCAACGCAAGCTTCCTGTCGACCCCTATTTCGAAAAAGTCTACTGCATCAAATATTGATAGTGTTCGATCCATAATTCTTTGGTTATTGGCTGCCACGAGAACTTTGGGAATCCGAACATATCAATTTTAATGAAACTTACAATTAGACGAAATTTGAAGAAAATTGAAGCAAGGAAAGCGATAATTATCAATTTGAATCCATGCATTTTCTAAAGTATAAAATCTATCTTTGTGTAAGAAATGACGTTATTTTGTGCACTTCATATTTCTATTTAAACTTTTACCCTTATGTTACTTTTCAATCTTTATTGTAGACATTTTTTTTCATCTATTATAATATAAAAATTGCGTTTAACCGGTTAACTGCGTTCGACGTGTATACACGTCAATCCGAAGCTCTACTGCGGTAACCCTTTCAACACGGAATTGTCAATTCTTTATCAACTAAAAATTTAATCCTTCCACGTTCTTTTCATAAAATTTATACCAGGGTCATTTGCCCAGCGCTCGACGTGTATACAAGTTATTTCTCGATTTTAATTCTACACCCCGTGAAGTATTTTTAAAATTAAATTCCGCAGTTAACTGGTTAAAGAAATTGAGCCGTCCATTCTTCTACTTTCAAAGAAGTTTTATATCACTTTACAGTCCGACAAAATTTCATCAAAATCAATCATTTCGGATTCGCAAGGTTCCCCAGTGAGTTACCCTTTTCCGATCTGGAGACTCGACCCCTCAGGAGTTCTACTGATGACAAAAGCCAATTGTAAGTCCCAAGAAGAAAGTGAGAATAAGAGATGGTCCACAGAACAAGTGAATGACTGAGTAACACAGAAAGAGAGAAGAGAAAGACAGAATGTAATCTGGAGAAAGGCTATGAGCTGCACGAGCAAAGACAGTGTAAATTCCGTATGGAGTTAGCATCAACAGAGAAAAGACTGAGTACGGATCCAAAGAGAATACAGAAAGCGTGCACCATGGCACAAAAACCACGGAATACTCGGTTATTACATTTCGTAAAATATATACTCACTTAATCCCTACTAATCCCATTGAGACATCGCGTTGTAAATACACTCCGTACGAAAATCCTCGATCCCTGTTTCATAGCTCCCTTTATCCGGTCAACCCATCAACCGATCGTCAAACCACTGCACTCGTCAATTAAGAGAATTAAAGTGACAAAGAGGTATTAAACCGTCGATTCGTTGCGAACATAAAAAGAATCGGCCGTCGGAAATAAAACGTATTAAAGCGTAGAAACGGAGCTACGCTCAGATAGGCGCTTCCACAGATTGTACAAAAATATTTGTTGTTAACAGTCCGATCTGCCATACGGACAAACGATCGTAAGTAAATACAGGCGAACCGTCCAGCGCAAAATCGAAATCTGCCCGAGCGATTGTAGTACAAACGGCCGTTTTAAATCTCCCATGGAATTGCACCCCCGGAACAAAATTCCAAACGATTTCGCGCGGCGAGCCGCGCACCGGTTGTGTATTACATCGAATCGGGAACGATTTACAAAGCGAATCGGCCCAGATCGCACGGCCAACGAAAACGAAAATGCAGAACAAGGGAAACGCGTACACGCATGCAAGTCTGTCGGGGGTTAATAAAACAATTATGAATCACGCCAGATAGCGGAGCAATTTCACTGCAAATTATAATCGGTACAAGGCTCCCGTACCATCGTGTTCGCACTCTCTGCACCCCTTTCTCCCCTCACCCTCGATTCCGATTTCGCGGGAGTGTTAGAGCAGCTTGGAGATAAAACGAGGCGTGCGAGTACTCTTTGAACTAACTCGAAATTCAATGATTTACGAGATAGGTTCAGCGGGGTATCCTCTGCAACCCCTTCTCGGCATCCCCTTCCCTTCGATGTTTCCACGAGCCGTTGCAGTGGACGCTACATGGCAAATACGCGAAACCAGCACGATTGCGGATTTCGTGCGAACTCGTTACGTGCTCATGGTGTATATGTGTAGGTGTGTGCTATCACGTGTGTCGCCAACATCCCTTGCTACCCTTTCTTGCAACGGATTCTCCCCGTTTGATCCTGTGCATCTGCTTTGCCATTTGTCTCGTCCCCTTTTTCTCCCCTTTTGCGGATGCGCCTCGACTTTCGTAATTTTTGGTACCGGCTGAGAGATCTTGGTCTGACGATGAGACTAATACAGATCTTTGCAGGTTCATGTTTTCTTTTGTTTGCTCGCTTTACCTGTTTCAACGTGATATTCGTTTCGTAGTTGGGAAATTAATGTTTTGTGAATAAATCCATACATGAATGTTCGATGAATGCCATCGACATGGCCAATTGAGTCGTACAGAATGGTCGCGTGAAATTTGCAATTTATAATGTGCAAACAGATCAATATTACTTGTAACACTTTAATTCTAGAACTACATTTTTCAAAATAGGATTTAATACATTAGCTCAAATTCATGATTTCACATGATGGAAGAGTTGTAATTAAATTATTTTCTAAAAGAGCATTTAACTAATCGATATTTAATAAATATTTAGAGAAATGTTGGGTAATATTTACGACGAGTAATAAAATAATTTTTCTCCCATCAAACAATTTCCTCGGAATCTTTTAAGTAACTACATTGCCTCCCAGTTGGATCGTTAACTTTTAATTGAAGTAGATTAAATTTGTAACTGTTATACAATTTTTCCGAATACCATCAATTTTCAAATATTTCTATTTCGGATTATTTGAAAAGGGAGATCGTGTTACATAGCACAAAAGGTAGAAAAGAACTAAAAGGAATACTTGAGGTATGAGTAAAATTGAAACTTTTTTTACTATAAAACCATCTTTAAGACTAGGGAAAATATTAATTGATATTATGCTAATATGCTAATTGCTTCATTTAGACTCTCTATCTTTACCACCACATTCGTATTGTTCTAAGTCATCACGAATTTCAACAATTCTATAAAAGTCTTTGCAAAAATTATTGAACATTTAAAGAACTCAAGCCGTTTCTAAAAACAAACAAAAGAAACAATAAATAACTTTGTCAGCACAAATAAACAGCAAAGATCAAACACCAAAACAGGTATTCACGACAACGTTCAAAACGTTCAAATTAATCGCAATCGTCGCTCGTTAATTTAATTCAATTTTACCGAAGACCAGGCGCACTCGAAGACTGGGCCAAAGTTGAATTATATATGCACCACTGCCTTAACAAAAACTTCAATCCGTTATTCAGCTACTTCGCACAATTGAATTTTTCACAAACGTTCAAAAACCTCGCGTTTAAGCGCGTCAAACAATTTATCCATTATTTCTGTCCGTCGTTCGTTTCTTCCATCTGTGAGGTACTTTCAACGGAATGAAATCGATTCTTAATTCATGCCGTTCGTTTCGTCGACCTCTTTCATCGATGAAACAACTACCACTGGAATTGCAATAATATTCCAAGGAACGTAAGTTCGCAATAATAAGGGCGCTTCAGAATAAAAAGATTGCATCTCGACAACGAGAAGAGGAGATTTAGAACACCCGCAAAAGACGGTCGAGTACTTAATTTTAGTGACCCCTGGAAGTACCGACCCCCCATAGTATTAAAGAAGGGAGGAAAAACGAGGGGAAGAAAGAATAACATAATGTTAATAGATAGAAGTTCCAAACTTTTCCTTTGCGCTGTAATTGGCCTGTGCCTTTATTCTTGGAGCGTACCTCGAGAAAGTGGAGAAACGGGGAAAAAGCGTGGTCGCGAATTAGATGGAGAAAGGGTGACTGAAAGAGAGGGATGGTGGGACAGAGGGAGGAAAAAGGTGGACTGTCTCTTTCGCCTCGTGCTCGAGGCACGCGTTTCTTTATTTACGAGTGGCACCACCCCGTTGTCATTAGTAAATTTCAATTTAATTTTCGCGCTCCTTTCCCGCACCACTCGCGGACAACCCTGTGAGCGCGTGCAGCGACAAGGGTTGAAAATAGGAGTAAAAGAATCGAAGGCAGAAAAGAAGAACACACTGGAGAGATAAAAGGGAGAGACGAGAAAAGGGGAGGATGCAGTGCTGAAAGAGAAAGATGGACGGAGAGTGAGAGAGAAAAAGGGAACGTACGAGAGAGAACGGCAAAGGGTCACGTTGGAGAGAGATAAAAAAATGAAAACAAAAGGAATAATGTAAAAAAAAAGCAAAAAAAGAGAGAGAGAGAAAGCAGGATTGCGCGAGGCTGACGATCGTGTTGCGCATTCGTTTATACTGGCCTATACACGGTGTGCTTGGTACTTGCGAACAATGCATTAGCCTGCCTCATTACCGAATGCAACGTGCCAATTAGAGGGAGCGCGTGGCCTGTGGTTCTTCTTTCTTTACCTACCCACCATTTCCACTTTATCTCCTGGTGAGAGAGCAAACGAGAAGAAGAGAAATGCAGAGAAGGTGAGAGTGACAGACTGATTGTGAGAAAGAGAGAAGAGAGACAGATGGAAAGAAAGAGTTGTACGATAGAGTCACAGAGAGAATAAACGAGGGACCAGAGAGCATCAAAGAAAGGGGAGAATGACAGAGAAAAATAAAAAAGTCTGTGGAATAAGAATGAAAAGTAAGATACATAGATGCGGAGGAGAGAAAAGGCAGAGTGACACAGAGAGCAAGAGAGAAAGGAAAACGGTAGAATTAAATGGGAAATAAAATAAAGAAGTAAGAAATATATGAATTAAAGGACTGGGCCGTGAAAATGAGCAGTTGAGGGATATAAGTGGTTAAAATAATAGTAGGGGGAAAGAACACAATAAATAAATATATTAGCCAAAGAGATAGGTAAAAAGGAGAGAAGAGAAGCAGAAAAACATGAGATGGAAATAAGTGAAAAGAAAACAGGGAGAAGAAATCTGCTAATGTATTCGCGGTTACTGAAGTATTTCAAATCCATTTCGAGATTGCAGGCAATCAGCGAGAAGGTGGTCGCTGCTAGTGAAACGACAAACTGTAAGAGCAAGGACGAAGAGTTACTTGCGAAACGTTAACTGTAGTTCTGCCGGAGTGATTAATAATTTTGACGAACTCGTTTACCCTGCTGGCGACGTACAGCAAATTTCACGGCCCGGTTGTAATTGTAGGGCCAGGATCCTGCGACTGATTTAATTATGGTGAGGAGGACAATGTCCGTTGTCTATATTTCCAATTCCAGTTTAAATACAGTGAGAGTGTTTCACGTTTTCAGCGAGAACTGAGTAAAGAAATAAATTGGGGCGCAATATTAGATTAATCATATAAAGTAATTGTTTCTCTATTTCTGAAAGTGATTTAATTGCTTATGAATTTTATTTTTTGTACTGAATTTCAACGGATATTAATCAATTAGTCTGGAATTAAAAGTTTCAACATTTCAGCGTGGAGGATTATAATTTTTGAATTAAATTTGCTCGATACATTCACCCATAGCGATTCGGTAAGCTTGCAAATTATTCCTAATGTATTTCGCAAGTTTTTTAATAATAAATCAGGTCAATAACTACAATCTTCTATATAATTTTTATAAATATTTACAGTAGATCTAATAAAATTCAATGTGACTTATAATTAATCGCCGGGAGAAATTCAAAGTCCCATTCCCTTTACATAATTATCTAATGAAAGTAATAAGAGTCAAATTACGCAAAGTTTTAAGTTTAAAGAAAAGGGAAATTTATTTATACTTTAAAGAGGCAAATGAAATATTAATACTATAAAAAAAAATGAAATAATTTTAGGGTCTGATTTTGCGACACAAGACGCCAAGACGGCAAAAATATATGTTTCCGCGAAAAATAAAGAACTATCGCGAACTTGGCATGCGAATCTTGAGTTAGTCGTAGACAAGTAATTGAACGAGGTTGACGTTATTCTTTCTTTTATATTTTCCATTATGCAAGTTTATTCATTCGCTAAACACATCGTTCTTTGTCATAAATGTTTTATACCCTATTAAAGACCCCACACATATGTTTATAATGAAATTTCTCGAGAGGTAAACAAGTACTTGGTCGAAAATTTCATGATATTTCAAGAGGTATTCATCTCTGAGTAGCCGCCATTTTACAACATACGCAATATACATTACACTGCCGCAATTTTCGATTTGCAAATTAATCGTATACACATTAACAACCTCTAATGTACTGAATCATTTGCGTTAAACGTCATTTAATTCGTCAAAATTCATTTCCGTACACATATTCGCAAAATACAGAACACTTCTGCGAAAGAGGTAAAATACTTTCCACCTGGAATCATTTATCTTCTGGTCGATTATACAGTGGGTGTAGAAAGTATTCGTACACCGACCAATTTCGAAATATATATTGTAAAATTGTAGTTTATTAACTAATTTTTTATAAATAACCAGTTTGTACATATTCGCGGAAGTCTCTATAACAGATACAAGTGCAAAAAAATTATTTAGTTGAATAATTTGCAAAATTGTCAGGAAAAAAACGAAATACTGTCCGAAATATAAGAAATATAAGAGCAATAAGTAACCAATAAGCTCCACTACAATCTCCTGATACTAACCCCATCGAAAACCTATGGGACTACTTGGAACGTCACATTAAAAAACATCACATATCCTCTAAAGAAGGCTTAACAAATAAAAAATATATTTCGGACAATATTTCTTTTTTTTCTTGATAACTTTGCAAATTATTCAACTAATTAATTCTCTTTGCACTGTGTCTGTTATAGAGACTTCCGAGAATATGTACACACTCGTTGTTTATAAAAAATTAGTTAATAAACTACAATTTCACAATGTATTATTCGAAATTAGTCGGTGTACGAATACTTTCTACACCCACTGTATATATTAGGGGGAGCAGAAAGAAATCGCACTTTTTTTATGACGGCAGGTCATGAAATACGCGATTTCTTTCTGCTCCCCTTAAAATTATAAAATCCAATTGTAAATCTCACTTAAACTTCGGATCAACCATCGAAACTGTCGATTGTCCGACAGAATTCCCAATCATCTCGGACAATCTATAGAAAGTCAGTAAAATTTCCTCTACTTTCGATTCTATCTCTGCCATTCCTTCGGAAACTACACTCGAAAGGATAAGAAACGGAAGTGATCGACGAGTCAATTTGATAAACGACCGCCGGTTTCGCGACAGTTACGATGGGAATTTTGCAGCGCATACCTTGCCGATCGTTCGTATGTTCGATCGTCCGATCGGCAAAATAATTTGACCAGCGTACCGTTAACCGGTTAACGGAACGACCCACCTATGTTGACTCAATGGCATCACCGAATGATACAAATGTCGGTCGATGATTGATCTTTTCGCAGAATCGAACTGACCTCCCCTCGCATCGGCTAGCCCGCCGAATTACTTGCTGCAAATTGATGAATGTGCCAAAATAATAGGATGAAGCCGAAGATAAATTTATCGAAAAAGCCGTTACCGAAGTGTACACCGTCACTCTTGCGCTCACCGTTAATAAGTCTTTCGTTGGCGAATGTTGAAAGTGGGACTTGTATACTTGCTGATTTTGTGTTTTTTTTATGGAGGCTTTAAAATTTCGAGTGAGGTCAATTTATTATTTAAATAGTTATATGAACTTAATTTATTTAAATAAGAAACGTAATAGAGAGTAAGATTTTTCACAATTAGTAACATAAAGTTTAACTTTAACTTACAATTAGTTTAATTATCTAAGGCGCCAAATGCTACAGTTATTTGCCTTTTAATAAAATTCTCATATATATAATTGGCGATCCATTTTATATTCTGTGATTACGTTCTTTGAAAAAAGATGTTTGAATGCTTCGGCAGGCTAGAACACTAGGTTTTACAATTAATACATTTAGATTTCTGAGGAACATTATTTCATTGATGATAAAATCGTACATAACTTTTTTTTCTATAGACTGACACTATATGTGGCAAGGTGGCAAAATATTTGCATTAAAAATACTATTAAAAAAATGTAAACGAGTAGGAAGAATTTTCCAGAAATAAAATATGAATTCCACGGCAAATTCAACCGGTGGAATGAAACTTCAACATTTCGAAAATTACAAGGATTAAAGCTGATTTTCTCAAAAGTGGTGTCTGGATAGAGACAAACGGATTTCTATTGGTGTCCAGCGCCATAAAAACTATAAGAATCAGCATAAATTCTCTTTGGGCAAAAAATCGTGTAGACCAGTGTTACAGAATAAAACGATATTATAAATCGAAATTGTATAAATATTCCACTCTAATGATTTTCTACAATAGCCTGCAAATATATGTATCGTGCTGAAAGGTTTTTGCGTGGCTGAAATCGTACTTTCATTTTACTGTAAATTTCTCAACGTCTGCGATGTTTTACACACATTAGCCGATGAATTGCTCGTTTCGTTGGGTGACCATCGCATGTTATGGGGTAATTAAACTTGTTGGTACTTTAAAGCAGACAAAATCGACGTAACAGTAATCTTTTGCCGTACAGGGTGTCCCAAAAAACCGACTGCTTGCGATTCGAAGTAATTGTTATTAAAGATTGCGACATTAGAAGTCATTTTAATTGAAAAATGTCACTTTCAGAATGTTTAAAATTGTTTTTTGCTGTTACGACATATACATAACAACATAATCCATAAAAAGAAAGTAATTTGCTTTTTTTTTCTGTTATACGTTTCGGCTAACTGGTATGGCTGATTTCACCTAGACCCCCAACTAAGTATTTATATGAGTTCCCAACCACTGAGGATATGATATACATGTTACATAGGAAAAGTGCCGCAAAGGTGACGGGGAGGATTTGAACTCGTGCCCAGTAATTGCGAAACTGCGACTTTACCTCCTTACCCACCACAGCTCCAAGAAATTAGTATTTTGTAAAATGACGGCTTAACAGCCACCGTACTGGCGCTTTTGGTAAAGTGAGGGACCAGAAACAAGGCACTTGAAGGGTTGCAACAGTTGCTAGCAGCAGTTAAATATTGAATATAGTAGCGAATTCGAGAATTCTATCGTTTTAAAGTCGTAAGAAATTTCATTGGCATTCAACGTGTTAAATAACATCGGCGTGCAATTTTTACTTTTTACTTCAATTAACTTCTAATTTATAATTGATATCGTGAATTCAGAATTATTGTGATGTAAAAGATATACTGAGGGATGAGAATCAAGGCACTTGAGGGGTAATTTGCGCTGATTCGCCCAGCGGATAGGGACATCGCTCTCGCTCAAGCATTTTCGATTTTGTCGCGCTTTTGGCAAGAGCGACCCGCACATTCGTTGCATCATCATGTGAACGACGAAAGGAGTGTTTTATTTTCGATTTTTATTCGTCGATCTCAGATTTCCAGGACCGACATGGCGGGGATAGGCGGTGCGAGAGCAATCTCCCCTTCCGTCCCAAGTGTCCTGTTTCTGGTCCCTCACTTTATACCTATTCTTACCGTGCCGGTCGTTTGACCGATTATGAAATAACGGTAATATTCTTTCGAAAGAAATGCAAATGATTGCAAATTGAATATAGAAAACAATGCAGATAGTAATCGTTAGTTAATAATAATACATATTACATATTTTCAATCCGTTGAACCGGTTATTTGACTGCGCATGATACGGTTAGTGTTAATATAATATATCACTGATTGCATATCGGCAAATGATCGCCAATTATTAAAATCATTTGTTTATTATTTCTAGAGTTAAATATCAAGAAGCTGATACCTTGATGAACTAAAAAAAGCAGGCAAATATTTTAAAGGTATCAACTCTATATCCTGCAATATATTTATTTTCCTCCCAAAATATTCTCCCAAAAAATCTTGCTACTTTACACAGGCAAGTTGTTATAGAAACCCCGATAAAACTAATATATATCAGGATAAGACGGTGCCATTTCATAACTTAACACCAATAAACGTTTACGTAATTGGAAAATAGATAATTTTATAATTAGAATTATATTACAGGTTCTTTTAAGTTTCACAAGAGCCCCTTTTTCGTTTAGTTATTAACCAAAATAGTTCAACTTATGATCGCACAATAAAATTCTATTGTCTCGAAAAACGTTTTTACGATCACTCGATAAGACTGCAATGATAAAACAAATATCATAGACATATGACATCATTGTTCAAAGAAATATCATAATCACACAAGTACATCTCATTTATAATCATAATTCAATAACAGTTTAGTTATTTAAAGTTCAAATGACCCTAAAAAAAGGATACCTAAACATGACAATATCCCTTTATCATTTACACAATAAAATACATAAGAATCTATAAAAATTATCACGCAAAAAAAATTCCTTCCTCCGTTTCCTATTAAATGCAACTGCAAGTTTCACGGTACTTGGAATGTTGTATACCGGCGCGTCTACTTGGAGGTTAAGCGCCGTGCTTTCCAATTAAAACGTGCATTAAAGGGTAACGTCGATGCGCGCAGCGTAGAAAAAAAAATAGCACAAAAAGAAAAATCAAATGCGTCGCATGCCAGCCGTTTGCATGCTCGTCGTGCGAGATGTAAGCTCGTCGGCCGTTTATTAATTAATAAAATGTAGCCGCGAAAGAACGAGCGAAGAACGTGATACACGAGACTTCAGGTTGCAAACAGTTTTCGCGGAAACCTCATTACCGGTTGTTCCCACAGAACTCCGGATTTTTTGTTAAATAGACTTCATCGCTAGAATCAATGCTCGTTTAACGGATTTTTTTCCGACTAATTAACACCGTTATTTCCGAGCGAAACCGTGTGTTCTGTTACCCGAACCGACGAGCGCATTGGTTCTCCTCAACGCCGGTGAAACCGAATTCGGAGCGCGATTCTTCGACACGGAGGAAACGAACCTCGCCGATTCGAGGTGAAAGTTACGAAAGTAATCGAGACATCGACGAAGGTTTAACGGTGGTAAAGTAACCAACACAGATCGGTGAATGAACGTGGCAGGAAATCGACGGAATTAACGGCGGCTTGAAATTGTGATGGTTTTTCGAGATTTGCCGATCCGACGAAGAGCGAAAAAAAGGCTGCTATGGTTCCGACTCGGCGATGCCTCTGTAATTAACCGGTAACGGGACTAATTGAATTGAATAATTTACGGAAACAAATTCGCGTTTAGAGATTGCCGTTGATGTTGAGAAATTGTTTTACTTTAATGGCGCATTTCGGACCTCGTCTTTCTTCTTTCTTAAGGAATGTAATTTTACTTCGTTATAAGTTCTGTTCGCACGAGCTCGGCGAAATTTTTAATTTAATGCCGAGGCTGGGTAATTAGGTCGTTTCTCCATTCTTCAATTTCGTGCAAATTTACTTGCTGCATATTTTCCGTTCTTTTTGTTTCCACGCGCTTTTCGAAGGAAAAGTGCGCTAACGTGGCTCTTAGTCGATCGATTTGATTACGTCGCGATTGAAATTGTACTTTTTGCGCTCAGTTCGATGGAAATTATGTAACGAGAGTTTTGAAATTAAGAGGCGAGGGAATTTTACACCGATGAATTTAAAATGCGGCAAATATTGAGTCTTTATATAAAACTGGACGACCAGTAAGTAGAATGGAGTAGAGTTTATAATGCAAACACGAAGGAATGAGGAAGGATTAAATAGAGCAGAGCAAAGTTTACAATAAAAACACGAACATAAGTCTTGGAAAAATTTCCCTAGAAAGCCCCGAGAGTGGAGAAACAATTTACGCCCGTTAGAATTAAAAGGCGGATACATTTTTTATCTCGATTAAACGGAAGTATTCGCAATTATAAAATCTATACCTGTAGCACGTGGTTATTATTAAATATAAAAAGTACGGATTATCATAAGATCCTTTTTTTCAGATTCTACTTATTTTTTAATTTTACCGAAGATTATGTTATAGTTTAAATCATGCTCCGTTAAATCACTGTCGGCAATTCCCAGAGGGCAATTTTAATCTTAACGTAGTAAAATGTTTAAAAGGGAATACATTTCTTAAAAAATTACAAAATTTTGATTTTCATAAGTTTAACAAAAATTGCACATTTTAGATTGGACTTTGCAGCTAAAGAATTTCACGTCTCTTAATTCTAACGAGCGTAGATTGTTTCTCCACTCCCGGGAGTATTTGAGGGAGCTTTTTTTACATGACTTATTTTCATATTATTATTGTAAACTTTACTCTGTTGAAATCACAACCGGAATTTCCTAGTACCAACGCCGCATCTCAAGTAACGTTTTGGATGAAAATGAGCCGCAATAATTGCCTGAATTTGTTTGCATTAACGTTCATGATGGTAGCAAGTTTTCGCGCATTCTTGTATAATCGAGCAATTATGGCTTAAAAGCACGAAACGGAGATAGAAAGTGGAAGATAGAGAGAGGCAGAATTACAGTGAGAGAGTACTAAAAAGAGCAGCAAAAATAGAACCAACAAAAAAGATATTTAAAGCAAAAACTAGGAAGTAAAATAGGAAAGAAAATAGAAAGAGTAAAAAAGGAAGTAAAAGAGAGAGTTTACGATATATTTTGCATCCAAGTTTTCAAAAATTCTACGGAATATCGAACAATTATTAATTAAAATTCTTATTAAAATTCTTCACTGTATTATAATACAAAAAAAATGCAAAAATCTAATACAAACGTTCACTATATCGCCCAATTAAAATCGTATGAAATTAATTTTATTATACGCTTAACTTCTATAACTGCTCAACAAACAAATTTCACAAAATGTGAACGCATGCAATTCAGTTTGCAATCATCTCGAAAGAAGTGCGTATTTCTCACCGTCAAGTATCTCATCGTGAGAACATTGTAAAATCATTCGGTCCATTGTCTGTTAAAAATCGTACGAATTTCGCGTCTTACCGTGATCTCGTTTCGAGCACTAGCTTCAATGATCGTCCACAGATTTTGAAAATCACCGGAAGTTTGCTGATAATGGGACAGATATGGTCCATATCGGGGATCTATGCCTGGGATCTTTTCTAGTTTGGCAGGGTTTGAGCGACTCTTAAACTAGACACTGCCGTCTGTCGTTCAGGCACGCTCGATTTCATCCAATGGTAGTAACGATAAAGAGAACCGTCTAGACGACGAAGCATTAGTATCGACGTTATGGACGAAATAATGCAGTTAACGGTTGACGTGGTATATAAAGTCGATTGCGTTTTACTGGTTCCGTTATTCTTGCAAATTTCTTTCAATTTTCTTCCTCCTGGCAGATCTTCAGATCTTGAGTCTTAGGAGTAAGGTGACCAACCTTTGAGAGATTGCTTTCGTTCTTTTTTTTTCTTTTTTTTTAATATACACCCAATTCTGTTTTCACACGAACTTCTTTTACACGATTTTCATTTAAAACGAATTAGAAAAAAAATGTAATTCTCTTTTTACACGACTTATTTTGAGTTAACACGATCGATCCAAATACTAAGAAGAAAATTTTGCTTTGCTGTGGCCCAGCCAAAAGACAATCACAACGATTAATTACTGAAGTCGTTCTTAAATCCATTGAAAAATCGGCACCACAGGGGGCTAGTCCTAATTTTGTTCAAGAAATTACAGAAAGAATTTCACCAATGGAGCACGAAGACGATAACCAAGACATTTCTAGCGATAGTAATAACATTGCAGACTTACGCAAACGTATGTGTTTATTGTCAGAAAGTGACAACGAATAAAATCTTTTTATGTGTAACTCATATTATTTTGCCTAATTTTTGTGTTCATGAATTAGTGACACGTTTTTTTCCTTTTCAAATGATAATTTACTTTGAATGATTCACGTGCAATTTTTATGAAATAAAATCTGTAAGATCCTAACATGAAAATTCGTGGTTTATTGCATCATTTTTGCTGATTTCTTAGGACTGGAACCAATCTTCTATGTTTCCATAGATGCAATATATTTTTTTACACGAATGTTTTTTAAATTTATTCTTCGGGAACTCTCTCCGCCGCGTAAAAAATTTTTCTTTAAAATGTTGTGAAGACTTAATTGTTATAGCTATTTATGAAGTTTGTGAACATTTTTTTGTGGGTTTTTTTCTGCGGGCCGTATCTACCGCACAAAAACGGGTTTCTCTGTAATTGCTAGTTTGAGCCTTCACCTCGTTATCCATCACAGCTTACTGTGATTGTTTTTCTGTCAGGAGAACATACGGTCTATGTTTGACGTTAAAATACGTTGATCATCATTGATCAATGTGTTAACACTAAACCTACCAAGCCGGTCAAAATTTTACCATTTTTTTGAAATTTAATTTAAATTGATACGGGAGGCAGGCATTAAATATTTCACTTCTATCTTATAAAACCGAAATTACTTAATTGACCATCTTTTCCACCTGTTGATTTCTCGTTTTCCTAAACACTTATTCAATATATTTAAATATAATAAATATAACGCCGGCAGTTTTAGCGTAAAGCATACATATGTACCTAATAAATTCATATCGAATACATTTTACAATGTAGGAGCAGTATTTTTAATTTCAGACGTAAAACTGTAGTTACCATATTCAGTGATATTGCCAACCATAGTTATTAATTTGAGCGTATAATTGAACTAACGGATCACAGCTGGCTATATGACAGCAATTTGAATATATGTCAACACAGAAATATAACATCGCACGTGTCGTTCAAACGTCGTTCTTCTACTATTAACGAATACGCAATGGCGGCTGCACAAAAATAATAAACCCTTCGAAGCAACTAATGAGCAGCTCGTTAGCGAATCGGTAATACCGATGGTAGATTTCTCGTTAGGAACCCTCAAATTGGCAGCTTTTATCAGCAGCTAACGTGCCGGAAATGAAATGCCACATCGTGGACAATAAAATAAAGTATAGTAATTCCTGCAAGCAGAGTTTCGATTAATATCAATTATCAAGGATACCATTTGATTTTCACAACGGAAAAATTCCTTCGCTCGCAAGCTTGTTAATGTACTTTATGAGTACGGTGTCACGTAACGACTCCTACCGTTTCTCGCTTTTGTTTCGTCGCGTCGGTATCGTTTCCCGTGCAGACGTGCTGTATAACGCAAGAATGATACCCGAGATCGAGAAAGAGAAAGAGAAAGAGAGGCGGAGAGAGAGAAAGAATGAAAGAAACGAAAAAAAAGGACGAAAGGAAAAAAGAAAGCAGCCCGCGACAGCGATACGGTAAGTGCCTTCGGTCTCTTTTAATTGCAACGCTGCACCGTTGACTTTTGCTGCACTTTTTCGCGGCTGAAGAAAATTAATGACCGCACCTGTATTTCGGAAGCCATTAATTCCGCTGAAACGCCACAAAACCGAAGTAAAAATACGAAAAGCGCTGGTAACTATCGAGCAATTATTTTATTCCTCCCGACAGAGAAATAACGTTAATTAACGTGTGCGTGAACTGACCGGGGCACAATGCATGAATCCCGTTAAATTATACAGTGCAAAATTATGCGTTTGTACGATTTACTGACACGCTTGCGTGTGCCTGCGGCTTCTATTCGATAACATTTAATACCGCTGATGGATATGGAAGTATAATCGCACATTATTAACGGTGACATTAATGTTGACACTGACAGTTGGATTAAATATTTTTCATCGTTTTGCCTCTTTCTTAGTATTTCGGATTTGCTGTTTTACGTGCGACAATGAAGGATTAAATCTTATTTTATACTCGTTGTTAGAGCTGCGGAACCGTTTCTTGGCAGCTGAGACGGAAGGGGAGATTGCTCTCGCACCGCCTATCCCCGCCATGTCGGTCCTGGAAACCTCAGATCGACGAATGACAACCGAAAATAAAACACTACTTTCATCGTTCACATGACACGCAACGAATGTGCCGGTCTCTCTTGCCAATAGCGCGTCAAAATCGAAAATGCGTGAGGGAGAGGGACGTCCCTATCCGTCGGGCGAATCAGAGCAAATTACCCCTCAGCTGCCAAGTAAATATTCCATCAGTATACTTTATATGCGGTAGATCCTGATGTATACTGTGAGAAGGAGTATCCCGAGACGGTAGAAGAGCAAGAAGTTTCCTCGACTTTCGAGAATATTGGGTATGAAGTTAAAGACTCGAAATCAGAATTAGAGTGTCCGAATTCAAATTCTCGTCACCACTGTAAAATTGTTTCCTACAGTGATATGTACGTTACAAATTCACTGGCCCGGATTTCACCTAAAGTGATAAGGCGGAGACGAAATATCCAATTAAATAGCAGTTAAACCGATTAAATTCGTAAAACGCAAGAAAGCAAAAAAATGCAAAAGAAGGTTTCCTGATTAGCTCCTGTTGATTCCAAAGGTAATATGTACTACTGTTCCTCCTATCGTATTTATACACTGACAAAGTAGTAGCTATCTGAAATTATTTTCTGTGATAACCCTTTTCAGAGAGGGTAAGATTTGACCAGCATTGTTTACGATCGATCAGGAAAAAACTAACCAAAAACATTAGGCGCATACATCTAGTATCTGTAGTCAGTCGGCCACCCTCGAAAGGATCTTCTACCCCTTCAAAATCGACAAACTTGAATATATATTGAATAGAGTTTATGCATTGTAAACAAGGTAAGTCATTCAGTGTGACGATTCTAAATAACTTATAAAATATGTGCTGTACGAAAAAATATTTCGAACAAAAGTTGCACGGCTACGAGGGGGGCATGCAATATTAACCCATTCCCTGCCAAATTTTTCTTTGGGTTGACTGTTTCTGAAAAAAGTATTGCCGTTGTATAAAAATAAAAATAATTCATGAAAATTACTGCTTAAGAGTATATCTAAACAGGCTGTCTTGAACACATTTAATCTCAAAAGCATGTTAAATATCTAAATCAAATACTACAAGTCTTAGAAAATGAATACATCCCGAAATGGGGGTCATAGAAGGTAATGGGTTAATATGGGTTTTATGTTGTTTTACTGTCTTACCAAGATATACAGGTGACCTTAATTTTTTTAAACGGAGTGCCTATATTTTCTCAAGGTGACCTACATATCTTGGTAGAAGAGTAATACAGCAAAAAACCCATATTATTATTGAATGTCCGCTTTACCGTGCAACTTTTATCCAAAAGAATTTTCTCCCGCAGCACTTAATCACTTTTAATTCCAACTTGAACCGCAACACTCGTTTTTCCAACAATCTAAGATTATAAATGCATTCTAAATCATCAAAATCACGATAAACAGAACATTAATGATAACCATATCATCTGGAAAAGCTTTGCAAAATAACTATTCGAGCTCGACCTCATTAATTGCAAGCAGTGGCCTTCAACTTCATCGACCATAATCTTCAACGTATGCGCGCAATGTTATTTCCACTCTCAGTCATGCAAGAGCTTCACGTGCGCTAGAAACAGCTACAAAAAAAAATAGAAAAAAAAGAAGATCCACGCGAACGAACGTGCATGAACGCGTTCACGCTCGACTCACCGACGAGCACTTTCTCCGCATGCGTGCGGCCTGCATACGCAGGTAAAAATGTCCATGTAGAAAGTGAAAACGTGCGTGCGTTGCCCGCTTACGGAGCTCGTAGGATTCGCTCGACTATTTTGCCGGCTGCTCGTTCCATTCGTTCCAGTTACGGCTAGCTGAAGGCCGGTCGGCGAAGAAAACGATTATGAGGTTTTATTTTTGTCGCTTGCCAATCGGAAAAATCACCGGAAACGTAAATGAAATGAGTTCGAGAAACGATGAAAGGTTAAATGCCATCGTTGATCATCGTCGACCGACGCTATAGATTAAAATGAAATGAAATTATATCAAGATATTAATTATGTTAAGGCTGCTGATATTTGACACTTTTGTATCGACTTCCTGACTCGGTTAATTAATGCGGTTTCTAAATGACCAGGAAATTGGCAATATCTGACAATTATATATTCGAACGTCACATCTCGTTAGAAATAGCTGGCAACGAAATTCCACGAAATTGATGAAAAAGTTAAGGAAATAATAGAGAGTGCTGAAAAATACCGTTATTTATAAATATTTATTATTATTATCGGCTGTCAATATATTGCTGACGATTATGATCGTACAGTTCTCGTTTCTGTCTTTCGTGAAATTTGACTTCCGTAATTTCGATTACTTTAACGATGAGCTGTTCCTTTAGATAGGTTCCAAATAACCAAAATTAATAGTAACGTATAAATAACAAAAATATCTTGTAAAGACGATGACAGGCTAGGATCCTATTTGACTGTTTCATAATTTACCGCATTTTTAACAGCGATTTAAGTATCTAAAATATTTTTACAATTACGTTACTGGAAATATATTTTTCCTCCTACATGACATATTTTTTCGGTTAAAATTCATAATAAACGATAATTTTTTTATTCTCAGTCATACACCCATCTAAATCCTAAACTCAATCATTTAACCGTATATGTACCGAGAACCAAAATAATATTTTTCTAATACCAATCATCCAGTGCTCAATCATTTTACCCGTCAGCAGTATCATCATTAGCAGGTAATACTGACGAGCCAGGATTACTCGAAGAGGAAAACACCCACGGGCGTTATACGCGATATAATCGAAGCGCGTTACTATTTATTCTTCGAGCGTCATTAACGGGGATGCATGGAGCGGGAAACGATGACAGCGTTGGTAACCGATTGTATGAAATTTATATGATTTCTGGTGCACACTGTACACGCGTTACAATTACGACTAAATGCATTTCAAATAAACCGTTAAATTAGCACGGTCAGAGATGAAACTTTATTGTAATATCGACGCGGTCTCTGTCTCGTTCAAAGTAATGAGCAGCAGACGAATTTTACACTATAAAGCATCCATCTATGTCGCGAAATAATTTCGAAATTATTCAAACGCGTGGCTGCGTTTCACCGGATATTGACCATTCCCTTATTAATTGATCCATAAACGTTTACGTTAACGGCGTCTTTATAAACGTGCTTTTACCTATACAGGGTGTCAAAAGATATCCTTCAATATTTATATGGTATACGGGATACACTGTACTGAGTAAGAAAGCTTTAGTAAGCATAGGTCGAAAGGTCAACCGTTTCTGACATATAAACATTTTTGTTTGCTAGTATCATGATTGGCTTACTTGCTTCCATCGCATGCGATGTTTACTTTAGTGTTTACAAACCGCGTTCTGAATGTTCTTATTCAAGTGGCAACAGTAGATTTCATCGAGAATCAGTCAGTTGTGGATTGTGGATTGTAGATATTATACAGTTACAAAGTATCGTGAAAATGTCAGCGTATTATTCGAATGAAGAAATGGCAGATATGCATTTTATGTATGGCCGTGCTAATGGAAGTGTTTTAGCTGCACGACGTCTTCACGCGGAAAAATTTCCTAATCGAATGGTTTCCTCTCACAAGCTGTTTTAAAAACTTCACCGACTTCACCAACTTCAGTAGTAAGTCAATTATGATAATAACAAGCAAAAATGTTTATATCCCAGAAACGGTTGACCTTTCGACCTATGCTTACTAAAGCTTTTTTATTCAGTACAAGGTATCCTATATAACATATATATATTTGAATTTTTTTTAACACCCTGTATACGTCGAATTGTTTTAAACATTAAAGAACATTGTACACGACGACTGAATAATACAAGAATTCGATTCTACATAATACGGCTCACCTTAACGCATTGTCGACGAAATAGGGCAATATCACGCGCGCCCGGTGATTTATAATCGAATCTTTCTTCCGAGTCGGATATCGTTAACAACAATACAATTCAAAACGCGTTACCGTTTCTCTGCCATCGAACGCAGAAACTCTTGACTCGTTTCGCCCGATACGCCAAGAGAAATAACGAGAAACATTCATCAAGATCTCGACGGAGCAAACGCAGGTGCTCCGGCAGACGTCTCGCCCTCGGTTCACGAAACCTTTCCCGACGGGGAAGTCTCTCTCGAGTCCTGGCATTTCCGTTTCGAGACGGTACCGAGAACCGCGTTGTATTCATTTTCGTGTGGAGACAAGAGGATTAATTTAATACGGTAATCAAAGTCCTCGCGCGAATCCATAGCGGATGGGGTCAGCGATCGATGCTTTAATATAAGCGAACGTGTCTAGAAAGACTTCCAACGGTACGTGCTACCTTTATCACTCTCCCTTTCTCTCTCTCTCTCTCTGTCTCCTTCTCGTCTTTTTCTACCCCCATCGGGACAGGTTATCACGTAGGATATTACGACAGGTGAGAGATAAAAGACGAACGAAAGAGAGAGAGAGAGAGAAAGACAGACATTACCTATATCAATTTCCATGAAACTGTCAGCCGCCTCTCCTTCCTTCCACTATTGCGCTGCTCGATCATAAATTCTTCCTAGATACGTTTTTCCCTGCCGAAAGAGACGTCCGAGCATCCAAGTAACGAAGTTCCACTTTCTTTTCGACTTCCTCCGTGTCGCTGCACGGCCAATAGTCAAACTCTATACTCGTCGATGCCATTATTCTACCAGGACGACGAACCATGCCCACCGGGAAGGAACGTAGGAGACCAGACAAGCTGATGGCTTAGCTTCGCAGAAAATACCGCAAAAAATAACGTAAGAGTCGCGCAAATCGAGACACTGACTCATCACATTTTTACGATTCCCTCGACGCGAATCGACGACCGACTGTCTCTTCCCGTGGGACGAAAAAGAGGCGACGGGTGTGTATTTGTCGAGGCATGCTAAACTTGGAATATATATGAGGGCATTGCATTTGCATTGTTCTGTGCGATGGTAGTTCGACAATTGTATAATACTTTTGTCGATATTGTTCATTCTTATTTCGTTACTTTGTTCTCATTCTTTGAGCACAATAAATTCACATGTGATCGTGACGGAAATCATCCGGGCGGATTATAGGCTGTTGTAGACGTTTGGTGATTATTGTTGAATTATTCTTAACAATGTAATACAGGTAACCCTTCTATAACACGGTAGATAGGTTCCTAGAAAATGCCGTGTTGTGTAAAACCGTGTTGTATGAGACCCAGAGCCAGTACAAAAAGGGGGGTTACGTTCCAAAAACTTATTAAAAACAAATATTTTTTTTACTTCTACATAAACAACTTAATTTTTATTAAAAATATAAATGTATGTACAACACAAAACATAAAAAGCAAAAAATATTATTTTAATTTAACGCAACTTTAATTTAATAAATTTCTTCGTCGTCATTGCTAAGTATAATCAACCGAGAACGTTTTTTCGGTGGAGTGATATCGCCTTCACTTTCAGAGCTTTTTTCTTCATTTAAAGTTCTTGCATCTTCTTCCCTCCTGAAAAAATTTGTAACTTTACTTTGCTTGCTGGTTCTTACCAGGTCATTGCAAATTTCTCGGTATGGAGCTAGACAGTTTTGCAGCTCCTCGATTTCCTTATCGTGTTAGAGCGAAACCGTTTTATAGGACGCCGTGTTGTAGGAGGGTTCCCGCAATTTATGAATCGTGTTATAGCGAAACCGTGTTATAAGATGCCGTGTTGTAGGAGGGCTACCTGTATTACATATTATAAATGAGTTCAAAAACGACTCTACGTTTTAGGAATTCCTATTCCAAACAGAAGACTCTCTCTGCAGTGTAGGGGAGAGTAACGTAAACAGTTTATATTACTGAGTGGGCCTGAGCTCGTCTTTTGGGCATCCACAGTTAGTTCCTTCTAAACTCCTACAGTATAAAGACGTTTCTTCCAAAGCCTTATAATAAATAATAATATTAATATAAAGTATATTGAGTTATTTAAACACCCATTTTCAATAATTGTCTTCGTGTTATGCTTTTAATCACAATGTTAAACGTTGGTAGCACATATTAAATTGTTGGGAGTCGGAGACAACGAACGGGGGTATAATCAAAAGCAATAAATATGATTTTCGGCACTTTAGGTGTCATCTATTTATATATACGTTCACCGGAAGTCCTCGACGTCGCTCGTAAATTGATACAAGCGTTTGGAGAACGTCTTCAGATTATGTCTGTAACTCTAACGATAAACATCGGAAGCATTAAATTCTTGGGACACGAAGATGACCAGGGGAGATATAATCAAATCAATAAATATCGTCATTAATACTTTGGGTACAATCTATCTACCTACATATATGTGTGTATTTGCCGGAAGTCGTTGGCGTCGCTTGTAAATTGATACAGGCGTCCGGAGAACATCTTCGGACTATACCTCTCCACTTTAACGTCCAACATTAATAGTATTAAGTTGTTACAGCGTAAGAACAATCGGTGGAGATCTATCGAGGCTCATGAATATTACTTTTAACGTTTTTACACCAACCCCTGCGTTTACGAGAATCGCTGAAACAGATTCATGTTTGCGATTGGAGAACATTTTAGGATTACGCTTTCTAACGACCAAAAGTTCTCAATATTCCAGATGGATGTGAATACTTCTGTATCAACTATCTCAGCAACGATAATAAATAAGATTTTTTAAAAATCGACTAATCTAGCTTTACGTCGTAAAATGAATCCAGATTTCGATACCGGAGTACTCTCAGCTCATGCAGGGATTTTGAAATTCGCTTTGTCCCCATAGATACCATTCAAGAATTCGAGTGGTCTCTTTACAACAATGTGGCAAAATCACTGAAAATTGTATGACCCCATACCTCGAGGATTACAGACTAACGATATTCAATACACAATAATTCCAGTGATGTGTCCTGGTTTGTGTAGCCCTTTAAAGGAGATTCTCCGATATAGTTCGGTATCCTGCAATCTTCGTTCGTAAGAAGAGAGACCTCTCAATATCTACGAAGCACTCGAACCTCCGAGATACAATTCGCAAATTCCTTCTTTCACGCATCGCCGAAAGAGCTGGATCACATTCGAGGGCATTCTCAATTGTTCCGTGTACGTACCTGTATTATTTAACGATGCTATCGTTATATTTCGAATAAAAAGCAACGGAAAATGATCCAGGATCCGTTTACCTATAATATCCTTATTCTTCAGAATTTCGCAGTCTTCAATTCTTATTTAACACGGTAAGCGCCACGCCGGTCACTAGGGACCAGAAGCTGATTTTTCGTTTATGTTGACGCTAAGCAATGAAAACCGACGGTTGATTTTTTACCTAAGCAACGCTGGAGTGCTGAACGATCCATAATTAGTGGTTTTAAGTAAGAAATATACCATTTTATCAAAAATTAATGTAGTTTGTTACAACAAACAGAAAGATACCTTTCCTAATAAAGGGTCTAACCGGAAAGTATAGCACCGGTCCCTAGAAATCGGCGTGACGCTTAACGTGTTAAAAGCCAATCAATTGCAATGACTCCAGATTTGACTACAAGATAACATCGTAGAAGAAGCAGCAAAATTTGAAACCACCCTTGTCTAGAGAAAAATCCTTCAAAATTTCTAGTCCCCCGTACTTCCTTCGAATTATCGTTCAGTTGGCTGAATTTTCGAGGAAAATTCATAGGGAGCCACGGCGTTTCTCTCCCAGTACCGGACATCGAGCATTAAACCGCTTTTTCCGGCTGACGTAACAACCGGACGATGAGGATGGACAATGGCAGGTCGCTCTCGGCCATCGTTATCAAATTATTCTGCCGTATTATCGAGCAGGAGCAATGGCGCTTAAAAGCTAACAAATCGAGCGACAGTCGGCGTGCATTCAGCTTGTCGGCGACAATCACGTCGATTATCCGTGCAAAGTTGGGTATTGGCCCGCTCCGTCGACCGAATGCTGTGGTCTCGCTTTGATCACGCAATTAAATTTCAACGAGATATTCAATTTTAATTAATCCCCAAATAATGGCCGCTACTGGCGCTGCAGAATCCACGTATAATTGAAGTCGAACGTGCACCAATGCAAATTCTACCTTCCAAGCTTTGCTCATCACTTCCCTCTTCAACCCTTTGTTGTGCCGGTGTCCACCTACCCACCCATCTACGTTTTCCACCCCTTCGGTGATAAGCGTTACCTTTTTTCTCGTTATTTTCTCTCTTTCATTCTTCTGTCTTCCATCATTTTGCCCGAACAATTTCTCTGCTTTCTCGGTGCATGTAGGCTACATATGTACAAGTCTATAATTCATGGAGCACTTCAAGATTTCTGTAAAATATTGGGATTTCGTAGGACCCAGGAAATTTATGATAGTAGCTTTATGGTACGCTTGGAAGGACACAGTGATTGTCAAGTTTTGAATGTTGAAGGGATTCTTCGGTGTTCCTGGGTCTTTTATTTTGTGAGGAGATTAGGTACCAGAGCCTTATATGATCTTTCTTGAATTGAATACCATAAATGTATAAATACACCGCGAAATAAACCTACGAACCTTATCAACTAATATTATCATTGTTACATAGTAATATACTTAAAAATCTTAAAGAAAGAAAGTATCTACAACAAATTTCGAAGGGTGAATTTTGAAGTGCTGACATTTTCCCATCCTGAACGATAACTTTTAGTAAAATACTGGGCGCAAACGACCTGATAGCGCATGACAAGTATTCTGGTCTCATTCGCCAGACGGATAGAGACAAGCCTCGTTCGCACGTCATTTTCGATTCTAACGTGTTACTCGGCGAAAAAGCCGCACATTCGTTATGTCGTCACGTGAACGACGAAAGAAGTGTTTTGTCTTCGGTTGTTACTGGCCGAGCTTAATACTTCGCCGGCCGCTGTCACGTACGCGTGACTTCTCTTCGTCAACTGTTATCAGTCGCTATCACGTACCGCTATTCCGATCATTCCGATATTTGTATAGGTGAACATATTGATGCAAAGGACAAATTGATAAATAAGGAACAATAGCTTCCACAGTTGTCTCGTCCCAATTTATCAGATTGTCTTTCGTACAAACGGCTGCGTAAATATCACCGTTGGCGAGCAGTAGAACCTGCGTGCTTGCCGGCGACAGTGTAATACTGATGCGATAAATGAGCGGCCGACAAAGTGTTAACCCCTTGCCCTACAATAACGAGTGACACTCGTGATAAGGTAAATGGAATAGGAAATTTTCAAGTTTTCCAAGACCTATCAAATTGGAAATATTAAGGTGACGCGACGAGGTAATTATTATTTCTATAATATTAACACTAGAACTACCGGCGTTAAATCTATCATATTTCAAAATACTAAATAAGTACTTTGAAAAAGGAGGAATCAAGAGGCGAAAAAGATTCTCGATTCGGTGATTTATGTTTTTTAAGATGGACATAGAATATTTATTCTAAGACTCTTCTAGAAACTTGGAGAATTTTTGGAAAGAATTGTGTACCAGTCATTTTGACTGGTTTGGTTGTTCTAGTGTTAATATTACGTTAAATTATACGATATATGAAGAATCACTGATCAGTTTTTATTTTAGCGATTAAATTCTCAATTATAGCGGAGGCAGTCAGAAAAGAAATCGTAGGGCAAGGTGTTAAGGTTTCCAGAAACGATATGGCGGAAATAGAAGGTCCGAGCGACGACCGAAACACTTGCCACGCGTCATCAAGTCGTTTAAGCCCGGTATACAGAGATTAACACGTTGAACGCCACCGGTATTTCGCTAGTTTCATCATTTCTTCAGAAGTGAAACTTTTTCTATTAAAATCACATCTTTACAAAGCAGAAACTTCAAAGACACACATGGATATATATTCAGCAGAACTTTATCTTTTTAACGCCTATATTTAAATATTGAATATATTACAAAATTCGTAAATACTGCAATTTGAAAGTCATATGAAATTGCATTGAATTCAATAGCGCCGGTCACCGGTGACCCCCATGGCAGTCAACGTGTTAATTGTATGCAGGCCAACCATCCTCAGTAGCTCAAAGGCAATATTTCTTCCCCAGCAACTTAATACCAGCAACTCACTCGGTACTATTAACTCCAACGTGTCACAAAATTCGATAAGTGTCCTATGACTCCTAGATCAAAGTGTACGTCCCCACGGTACGAGGAACGTGCCCTCCGTCGACTGCTCGTCGGATATCGACTTTTCTTCCATTCCTCCGGGAGGAGACGAACGACTATCGTGTCGGGGAGGAACGTCGTCGCGATTATACTTTCTCGCCTCGTATAACCGGCCATACGGCTGCGCATCCTCCTCCTCTACCTCGTCGTCGGTGCTCCGGGTACCGGCAACATGCAACTTTTACATTCGCTTCCACGGGAAGCAATACCACGCTGCCGCACGTACGCCATTGGATTTGTTCCTCGGCGTCGTCGTATGCGAGGAGTTACACGAGCACGAGGACGTCAATGGAAATACCCATGATATTCGAAGCTTTTGTTACGTCTGACGTGCCGCGTCTCCTCGCCGCAATTCCTGTCGCCTGTTTTATTCGTCCTTCGCTTAAGAGGACGATAAACGTGACGAGAATGCCAATGGTTGGCATAAATCTTCATTGAAATAAAAACGATCGAGGAGCGAAGGAGGAGACGGGGATGAGAACGTAATTTGCAGTCTTTCGGGACGATATCTTGCAAGATTACACCACGATCGTACGATTTTACTCGAGAGCCTGTATCTGGTAGTCTTCGTCGCTTTCCTTAAGGAGCGTGTAAACACTGTTTCACCTGTAGGATTATCACTTCTCGCGCTCGTTTTAAAAAGTACTTTCCAACGTGCGTACAACAACCTCGCAATTTCTATGTGTCAGCTGTGGTTTCTGTCTCGTCTGACAGGGGAAAGTTGCCGAGTGTGCGGCTTTAATTTTCTTTCAGAACGATTAAGAACATGGAATTTCTCTTATTGAAAATTATTTTTAAATATTTCGAAATTTGGCGGCTAGGATACTCAACGAAATTTTATCGTTGCGACGAACAAGTCGATAATTATTCTAAATGAAAGTTTTTCGTATAATTAGTGTATAATGGTTTATATATTTATTCATAAAATATATCTTTTTCTGTTACTCTTAGGTATTATTCAAATTCTTATATGTCGAATGCACCTTCTACGTTGTGGTGTATATTTTTATTTTATTCACTCGTACGATTCAATCATGCAATTAACCGCAAGTAAACATTTTCTCTCGTAATTAACTACTTTTAACTAATTTTTCCTTTCGCAAGAACTTCTAATATTTTTATACGGAATTTCTAAAAGAAGATCGCATTGCAGTTTAAATGTGGGACAGCCATGAAATAAATAAAAAAACGATATCCCCGGGCAGATCATCCGCCAATAGTCCTCAATTGCAATCAATACATAGAAAACGAGACGAAATAAATTTGTAAATATTTCAAATTTATATTTCGCCATCAATAAAGTGGTAGTTTGTGTGCAATAAACCATATTAATTTCATTTTCCAACCCGCTCTCAAACCTCATATTTTCCAATCTTTCAACAGCCGCCGTCAAACACCATCGGCACATTTTTCTTTAACCCATTACCTTCCATTATCCCCATTTAGGAATCTATTCATTTTCTTTTGTCATTCAATTCAGATATTTAATATGCTTTCGAGATTAAACGAGTTCAAGACAGTCTGTTTTAAATGTACTCTTAAGCAGTAATTTTCACGAATTATTGTTATTTTTACCCTATGACAGTATTTCTTCCAGAAACAATCGAACCAAGAAAAATTTGGCAGGGAATGGGTTAAAACTAATTTCTCCCCCAAATTGATAAAATTTTGCTCTCCTCATAAAATATATACGTACGTCGATCGCCTGCATAGAATCCGACAACTGTATTTACGTCAGGGCGTTATCAATCCGAACGAGAATGTATAAGAAAATTCCACTGATCCAATCGACTGTAAAGAAATGAACAAAAAGAACAGTCAAAGTTGCAAGACACACAAAGACATGGCGACGCCTTTTTTTCTACTGCACCAGCAAAAAAATAGAGGAAAAGGATAACCATTCACGCGAGATCTTATTTTTTTTTTACAGTTGGAGGAATGGTATATCGAATTCTTACCCATTGATCCGATAAAACGACGAAGGAAAGGAGAAAACGGAAGAGTCTTTTGCGTATGAATCCGTAGCCCAGTTTTTCTCAGAGGCTCAGTGGTTTTAAGATCATCGGGATAATCCGGGATTTCGGAGTTCCTTTTTAACCTTTTCATAGCAAGCCGCCGCCGCTTTATTTGAACGGCACTCTCAATGGATCAGATACTACTAGCAATTTTTTTCTAAATAAACGTTATTTTCCTCGGTTTTCGCTCTAATTTTCTGATAAGCCAAGCATTCTCCAGAAAATGTCGCGCCGCAAATAACCCATACCACGATTCGTGACCGGCACGAAGGTAGGGGCGTGACACTTTGCCGCATGATTTTCAAAACTTTTAACTGCACCCTCAGTTGATCCAACATTGTTCTAATATGCGTTAGGTGTGAAAATTAAAGTTTTTCCCTTCCAAACTGGTGAAGCTAGGAATGCTGGCGAAACATCGGCAGTTTGATAACTCGCGACGCAGCCTAACCCCTTGCCCCACCATTTCTTTTGCGATTGAGTGCTTAATAAGTCAGTTTTGATTGCTGAATCGAAAATTTATTATGGATTTTTGATATTCTATGTGATTGATCGCAATATTAATAATGTATTGTAGAATTAATCCGTTGCCGTACCATAATGAATGACACTCGTGACGCGATAAATGGAAAAGGCAATTTTGAAGTGTTCCAAAAATTATTAGATTAAAAATATCGGTCAGTCAGGATAAAATAAAATTAATTCTATGCTATTTAATATTGCGTTAAGTCATACGCTAGATCAGAAATCAGAGATAGATTGTTATTTCAGCAATTAATTCAGAGTTATTGCGCATTCAGTCACAAAAGTAATGGTACAACAAGGGGTTAATGTCATTATCTTTGGACTCACAGATATTTTCGATTCAATAGTTTATGGAGAATTTGAAAATTTTGTATTCCAGTTACCGTGTCACGAGTATTACACGTGATTGTAGGGCAAGAGGATAAACCCGAAAACCCTAGACCATCGTTCAGTTGATTGTATTCTCTTGGAAATTATTCCCAACTATTTCTGAACAATCAAATTTCCTCTAAAGATATAGACTTTTGATATATACTTAATAATTCACATTTCGTCATAGTAATCATGAAGATATAGCAGAAACTGTTCACTGTCGACCAGACGAACGTTTACGAATTCATAATCAGAGTCCCACGTCAATGTTATCTTACACTCCTATATTTTTAACACATTATTTGCAAGTTGTTCTCACAATTTACCATACAAAATAAAACATTTCTAAATTTATCCATAGTAAAAATACGCTCTTACTTGTCTCTCTCACAAACAGATCTTTAACACTTTAATGGCCGCTCACACAACATGTGTGCGATAGTCAGGACAACTGTAGTGGCCGATCACACACATGTGTCATAAATTTCTTCTCCCTCTTCTTCCTCTCTTGCAA
Source organism: Cerceris ruficornis (assembly GCA_963989415.1). Taxonomy (NCBI): domain Eukaryota; kingdom Metazoa; phylum Arthropoda; class Insecta; order Hymenoptera; family Crabronidae; genus Cerceris; species Cerceris ruficornis. Next base: position 41,956,920 of record OZ022517.1, read on the forward strand.
ATGTGTTTATATTATTGGCAGCATAAGTTCATATTTCCATTCCTGTGTTGCACGTGAACAAGTGTAGATATTGTAGAAACAGATATTGTGTTTATTTTTATTAAAAATGTGTGTGTTCGAACATGTTTAATTTCGTGAATTTATATAAAGTGTTTTTAATGTAATTCTTTAAAAATACTGCCGGCCCCTGGCGATGTTTAATGGCGTAGACGTGCGGTCATTAAAGTTTTAAAGGACTTCGCTGTTAACGAAAAGATTAATTGGCTTTTGACATCAATGTAGCAGAAGCCGCTCAAATATCGGTATTTTTTGTTAAGTATAATTTATTATCGATAAACAGCAGTGGTCAGCAACGGCCAGCATAAAAGTCTACGTGTTAATGGATAGCTAACACCGATACTTGGCCCGATCCCGCAAAAAATAGCCGAGCAGCTCGGCCTCGTTCTGATCCGGGTCGACAGATATGCACGAAACTGACGTCTCGTCACGAAACACCTCAAAGCTCCCGTCTCGCCAGCACAGTACAAAAATTTCGACGCTGGACAACCTGCGAGGACTTTTAGGACGACAATTCTTCGGTGAAACATCACCGAGTGGACTCTTAAATTTTTGATACTTTGTTATCGTTCCAGCTCGTATTCGCCAAAGTATCTTGAGTTATATTATAGCGATAACTTTCTCGCCGGGAGGACGACAATACTCGCCCTTAAAAATTTTTACTCCTGCAGGGGTTATAAGTTGGAGCGTAAAAAGGCTTCAAAGTCGATGGGCATTTTTCTTCGCGTTGCCTGAAATCCAGCCAATTCCACTGGGAACGGAAATCTCTGGGTTCCACCGTTTAATGCGATATTCTTCTTGGGAGGTTCTGCCTTTAGGTAAGACTGCTCGATAAATTTCTAAAAAGAGGAACGAAGCACCGTGCCGAGTATTTTCTTCAGCGAAGATGTGCGTCTCCGTCGCACATTTGAATCGTTGCCGTTTGCTCTGATCGTAAGAGCGTACGGTAATGCTTTTGATTCATCGTTCCGTGAAAAATGTACCGTTGAAAACGGCTATCGCTTTGTATCGTCTAAGCGGCGTATTTCGTTACAGTTTGTTACTGCAAGTATTATAAATTCGAAATATCTTTCTATTTTATGTTATCTAAAATTCATCTGGAATGAGAATTCATTTCAGACCTCAGTTATCCACGAACACGTTTTATTCTTGCCACATGTAGTTTCAGGTTTCTAATGATACTCAATCACTTCACGATACCCTCACAAGTAAATGTTCACCTCTGTACAGTAAGAAAAATTAAATGTGACACCTTACGTACCAGAAGATGAGAGCAGTGCTTCTTTTATTAGAAATAAATCCAGTTATGATCACAAAATTCTAATAAATCGGTGCTCCAACTACATATAAGCGAAGTTCTAAGCCGCCAATTTCTTTTTACATAATATGTAAATATATGTAATATATTTATATATTATGTATATGTACATATTGTATATGATATCCTCGATGGTTCGGAGCCCATTCAAAGCTGCGAAGATTCTGGGCAAAATGATCGTAGCAGTTAAACCAGAAAATAAAAAAGAATACGAATATGTATAGTACAGATCTGGAAAAAAGTTCAGTAGGAGAACAAGACCAAGAAGCATATTTCATACGCTCTATTCAATCTCATCTCTGACATTCTTTATCACGCGTTGTGATTACTTTGTGCGACTGTTTCTGCTAACAGAACGTTAGAATTGAAAATACGTGTGAAAAGGAACCAGTCCTGCCCATTCCGACGAAATAGAACCGCATTCTTTTCACTCTTCCCCTCCATGGATACACACAGTACGTAACTGATCTAACTGAAAGTAATCTTCTCTCCATCAACAGCTACGAAAGTCATGTTTCGTTCCTCATAGTTTCTGTTTCCCTGAATGTACATCCATAAAGATATAACAGTCTTATTGGCGCAGAAAAGAAGCGCAGATCACACGGACAAGACGCGTCCACGAAAACAATATCTACGTCGCGACGCCTCTTCACGTCGAGATAAAGGCAATTCAACGTGCCGAAAACTTTGTTCTCCGCTTTTCCGGCGCCATCGAGACGTCCTCTCGAACTGTGAAATTAGGAAAGAGCATAAACCCACCCGTTGGGTTATTCTTTCGGCTTTCTACGCTCGTATAACGTAGTCTCGAAGTCGACGTCCACGTAATTTAGTTTAATATGGATGCAATTACGCGCGAAAAGGAGACGGTTGATTTTTCTAGGGAAAGAGCCATCAAGAGGAAGCCGATCTTAACTTTCGTCGACCAATATTTCGAGCCACCTTTCTGTCGGCAGTCTTGCCACGGAAGTTCGCGTCGCCGGTGTTACAGCTCGGAAAGAAACCGGAGTAAACAACGTAACCGAGAAAGATGAAGAAAGCATCGAGCTATGTCGAACGTTCGTTCGTCGAGGATAAAACTGTCGCCCGAAATTTTCAACCCGTCGCATGGCTGCTCAAGGAAAAACGGGATGCTGGTCCAATATCCGAGGGAGGTATTTCGTACTCGTGCACGTGTGTGTGTACGTTCGTGGGTGTGGGTGTAAGTTGTGTGCTTTTTGTGTGTGGATAGAATAATGCGAAACGATGATAGCAGCGCGTCGAAGGTATTTTGCAATTTTGCTGAATTTTTGCTTGAAAGTGAAAAATGTTAATTTCCGTCGATAGACGAAGGAAATAAATCCGTTTTTATGTTGAGGGAAGCCTTTTTATTCTGTCTACGGCTGTAAATTGTTAGTGCTTAATTATGTGAGGAGAAGGCGAAAATAAAAGGAAATCGGAGTAGCAGCAGTCTTGTTCCCGACTCGAGGCGAAGTTTCGCAATTATGAGCGCAGTAACTTGCAAAGGGAAACAAAGTTTATTGGAAAATAAAAGTACTTTTTTAATTACCATTAATATCACAATTACCATATTTTCTCATTTTTCCTTTTCCGGAAACTTTGTAACCGGTGGATTTCTGTAATGTATAAAGCTTCAAATTCTCTTTGCGACGAATTTCAAGTTTTCCCTGTTAATTTATATCCACCGAGTGACATAATTCTATTATGTAAGACGTCTGCTACAAGCCTCAATCATGTTGCATCTGCTTGCAAGATGGTACTGTCATCCATCGAATTACGTTCTTTCAATGCACAATTATGTCTCATCCATAAAATCTCATAACATTTTTAATTATCTGCTGCAAGTAACTAGTATCGGCTACAATAAAAATAACAAATACAATTGTTCAAAGAATTCGCCAATACAGCATAAAAATATGGATGTCCTACAAGATTAAAGTTCAACAACCACGAGAAAATCCTAGCTAAGTAGTGAAAAACAAAACAATAAACCCAACTGTTCATCTCCCCTGAAATCTTCGCATCGGTGAAACACCGTGGAAGACGGAATCTGCGAAAATCCATGACAATTGAACGATGTCGCGTGACGGCACAATCGTAGTGCAAGCGACAAACACGGATCCCGCGTCAAATGGAATTCTCGGGCTTAATCCCTCTCATTATCCGCAAATTTCCTCGTCATCAGCATCGATACGTTTCAATTCTCTTTGAAAGCGATCGAAAGGGCTCTGCGAATCGAGCCTCCTCTACGCGAACCGTCGCATAACGCACGAAAGAGTAATCACATCGGTGTTGACCGGCACTTCGTCAAATAACTCGCCGGCGGTAATCAACTATCTATAAGCGTGATAGGTCAGAGAACAGCAGGGACACGTTCGATCCATTTCACATTTGCACGCTAGCACACGCACACCGATGTACGGTCAGTCTTCGACATACGCGATTTCGCATTTACGCGATTTCAGACTTCGCGATTTTAATTGAACAACCCAAGCAATTTGAAACAGCGAAGATGGGTGAATATTTAAATATGATTGGTCTCGAAGACTCTGATCCTGAACGGTCTGCCAAAGTTAGAAAAGCAGTGAATACTGATATTGCATGCTACACTTTAATTTATGAAGAAAAGAAAAGGGCAAAAAGACAATTAACTCTGGACCGATACTTGAAGTAGTTTGTTGCGGCGTGTATTTGTTCCCGCCGCTGTTGCGGACGGGCTGGAATATCTTCTGTACGATACACAGCGTCGTCACTGCTGTGAACAACTTAACCCTTTCGATACTACTGGTGACTATAGTCACCCACCGCCTGACACTGGCTGGGTGCTATCGGTGACTACAGTCACCCGTCGAAATTTCAAGCAAAGAATTAATTACTAGATCATATTTTGTAATTGGATATTTTTTAAATACCATAAGTTTTTAGTTTCCATATATTATACGCATTACAACTTCAATAAAGAAGTAATTATTTATATTACGGCACTAACCATTAAAAGTTATTCGTCCGAGCCGGGATTGCTTCGTACCGTGTCAACAGGCTTGCGGAAAAGCACTCCGTAGCGAAAGGGTTAATGATCATAGCCATAGTCGTTTGAATGGATTGATTCGTGGATGATGATGATTTTTAGAGATATTTATTTGTGTGTACAACGTGTCGTGTCGGCCGGTTCAGTCTAGTCTATTGCCTAAAACTACATCCGCCGGAAACTCCCCATAGGTAGCGCTTATTGGTCGATCGCTACGGCAAAAATCTGTACGGACTAAAAGTTCCTATACTCGTTGGTTACAGAAGTTCGCATGAACCGCACATTTGAATATTCAGTGGTACAGCCCTCAAAATCGTTCGTCCATAAATAAATGGATGTAGATTCTGTTACGTGCAATATGTCCAATAAATGGGTGCAATAAATAATCTTTTCTTGAGTGCGTGTGTATATATACACGGTGTCCCAGTTTTTTTCGGCCAACTTTGTCAGCGTGTTCTACACGCAAAAGTAAGAAAAAAAAATGTTATATGAACATATGCTCTTAAATGTTTTATTAAGGAGTTATAACTAGTAATATAAAATGACAATGAACTAGAATTTCATCGACACAGCGTACGAAGGTATTATGGATATCTCTATTTGTGTTTATATAAACTCTTATGTTTACTTGCTGAAGTAGTTGATGTCGTAAACACTGTCGTCGAGCGACGAGGTTCGCGAAGGGGGATCCCCGTATGTGGAGGGGATAGACGTGTTGCATTTATCCAGCCAAACTTTTGTCGCCTTTATCTAGCTTTTACTGTATAGCTCAGTAGAAATCAATGTCGACGTCAACCCTTTGAGCACTACGGACGCATATATGTGGTCTGAGAAAAATTCTGATTATACTTTATCGATGCAAGTATACGCGGTTAAAGTTTAAAAATTTTAATATAACCGTTGCAGTATGATTACGCAAATAGTAATTTATAACGTCTACACATTAATAATACTATGACTTTCTGATAAAAAGGTGGTTTCTGATCGCCAAAGAAGTGCTTATTGCTCAATATTCAAAAAAGTCTCCGTACGCAAAGGGTTAAGTGGATCTCGAACCACCGAGGATAAAATATACATGTCACATAAGAAAAATTTTAGAGAGGTCATGGAGGAGGTTTTGAATTTCGATTCGAGTATATTTAATTGCGAGTACCAGCCTTTTCCTGCTTACCATCCATAGCCACGCTTCGATTTCCGGTGCGTGTGTCTTGCCAAAGTTTTGGGCATTTCTCAAAATTCAGGTAAATATTTTTGCAATCTCTTTTTATTATTGAAGGAGTAAACGCTTAGAAGTGTGGCGCCAGAAATATTTGTTGTCGTGAATTATACGATCTTTAAAAGGCAGAAAGCTAATTTTCTATTGCAAAGGTTGAAGTTTTAAAGTTTCTTAGAGGAATTTCAGATTACCTTTAAAAATGAAGACTCTATAATGAACGCAATTAAGTATTTATTTGAGAAAAAGACCGACCTATTTCATTTGGTAAATTGCTACTTTTTTTAAAAAAAAAAAAAAAGGATGGTGGAAATATCACGTGAATTAACAATGTTTCTGAATACGTTCTTTCAATTCTTAAAAATCACATAAAAAAACTTTTGCAGAGCTGACGGAAATATGAACTGGACCTCACTAATTGATAATCCGAGCCTTTAACTTAATGCGCACCGTATCGCTTGCGATACAATTCGTCCTCCTCTGGCTACCTACAAGCAACCATTTTCTATTTCAAATGAAAAGTATTTATAGCCGCAAAAAGGATCAATTTCAGAACTACATCTGCCTAAATCATTTCCGTCCCTACAATCAGTAGAATGCGTGCTTAACGTGAGATTACCCATTTCTAAAGCACAGTGTCTATACGGGCATTTTCGTTTGATCATCTAAACAACGAACGACCACCATGAGCTCCGTTTGCATGTTTGCGTTTACCCTTCGACATAGGAGGATAATTCACCGAGCGTAAATTATGCCACGTTCATGTCCCCTCTTGCCTTTCCAGCCACCATGATCCTGGTATTTCTTCCATCCACCCGCATTTCTCTCGCCGTCTCTTTCTCCACCATTCGTTTCCCGTTATCAGTCATTTCGACGATTGGCTTTCGCGCCTGTTAATCTTTATTTTCCGAATTAAATCCACGACACGTAGGATGATTTTTCAGATTAATGCGTTCACTCTGGTGACACGTCGACGCGCTTTCTGGTGCGGGTGTCGATTACAGTGATTTAGGGGAACGACATTAGCAAAAGGTTCACGTAGAGGATTGACCGTTACGGAACGTTGTGAAAATGGCAAGATTTTTTTCCTTCCACCGTCTCGTTTCACTGTGATTGAATGATATCGGAAGTGCTCATCAGCTATCTCCGTGAAACATTACGATTTAAGATTTGTCCCATTTGCATCACAGGTCGAATTGTATTACTTGTTCCTTATCATCGCAATAACGATCCTCATAACCGTATCATTGAAGTATATGCAATTTTTCAAATGAATAATACAAAGTCAATTATAATTGAATTTGATTTGCATATTAACAAGTTTTCATTAATACCAACTGCAAAATTCTTAACAAAAGTATTCTTATGCCACGCGGACTCAATAATCCACTTCGTGATGCAAATGGGTTAACAGTTTAGAGATTTCTGAATTTTCACCAAAGAATGTTTATTAACCCCTTGTCGTACAATAACGAGAGATACTTGTGACGCGATAAATGGAATAGGATAAAATAAAATTAATTCTATGTTATTTAACACTAGAACTACCGACGTTAAATCTATTATAGTCTATCATATTAAATAAGTACTTTGAAAATGGAGGAATCGAGAGGCAGGAAAGATGATCGATTTGGTGATTTATGTTCTTTGACATGGACGTAGAATATTTATTCTACGAGTTTTCTATAAACTTGGAGAATTTTTGGAAAAAAATGGTGTACCTATTGGTTTTTAGGGTTTTAAATAACAACACTTTGTTTAAAAGCTAATGGAATAGACCAAGACTTTATTCTAAGAATATATGAAGAGGGTACGTCTTCTCTCTAAGAGTGAAAGTCACAGAGTGAGGTCTAAAAGAATTCTGCAAGGGTCTGAGGACCCTTTTCGGTTATAACGTAAAACAGACTGCATAGCCATACAGCTGCAACCTCTTAATCCATTTGCATCATAAGCGCATATATGCGCGCATTTTGCCTGGCCACTATCACCAGAGCGCGCATATATGCGCTCATTCCACTTGGGCATTTATTACCAGAACGTATATTATACCCATGCGTATTTGGCTCTCAATCAATGAAAAGAGGTGATCGCGAATAGTTTCAGGGTAAAATAACTTAGAAAAAAAAAAAAAATGGATGGTTATATTTCCGACAGCAGTGAAGAGGTAATTAGATTTAGAAAACGTAGACGTTCTATGGCGATTTCTTCTGATAGTAGTGATAGTAATCAGAGTGACAGTGATTTTGAATGGGAGGAAAAAAATGATAACTTAAATTTCATAAATTTACATCTGCCGGTGGTGTAATCACATTTTATCAATGCGATAACTGCCATGTGGCATTATGTCTTGACCATTTCAAACATTATCATGTTGTGCAAAATAATTAGATTTTATTCCTCTCATAATTATGAATCTATTATGAAATAAAAATTCTTTATTTATGTAATATTGCTTTTATTTTTAACATTTAAAAACATTTTCATTTAAATACAATCAAACAAAATTTTGGTGATAAGAACGAATTTTTCACTTTTCTGTGTGATGCAAATGGGTTAAGCATTCCAGGAAGTAAATATACCAGATGATTTTTGTATCTGTAAGATATACTATGCTCGTAGAGACATAGGAAACCAACAGTACCGGTCATTTTGACCGGTTGGTAGTTCTAGTGTTATCATTGCGTTAAATCATACGCCATATGAGAAATCAGAGATAGATTGTTATTTCGGCAAATAAATTCAGAGTTATTGCGCATTCAGTCGCGAAAGGTACGGCAAGGGGTTAATATTTCTTATGTATATAACATATTTTTAATGTATTTTTTAGATAAGCAAAATGTTGGAGCATTGTACCGTTTCAACGTAACTGTTCTCCGATTTCCAGGATACTGCACGCGCATTAGGCTTTATCGGGTAGCACCCGCACGTTTGTGCTTCGCATAGGTCCGGCCTGATTAAACGGTATTCATCGCTCTTGTTCTATTTGAACGGACCCGCGGCAAGATCCCAGCATGCGCGTTTACTCGGTTGAGCTTACGCTCGTGAGGTTTATATTGCGTGCACATAATTACCAGGTTGATTGACTAAGCCGGTTAATAGTAACAGATCTGACGAAACGTATTTCCGCAAATTTCCCCGTGAAAACGGATGCAGGAGAAACTCCGAGAGGGAACACCTTTGACACGATAGCGCAAGTTGTAAGCAGCTGGACGCTAACTTTGGCAATGGGATTGGTGTTAAGGGATCATGTGTACGAACAGTTTTTATGCAGAGCAATCGAATAACATGATTCTGAGTATACTCAATTCTGTTTGTACACAAACTTCTTTTACACGATTATGATTTAACCCTTTGCGGTCGGCAGATTTCTCTGACGGGAGGACCAGCTAGTCGGGGCAAATTTAACTTTTCGGAGTCAGTTTTCCCTAAGTGATTTAAGGCAAATATATTTATTAAATATATTTAATAGTACTTATACTACATAAAAACAGAAAGTTTTAACCCTCTGTAGTCCGAATTGTCTGTGGGATCTGAAGATCAGTTGCTTGATAGCACACTAGAAAATGATAAAAATACTGTTATAAATGATATATTTAACATGGTTTTGAAACACTGAATTGTAAAGAACTTCATGATCTTTAAAAACTAAATTGTAATATTGACAATGTTAACAAATTGACATTGAAGAATAAAATCTTACATTTGTCTTGTGTTACGTCAAAGTTACATGGGATCATAGAGCGTTACATTTTGTACTTTTCCAAAGTATGGTATTTCTCAGAACAATCACCGATATGAAGCCCTGGCCTCGGAGTACATGTTCCACAATACGTGCGTATTTCTCGTCTTTTCCTGGAGTTTTCCTGTTAGAACATATTCCACAGTCTTTTTTGATTCCCGAACGAATTATATGAAGCTGATTATTTAATAAAAATATTGTCTACGGAAGATGTTAATGGTTGCGCTCCAAATAGTGTTTCATGCCGGAAATAAAACGAATAAAATCTTTTTACGTGTAACTCATATTATTTTGCCTAACATTTGTGTTCATGAATTAGTGACACGTTTTTATCCTTTTCAAATGATAATTTACTTTGTATGTTACATGTGCAATCTTTATGAAATAAAATATTTAAGATCCTAATGTGAAAACATGGCTTATTGCATTATTTTTGTTGACTTTTTACTACTGGAACTAACCTTCTTTTTTTCCATACATGCAATATATTTTTTCACACGACATTTTTTTACATGTATTCTTCGGGAACATATCTACCGTGCAAAAACAGAATTTGGTGTATTTACATTTTTGGACACATACTACCAATTAATTATTAATTAGTGGCTTATAATGTTGCAGAGTTGCACCCCAATTAGTAGGCCTCGGCTGAAATTCTCGTCTCGTCGCATATCATAGCCTCGGTGATTTGTACATATCACTATAATTTTTAGGCGAAATAAGTACACCAATTACAGCCGAAAAGTATAAAGAAACAAAAAAATAGTCCAGAAAATTCTTCCATGACTTGTAAAGCAGAATTGATCGATGTAAATGTTCAACGTAATATCTTACTACTTAGATATATTCCTGTTTTATAGTCATTTTTAGTCGTCCACCCCTTATAACAACGCAGCAAACCCAACTCAACGAAAACAAATTTACAGCACATACGTTACAGTTCCGCTCAATGAACCAAAAACTATTTGCCACAAAAACGTCAGACGACCATGACACAACTTCCCGCCCGAAATCGAAAAGCAACAAAACAACGTCCGCAAGATCATATCAGGTGTAAATAAGGGCACTCGACTGCAATAAACTGATATCTCTAATCTCCCTAGAAACTTGGGGAAACATGGATAACACGATACAATGTAAGTACGAGGTTTCCCGTCTGATCATGATCGTAGCCGTTGGTTAACAATAAGCGAGCCAAGTCTTTGCAAAGATGCAGCCAACAGAACGCTCGGAACAATGGTGTTTCAAAGCATAAAGGCATCCTCGGTCGCTGTTAATAATTCAACCGCAGTCTCGTACTATTTACGCTACATTTATGCAAACCAGATTCGTATATGCAATTTGATCCACGGTTACATATTCATAAATCGCTTAAAGAGAATATCCAATTTAGCATAAGCCATCTCAACGAATTGTAACACGATCTTCGCAACGGAGGCGGGCATTGAAAGCCAACCTACGGGTGTTAATTTCACGATTGCAACCCTCGAAATGTTGATTCGTTTGAAAAACGTGAGACATATCAAAAGCAAAATTCCCCGGCAGCATCGCGTTGTTTGATATCGGCGGACAAAAGGAATTGAACGAAAAGTGCATTCGCTTTTCCGAACGGTACCTGCATACTCTGGACCTTTGTAATTCCATTCGTTCATAAAGCGCTCGAAGAAATTGACATGTAAATCGACGTGCGCTTCCGTCGAAACGAAAACACGCACTGTTCGCTTCGATGGATGGTGAAATACGTAACGTGTTTAAAAGAACTGCATGTGAGTTTGCTGATAGCACGTCGACTCGATTTCCAATGCATTTTCATCATCCAACGAGGAGCTTCCTAGATCGAAAGAAAACCTTCGTCCACGTAGACTGTAACCATAGAACTATTTCCCCGCGTGAAATGCACGTCCGGAATAATATGTCCGAGAGAACGATAGAAGGGAGATGCGTTTCACGCTGGAAAGTCGTGATATCATCCCTGGCTGAAGGAGAGGCGAGCCGAAGCTCTCAAGTGAAAGGAAGACGAGCGAAAAAGACTGACACGACAAAACACGAGAAAGAACTGCCGGCAGGGGGCGAATAGAGGGAGGCGAGGAAATAAAGAGGAAGATAGGAAAATCGAGAACGAGGAGAACGTCCTGCAGAAGCATCGGGACGAGGTCCTCCGTTCCTCAGGGCGATATGCATTGCACGATTGTAATTTCTCCACCATTCTCCCCCTTTCTCTCTCTCTCTCTCTCTCTCGCTATCTCTCACTCGTTCGTTCCCTTAGGTGACGCCTGTAGGTAACCGTTATCGATCTCGCAAATAATAGCCGACATGTACGAAGCGACGTACCCATCCGCATAACGAGGCTGAATGTGCGCTTCTCTGTCTCTCCCGATCTTTCTCCTTCCTCGTCCCTCCGTGCCTGACCCTTCAGCCCTCTCTAGTGTCCCCTTGTTTCTAGGCTCGAAGCAGCCCGTATCCACGTGCATACGTGACCTGGATGACACCGAAGTCTAGGGGAAGTTACGCCTGCTACATACCGCTGATGGTAATCGCACCTACGACGACGATCGTGACGATTGGGTAGGCGCTCGCAATGTCGAAAGAGTTACGCGACGAATCGGCTGGGTCAAATACGAAATTGGAGGATAATGCATGGAGGAATGAAATTCAAGTGTGCATTGAACGGGCGTGATCGGATGCAATGATCGCGAATATTGAAAAGAAAACGATTAACTCATTTGCGGCCGACGACTTTTTCAGTCGGGCGCAGTGTTACAGGTAACGTAACATGATTTTCTACGGAAATAAACTTACAAGAACATGAGATTTTTAGAATTTATCTATATTCACATCTTTAAAAATAGGACTTTTTAGTGTTATGTTTTGTAGTTTTTTCGTAAGATAATTTATGAAGCATTCGCCAAGATGCATCCTTAGTTTATTCGGACAAGTATCGCAATAGTGGGCTCGGAATAATTGTTTGTTTCAGTTGCTGTTTGATTTGTCAGTTCGCGGGAAAAAAAGATCTTAAAAATATCCAATGGTTGACCAGCATTTAAGCAGAGAGAGCCGAGAGACATTGTCAGAATTATATTTTCTTAGCAATTTGAAATTAAGTATCTTATCTCTATCTTAACACTAGATTTACGGGCGTGAAATCTGATAAATCGCAATATATTAAATAAGGTCTTTGGAAAAAGAGGGATGAAGCGGTAAAAAATGGTAATTCGTTAGATCATTATTGTATTATAAAATATACGTGAAATATCTACTGTACAGCGTCTCTGTAAATTTTAGAAATATTTATAAGACAAGTAGGAACCCGTCAATTTGACGGCTTCCGTGAATCTAGTGTTAAGGTGTAATGTTTCACACTTCCTAAGGAAGAGCATCAGGATCTACAGAATTTTTATTCGTATTTTTATTTCCTATTTGTGAACCGTTATAGCGCTTTTATTATCACGTTGAATGCCATGGGGGTCACCGGTCACCAGCGCTATTGAATTTAATCAAATTTCATATGACTTTTAAATTGCAATATTTACGAATTTGTTCATTCAGTCAATATTGACGCGATGATCTCAAAAAGGTAAAGTCCTACTGTCTATATATCTCTCCGTGTCTTTAAAGTTTCTGCTTTCTAACGATTTGATTTTAACGCTATATTTACGGATGTTGATTATATACATATTTTTACTGCAGTGAGCCAATTTGACTCATACGAGAGAATTGAAGTTTTTTGCAATGAAAACAGTTCCAAATCAATTTAAATAAAAGATTTATTATTAAAAACTTCATTGAAAACATTTTTTAAAAAAACGGATTTTATAAAATTATATTATTTCACTAAAAATGCTCTGTTCACACGCGATGTATAAATCGAAATGATGGCAGAAGTGGGTAGGTAAGAAAGATAATGTAGCGGAGTAGCGAAAAGAAGTGAGGATGATTGTAAGCCGCAAGTTGCCCAGGCTGATATAACCTATAAATTTCATGTGTTATGCGATTAACAGTTAAATCATTTTATGAGTCAAATTGGCTCACAACCGTAAAAATAGGTATACCACATTCGATAATGCAAAATGAAGGGCTCAGCGGGGGAGAGGAATCAACATTTACATATATTTGATGGCGTAACTAAAAACCAACATATGTTTCTAAAAAATTATATTTAAGTTTCATATATAGTAATGAAATTTTTAATTAGACAAATTGGTTCAGTCCGTAAATCTAGTGTTAATAGAAAAAGTTTCACATCAGTAGCAATGAAGAAACTTGCGAAATATCGGTGGCATTCAACATGTTAATTGGAGATTACAAAGGCTACCATAAACGAAGACGTCGATGTCGACTGAGCTATGCCTACTAATTATGAGAGTCATCTCTCGAGCGCAAAGGGTTAACATTTATTGTGTTAAGCGACTTGAATGGATTGTAAAAGTATTTGTGTCGGTGATCATGAAAGTGGTCGAATTGTACATACTTGAAATATTATTCTTAGTAATATTAATCACGTGTTCTTTGTTACGGCGAAATAATTTACAGTATGGTGAAGCTAATTTGTCGAAATCACAAAAGATTCTCTCAATAGATAGAATTCGACACTACTAAAGTAAAACTCTAAATGTCTTGAAACGAACTATAATCAACTTAAGACTATTGAGATAATATGAGCCGTTCGCAGCACAAAGTGATTAACTCCACTTTTTGAATTTTTTGTAAGTCTCAAAGCACTTGATTGAATCCTAACTTTTTATGTTTATAATACATTTTCGTAATAATAACGATTAACACCATTAAATGACGAAGTTTGTTTGGCCATCGAATAATAAATAATTGAATTCAGAAGTCAATCTAATTAATTCCAATGATATTCCACCATATTCATGTTATACTTCGTTAGCGGAAAGCTACATGCGATTATATATTCTACAATACTTATTTGTATTTATATTTTGAAGGGAATTTTGAAAAGGAGCGTATACTATTTCATCACGTTTCTCCATTTTAGGTTTTATGACTTTTTTAGGACTTAATCGATTGGACAAGTGAATGGCTCATATGTTTCTCGAGGGTTTTAGACGAGACGACCAGTAAAAAGAAAAGTTTCATCGGTAAAAAGACTCATTCGATCGCCCGTGGATCATGTTGGCAAAGGAAACGTCGTCGTTAGATTTGCAGGTTCGACTGAAAGGTGTCGATTCCTTCATAAGAACGTGATAAATATTACCGAACAATATAACGCGTGACAAATGCGATTTCCGATATCTGTGTGACGTTATAGAAGATGCCGTTAAAGGATCCTAACGCAGCTGCAGTACGACGCTCGTAAGATATTCGAAAAGAGGAAGGATTTCCAGTCGAGTGATAGAAGCTCTGACAGAAAACGACGAAGTTGTTACGTCGTAATAACGAGAGAAAGAATAAGAAATTCCAGAGTTCTCGCAATATCCCTTTGAGGAGGGGAAAAAGGAGAGCAAGAATAGTCGAAGATCACGTCGTGAATTACTTGAGTTTCTTGACTGAAAGGCTCCTCTCAGAAGATACAAAGCTGCCTCTATTATCTACCTAACGTTAATAATTGCCTCTAGTATTGCTTTTGTTTCAATTGAATACGTAGAATGGACACTTTCGTCGTTATCATGTTAATATATTACTTATATTTATTGCTTTTAAAAGTGGCACAAATTTTAGTACCTGTAGATAGATAAAAGGTTATATAGATAGCCTTTAATATAATTATAGGTATATATAATTATTACATTATATTATATTATTATAGGTTATACCTATAGATAGATAAAAATCCAGCTATTTACGTCGAATTAATTATGCAAAATTGTTAAAAGGGTCGTCAAATGTTTAAAAATAAAAGCGATAACTTTACATTACAACCTAATTTGCTGACTTTTTACAGCTTAGTATTCATTTCTCTTTCACGACAACAGAAACTGTAAGTATTGCAGAACACTTCGATTAGGAACACGGAAAAGTTATTAATTGCGAAAATCCGAATTACTTTAACAGAAAATTATTTAATATGGAAAATCAAGCCGACCATACTTTGATATCAGATTACAAAGAATTATAATATAAGGATCAATTGATTTTTTTTCAATCGGATGCAAAATTATATATGGAATATACAATATCTTAAGTAGTAAGACTTCGTCAATTTTCTTCGTCAGAAATTATGTAAATTGATACCGTCGTTTCTTCCGTAAGAGTCTCGCTAATTGTAAGACGTCAAATAACATGCTAGTAGTTTTATCGTTTCATGAACTTAGAATGTGGAAGGTAGTTGAACTTCTCATTGTCTTTTTGAATAAATCACAGCAAAAATAACAACTTAAAGTCAATGCAGCACGCAATAAAGCTCGACGCGGACGTGGTAACTTCTAAAATTAACTTCTCCTTGGTACTCCGTCGAACAAATTATATCAATAAAGCAAACGTTGCAACAGCATCAACAAACTTCGTCCAACTTCGTCCTACGTTTGATCGACATTTGCGAAAGGGCGTAAACTTCTCCATAAAATATACATGTATTCGTTACTGGTAAGCTAACTTTGCATATGTCCCGTTTCTTCGTTGCAAATGTACTGAAACTTGGGTAAACGGCGTCAGTACAGTCGAGAATACATAATAATTAACGTTTTGATTGACACGCGATTTCTGGAAAATTCTTTCTCGTAGAAATATCTCATGTAACAGGCATTACGAAATGTATTTATGTGAAATTAGAGTCTTGCAATAGAATTCAAATACAGCAATCTTTCTGTAAACATATTTCTCGCCAATAAAATTGCAACATGAAAAATTTCAATTTCTTGGTTGACAACTCGTAAAAGAAAATTTTGGTATTACAAGTCCTTCTTTTTCGCATTCATTTTGGTTTGGTATTCAAATCATTACCTTAAATCTTATTATTTTTGTATAATAAATTTGTACAATTATCTCCTTTAGGTAGACAAAATTGCACGTACAGATTCTAAATTTCCGCAAATTTTCAAGACTTGCAATTTTTATGAGTGGGATACAATTTTACGTTAAAATAAAATATCAGCCACTGATAAGCGACGCGACATCCATCGTGTTAGAACGTTCTGAAACAACGTGTTTCAAAGTATGTATGAGATATAAACCTTCCATCTTTATTACGGGATTTCTTATAGGGGCGGGTGTAACATTAACTCGTCTAACAGGTTTACAAATTAGTATATTACGAATATTACGCGTACACGTTACTTCTTCATGGCTCATAATGAGTTTATGACCCGGCTTATGAAGGAAACTGAATAATGAGCAAAAAGTATAACGTTCATTCATAAAGTCTCAAACAGTAGGCAGACACATCTACCTTGTGCAACGTCAGATCAGAGAATCTTTTGTTTCTGATTACATTTATTATAGATGATCCTGGACAAGCTGATGAAAGAACTTTCTAAAATTTTGAAATTTTTCTTCTCTCAATGAAACCGAATGTTTCTCATGAAAGATCTCATCAACGTTGCAAGTATAGATCGAATTGACAGTCAATCCCGAAAGATCACAAAACTTGATAATTTCATAAAATTGATAATTTCAACGAAATAATTAAAACAATTATGTACTATAATACATCTTTGAAGTCGTAATAAAAAAGAACGCTTTTGTTGATTCCAAAAGAAAAATAAGGTTCTCTGAAAGGGGGGGAGAGGGGGTTCAATTTTTCAAAAAGATTGTCGTGCAGCTTCATTGAGCTAAAGAAATTTTATTCTTTATTCTAACTTTTATTTTAATTATTTTGTACTATGTTTTGTTGTTTACAAGCACGTATATAAAAAGGGCGGTTCGGACAAATGGGTTGATATGTCCTTCAAAGTTAAAAATGAGGTACGAAAGAATTGCAGCTATGTTCTTACGCAGGTCTAATTGATATTTAATCACAATTTCATAAAAATCGCAGTATATCAGCTCCCAAACTTCCCTTGTAAGGCAATCCCGTAACCAATATAGAATAGAATATAGAATATAGAATTATAATATAATATAGAATATAATATAAAATAGAAGCATAACAGACTACCGATCCGAAACTAAGATCGCCCGTAAAACGTAATTAGTTATATCAGTTATACACTGCGTTATATTTCAAAATTTACATCACTTATCTTCTTCTACCACCTGTTTAAATCATTTCGACAATGATAATACTGCACTGAGGTAAAAACACAGCCATTAGCAGTAATATCTTCATAATCGTTAGACGAGAGAGCAGGCAGAAACGGTACACTGGATGGCCATTTTATAAAAATTACGAATCTAAAGCATACATTTGCGTGATTCAACAAGAGAATTTCGCGTATCTTTATTGCGATGCAACATGTGTCCTGATTAGAGTCAACCGATGGTATCGGTGAACATGCGGGATAGAATATCTGCAACAATGACCCCAGTCTGAATGAACCTTATCAATCCCACAGTAGCAGCGCTATCAAAACTTACAGCTCGTGTGGGTATCATAAAAGTTCTTGTATCGATTTAAAGAAAAATTTACTCCGACAGTGGCCAATGGACGAAACCAGCAAGCCAGTTTGTAGAGAGAGCTTCTCTTTGATTGCAAAACGACGTGCTATGCTGTCCCTTATTTATTGCAAGCTTGTCTCTCCCTTTTCACTCTCTGTTTTTATTTCTCTGTCCCCGCGTCTGTCTGTTTGTCAGTCTTCTTCTCTGTCTCTCTGAGTGTCTATCTATTCCTCTCTCTCTCTCTCGCCCTCTCCCTATGTTTCTGAGTCACTCTCTCTGCTTTTTTCTCTCTCACTTCCTCTGCGTACCTGTGCTACTATACTGATGGAATATTTACTTGGCAGCTGAGGGGTAATTTGCTCTGATTCGCCCGGCGGATAGGGACGTCCCTCTCCCTCACGCATTTTCCATTTTGACGCGCTATTGGCAAGAGAGACCGGCACATTCGTTGCGTCGTCATGTGAACGACGAAGGTAGTGTTTTATTTTCGGTTGTCATTCGTCGATCTGAGGTTTCCAGGTCCGACATGGCGGGGATAGGCGGTGCGAGAGCAATCTCCCCTTCCGTCTCAGCTGCCAAGAAACGGTGGCCCAGCGCTATAATGCTGGAACGGCACCGTGGCACCTGAGACGGAAGGGGAGATTGCTCTCGCATCGCCTATCCCCACCATGTCGGTCCTGGAAACCTGAGATCGACGAATGACAACCGATAATAAAACACTACTTTCGTCGTTCACATGAGGACGCGACGAATGTGCGGTTATCTCGACCAATAGCGCGTCAAAATCGAAAATGCGTGATTGAGAGGAATGTCCCTATCCGTCGGGCGAATCAGAGCAAATTACCTTTGAGGTGCTAAGTAAATTTTCCACCAGTATAAGTGTTTGTTTCTCTGCCTGTTTCTTTCTCTCGCTTTCCGTTTACCTGTTGTTTCTCCCTCTCCTCCGTCTACTTGATTGCTTTTCCTCTGCTCTCTTGGTATGTTCTTTCTTTTTTTCTCTCTGCCACCCACGCGCCTTACTCTCTTTCTCTCTCTCTCTCTCTCTCTCTCTCTCTCTCTCTCTCTCTCTGTATCACCCCTTCGACCCGCAGCCTCTTCATCTTGTGAACCCTCGCGGCGGGACGGCCGCGCGAAACTCGCAAGTTTTCCGGGTATCGGCGTAATGCAGTCATTTAAAGTGAAGCACGACGCGATAATACCGCACGATAGCCACCATCTTTGCTGCTCCTCCGGCTTCCTGCGAGGAAACGCAATTTTCTGGTACGGCCTCGTCCGGGGACGAGCTCGCGGCCACTTTTAGATTCTTATCCGCGGAAAGTTTGGTTCGCGACGTCTGTTTCCGCCGTATCTTCCCATTGTTGGCCCGTGCAACTTACCTACGTTTCTTTTATTACTGAATTCGGTGTGCTCGTGAAACTCGATGGAACTTGGCGAAACGCTTCGCGAAAAACGACCGGACTCAAGTGCGAAACGTAACACGCAATCGTCTTCGTTCCTTTTAATCGTGCCTTTAAAAATGCAATCTTCTTGTTAGAAGACACCCTACCTTCTTGGGGCAATTGGAAACTTTTTATTCTATCTCTTTCCTTTCTAAACGTTTTTTTTTGCTCTCTGACCTTAAAATTCTTGACGAATTTTCCGCTGAATCCTTGCTTTGGCGCGTCGCGTTAACCGCAATTCAAACCTTAAACTTGAAGCTTTGCATTGCTGAATAAATTGCTCCTACTTACACGCGCTACCTAATATTACATTTATGTCCACAAACTTTTTTTTTTAAATTTGCCGCACTGTGCTCCTTCACCTGACAGCAATGATCAACAAGTTGGCAACGTATTCGCAAAGTAACTTTTCCGTTCAAAATTCTCTTGATTTATACATAACGTATGCATTATGCACGACGAATTGATTGATAATTCCCCCGTATATGATACAGTGTACGTATGAAATCTCTATCCTTCATGTTTTAACACATACAAATTTTTGTAAAGTCCTCCCATCCCTCTAAAACCTCAAGGATTTCAAAACGTCGACAATAGAAAGTAAATTATTTTTGTAAATTACTCCCACCTCGTCCACGGCACAAAGAGAGTAATAACAAGGCATTAAGGGGCCGCTTTTAATAACAGGCAACGTCGGCGTTTTCCTTCGGGAAGCGAATGCAGTTGATAGGAGAATTATCGAGCAGATTAAATCCACGCGGGCTTTTTTCATTTAGGCCGCATGGTATGGCGCTCGCAAACGTAGTAAATCTTCCGGTGTAAACGTACAATGTAGTCGTTTAAAGCGAGGCATAACGCGATAATACGGTACTATATACCAACTGAGCCACCCAGCGGCCACTTCCTTCCAGCAAATGCAATTTTCCTGCACGGCCAACTATCCGGCCTCTAAATTGCCGCCGCAGGAAAAGTTCAGGCTGCACCGTCCGTTTCTTTAACTTTATGCAATTACCGCGAGACCGCGAACCTCCGAGTATTCACGTGGAAGCAGAGGGAGACGATTCTCTCTTATCTTTACAGATAGCATAACGTAACATCACTTCGTTCAAATATTCGTTTAACCCTCCACTTTCCGGCAGGTTAAACGACCTTTCCATTGCGAAAGTAGTAGCGTTATCGCGGAAACGAGGTTTTCCGTTTCATGCTCGTCGCTGATCAACTCGATGCTCGATGGTTTATTGAAAGAGATTATAAGATGATTGTGTAAACGTATTTTTGTCGAAGAGCAACTATAAGATTTCATATATGAGTTGATTCACGAGAGAAGGAAGTATGAATTTTCAAGAATTTCGAGTTGAACTCTTTCAATCCAGTTACCTTCGTTATTATAGAGTCGCTATGCCGACAATCGAACCGCAAGTACAGCTATAATCTACCATACTATAATAACACCGTTCTCGCTAGAAAGAGCGTAATATTTGATGTTTTACAGCTTTTCACAAAAAGCGGAATATATCGGGAGAAACGGAGATAAACAAACTGTAGTATTCTCGCAAAACTCTTCTATTTCACTTTGATACCTACAGAGTTCTCTCATAAAGTCACCACCGTACACCATAACCTTCGCCAATTAGTTCCTCAATCCTAATATAGTGAGGGACCAGAAACAAGGCACTTTGGACGGAAGGGAAGATTGCTCTCGCACCGCCTATCCCCGCCATGTCGGTCCTGGAAACCTGAGATCGACGAATGACAACCGAAAATAAAACACTCCTTTCGTTGTTCGCATTAACACTATTCCTACCGACACTTCACGTATACCTTTTCCTACCGCAACCGATGAATTTGTCAAATGATAATTTTTTCCCAGAAAATGAACAGTAAAAAAAGAAGTGAATATTTAAAAATGTATTATAATGTGAATGTATTATACGTATATTTGAGGAAAAGTCGAGAAGTTTAAAGGCGATTGAATTACGTCTTATGTAGCAAATTGTAATCGAAATTTGAAAAACGGTCATTTGACCGGTCGTGGTAGGAATAGTGTTAACGACGCAATGAATGTGCGGGTCTCTCTTGTCAATAGCGCGTCAAAATCGAAAATGCGTTAGGGAGAGGGATGTCCCTACCCTTCGGGCGAATCAGAGCAAGTTATCCCTCAAGTGCCTTGTTTCTGGTCCCTCGCACTACCCTACAGTACCAATTTGATAGATAACACAATGAAACACAAAATCCCTCGACCATAAAAGAGAAAAGAATAAAAATCTGTCCACAACTACGCCTCCCAAGTACAAAAGACATCGCTCTCGTTTCCAGGTCTCTCCCTTGCCTTCTCCACCTTCATCCCTCTCATAATTCCGGAACACAGCACGCGGTCGAGTAACGTTGTAACAGTACCAAACATCGCGAGTGGCGCAACGATGAAACACCACCAACCTATTTCATTCTACCGCCGAGAACAACGATGGAAACGCATTACCGGCCGGAAGTGAAGTGCAGCCACCGCGGGCAATAATCCAGATCTGATTCACGCTTGCACATGTCCATCTTGTCGTCCTGGTCATTCCAATATTCGTGGTTAAGTATTAGTGGTGTTTTGACGTTTTTATCAGACTTTGTTGTCTGCGAGGGGAACAATATCTCTGGGACCAGTTGGATGTTTGGTAACGACCTACTTAACACTAGATCTACAACCGCCAAAGCTGGTATATTTAAATATATTAAATAAGTACTTTGATAAAAGATGGATCGAGCGGTAAAAAATACGATCAGTTAAGTAATTTGTGTATTATACGATACATGTGAAATATTTACTGCACTGCTTCTCTATCAGTTCGAGAAAATTTTTAAAAAAGTAGGAACCCGTCAATTTGACGGCGGCCGTAGATCTAGTGTTAACCCTCTGTCTGTGACAACATCCAACTGAGAAGCGAACATTGTTGACGGCACCATCGGATAACAATAGGTCGCTGTATGGGCAATCAAAGCCCGCTAAGGAATGTTATTGAGATATCTTCTAGTAGGGTATTCATTCATCCTTCCAAACAGATCAATGAAGAAAATCTTCCAATTTTTTAAGACGATTTATGGCAGTTTCTAAGGTGAAGACTTTGATTACTAACTAATGAGTCCAACCTGTAATTTCCAATGCCCATGCAAAATTCTTTCCTACGTGATATGTATTATTCTTATTATTATTATGTTCATTTGTAAAGGAATTTAAGAATATGTGATATGTTACAGTTTCTTTGACGCTTATGATCTTAACGCTTATGATTTTGAAGCTTATAATCTTAACCCATTACCTTCCGTGATCCCCATTTGGAGATTTAATAATTTTCTAAGTCTTTTCGCATTCAATTTGGATGTTTGGCATGCTTCTGAGATTAAATGTGCTCAAGACAGTCTGTTTTATATCTACTCTTCAGCAGTAATTTTAATGAATTATTTCTATTTTTACACTACGATAATACTTCTTCCAGAGACAATCAAAGCAAGAAAAATTCGCCAGACAATGAGTTAATATTGCAAAGCTTATTGAACGCAGAGGTAGCTATTTGTGAGTGATTATTATTGTTACCGGTACGGACCTCTGAATTATTGAATAAATCGTTCTTTTTGCAGGTTCGTGGTTAAAGTAACGCAGAATTAAGCTCAGTATAGAATTTAGCCTCGATGAAATTTCAAGCTCCTTTTAAACCTTTCAGAACCATCTCCCGCCAATCATTCGAATTGTGAATTTTTTTGGAAAAGAGTGAGGAAAGATTTCGAAGGGTTGCTGGAGGGTGACATTCGACAATGTGAAAGAATTCCGCGTCAAGAAGTAATCGGTTAGTTGAAGGAATTTCTTCCGAATCCTGGGTGGTATATTGATATTCATGAGCACACTCCTGATTCTATAGGCCGATATTTCAATAAATATTTCTAGAAGCTTAATATTAATTTCACTACCTCTATGCTATCTGTTCCTACATATGTGACAGGGATAAATATAATTTGCTCAATGCACGTTTACACATATTTCGGGATTGAAATGGGTTAATAATGTATGAATGTACCAAACAATCGTTGCGTTTGCCCGATATGTGAAGTTAAGTAGATCAGGCGTCAAATATTAGGAACTTTGAATTCTGTTCTGTGGGACTTAGACGCGATTTAGTTTAGTGGGATTAATTTAAGCCGATTTAGGTGTACACATTACATGAGTTCACGTGGTCTAATGCACAGAGTATGGTAATAACTGTTGGCACGTGAAATAGGTATCTTCGAAATCATGGATACCAGAGGAAGACGTAAAAGATGGCAACGCGCTCGTATATAAAAATGCTTGCAAAATATCAAGATTACCATCAACTTTACGATTGATGCAATAAGAAAAATCAAAAGGCAAATAATTATCCCTAAATTTTAATGCTTTTCACTTATCATTATAATACAAGTGAAGAAATTTATTAACTCTGTAAAGTTAAGTTGTTATAACACTTTCTCTTTTTCCACTCTATTAACATTTTTGTTATTACGCAAAACAAAGAAAAATTATTGTGATTCAATAATGTCAGATAACAAAGTAACATTTACGTACAGAAACATTCATTATAAATGTAATAATCCTTAACCCCTTAACACTAGATTTACGGGACTGAAATCTGTCACACTGCAATACATTAAATAAAGACTTTGGAAAAAGAGGGATCAATCTGAAAAGCTGATAATTCGTTAAGTAATTCTTGTATTGTAAAATACACGTGAAATATCTACTGCACTGTTTCTCTATATATCTGAGAAATGCTTATAAAAAAAGTATGAACCCGTCAATTTGACGGCTTCCGTAAACCTAGTGTTAAGTGATATAATCGCAACGAATGTTCGGGTCTCTCTTGCCAATAGCGCGTCAAAATGGAAAATGCGTGAGGGAGAGGGATGTCCTTATCCGTCGGGCGAATCAGAGCAAATTACCCCTCAAGTGCCTTGTTTCTGGTCCCTCAGTATAGCTGTACCGCTGCAACCTCTTAAGCATTTCAAGAAGAAAATATAGCAGTTGATTTTTGTATGTTCCAATACACTACGTTCGTAGAAACATAGATAACCAACAGAGATTACAAGAATCAAAACTTTTAATTTGATGCACTACAACTCATATTAAACCAATAATATGTCAGCTTTAAAATATTCTGTTCCTTTTACATCCATATATTTATTATAAATCATATATGGAAAAATGACTTTAACACTAGATTTACGGGCGTGAAATCTGTCACATCGCAATATATTAAATAAGGACTTTGGAAAAAGAGGGATCAATCGGCAAATATGGTAAATCGTTCAGTCATTATTGTATTATAAAATACACGTGAAAATTCTATTGTACAGCTTCTCTGTAAATTTGAAAAATGTTTATCAAACAAGTAGGAACCCGTCAATTTGACGGCCTTCGTAAATCTAGTATTAAAAAACTACATTTACTCCGACTGGCTGGTAGACTCAAAAGAGAAATATGCCGATCGCAAATGGTTCATGTAAAATTCTAAAGTAAGAACAAGCAGTACCCTCCTAACACCGTGAATTATATGGCATTGAACCGCCATAAATATCTATCCGTGATTGTAGATTATCGACGTGTTTCGCCGCATAGGAAGATCGTACTTGCAAAACGAGAGGAAAGCTCTGGGCGACTCGGTGAAACGACTCGGCGAGTAAGTGCCGAAGGGACAGCTGCAGTTTATCGAACGCGCCGGCGAAGCGGAACGCGCAGATTGCCATTCCTCAAGATTCAGTCGAGCCGCGAAATTGCGCCGCTTCTGACCGAATAGTCGATACTCTCCATCCAGATTCGGAATACCTGAAATTTTCCCATCGTAATTGAATGCGTACCGCTTTGAGGCAATGAGCGTCTCGATTCGCGAAGCGCCGATTGTTGCAGATCTGACAGAGCCGCTTTGACGACGAAAGAGAGCGGCCCTTGCGGATGGATTATATTTGTAACCTCGATTGCAATTCGCGTACTTTTCAGCGATATTTCTCGGCTATTTTTTTTACGAGTGGAACTACTGTTATCTATCCTAATGGAGTATCGCTGTCTGAGAAGTGACAGAAAAATATATTTTGAAAATGTTTACCTGGAGGAGATAAATTTTAGTCGTAAGATTTTAGATGTCTGAGGATTATACCGTAAAGCTTAGAGGTATTGTAAGGATGTAGTTTCTGTAGGGACGTTACTTTTTCTTAGGATCTGTCTCCTCTTAAGAGCTGTACTTCTTCAACGACGGCTTTCTCTGGCGTTGAATAGTTCGGGGACAAAAATTTTGAAATTCCTATTTTTGTAGGCGAAACGATAACAAAGAGACATGACCAATAGAGGAAATATGTCCTTCAAGGTGAAACTATTTTTATAGGATTGTAGGGGTGAGACCTATGGTTATGTTTATTTAAACTTCGTTTACCGCATTCTCAGACATTTTTATAAAATTTGACATTACAAAAGAACACGAGAAATTTCATTTTTGCTAGTATTTTGTGTAAGAGCTGCAGGCTCTCTTCTTGGATTACGAGAGCTGCTTCTACTTTTTGTGCTGAAGCTCTTAGACCATCAAAAACAGGAGAATTCTGTTTGCACACAAATTGCATAAAATAAGAGCTTTGACATGTTTGCGTTAAGAAAACCTTGAATAAAAATCAGCAATTCTATTCTTTTACGGTTTATCTGTTGCAACTACTTATAAATTAAGAATCATACGTAGACAGCTGCGAGGACCATGTTAAATTTAAGGGGAAATTTTTCACCCTAGAAGATGTACGAGAACAAACAAATTGTACGATTATTTTTATCCTGTTCCTATACCAAAAATTCTACATTCAACGGAACTATAAACGAATTTAAAGCATGCTAAATTAAATAAATAAAAATTGTCTTCTTTCGTCAAAATTCATTCAAACAGGACGAAACCAATCCCCAAAGTTGTCCAACTTTCTAATTTCAAAAGTGACTACCCAAAGATAACAGACTATTCAAACTTTCTTATCAAAAGTTCATAAGTATTAATCGATACAAGGAGCTTGATAAAACTAAAGAATTAATCGATTGTGAACAGCGAGAGTGAAAATAAGATTGATCGAATCGTGACTTTGACTTTTGATGCTTAATAAAACTATGAATCTCTATATCAAGCATGTCAAACGCAAAGGCTAACGCGGGCCAAATAAACAATGTCTAAGTTTATGTGGGCCGCAAAAAAATAAAAACTTCAGTTTTTATAGAAATATAGGTTTATTTCGAAAACAAAAAAGAATAAGTGTAGGGACGACGGTTTACGATCCGGTCTCCGCCATTGTTCGACTTCGGGCGGCCGACTCTAAGCTGGGCTCGTTAGCTACTTTTAATTTAGCAAATTTCTGATGCTTCGAGTCCCGCGGGTTTAGCGCATTGTGCAAATGCAGAGAGTGAAATCCGCCATTTTAGAGATGATATGTGACTGATCAGAAATTTATGTGACATCTCGGTATGTAGGAGTCCTCTCAGTCACGCTACGCACCAGTAGGAAAGACAGTTCGCAGGAAGGAACTAACGTTAACTCCTTTCGCAGTTTCTGATAAATTTTGCTTAGCTTTCTAGAAAGTTCTAAGAGACGAATACTTCTGTCGGTCGTCGAGAAAAGGTTCGAGCTTTTCCTGCAAAAATCTTCAAATCAAAATTTCACTTTGCGAAATGAAAACGTCAGACCTTTGAAATTTAATTAAATGACTGACGTCGTAAAGTCAGAAAGCGGGGAGTCTTGGTAGTGACGGTTCTCCGAAGGACGAAACGGCACGGCAGATCTATATACCTATTTTACGAATCTCAAGAATGCAGAGTTGATGGCGGAGAAAAGTTGCCAGACATTCGCTTACGAATGTCTTCTTGAGTTTTTGGAAATTTCATCCCATACATTATTAATCGTTTATATAAGTTTCGGGAGAAAATTAACATCGCTTTTTCATATTTTTGGTTTCCCTTGGCAATAGAGTATTCGCTGTCTTTTAATAATATCAATTTTTCATCTTACTTTTAGTCGTAGATCATACTGACAGCTTTTGGGGCAAAAAATCTCAAACAATTTATATTTACGCCCATTAAATTCTCTCCAACATCCATAAATATCCAAATGATGATTGCACCTAGGAATAAACATTGGTCCAGCTGATATTCTTATTTAACCCATTACCTCCCATGATCCCCATTTGGGGATTTATTCATTTTCTAAGTCTTTTAGCATTTATTCATTTTCTAAGTCTTTCAGCATTCAATTTAGATATTTAACATACTCTTGAGATTACATGTATTCAAGACAGTCTGTTTGAAATGGACTCTTAACACGTTAAGCGCCACGCTGATTCCTAGGGACCGGTAGTACACCTTCCGTTTAGACCATTTATTAGGAAAGGTATCTTTCTGTTTGCTTTAATAAACTATATAAATTTTTGATAAAATGATATATTTCTTATTTAAAACCACTAATAATGGATCCTTCAGACGCGACAGCGTAGTTGGGGTAAAAAACGAACCGTCGGTTTTCATTGCTCAGAGTCAACATAAACGAAAAATCAACGTCCGGTCCGTAGGAACCGACGTGGCGCTTAACGTGTTAAGCAGTAATTTTCATGAATTATTTTTATTTTTACACTACAACAATACTTCTTCCAGAAACAATGAAACCAAGACAAATTTGTCAGAGAATGGGTTAATGCAAATGAAATATTAATTAACATCTGCACCAAAATCTGCAGCATTCCCAAACAGTCCGTCCATATTTTTTAAACTCTCTTTAAAATTTGCTAATATTTAAACTTCAATTCGACCTATCTATACTCATTGTAACAACCGATATACCTATTCAGTGAAAATAAATCCTCAATGTACATTTATACCAAAATCTAAAATGTTCTCAAATACATCGCACTTGTTCTTTAAATTCAGCAACTACAACATTCACAAATACGCAGACATTGATTAGACCTACGTTAATTAACATTTCTATGAAATCCTCAAACATTCCGCAACTAGTCCATTCACAGATAATTCCACCGCAAGATCCAACATCCACAGAACCGTAAAAGCGTGTCTCAAAAACCACGGTATATTACATGTATAATTTAATTATCCAAGTACTCCCGACAAAGTAATCACAACGCACGGTAGCTTGTACGTTAAAATGCAGAAAATCCCGTCGAGACACGCGACATTAGCCAGTGAAATACCCGTCTCTGAATTACGCCCGAGTCTTTCGCGTGACGTTAATAACCCCGCTCGAAAGTGCGAGGTTCAAAGGCATCGTCTGCGGTACTGCCTCTCTCTCTCTTCCTCTCTGTGTTCGATTCATCGTGCGAAGCTAACATCACAGTCATGCCGGAGGCTACTTTCGGTTGTCGAGTCATCGAGGCAGCCCGGAAAAAGAAAAGTTGGTGGCTTCTCGCGCGCGTATCTCCGCGAGATAAATTTAAAGGGCAAAGAAGGTAAGGTGGAGCATAGTTATCGGCGAATGACACTGTCGATCGGACTTTTTGCATTTAACGCGGTGCATTCATCGATAACCCGTGCCCCATAAAACGGATGGCAGGATAAGGGAAAGGGAGACGAGCGTCAAAGCTCGGACGAATCTACACGGTCGTGGACATAATACCGGGATCGCAATAGGAGAGGAGACGGGTGATGTTCGCTTGAAAATCCGGGCACGATCTCATGTCGCTTTCTATATATGCGCGATCGCACGTCGATGACCGTAATCGTAAAAATAAAAAAAAAATTCCCCCATGAAAGTCAATGGCAAAAATCTCATGAATCCACCGAACCCCGGAGAGCCGATTTTTTTCACCGATAAATTTAGGCAGACTCGACACGTTCCGTGCAACGTGTAATTGACATTTATTTTTATGAGTTTACTGGCCGGATGAGAAACTTTCACGGGTGACCGGTTGCTTTTGTTCGAGACTGATGGAAAGCGATTTTTCTTTTGGGTGTGGGGAGAAATTGAACCTCTTGCCCTACAGTTTCTTTTGTGATTCTGTATGCCATAAGCATTAAATTGTAGAAATAAAAATATATCAGTAGTTTCCATTATATCGTATACTTTTAAATAAAAGTATTAATATGATAATAATTCCGTAGTGTCGTATGCCAATGATTTTGTCAACTGGACAGTTTCGCAAAAGTATTAAATATTTTTTTTAACAAGAAGTTAACGACAGAGCTGCTCACGACGCATTTAATACAATTTGATAAATTATAAATATTGAATATCATGCTAAAAATAAAGAGTGAGAGAAGGAATACGGTTTGCAAAGTAAATGTGGAAAACCAGAAAAATTTCATTCTTGTTAATTAGAGGAATATTTCAAAAATATTGGGAACCTTTCACTTTAATTACCTTGGCAGATTTAGCAGCAATGGCTGTGGATATTTAAAATACAAGAACGTGGGTCAATAAATATACGGGTAGATTTTTAAAAAATACATACGCGTTACAACGACGACAGTTACACCAATATAATCTCAGTGGCGACAACTTATTAATTAAAATGCTAAGTAATGAATATTTGCAGCTGTTGAAAAATAAAGTGGACCAAATGTATTTGACGAAATGATCTCTGACAACAAGTACAACAAATAAGCGCACCGTTCCGCATAAAGGTTGCGTAAACACCGCTGATTTTGAAATGTCGCTGAGAATGCTTACATAGATTTTATAGTCTGTAACATAGCTGAACCTTTGCTGACTCTTGCATAAAAAATTCTACGTGGTCGCTTTCTTTGAAATTTCTATTATAAAAGCCGGAGAACCATACCCGATATATGTGTGTCAGTGAATCCTTTGCTTCTTTAAACGGCACAAAACTGCACTTAAGTTAAATACCTCCAATAGCATAATTTACCAATGTACAGCATACGACAAGTTTTGTAATACTGGAGGAAAAAAGTTTGAGATGGAAAAACGTAGATCTTTAACTTTTTCATTAACTGATTTATGGTATAGAGTTATCTATAGCCGAGAAAACGAGATTAAATATGACTGACAAAACGTCCTGAAGTTCGAGTCCTGGAAACATCATTAGTATGTACAAACAAACGTATTATATGCCATTATCCAACGTTAAAACCACGAACACCAATGAGAAAACACGATATCGGCTATAGATACAGTAATAGATCCCACCGATAAACGATTTAATATTGCACGAAAAGTCTCATTTACAGAGAATTAATTGAGCAGAAAAGCTCGCCGAAGAGCGCTCCATTATGTAGATTAATTCTATTACCAATAATTACACCAAATGAACGGCCACACACTATTGTCTCCACTTACACCGTAGAGTTCGTTCCACCACTTCTTCCATCATTTTGTGATATGGGAAGCAACTTAAACGTGTGTCCAATAACATCCCTTGTTTTATATATTTAATGCCTCCGTATTCCTTTCGTGTTTCAATACCTTAAACCAGAGGATCACAATATGTTTCCGAAAGTATACGCATAAACTTCCCTTTTATATGACATCTACACACAATTCTAATATTCCGCAATTGAAAATTCCCTCGGTTACGTTTTTTCTTTATCCCAAAGGTCAGAGATATCCTAAGCAAATCTTTTTAAATTTATATTACTCTGAAATATCCATACAAAAATATGCGCCACCCCTCTTCTATTTTCCAGGTTATACGAGAGGAAAAAGGGAACAAGTATACATCGCTTTTCTTGACGATTGTGTAACAGAAGGGAACGAATACCACTGACCTTAAACGGCGCAGATATATTAATTGTAAGATGACTCTTAGGGCAAATTAGATTGTTCTCCGCTTAATACAGTAAATCCTCGATAAAGGCATCATGAGTTGCCCTCGATAAATGCATCATGACTACCCCCTCCATATAGGCGAACCTCGACGCGCGACGAGGGAGCAGTGCAACATGATATCACGCGAATTTAATTCATTTTCGATTTTTTTTAAACCTTTGCTAACCTATTTGTGAGATTTTTCTGATTAAAATGATACCAAACACGATATAGTTTGAATTATATTTACTTAATACTTAATAAATTTACTTACTATTTACATAATTCAAACTATATCGTGTTTGGTATCACTTTAATCAGAAGAATCTCAAAAATACATTTCGAGAAGATACATTTAGAAAAATTACTAAATAAACAAGTTTATTGTTGCATTAGCAATGCCTCGCCGATACTTTTGAGTAGCTCACTTTGTTTGCTTGCTCTCTCTGTCTCTTCTACTGTCTGTCTTTTTCTAAGCTCGCGCTCGGCTCGAGCACTAATGTAAACACAGATTCGACACCGGTACTTGACAAGAGCACTGATTTGCCCCCGAAATCTGTGCATTTATCGAGGTTTTACTGCATCTAGTTACGGCAACTATTGAATTAGTGCGACTTATCTTTTAAATCTTTTCTTGGCATTCAAAGTATCTCATGGTTACAGATAAGTGGTTACAGATAATCGGAAGGTCCTATGGGAATGGAAGTATCTTCGCAGAAATTTCGTTGCGATTGACTTTTCTACAATAATCTCCTAAAATAAATATAAAATAAATGCAAGCAAGCACGACAAATTAAATTTAATAAAAACAAATAAGTATCATTGTCCTTAGACGATGCCCGCATATTAGAGCGGCTTCTCAAACACAACGAATATATTCTGTGCTTGATGCCCGGATAATTAAGATATTCAATTAGAACGACGTAGCTTCTAAGTCTCTTCTTCTTTACAGACCCCTTTCATGCGCATTAGTCACAATCAATTACAAACAACCGTAAAGTCTTACATGAATAGCAATAATTTCGCACAAATATCGCTTCAAATTTCTATAACAATCTTTTGTCATCCAGTTAACACGAGAGGAAAAACGGGAGAGATACGCGTCCCTTCTCTCGCCAATCGTTAAATAAAAGCAACAAAATAGCATCATCCTTAAACGGTGCCGGCATGCCAGGGTGTATTCTCAAGCAAACGAAATTATTCTCCCCTTAATACCCGGTTATCGGATTTATTATTCAAGCAGCCACGCAAGGACAGTCGTCCACACTCTCATCAGACGTGCGCTCATGCGCATGCATTGGCTTATTATCTTGCCGTAGGCAATCCACGCTGAAATAAGCAAGTAAGCGCACCCACAGTATGCGCCAACATCCACGCCGGTGTCAACGACAAGCAAAACAGGGCGAATGTTACGGGTGCGTGTAACGTTACAGGACTAAGCCGTACGACGTCGCTTCGACGATAATCTACAATCGAACGTATAGAATTTACCGCTAGAATAGGAAACCTTCTGTGAAAATTTGAAAATCCACACCGATCGACGTCTATTTGACGCTGTATAGTTGTTTCTATGAAGCGTTAATAATTATTTTAGTAAATTCTGTATAGAGTGGAGATTTGAAAATTTATTATGTATAGGAAGTTCGAAATGGTGACGGGAAATGTGAATGAAAACGTTGCAATTGGAATTACTTTCTACAATTTGTAATATAATCCAATTAAGAAAAGATTATTCCGATTAAAAAATCTTTCAGACTTTGTCACTGTCTTTATGAAACTTCTAGAGAAATCAGTGGGCTTTTTTGTTACATATCTTTTCGGCTTTAACTGCTATGGTTGTTTGACTCAGGACTTACTGTTTTAGGTGGGTTTTGAACCACCGAGGCTATAATATACATATCACATAAGAAAAAATTTCCGAGAGGTGTTGGTTTCACTGATTGTGAATCCCAGCCCCTATCTTATATACCTACCATAGCCTTGGACCTACCCACCATAATTCCAAAATCCGTGTTTTATAATTCTAATCACTGCACCAGGTACATATCAACCATTTTTCATGAAACTTGGAAATTCCCCTCGTACATCGATCGGTGAGACAGATCTTTGAAATGAGTCGTTGCATAGTTCCTTTCCCTGAAGCATTAACCCTTTGCCCTACAACAACGAGTGACACTCGTGATGCGGTTGATGGAAAAGGAAATTTTGAAGCCTCTCAAAAATGATCAAATTGAAAATATCAGTGGGACACGACACGATAATATTATTTCTATGTTATTAATATTGTGTTAAATTCAAAGATATATCAGGAATCACTAATATATTTTCATTTTAGCGATTTAATTTTCAATTATTGCGGAGACAGTCGCAAAAGAAAGCGTAGGGCAAGGGGTTAATGAATTATTACAATAATTTATGAAACACGTAAAAATCGAAAGATCCAACATCGACTGGCGAGACGTATCTTCGAGAAAAATCGCCGTATAGTCGTTTTGTCCGAAGCGCCAACGGGTTATTATAGTAAATTATGTAAAAGAGAGGTATAAGAGTCGTCGAGGCGTTATGGCGTTATATGGGGCTCCACTGTTGCACAGAAAATTTATGGTGTGCAGATAATCGAAGAGAGTATGAGATATGCTATTTAATCACTTTTTGCTAAGTGTTGCGATTATAGCTGTGTTTAATATTAATACTCTGAATTTGCGTGCAAAAAGTTCATGCAATGTGTGGGCAAAAATGTAGTTAAATGAAATTTCAATTTCTTCGGATTTTCTATTGTTCACAAATCCTCTTCTTCGGCGCACAAGTTTCGTTGGAGAAATTAATCGTAAAGAAGTTTTTTTGAGGAACATTATGTAGCGACAAAATGTACTTGGAGTTTGATGTAATATTTGAAGTAATACAACTGATTACACCGTTCAGTAATTGGATATTGGCACTTGTCTGTGTTTTTGTGGGTACTAACAAGGGGGATGCATCGCTACCTGATCGGAGTTAAGGTTGGAAGGGGCACCACTGCTTGATCATGAAATTAGAGGTTTCCATGAGAGCTACACACGATATCGCATCCGAAGGTAGAGGCTTGTTCAAATGGATTATGGTTGTATGTGCTAATTTACACGGATTCCAACACAAACCGATGATAGCAGAATCAAAATGTGGACTTGAAGATTCTTACTAAAAGTTTTGCATTAATTGCCGTGCAGTATTTTCTCTGAAAATGCCTTAATTGTTATAATTATTGGTATGTTAATATAACAATGAAGAGCTTAATAACGATATAGTCTCCATTCTCTCCACTGACTGCAATAAAACCAGGGGTTGAAAACAGTTACGATATCGGTTCCGGATCTTGAAACAGTTATGAGAACCGAAAAAATGTTATAACTGTTATAGATATATCGGTTCTTGCCTATATCAGTTTCGATTCTGCACAACAAATATTATATCGGTTCCGTATCAGTTTTATAACTGTTATTTTTCGGTTCTTGCATCGCTTTCGGTTCTTCAAAACTCGAAACCCACAATATGTTAGTTCCATATCGGTTCTGGAATGTTGCAACTGATATTTTTTGGTTCTATATCTGCTGCACTTCGGTTCTACGGTTGTATGCATATAATAAATAATACGTGTCAGTGGCTTACTGCACAAATATTATATGTCCACATTTAGTGTTTCTGAAAAAGGTGCATTGAAATTACAGATTCGAAGTACCGACGTCTTCGTTTTTACAAAAAGGTAAGTGTTATCGAAATTTATCGTTTTCCTACCAAGCGTTTCCGTTTGAAACAATGTTAGCGTAACATACACATTTGCCGTTGCTGCGGTCGACGATTGTTGTGGTATACTTTTGTTGTTATAAAAGCAAACAACAGAGAAATCTGTTTTATTTCGATCTTCGAGGAGGGCATGAGTGACTTTGGGAATTATTAATACCAGTACTAATAGATAAAATTAAATTGCAACACAGTTATACAAAATTTCAATTCTCAATGATACATATTATTTATTATATACATTCGTAGAACGAAACTATAACCGATACAGAACCAACAAATATCAATTGCAGCATTGTATCTAGGACCGATACGGAACTAATATATTGTGAATTTTGAGTTTTGGAGAACCGAAACCGAAACCGATACAAGCAACGAAAAATAACAGTTATAGAACCGATACGGAACCGATCTAGGTCAGAACCGATATATCCATAACAGTTATAACATTTTCTCAGTTGTCGTAACTGTTTCAATTAGAATCAATATTTAACTGTTTCAAACAGTTGTTTTCGAAAACCATTCCAACACCTGAACAAAACTAAAATACGTTCCTCTTTTGCTAAAAGTCGAATTAAGTATATCAAATAAAAATATGTATCATGCAAAAATTTCTTGTTCTCTATAGAAAGACAGTATGCAAAGAGATCTATAGGCTTTCGATCGAATGACATAAAAACTCAAGTTTAATTAACCGTAAAGATATTTAAAAAATAAAAAAGTAAATGGGATAATATAGTTTTTTAAATGGGGTATTAGCGATTCATTTATCTTAACATTATTCGAATTAATACCCTATATACTTATCGAAAAATAATGATTATGATAAACAATCATTTACACGGTCCACGGTATTTGCTCGAGATCTGTGCAGAAGGAAACAAAACACATTTTTGTTTATTTATATTTCAGAAACACAAATCAATTTGTACGTAACTACGGGCGATTCTACGCGAATCTCCTGTTGGAAATGCGAGTAACGTTGCAGGATTAAATCTTACGATGTTGCAGCTACGATAAATTACGATCAAACGCGTTGAATTTTCCGTTCACGTCGGAAACGATGCTCGAAATTCCAAAAAGCCGCGAAAAAAAGGGAATCGACGAGCACGGTTGAAGTTCTGCTACAAATTCATTTCCTCGAGCGCAACAAATGACGTACATTCGAAACGGCTCTCCTGTTTCGAGAGCGTTTGAATTACATCGCGAAAGCTTGTAACCCGTTGTAAAAATTTCATACAGACATGCGGTAGAATTGGTAGAAAACCACGCGAAACCAAATAGTTTCCGATAAAAAACTCAATTTGCATATATCTGTGATCCCTTGTACGCGGCTTTTCCGACGAATTTTTTCTACCCCAGGAATAGCACACAGCAATGTTACGCGACTAATAAACGTCCATATTGCTGCAGAGTTTCACGGTTTCCATGGAATGGACCTAATAAGTCTATAAAAACGGTATCAATCAAACCAGTAAAGCTTGATAGCTTGTACTTTGAAACAGAAGCTCATAGATTTAAGAATACCACAGAAAAATTATTTACCCCTATGTAGCACGAAGTGAAGAGTGATTAAAAGCAGTGATTTTTCGACGTTTTATCAGCACGTTCTGAAAGTGAAACTTTTCCGCTAGAAATTGAAATAATAATCTGGACATTGAAATAATTTTATCAGTATTCCCATAGATAGCTGATACAACTTAGAAATGATTGATTTCTCAATGAAAACTCAATGAAAATTTATTTCATAATTTTGACATAAATTTCGATACAAAATCTATTTTTTTCAATTGAACGGCACTCTGATACTTCGCGTACTTATTGTTAGATGTACTTTTTATTTCACCCCCTGCTTATGTACGGTAGTCTCCTTTAATGATAGTTTAGTGGAATATATGGTATCTTGATCGTATAGAGAGAGAGAGAGAGAGAGAGTATGATATTTTATCCACTCGCCATTTATCAAGATCACTGTACAGAAGAAGATCCACGCAGTTGAAGTAGCAGTTTTCAATGAACATGCGCAAATTCATTCGTATTAATGTATGTGACATGTGATGGATTCTCATGATGTTGTAGAAATCAGGTAATATTTCGGTACTTCATATGTCATAGTGAATTTGATGTATGGTATTCATTTCAAATGGATTACGAAGTAATTCTCACAATTCAAAAATCGCGTGTGAACATTTTCGGCGATACTTCTTCCATAGCGATCTTAATATTTTTGTTGAGTTGCCATTGGAAGAACATATATAATCGACTTTTATAATAGATAAGATAGCCGTAACTTATCTACAGATGACAGCGTATGAATGACAGAGGAAGTATTAGGTTGGTGCACATGAAATGTCGGATTACGTCTATACACTACATGTTGGCCATATTTTGTAAATAGGTAGCCGCAAGACTAATAATTTTACAGTTGAAACAGGTTATTTGGTATATATGCTCAATATCGAGATGTATTTTTTTTTTGGAGGACTCCTAATTTCTTTACAAAAATATACTTTTTTGTGCAACGCAAATAGTAGTGAAATACGAGTAGTAAACCGATATGAATTTAAACTTGGTAATAATGCTGCAGCTGCAAGTCTTAACATAAACAGAGCATATGGGAGGCAATTGTTAATGAAAAAATCGTACAACGTTGGTTTAAAAAGTTTCGTTCCGGATATAACTATCTTCAAAATGCGCCTCGTAATAGACCCACAACCGTATGCCATAGTGATGTCCTATCTATACATGGAAAACTGAACTTCCTTTTGTCCAAGGCGTTGAAAGCATTACTACTGACAGATACTGTGAAAAAATTGAACAAATGGTCGTAGAATTGAAAATACTGCGTTCGGTTTCAATTAATCGGCGGGGGCCTACTTTATTGCACGACAATGCAAGACCATATCCGTGAAAAGTGAGTTCAACCAAATTATCGTGAATTAAAATATGAAATTTTCGGTACCCACCTTATTCATCTGATCTTCCTTTAACGGATTATCACATTTATAAACACTTAGACCGCTTCATTACAGAAAAAAAATTCAACAATGACCTTAAAACAGTCGCCTCCAATTTTATTCTTTCTAAAAACTCAGATTTTATTAAATATCGTATAAAAGTCTTTGTGAATCTTTGGTAGAAGCGTATTGATGTCGATGGAAATTATCTTCATTTATAAACATTCATTTTGCAAAAACTGTGGTATTTTAATTTCGCGGTATACAATCCGACATTACATATGCACCGACCTAATAATACATAAAACGTACAACCTTGCACATATTACTTATCCAGATCAAATATTAAAATCGCTGCAGTAACAGCGCACAAAATGATAAACGATATGAAACACTCACGAAGTAATAAATTCAAGTCAGTAATTAATTATGATGCCACAGAAACGAGTGATTACCAATCCTCAATAAACTTCAGCAAATGACAATTTCTACGTACAAGAATAAAAATATTTCCGAATTATCCTTTCACAGAAAAATAATCCTTCCAATTCCTAAGTTTGCGGAATCAAACAAACTCCAGATATAAATAATTAATGTAAACCTATGGTGATTAAAATCCTCAAACACCGTAACGTCTTCGCATTAAAATCGTAAACGCGTTTGCATTAAACTTCTTAAGAGCGCAAGTATTAACCAGATACCTTTGCAAAATACGCTTATCAGACTAAATTCTCTAACGCGATATATCGCTAACACATGGAGGAATCAGCATGGAAGTTAGCGTGAAATCAATTATCGGAATAATGAATATTAAATAGCAGTTTGAATCTTCCTTCGTGGAATTCCAGACCCTCCTACGTCTCACTGTATCGTCCGTTCAGAGCGAAATTCAAAGAGTGTACGCTAAAGAGGAAAGGGAAACAGTATGCGTTAACGATCCGAACAGTCTCCAGTATTCGCATGCAAATGATTTCAATCTCGTCGAATATCTTAGCCATTACGTAGGATATCTTCATTCCGGCAGTGCAATCGTGAGAGAGAGAGAGAGAGAGGGAAAGTTCAAGAACTCGCGCGCGCACATTCACCTTCGTTCCTCGATTTTATACGCAGCCGTAAAATTCGAGTAAAATAAGGCATAGACACGGCGAAATCGTTATCTCACCGCAGCCCGGATAATATCGCTTAAGTTTTAGGCAGGATATCGGGATTTTACGCCACGGAGATAGGATGATCCGATTGGTGAAAAAATCCCCGGTGATTGGAAGCACTCTGTTTCTAACCTGTCGGCCTGATCCCAGCCGGTCCTGGTGTTATCGTCGTACGTTCGTCTTCCTGAAGTCCAAAATCCCTCTCTTCTCGACAAAGAGGGAGGAAGAGAGAGAGGGAGAGAGAGGGAGAGAAAGAGGGAGACAGAGAACAGGGCTCGTTCAAGCTAAAAGGATCGCCCTCGTTCATTGGCAGTAGCTCGGAGTAAAATAGATTAGATCGAAAATAAATCCGCATACTTTACCTACGAGCTCGATATCCGACAAATGCTCATCCAACGACGTTCCCTGCCTTTCCTTTTTTTATTTCGTCTATAGTTTAAAAAAAACGTATTCATCCTTCCTCCCCTTTCTCTCCTTCGCTCTTCCCTGATCGGAACGAATTCGTGTTTTACCTTGGGAAATGGCCGTTTTACGTTCACCGGGACAATCTACGAGCAAGCTACACTCGAAAACCCTCCGGACGGACTGACATCGATATTTTTCATTTCAATAGCGATACCATTTTATTCCATAAAACCTCCCCATTGTTTCGATAGCGTCAATGAAAGCCGGAAACGATTTAATGCCACATTTTCATTTTTACCGGTGACTACCGAACGATCGTTCCATTAGAATGATCGATACGCACCTATTGTACATTATCTATTGTTGCGAGAAAGAGTTGCCCTTTTTCGTCTTCTGTCTGGCGAATTGCACGGACGCAACGTATCGACTGATTAGGAAGTTCGAACATTGGAGAGAATGATCCTTCGAAAAATGCATAAATGGCACGATTTTTCTTGTACGCCCCTTCTTTGTTTCAATATGTAGAGTCTCTTTCATTATCGGTATTAGTTGCAAGTGATTAGAGGTGATCGGCAATAGTCGTGCAGAGGTAGGAGAACCGTAATGCTTGAATGTTTGAATTTTCTCCCATTGTTTCAGAAAGTTTGCACTTTTTCCACTTTTCCTCGTATTTTTAACGGACGATTGAATAACAATTACACATGCCTATTTCTTGTTCTTTTTTCTCCTGTCAGAATTGCATTGTAATTCCTTCTTTTCGAAGAAGAAATGCAAGTCTTAACAAAGTGAAGCGCGTTTTCCCGTTAGTCATTTTTAAAGGAGAAATATGAAGTAAGACAATGAGTATAATCTGGTACAGAAAAGATATAAATCGAGTATCATAAATCATTGTACCGTATCGTGGCAAAGGGCTGTTACTGAAAAGGAAATGGAAGTAATATTTATTTTAAAGCAAACTGTCGATTGACACATATACATTTGGATGTAAATAACTGTAGAAATAATTTTTAAGGAGAAGAATATTTTTTAAGTCCGAAAATCAATAGAAGGGAAAGTCATTAAAATTAGTAATTGTTTTAACGGAAACTATCGATTGCAATATATACATTTGGATGTAAATAACTGTAGAAATAATTGTTAAGAAGAAGAATATTTTTTAAGTCCGAAAATCAACAGAAGGGAAAGTCATTAAAATTAGTAATAATTGTTTTAACGCAAACTGCCGATTGGCACATATACATTTGGATGTAAATAACTGTAGAAATAATTTTTAAGAGGAAGAATACTTTTTAAGTCCGAAAATCAATAGAAGGGAAAGTAATTAAAATTAGTAATATTTGTTTTAACGCAAACTGTCGATTGCAATATATACATTTGGATGTAAATAACTGTAGAAATAATTGTTAAGAAGAAGAATACTTTTTAACTCCGAAAATCAATAGAAGGGAAAGTAATTAAAATTAGAAATACGTGTTTTACCGCAAACTGTCGATTGCAATATCTACATTTGGATGTAAATATCTGTAGAAATAATTGTTAAGAAGAAGAATATTTTTTAAGTCCGAAAATCAATAGAAGGAAAAGTAATTGAAATTAGAAAATAATTTTATGTGCAATTTTCAACGGTATCTCTGAATCCCTTTAGCAAAAATAGTGTTAAGATATCACGCTTGCAAAAAGTTGTGACTTTTCGCTTGATAATATGAAAATGCGGGACACCATGTCAGCAGCAAATAGCTATGGCTTACTAAGGGCACAATATTAAAGGCATGGCTTACCAAAAGACTCATATTGCAGTAACTACGCTAATATTCCGTCAGCAGTTGCTAATATGTCGAGTCCTGACGTTATATTAACGTCCATAACAAGTACTAAGTTTCTGTCACATATTTGTGGCCAGAGGACTTCCGTTCATTAACATTAAATTTATTAAGGCAGATAAAATTACCGTCGTAGCTCATAAAATACTCTTCGCCTTTTTTAAGAGACACATTGCCATACTGCACGAGTACCCCAAAACCGACAAATCAGCTGCATGCCGATCTACACGTCTCATTCTATTACCTTCCCGTTCCACGTCAGGGTGCCTCGTCACGTTAAATTGTTCGCACTTCCATTTACTTCGTCGAACTACCCTCAAAGGTACTCGATCGAACCGCGAAGTTGCTTCGGCTATCCTTAGCTCGTTCCGCAAACATCGAGGACGAGGGGGAAATCACGGTAGACGTCTCGGAAAGTAGATAGAAGGGTCCCTTCTCTCCGAGTGGTGAAAGATTTCGCGTTAGACGCGCGAGGGTGCTTTCGATTAAACGGGTAATTAGGCGCAGGAGATGGATGGTTATAATTCCCCTCGAAGACACGGCCAAT
This sequence comes from Cerceris ruficornis, assembly GCA_963989415.1. Classification (NCBI taxonomy): domain Eukaryota; kingdom Metazoa; phylum Arthropoda; class Insecta; order Hymenoptera; family Crabronidae; genus Cerceris; species Cerceris ruficornis. The sequence continues at coordinate 41,998,659 of OZ022517.1, forward strand.
TTTCTTAGGCGTGGTGGATGCCAACGAGAGGATACGGGCTGCCGAAATTTCGCAACTTCTTCGACGGCCTTCCATCCCCATTTTTCTCAGACGGACGTCAGTAAAAGGTGACGCGTGTCGAGTTTCCTATTAACGGAATCCATCTCTATCTCGATTATCCACGGCGAAGTTCGTGAGATCGCTTAACGATTACCGGGAGAACGGCCAGCTGGGCTTTTAATTAAGGAAATTTCGTGGCAAGTCGGTATATCGTGTGCCGTGCTCGTGTAATTATCTAATTAAACGGGATTTCGAAAAACTGGAATTTCACGGGGAAGTTTTCGGAAGTTCATGCGGATGGGGGGCTTATTTCCTTTAATATAGGGTAAATAAGAAAACTTGAATGTGAAAGTACTTCGTGAGTAACATTCTGAAGGAATTTATTCCGGTGATGACTTTAAACGGGACACTGTGAATGTGGCGCACTTTAAATACAGAATCGAGGTGGTGTTTCCATTAAGTGATCGTAAATGTAAAAGTGCCCCGGCGTTCACGATAAACGGTGAATATAAGAATATTTACTAATAGCTTGTAACTTTTTAACGAGCTGTCGAAGTCGAGCGGGATGTGATCGTCGTTTGAAGTTAATTGGACAGTGTTTGTGATACGCTATACCAACAGATGCAATTACAGCGAGTATCTAGAAACCTGAATTTAAAGTTATTTCTGAAAGACTATAAGTTAATTAGAAGTGATATATGTGTCTATATGAATACCATTCCAAATACTTTAGATTTTTTACATTTATTAGGAATATTAAATAAATTTTGATATTTTTCTAAAAGATGTAAATTCTTTGTCCCTTTTACCGCTTTTATTCTCTTCTAAAATATCAAAAGAGCTACGAGCGAATACTCGTATAGTTTAATTAAACATTGAAAAGAAACGTTTTAAAAATAACCGTGAAATAATTATTTTTAAAACGTTGATAGTTTGAAGCATTCAGTGGAAAGATGGGAGACAATTGCTCATCATGCGTGTAACAGGAATAGCGATGAAAAACAGCAGGCCTTGATGCGCTCTTTCAGTGAGCTCTAGCATCGAAGCATGCTCAACAAAAATAACGATAACGATTTTTATGTGCAAATAATTTGATAAATTTCAATTTTAATAAGAATTGACTTCGTGATAAAGAAGAAGTCAGTTCTTAAGAATTTTTTTGTCATATAGACCGTTTATTTTGAAAGTGGTGTATGTCCATTTATGTTCGAATTGAGATATTGAAGGGTTTGCGTTGGACTAAATTTAAAAATATGGGTAACAGATAACATAGTAGAATAATGTTTATGGGTCTCTAAGGGTGCCAAATTTATCATCCCAATTAGTATAATTAACATTATTTAAGAAATAATATGTTTATGATGGCTATGAATGGACTTACACCACTTTCAAAATCAATGAAATGACGTTATCAATTCTTAAGAAAGCACAAGTCCATAGGAACAGTAAATTTCCCTTGAAATAAAAAGAAATGTATGCACTTTTATGTTATAAAATTAAAAAAATATCCAACTTTTATTCTTTGTTAAATAATTTTGACATTAAAATTAATATTGTTTTCTTAATTATTATTCAGTCTTCTCGTATGAATCCGTTAGCGGATCGAAAGTGAAATTTGAAATTAAATTATTTGTAACAAAGTCATTGCAAAATCTTAATGATTTTAAATATATTAATAACAAGTTGCTTTAGAATAAAAAGATCGTGTAAAAATGTAACTATTAATATAGTTAACTCGATTTTTTTGGAAAACGGACTTACACCACTTTCAAAATAAACGGTCCATATGTAACTTCATCATAGAAACAATAGAATCTTGCATACCAAATCACTCTGGAAATTTTCATAAAATAACGCAATAATGACATATCTCTTTCACGTCACCGAAATATCCACTTGGGAAAACGCGCGCAGTTCGACATAGCTTTTAAACATTTCCAAGTACCATTGAATATTTATGTCTATATTATATTATCCATTTATAAACTGCATAAAATCAAACCCTGCAGATATTGAATAAATTATTATCGCGAAACGAAATATTAAGCATGCAACAACACACTCCTAAAAGTCTAAAAACCGTGTCGAAATACCGTGAAAAATAAAATATCTGACCCGGTTTAATCTGTGTCGAATTAAAACAAGCGCGTCTTGAATCGTTACTGCTAAAACACACGAAAACTTCCGAAACGACCTGCCGCGCAAACTAGTTTCTCACTGCAATCAACGTAATAGTAAAATCCACAGAGTACATTTATCATATAAGTAGGACATTTTAGCAACGCGCACGTCAGTATACGAACACAACGGTAAGCCGGCAACCGGCGTACTTGCTCTCAAACTCTGTGCACGTGAGATGCCGTAAATACCATTTGAATGCAAGAACATTCGCGCGTTTAATTCAACCATAAAAACCACTGGATACCGCTTCTCTACCGAGGATCTCGAAAACACTCGAGAATCGATGGATTTTGCTGAATTATCGAGATTTAATAAAGAATGTGGGATCTGGATTTCGTCTTATTATTAAAACATTAATTAAAGGAAGTTAAAGTACGACGTGTATGTACTATTGGTGGCTTTTTTATTTGGCTTTTTATTATAGCCATTAATCGCTTGGATAAGTTCATCTGGGATCTACAGTTTTAGGTGGGTTCTGAATCACCGACTTTATGATATATTAACACGTTGAACGCCACCGGTATTTCGCGAGTTTCATCATTTCTACTGAAATGAAACTTTTTCTATTAACATCACATCTTTACAAGGCAGAAACATTAAAGACACAAAGAGATATGTAGACAGCAGGTCTTAAACATTTACTGAATTAACAAATTCGTAAAGGAAAATTCGTAAAGAAATTTAAAAGTCATATGAAATTTCATTGAATTCAATAGCATCAGTCACCGGTGACCTCCATTGCATTCAACGTATTAAATAATAAATTAGGAGAAATCTCTGGGAAGTGACAAGTATTTGATGATGCTCGCACTAATTGCGTGTGCAAGTCTTTAAGTTCATTTCCACCATAGCCGTATCACTCTTAGTAAATTGTTAAATTCTGTGTTTACGTTGCGAGACTGAAAATTGCATTATCAACGTGTAGGCAATTTCTGACCCAGGTGCTCGTTCCAAGTAGTCGATGCTTGTGGAGCGATGCACAGCGGTCGATCTCGCTGAAATCCTGGCCAAAAGTCCAAAAACTTTTTCAGTGATAATTGGGATCTAACAAATGCATTTGATTTATGACATATCAGACCATATGTGTTTACTAATAGAAGTTTTTTTTGCACAATATTTTTAGAGATATACGATCTCAAAGTTAATACATTTAAAACTTGATATTTTCGCACCGGAACTAAAATTATGTTTCGGATGTACTATAAACGTGTGATCTCTTTATTTCTCTATCGGTAGCTATCTGACATGTTAAATTACAAAATACGTCGGTTTCATTTTTTTGGTTAACAATTTACAGCTGTTACGAAGAAAATATGACACCCATGCATGTCTTCTCAGTTCCTAAAGAAAAAGTTAAAAGGTTGGTTTAGGTTGGCGTTTATATCTGTTTTAAAATAAAGTTTGAAGCTTTCTGAACAAAAGCCGATCGGTTCCAGCAGCTATTTTCTGCTACCCTTTGAGTTATTAACAATTGTTGATCGCGCGCGCCTTTCGCGTGGCAGCGCATTTATATGGCAGCGCAAAAACATAAGAATACTAATTTTTGCCCGAAACCGAATATTTTGGACACATATGTCCGCCGTATTGAATCCGCCATTTTTGTTTGAATGTTTTTAGTTCTGACTCGTAATCTGCGACCTAAATAATGCTAATATATCAGTTTTCGATTAAATTGGAGCTGTTTTGAGGTTTTGGCCAGGATTTTGGTGAAACCGACCACTGTGCGATGCCTCGTTCGAATACATTTTTAGAAAGTACGTAAACGAGGGAGAAACGCGTGCACTAAGGGTAGCGCAGTCCAGGCAAACTACCCTTGGAGCACTGGAGAAGTGGGGGTAATTTGTATTGTGTTCTAGATATAAGAAGGCAGCCCCTGAACCGGCGGTTTGCGTTGTTCGAGTATTTAGGGAAAGTTTACGAGGAGGGTGTTGAGAAAGTCCTTGTCTGATTACGCTGCACAACTCACGGTGTAATTATTGTTGCGCAATTATGGTTATTTATTATCTCAATCTGCATTTGTTGTTGTTATATAAACGTATAAGTTCCACGCCCAAGCTCGATCAATCTATCTACATAATTTCTTGTGAAATTTGAAAGCCCATCTCCCTACAATCGAAAACGGGGCAGAGTAAAAGTACAATGTAGAACAAAAAAAAAGTTTTTTTTTTAAATATTTCATAATTAATGTCTTAAGGCTCGTCGAAGGATGTGTTAAAAACGGTTGAACCAAGCATATTAATTAAGAGCGATCGTGCATTCGAAAGCTAAATTATTATCAAAACTTGTCCGCATCCATAAGTCAGGGTTACAGAAGTTGGGCTTGAACGCGCTCAACTGGGAAGAATATTCCGGAAACGGACGTTACCCTCCGTTGATGAAATCAATGGGAAATTTTCCAACCGTGTATTCCCGAAGACAGGTCGCGATTTTCCACGAGCGGCTTTTGACGGAAACTGTTCCAGGGGATCGTAAAGTTTTTCATAAGTTTAATCGAGTCGTTCGGTCGACCCGTTTTTGGGTTCTGACAGCGCGCGATTAAACAAGGAAAAAGCACTAAAAGCGAAGCTTCAGCCCTCCGGATTAGTAGATAATGCTTTACGAGCAATGAGCCGTCTCGACCCTCGACGAAAACTTTAAATTTCACTGGTGGAAAGACGAAGGAAGGAGGAAGAATTATCCAGGAGGAAACAGATTCCACCGTTGCTTCCAAGGAGGATGGCCTTTTATGAAATTTACCGTCATTTTTCGTCGTGACCCCGCGTTCCTGCTTGTGGTTTCGTGTATACTCTTGAATTTGACTTAAAACAGTATACACGAAATCATTTTTTATGGTTGTAGTGAACTGTATATTTAACATAAACCTCGGCCATGATATGTAAATCGTGCTGGTTCTGATAGCCATTGTTAAATATTGTTTCGAATAATGACAATTTGAAATTTAGCCGAGATTCTGGGATATCTAAACAGGTCGTGGGGCTTGAAAGCTAAATATTTTTGCAGAAGTGTACATTAATAAGTATCTTAGCAAGTCGAAGAATTTGAAATATTGTTGGATTGTTACAAAACAGCATAATTAGAGATTGGAATCTAAATTTTTATATAGTTTCCGGTGTGTGAACCAAATTCAAATAGATGCAAACGGATTTCTTCTGAATGCTTGGTTGTACTATCATAGTCGACAGCCCCTATGCAGTTAACCCCTTGCGGTAAAATGACGAATCTAACTCGTTATTGGTTTTCATGCCATATCGTACAATGTCGAACTACACTCGTCATGTGACTAAAGTTATTGTCGAATATGATAGTAATTAAGTTAGTTAACAATATCGCATAGATAACGATATGTATGAATTAAAACCTGAAACATGTTTTTTATAAATATAGATGAAATGATTATTTCATGCACATTTTGTCATCATTAAATCATACCGGAAGGGGTTAATATGAGACACTTTAAATTACCTTCAATATTTCTCACATCAAATGAAAAATATTAAAACCCCTCCGAAAAGAGATCTTTCACAGAACTACTGCGTCCTCAGAATTTCCATAAATTCCTACGAGTCTAAAGATCCGTGACCAATTCCACCATACAACATACTACTTCATTACTTCTTCCGTTTTCAGAATTTATAACCCTAAAACATTTCTAAAGGGCAAAAGACATCTCGATCTTTTCTCAAAACATTCCTCATAAAATCCTGCTAATTGCTATCCATGATCTTTAACACATACATCCTCAGGAACGCTCGTGATAGCTCAGCCTCTGTAAAAATATTAACACATGGTATCAACTTTCCATCGCGCTTTCGTGCCATGAGATTCCGTATTAAAAATCCACAGCCACCAAACTTAAAAGCGCTCCATGTATGTACTTCCATCCCGTCCTCCGCCTGACGTTCGAAGCTCTAGCTAGGTGGCACCGGAAGTCTAAATCAAAGCGACAGATCAGACGACTAGAGGGAAGGAAGGTTGGAGAAATCAAGTGAATCTCCTCCATTCGCTTTAGAGAGTTGCAGGTAGACCCGGAGGTAGGTCGCCCTACCACCGTCAACGCCGCAGCCACCACCGTTTCTACCGCCGCCGCCACCACCTTCGACGATTTGCCCTCAACGCGTACGAACCTAAAACGCGAACTACGCCGTTCTCCCGGTGCTAATTGCTACCAGCTGCGAAACCAACTGAGAACCTTCCACCGTGCATCGTATCTCGCTTGGTTGAGCCTGTATACGTATAATTTTGCACTAAACGCGTGAGAGAAACGTAAAGGCTGCCTCGCGATATACAGTCGTCAAATCTCGCTGGAAGACGGATTTGCGTCTACCATAGGTATTAATTCTCTTTGTGCGGATTTCAACGTAGAAGTTATGACGAGTGGATGGAATATCTCGTGAAACCGTTGAGTAGAAACCCACGACGTTTCGGACTGAGCTTGAGTGAATGGTTTCGGAGCATGTAGAACGTGCTTTTCGGAGACAATGAATCGGAGCAAGAATTGAGAGAGGCGTTAAGAATTTGTGATAGGGAGATGAAATTGTGGGTGGGAAGGTTTGCAGTTAGAATTGTAGCTTGTTTTTTGCAATGCCAAGGGATGAGTTTATGGGGGAACAGGACGATAATGGAAACGGGTATAAGAAAATTCACCGCCAGCAGTTCACCGCCAGCAATTCATCGCCATAGCAATTCACCACCACCAGTTTACTGTTTATTTTATGTGAGTCTCACGGTGGTCCTCATTTAAAACTATGCCCAACCGACACTAATTTATCTTTTTGTTGCATACACCTAATTTAAACCAAACCTTCCGGAGGCCGGTACCCGGTGTGAAATGTGCATAGCATGTGAAAATCAAAATCTTGGCAAAATATCCAAAAATCATTGAAATCGCTAAGGTGGGACCTTTCTTATATAATTATCAAAATCTATTGTTAATTAATAAGCTACTCATTTATCGCAAGGAATTTATTAACACTATGCCGTCCGGTGACTCGACATTGGTACCACGCGAAAACTATCGGCCAAGCGCTGGTGACTCCACAATATAAAAAATACAAAAAATCTTGTAGCTATCTACATATGTGTATCTTCATAATTTCAATAAACAGAGGAGCAAAATTTAAAAATGCCGATGAGATTTTTAAAACTTGACGATTTTTGTCTCCCAAGGTCCTCGAAAAACATCCGCCGACGAGCGACATATGAGTCAGTTCTTGCGGCGCGTAATGAAAAAATCTCGATCAGACGTGTGGGCGGCACAGTGTTAATAATAATAAATTATAATCATCTTAGAAGAAATTAATTTTCGTGTTTTTTTTCCATTTCATTATTTAATCATCCTAAATAAGTAATACATGTATGGCGGTGGCGATCATTCTAAACTATAAATTGTTTATGCGCTAAACTGACGCGGCAGTAAATTAATGGCGGTGAAGTGCGGGCGGAAAATTTTCCGGATGCCAGTGGATACACATGACGAGGGTGGATGCAGTGAGATGGTTTTCTCGAGACATCCGTCGAAGAATGTTTTAACACGTTGAATACCACGGGGGTCAACGGTGACCAGAGGTATTCAATTCAATGAAATTTTTTAAGACTTTAAAACGAAAGAATTCGATACTATATTCAATATTTAACTGCTGCTATTAAAAAAGTAAAATACTGCTTAATATACAACTATTGTTATCTTTAACACTTTTTCTCTATAAAGATACGGTTTTAATAGGAAAAGCCTCACTTCAGTAAAAACCTTGAAACTAGCGAAAGACGTGTGGCAATGAACGTGTTAAGTGGGAAAACTGTAGGTGCAAAGGTTTTGGTATATAATTATGAGGAAATGTGCTTTGGATTATCGAAAATATTCCGTGAAACTGCTGACGCTTCTATGACTCGTTAATTTAAATCTCTGTGTTTGGTTTTGAACGGATATTCGTTGGGACATTTAAATTTTTTCAAGGTGAAAAGTGAAGACGAATATTTGAAATGTTATGTAACATCTAAGAAAGAAATATTTTATTTCACATATTAATTCTGACAATTGTTAGAAACGGTAGATAAAACTCTATCATACATTTAGTTTGAAGGAATAAAACCCTCCTGACAGTTTAATCAGACTGATCACCGAATTTTTTTGTAGCCTGCAGTTCCTATCGAACAAATTTTCTGTTGAAATTCAATAGTCATTTCAAAGCTAATAAACGTAACTTCCAATATATGCTACGAATGAAAAAAAGCAATTTAAAAAATAATCCATCCTGGATTTGAGCGACAACAATATTCACAATTAAATATGAATACTGAACGGCGGATTCCCTACAATAAATTCACTGCCAAGGAATCAGAAAAAAGAATCAACCGCGAGAAATACCCAAATGCTCCGGGGCTTAGAAATAATTAAATCTACCTTACGTATTCCACTTTCAACGTATAAAACCCGTTACTTTTAAAAAAAACTCCATCTATCGTAGACTTCATCGTTAAAATTCTCTAAATAATGGAATTATCACAACACTATCCCTCTTTATCCACTAAAAACAACACCTCGGAGAAGACACGTCGGAAAATATTTCAGAATTTCCTCGCCTTGTTATTGCTCTGGTCAAATAACATGACAATCGATAAAATAACATTTCGAGTCATAAAATCGCGCAAATAAAAATATAAGGCGAAATTTGACCGTGTACCATCAGTAAGAGGGTTAAATACCGACTTATGCGCCCTCGTAAATAGCTGTTTAAGGGGCCAACGGAATGTGAGATAGGGGATTCCATCTCAGAGGAACCTCAAAGTTTCAGCAAACATGACTCCTGGAAGTGTTTACGGCTGCTGTAAAGGTCACGTTGCGTTTGTTGTTTCGTGTTTGTGGAATGTGCGTACCAGTTTCGTATCAAAAGTAACAAGTACAGGGTGTTTCAAAATTATTTGTCATGGCTTGGAGGGGTTGTTCAACACCTTCGATTGGTTGGAGATTTGTGGACAAAAACCTGCTGCAAAATTCGCGGTAAGCGAATATTTTAGCTTATTTGTTCGACCAGCTTTTCGCGTTCGTCTTGTTACGTAGGTAAAATGTCTGAGAGAAACCATGGGTCAGAAACGAACCGTTCTCTTGTAAATTGACCTTTAATTGGGCCTCCACGATTTAAGTTTCGCTTAGTAAGTGAGACTACACCCTGTATATGTTTCCCGCGTCGGGGAGCCTGCGCCAATTGCTTGATTAGTGAACTTTTGAAAGAACGTCCGGGGAGAGTGATTTTGAGATAAAAATATTTACAAAATACTATACTTGGAAACTTTTTGAGCGTATGGACTTTGAACGAGCATCTGATATTTTTTTGACGTATGAATGTTATCAGCACCAGTAATGGTAATAGCGGAGTCAGTCATTCACTCTCCGTTTCGAGATATTTTGACTTTTATTCTGCGGTGCGCATTGAGTTGCATGGAATGATACAACTATCAACTCTGATAAACGATTCAGTTCCTTATCGCTTCAAAAAGCAATTCTATTATATTGTAATGTATAATAGACTGTTGAGAATGCAAAACTATTGTTTAGTTCAATTTCTCAAACTTTAGACTTACATCACTTTCAGAATAACTGGCACTTATCAGGAACAAAGGCGCGTACGTTATCAACGCAACATCAGAAAAATAATGTGCTTGGAATAAATGAGATAAGGTAATGAACAATTACCGATACTTCGGTGAAAAGGAGAGCGTGAAATTTTAAAGTAATCTTAATTAAATAAAAAAAAATTAAAGAAATGTTAAAGTAAGATTTCGATTCCTGTTCGACAATTTTGAAGAGGAGGAAAGCAAATTTTGATTACAGAAAGAACTTCATTTTTCATGTCGCACAGTTTCTACAACTTCTCAAGTAACTCTTTCTCGTTATATCGCATTGACGCTACGATACCGGATTTTTTGGTTGTTATTATTATAACTCTCGTGAAGCTGTCAAAAGACCATTCCGTTAGGTGGTTCTTTAACGTCGCCATAAACAAGAAAACTCGTTAATAAAGCTGAAGAAGTTCATTGAATACGAGAATGAAATGTTACGTGTACTTGAACGAGCAAAACTCATCCTCTTATCGTACGGCGTGTCTCGAGTGTTCGAGGACGTTTGAACTACTTTCATTATTTTCAGTCAATTCAATTCAAGCGCCATTCTATCGGCAAAATAGGGATAAAAATGTAATAAACTGAATCTAACGTATGACTCTGATTGATGTACTCTTTGCAGATAATTATATTGTGTAGGGGACGAGAGCTTTTATCTTCCACCTTTGGAAGCTCTCGGTTTTAAACGGTCTGTAATAGTTATAAATAAAACGTAGAAAAAGAAAAAAGACCGTTGGCAAAATTTAATTGAAATATAAATCTGAGCTTTGAAGGATAGATTTCGTTTGAAGGAAGAGCTTCAATGCTATTTTAACGTACTGCTTATAAAATAGACCTTGGAGATGTGCATATTTGATATGCATACAAGAAACTAAATGTTTACGATAAAATATGGAAAGAAGAGATGTTCCTTTCTCACACCACAAAAATGTACATATGCCATAAAAATCTGGATTAGCACTCACTATTTCCAGGTTCTTCTCCTCTGAACATCAAAGCGTTGATAACTTTACATACCTGAAACAAACGAAAACATCTACATTAGTTTTGAGACACAAATACCAAAGTATTTTTTCACTTTTAATCTCTAGCCTCCCGACAAAACCTTTCGCCCCCTTTCAGACACTAATTGTCGAACGTCGCTTCTAGTGTTTCCCGATGGAACGTTAAAACCGTTAAAACGGCGGGTGATCTGCATCTTCCAGGGTGGCAAAAACTCGCGAAAGTTCTGGAATGTCGGTATTCGCGCTTACGGTCCGCGCGAGCGCATCCCATTAGAAGCAATCTTGGCATCCGAGGGAACGGCCTATCAAGGGCGATTTCGAGAGAGGTCACAGTTCGCAAAAGTTCGAAATCTCGATCTAACTTTATGAAGCCCGGCGCCGGCGTCACGATAGTTCGTGCCAGTAGCATCACGTCTCGAGAAACGCCGAGCCGTGAACTCGCCTCTAATTTTCCCCCTACTCTACGCTCGAAACTCTTAGGACGATTTGCTTCCGCTCGTAAAAACACTTTGCGCTCGTTACGAGTCGACGACGACGTTCGAATGGAAGATTTCATCGGTAGCAATCGAATTTAATGGTTTTCCAACGATTACACCGCGTAGCCGCTTATTTTCGTCGCAAATGTATTCGTTGCAAGGTGTACGAACTTTCGTGAGATCCGTCGAATGAGTTCATTTCGCGGATCTTTGCGAACTCGGTTTTTGCTCTGATGTACTTGTCATTCTACGCATCTGCCATACCGTGAAATTTCTACTTTTGTGTATGTGCTCGATTTTCAATTTGATTTCTTAACCCCTTCGGACCCTGTGCACATTGTAATGTACATAATACTTTTTGTGCTGTATTTTATTACGTACAGGTTTAAACTTAGTTTCACTTAGTTTTTTTTTCTACAAATATTTCTCAGGATCTCCTTAATGTTACAAAAGTTGCGTAAGGACCATATCTCCATTAAAATGTACATTTATAAATTATAAATAAATAAATAAATATTTTTGTAAAAAGTATATTGTTGCTTTCATTCACATGAATAAAGTTAATTTTAGTATAGAAATAATTTTTTCTTCAACGAAAGAAAATTCGGGTCTGAAAGGGTTAACGCTTTATCTACCGCTCATTCTTCTGAACATTGTGCACGAGTGTATGTACCTACTTGCAAAGCTCTGTAACATTGAAATTAAAATGTGAAGAAATACTCATTATGTCGTTTTAATTTCAGTTGTTTCGAGGCAGCGTAACTTGATTTTATTTTCATCTGCAATAACAGATTAATAGACTGTCGGCCAATGAGTATTGATAAACGGAAAGCCTATTAATAGGCTTCCGGTAGATGAAGTGTTAACAGTAGATTACCGGATGTTGGGTATATACCTATTTTGCCTGAAATGAGTCACTTTGACTCACATCTGTCACAATAAGAATAGCAGATATGGATTTTTGGAACTAAGGAGTGGGAAGGGTAAGGAATTAGTATTTGTATACCTTTCATAATTATATTAAAAACCAACATATGTTTCAAAAAAAATTATTTAAGACTTTGAAAGTCTCAATTTTTGTTTTGTTTGCATTTACTTAAAGTAAACATGTTCGAGAATGTCTTTCCCAAAGGATATGCCGGAATTCGTAAAGATAACGAAGATATGGATATTTAAGGACTGTTGCAGCTTTTCCTGCAGCTACACCGTTAGGCTTAACCGCGTTTTTCTCGAAATGATGTTTTCGGACATGCCTGACATGATATCTAATGATCCAATTGTCCGATTGACTTGAAACTTCAATATGCTGTTCACCATATTTGTCGCTCTAAGCAACGGCAAAATCTTTAAGTTATCTTTATTTTTTCTAATCTTTATATTATGCTAAATCTCGAAAAACAAGCCGAAATAGTTAAATTTAAATTTAAAAAGGCGCCATTTTTCTAAACAATGAGATATTACGCTTATTTTGGTATGGGCTATAACCACATTCATACTGAAGAAAATGACACTTTGTTTTTTTAAATTCAATCTACTACAACCGCCGTAACTAAATATGTACATACATACGTCCGCAATCACGACGTGTTCTTAGAAGATTGTCTTCTTCAATGATGCGTACCTGCCACAATTTTATATATTTTGGCTTTAAAAAAATATATAATGTAGTAAATATATTAGTAAATATATGTCCAAAAGATTAATGCAATGCAGTATTCTGATTTAACAAAATAAATTCCAGAAGAAGGCTTAAAAAGTTGCACGAAAATCAGAACTACCCCCTTAATGCAAGATCCGCAGACAATACTCTTTGTGAAAGAACATCTCTGAATTCGTGAAATCTGGAGGGTAATCTTGCGAAAGTGGACGTTTTGATACACGTCTTTGGGAAAATAATGCTGGTAATTAAGAGAGCAAAGTGGTATAGGAAAGAAGATTGATACTAAAATATGTTTAAATGAGTTGCAGAAACGAACATCTCACTCGAACATGTTCACTACATATAACTTCTACACACGAAAGATTCGATATAAACCTCTACTTTAACGACCGAACTTTTAAATACCTAAACAGGCAACTTTCTCTAATACAGAACAAACTCAGACGTCGAGTCCAATATCATGTTTCGAAACTCAGCACAAAGACCGCGATTTCCTTTCCCCACTGTAATTAAAAATATGTACCGCAACATTACACACTATCATATCTTCAATTATCGCATTCAGTCAAGCAGAAGCTCTACTGATATTCAAACAAAGACCACACTTCCAAACGGAACAGCTTCCCATCGAAAATGCTACTCAGCTGTCGAAAATACAAAAAGGCTGTAATTCCAGCCGAACGTGCATTGTTACGTATCCGCTGAGAAAATTCGATATCAACCAATTTAGTAGAATTACCGGAGCCTATGACAGGAGTATCAGTTAACTTCGAGCAAGCCGAACACGAATATCGTTAGTGCATAAATGACATTAGTAGTGTCTGATCGATGTTAAGAACCGTTGATATTGATGGATCTATGGATCTCACGGGAAACAGAGAGACAGTGGGAACAGCGATCTTGCAACCAGCATCGTACGAGCAGACGACACTCATGAGAATGATTACGACAAGACAGAGTTGCATGCACTGAATAATTCACAGTGAACTATGTATCCGAACCAACATATGTATGCGTTGACGAGCTCCAAACACTAATCGTTCTATCGATCAGATACAGAATCGCGAATCGCAATTGCCTTAACGTTCAACTTTGTCAAAAGATTTTGTAGAGCCACTAACGTGAATCTTCCTTACAAATTGCACCGACATCTCGTGTTAGCAAGTACATAAATCCAATGACAACGGTCGTGACGAAGGATATAAAGATGGGTCCTGCTTCCCTTTAATTAACACGGGTGGTTTTAATTGGAAGCTGGTATTATGTAACGATCACAAAGAAGAGGTAAACGTGTCCAGCTGGAGAGATGCAAAGTATGGGATTGATTATGTAAGAGATTTGTTGATTAATGGTTTTTCGTGTGGAAATGTAACGGGATTTTAGAAGATGAAGGGGATATTTACAATTTATTATTTAAAAAATCAGTTCAATCTCTAAGGAATGCAGACCAGAGAAAAGTTACATCTTCTCAGAATAGAATGCTAAAAATACATCGATACAAATCACATCTTTACAATTCAGATACCTTAAAGACACAAGTAGTTATATAGCCAGCAGGACTTTATCCTTATAATGCCAATATTTAAATATTCAATTCATTAGAAAATTCGTAAATATTACAATTTAAAAGTCATACGAAATTTCATTGAATTTAATAGCGCCGGTCGCCGGAGAATAAAACACCAAATCAAAATTAATTAATATCCCACTTGAGTACTAGTTTAACACTAGATTTGCGGGCGTTAAATCGGCCACACTTAAATATATTAAATAAGTGCTTTGAAAAAAGAGGGATCAACGGGTAAAGACGAAGATCGGTTAAGTAATTTGTATATTATAAGATACAAGTGAAATATCGGCTGTACCACATCTCTATAAATTTGGAAACCGTTTTTAAAAAAGTAGGAATCCGTCAATTTGACGGCTTCCGTAACTCTAGTGTTAATTACATGAGTCCCTTAAAATATTCAAATAAATGGGTCCGCTTAGAGGAAGATAAGTTTAGACGAAGATTCTGTGAATACGCGTTACCCTAAATACGAATTGTTCCAGGGTGGTGCGTTTAAATTAACTGCGCCCTCCTTCCACCTGTTTTGTTCGAAAGAGGACGAATATCACGGGTTTCTGGGCAGATTATTGGCGCGTGACGGAAATTCGCGACAAAAAACGAGGACCTAATCGCATCGTCCATTTACAGAGATAACGGTCGGACGGTACTCAGCGGAAGAATTGCCCGAAACGCGAGTGCCATTTTTTCGTGATATTTCAGAATCGAACAGGGACCACGGAACTATTGTGGGCATTAAAACATTTAGACTAATGGTTACTCCGATGGTCATCATGAGAATTACTAACCAACTCTGATGACACACGGAAAGTATAATTACACGGCAAAGGCACGAAATAAAAGATACGAGGGAAAAAGCAGAAAATGTCGCCTTGCAGAGAAGTACATTGTGCGTGGCCCAAATTATGATGGCTATTTAACGCATTGAAAGAGGACAGTGCTCGCCGATGACCAACTTTGTCAAAGTCGATCAAGTCGAGAAATATTAAAGAAAAAATACTCTCCTTACGTAACAGTACGGTAATGTTATAAAAAAAGAAAATGTCTCGTTCATAGTATAGGTTGAAGTTTTAGTGTTTTGGCGAAGTTGAACTGCTAACTTTAAACTATCAATCTTTATCAAGTCTATATTATCAAAGTTTTAGGGAATTCTATGATATTGAATTTAGCACATGGTAAGTATAATACACACGGTCAAATTAACACATTGTTGACCGGGATTTTTTTTTAGAAACTGATGCGTGTGGTCTGCGATTTTTTTTAAAAGTCAATAAGAAAGAATCTGCTTATGATGGAATATAAACAGCTTTTTTATCACATAATGAATTTATTAAAAACTTTTTATATATATGTTATTAAAGTATTATTAAAAAATTTAAGAGTGCAATAGGTTGTATAGCAGGCACCTGTGTGGGTGGGAAGGCGTCTGAATGAGAATTATATCCTGAAAAACTATCATCTTCTGAATCGCTAGCACAGACGTCGGTTGGACAGTCAGATATATTATCCTCACAAAATTTAGCGGGAAATTCTTCTTTATTGAAAAATTCGCGATGTGCCCCTTTTCAAAACTTTTCAGTAATGATCGATAAAATGCGCGCTGCGAATAACGTTGTAAGTGACAACCTTTCAGGCAACTTCAACTTAGTACGTGGTTCCACAAACTGAGAGTTTCTCAATAATATATTGAACGTTAAAATGAAACAATTGAAGATATAATGAATACAAACGATATATGAACGATAACCACAATTAAAATTTTTAATACTCAGTCAATTAGGTTCGATTATCGAAAAACGTCATGTAACGTCTCCCGTCAATAATGTGTTAATTTGCATATTAAAACAGCGTTATACAGAATTCAGGTGAATTAAGAACGATGCACCATATCGGATTGCACCATCTGAAAACTAATCAATTATTATATTTAATAATAACTCTCCGTGAAAAAATATCTTCATCTCTAACGCAATGGTCATTACTATTAGGTTGGTAGAAAATTAATGTTGGTTTTCAAACTTTATCTTTAAATACACATGTTGAGAATGGGAATAACTTTTTTTAATCAAAATAAAGTTCCATTACAATTTACACATTTTTCCCAACGAGAAGCAGATTTTTTAATCAAATTTTTTTTTCTAAAATAAGCAGACAAACCGATTAAAATGAACGGCTATCTTAAGAATAAACGCCAAAGTTTGAAAGCTCGAAAACCGACATTAATTTCTTACCAACTTAATAATAAGCTACCATTCTGAATATAAAAAAAAATAAAAGACCGGTATTCTCCAAAATTAACAAGCTATAGATAAACAACGACAAAACTGAACGCAAAAGGAAATACTGCCGTCGACTATACCATGGGGGTCAACGATAAGCGCCAGCGATAAAACCATTAATCGCGGCATTACGTAGTCATTATTCACTTAAATTACGTAATATATCATCGCGACACGTATCAACAAGCGAAAAAATTCAGTCCGGCATTCAACGTGTTAACTCTCAATCTATCCGGCGAAATCGTCGGCTAATGCGACACACGTGTCGCGGCTCGAACCGTCGAAAAAAGAGGT
This sequence comes from Cerceris ruficornis, assembly GCA_963989415.1. Taxonomy (NCBI): domain Eukaryota; kingdom Metazoa; phylum Arthropoda; class Insecta; order Hymenoptera; family Crabronidae; genus Cerceris; species Cerceris ruficornis. The sequence goes on from OZ022517.1 coordinate 42,015,776, forward strand.
TGGCGAAAATAAGTCAGCAAAGGCAAAGGAGACGGCTGGCAGAGAGAAGAAGTCGCAAAAACGTTCCGACATTAACTGGTCGGGGGACAAATCGGTGGCAAGCCACGACCAAGGGGAACAATAGTCCGGTACCGCTCGTTAAAGCATTAAAAGCACTTTTGTCCTTCGCGAGCCGCTAAAAAGCGGTCGCGATGTGCACGGAAAGAGTCCGTCATCGCCGCCAGTCTGACTACAGTAGGCTCTGAAACTGTGCCTCCTACTTCCGGTCCCACTCTGCTCTCCTTTACTTCACCACCTTGTTCTCTACTGTCTCTCTTTTTACCCTGAATCGACGTAGTCCTCACCACGACGATCGTGCGACATTCAGTTCTATTTTTCCCTTTCGGACATCCTCAAGAACCCCGTCGGATGTTCACGCAGTAGAGCCATCTCATCTCGGTAGAACGCATAAAGATTTTGCGACTGGAACTTTTATGCGTTTCTCGAGGACCAACCAATTACTCGAAAACATCGGAGAAGAATAGAGAGGGAGGAGGAGGGAATATAGAAGAGAAGTCACGAACGTCGAGGGTGATCGTTTCGACTAATTCAAGCGGTTCTTTTCGTATCTCCTCGTGAGCCCGCCGAATGCACTGGTGCTACTGACGGGAATTTTACTAGAATTTTTCGTTTACCCGAAAGCACTGTCTGCGACAGCGTCAGTTTAAACGACGTTGAGTTCGTTGCTTCTGTATTAAAGCGACACCGTGAAAGGACGTGATAAGCGAGGAATTAAATGCGAATTTACTGTTCCACTTTCGTGTCATTGAATAGAGATATGACGGTGATATATATATATATACATATTTTTTGATTATGTTATTAGATTCGATGACTGCAATCACTTTTGTTACTTTTAAGCAACATTATCGAGTACCAATCCTCGTCGTTTTCAATCGAATTGAATGTGCACACATTTCATAATGCTCATTACGCTTTTAATTACCTGACAGATAGCAACACATCTGTTACGATAATATTAGTGCGTCCTAATATATTATCTACCAGGCGATGAATTATATGGACATTCACTATGTGCCACTTCCGTTTTTACAGATCTAACAAATTATCTGATGGAAGCTTCTGAATTGTACACTATTATTTAGTCGTCTGAAAATTGTATCTAGTTTAGAATGTAGAAGTAACAAGTACTTTTATCGTAGGTGTAAAAAACGGATGAGCAAGCACTGGCAATGAAAAGCCGATTAATGGAATGCCGATTACGAAGCGGTGCCAACAACGAGGTTGTTAACGAGGCTTTTGAGCGGTATAGTGTTAAAATAGTACAGTGAGATGAATAAAAATAAATAAAGTATCGCACGCAAGACACATGCTTAACTTTTACGACCTGCAGCGAGATGAAGCCTTTACGTGCTCTTGGATAACAAATACCGTATGGTCCTTTGAAAATGTTTATTACTTAGTATTTCATCTATCTCGTAATTTCTATTGCAGTGAAACTTTTCTAGAATAAAAGTATCACAAGTAAGAATAGTTATATATACAGGGTGTCCCAGGTTTTAATGTTCAAACAGTTAATTCTATGGCACTACATAAGAAAAAAATGCTATGTAAATATAGGTCACATAGAGCATTATTAAAAAGTTATAACAAAAATACAGAATATAAGTAATATAGGAATAGTAACCGAGTTGCTGTTACTATTCGACTGACCTTACCCGACCTTACGCCACTCGACTTCTATCTGTGGGCAACTTTGAAAGATAAAGTGTATCAAACACGAATAAATTCACACAATGAAGTAACACAAAAGATTAATAATGCATTCAATGAAATAAAATAGAATAGACACGAAAATCGCACAGTCATAAATTCGATCTTTGATCGCCGTCAATCATGTATTGTCAAGAATGGTAGACATTTTGGAATAGGGTATTAACTAACTGTGGAAAGGACGATGTCAAGTAGGAAATACATTGATCTCTTCGAGCCAATGCTTGCAGTAACAGCAAGTCGGTTACTATTTCTATATTACTTCTATTCTGTATTTTTGTTATAACTTTTTAATAAGGCTCTGTGTGACCTATGTTTACATAATATTTTTTTTTCTTATTGTGTGCCATAGAATATACTGACAAAGTTTGAACATTAAAACTTGGGACACCCTGTATAATAATACTTTCAGTTATGTTACACTAATGTAGTGTACCGACCCTTCGACGTTAGAATTAGTAATATCTTAACAAATATTTTGTACTTCGACGCCGTAACTCGATCCTCAGTCACCACTGCCATTACTCATGCCCGAATCACCGTTCCAAGTCCGAAATCGTTATTTTCCCGTTTCAACCCTTCGACTCGCAAACTCCGCCATCCTTCTCACATTCCTTTCCCTAAAGTCTTTAAAACCCTTCGTCTCTTTCCGCCGAGGCGCAATTCTCTCAATTCTACTCAATAGACACGATAATTGTATTCAGTTCTCATCATTAATATCTCAAGCTACTGTCTCGCTGCAGAAACGTCTCTGCATCTGAATATACAATACCATATACATAAAAATAAAAATTCTGTTGTTTGGTGACTCCGACAAATGCGAAACTTTGTGTTTGCATTGCACTAATATTTCAATATCGAAGATATTACTAAATTGGTAACTTCGTGGATCATCTTTTGCGATTTCTTATTGACAAACTAACAAAAATTTATCTCTTAAAATTAATTTCATTTCTAAACTACGCAAACATTCTTGCAATAAAATTCCTGGAAATAGAATTATTCTGGTGCTTAAAATGCTATTTAAAGTGCTACTACATTTAATAACAAGCTATCACGGGGTGCGATAGACAATTCACGTTGCACAGTAATTAATAAATTAAAAATTGACGAGGAATTCATCAAATTTTCGACACTATTGTAGGATTTTTAATAATAAGTTTATTTTGAACACTATGCCGTCCGGTGATACCACGTTGGTGTCACGCTAAAATTTTAAGACAGTTGCCTATTATATCGCAAAGGCGTCGCAGCTATCTCACAATCCCAAATTGTTGCAAAGTATCGCTTGCATCCTGTACAGGCTGCGATACGCTACATATCCTCGAAATTTCGTGAAAATTGCTAAACAGAATTATAACTTATTGCGATTAGTAAAACGCGACGTTTTATGATTTCTCGACAAATTCGAAAAGCACCGGTGCCAAACGAAAGAATCTTGATTTATCGCACGAACGGCATAGTGTTAATATAGGAATATAATTTATTTATTATTAGAGTAATATAGATTATAGATTATAGATAAATATATACAAAGTTAGACCACTACGTGATGAAGAATAATACGTCTAAATATGTTATCGCCAAAAATAGAAAAAAGAAAAAGCGTCTCAGCGTCTCGGCGTCTATACACGAAGTGTCCTGAAGACCTCTCGCACATTCGCCGATCGGCACTTATTTGCGCACTTCTTTCACATATAAAATATCTACTGATGCAACAGAGGCATTCGCATCCCACACTATTGTATTTTTTATCCCGTTTCAGTCATACAATTCGTTACAAAGAGCACGATGATCGCTACACCATCGTCAACAATGCCGATGAGTGGCATTCATTTTTGCCGAACATCCACTTTACTTCGTTGAATTGGTAAAAATCGCTCTGTGTCGATTAATGCCTTGACAAAAGGGTTCACGATCAAATGTCAAAATAAACTGTAGTCTTTTGCGTATTCACCGGACTCCGACAACACGCGGCATAATCAAACAACGAAATCGCGCGTAACGTGAAATTTCGTATCGATAGTTCGATTGTAACACACGCTTTCGTGGGATTAAAGTTCACTCATTTAACATCGATATGTAACATCGTGCCGATACATTGAAACAAATATAACGTCGACAACGCAACGTTCGCGGTAAAGAGTGGCCTTATTAACTCGATTTTCATTAACTGCCTATTTGTTATTTGCCAGACTTCATCGTCGTATTTGCTGTAATACAATCGACACTCGCTGATCGACGAATAGCACGCGAGTAGAAATTCTCATTAGTTTTACGTATGCATCAACTTTTACCGCACGTCATTAACGAATGTCATTAAACAGTTGACGATCGCAAGGAAATAGTCGTAAAGTCGGCTCGAGCAAAATCGGGAAGCATTGAACACGTCGATTTTTCATTTAACCCTCTATAATCCGAATTTTCTGTGGCATCTGAAGATCAGTCGCACGATAGCGCATTATAAAATGATAAAAATACTATTATAAATAATACATTTAACTTGATTTTGAAACATTGAATTATACAGAATTTCGTGATTTTTAAGAAGTATATTATAATATTTGGCGAACTTAAAAAAGTGACTTTGAAGAGAGGCTTAGATTTATCTTTTGTTTCTTCAAAGTTACACGGGAACATAGAGGGTTAATTTTGGTCATATTAATTAATATTCTATCTAATTAGATGTGCTAACTGTTATATCCGCACTCCTTATAGCTCTTTACGATTTTCTTAGTAATTCGAAAACGTACGATGATTTATAAAACAATTTTGCATCGTTTTTATTGTCAGGATCTTCAGTTGTGTGATTTGTAAGGCGTTCATGTCACTTCAGTGAAATATTTTTTTTACATATGTAAATACATGCATCATAAAATCAATGGTTTGCAATCTATCTAAAAGTACAGGTTCTAGACGAACTGACCATAACAGATTTCCACCAAGAGACCAAACGATTTCATTTGTGACTGCCTCTAAAATAATTCAGAATTACAGTTTTGAATACAATTGTGAATATTGCCGTCGTTCGAATCCGGGATGGATTATTTTTTAAATTGCTTTTTTGGCATTCGTAGCATATATTGGAAGTTGCGGTTATTAGTTATTAAATGACTATTGAATTTCAACAGAAAATCTGTTCGATAGGAACAGCAGGCTACGAAAAAATGCTGTGATCAGTCTGATTAAACAGTCAAGAGGGCTTTATTCTTTCAAACTAAATGTATGATAGAGTTTTACCTACCGTTTCTAACAATTGTCAGTATTAATATATGAAATAGAATATTTCTTTCTTAGGTGTTACATAACATTTCAAATATTCGTCTTCACTTTTCACCTTGAAAAAATTTAAATGTCCCAACGAATATCCGTTCGAAACCAAACACAGAGATTTAAATTAACGAGTCATAGAAGCGTCAGCAGTTTCACGGAATATTTTCGATAATCCAAAGCATATTTCCGCATAATTATATACCAAAACCTTTGCACCTACAGTTTTCCCACTTAACACGTTGAATGCCACCCGTATTTCGCTAGTTTCACTGTTTCTACTGAAGTGAGACTTTTTCTATTAAAACCGTGTCTTCATAGAGCAGAGATGTTAAAGGTAACAATAGTTGTATATTAAGCACTACTTTATTTTTTTAATAGCAGCATTGAATATAGTAGCGAATTCGTGTACTCTATCGTTTAGAAATTTAGTTTATTTGGTAAGAAATTTTATTGAATTGAATACCGCCGGTGACTGATGACCCCGTGACATTCAACGTCTTAATGAGTGTAAAACGGGATAATTAAATTCCGACTATTTTTGAGCTTTGTGTTATAGATCTTCTACCCTGAAGCGACGAGTTCTGCCTGCTGTGAACTCTAAATGTCAAAATGTTTCGACGTGATCTTTCGTGGGTGACGACCTCTTAAAACAATACGGTCCGGGCTGTTTGTGCGAAAGCTTTTGCGTGTAACCGGCATACTTAAGAGGTATATTGAAGGTATACTTAAGATTTTCGACTCTGTTACATCGCTTTACATAAATTGATATAACTTTTAAAATATAAAATAGTTTTTTATGAAATTTGTAACCATGAAAGGCGTCCGGCGTGTATACGGTCGCCGTCTTAACGGAAACTTTACAAAATGTACATACAGGTCGTAGCTATTTAATGCACAATGTGTAAAATCCAAATTATCTGTTCCCGGAATTTCACGAGTAGTCAAGAAAATGCATATTTTTATGTCTCCGGACGGTAAAGTGTTAAAATCTGCACCATTCGGTTTTTTGTATGATTAAATATTTAAATAATAATATTATTGAGTATTTCAACATATTTAAACAATAGTTATAATTCTCAACGAATATGCGTAGTAAACTCATTATGAATTATTTGTGTATGTTAAATTCTATTTGCTATGTAAAGCTGAAAGACATTTTATTACAATGGAACTTCGATGTGCAGTATGTTTGAGATTATTGACGCCGATTGGTATCGGTATGTTCTACGATTGAAAATAAGAAACAGACGTTATATGTACAAATATAAATTTGGAAAAACCACATTACAAGGTTATATAAAAAGTTGCAAAGCACGAACATTATGAACGTTGGGACACATTAGACAATATTAATTTCGAAAATTGACACAAATTTCTTATACAACCCTGCGGTGCTGTCATTACTAAAGTAAAAAATAAGTTCTATGCTACGTACGACCGTAATTTCATATTTAAAAAGTGAACTGTAAATATTCTATAACCTTCTCTACTATTATATTCTTCTATCTTATTCTATAATGTTCTCTGCAACGGTAACCCACATTTAAAAAATGCGGTCACCGAGTAGCCAACATCGAAATCACTGTTCGACGGTAAACACGATGTAAAGGAAGAAGAAGTCTACGTCTAAAATCAGAACAAAAAGGTAAGAAGGAGAAATTCGGCGGTGATTTCGGAACGAAAAGAAAACGGCGTCTTTACGGCGTCTCGGAGTTGGCGGGGCAGCTTTTTCTCGTGATTTTATTAGAAGTCGCGACATCGAGCTTCGTCGCGGAGCAGGCCTTTTTTTGTTATTCTTAACCACGCGAAATGGCGAGCCGTCAAAGCAGATCGATCGGTCTGACCCGGCTATAAAACGTTTCCCCAGAGAACCAAGGAATATCAGCGTGATTGGAAAAGTCCTGGCACTTCTGCCCGACTACTGTTTCATATTACAAAGGGTAATCATCCCCGTCAGACGAAACACGGGATGCATCATAATAAAAACATTACGTCTCGGAATGCGCGTCAATAACTTATCGTTATTCCGAGATAAAAGTATACTGGGAAACGGCGAACTCGAATCTTCGTGTTTTGTCAAATTCCCGTCAGCTTCGAGGCAATCCTTGCAAACAGTTTCGTCATGCACGGTGTCTCGTTTTTATTAAGGTCCGCTATCTTTTCCACGGCATAGAGAATGTCTCAAAAATATATGGACAAACTTCGCGACACATATTACTCGTAAAAATAAGAAGAAAAGTCGACGGTAAACACGACTCTGGAAAACACGATTCGCGGAGCTACGATCCGTTTTAATTAAAATGGAAACGTTTGTCGACACTGCTCCGTACACTTTGCCGGCATTACTTTTGAAAAATCTCGGTGAAGCTTGATTATGATTGTACCGAAGTTAATTACTATTGTCATATATTATAGTACATTGTCAAAATTTTCTTCATTTTGACAAACATGATACTTAGGTGGCTTATGCTATTCCATCGTGGACGTTTGCAATTATCGAGTCTTTTGGCGTCAAATAATATTGACGTTTAGTCCATCTATACCCTGAATACTCCGTTGCCAATGCTTACTGTGTATCGACGATGAGCACTTCTTCATTGTCAAGTAAGCCGTTTAAAATTTGCTATTTACCTTATGATAAATGAGATGTCCCTTCCGATTAGTAATTCAATAACGATCATACATTTATCTTCGTAACAGTTTCATCACTGGAAGCATCATTTTAATAAATTTTCACCCAAACGTTCACCTATACAACAATAGTCCTGAAGATGATAAAGGCACGATCCTCCGAGAAACGTCGAACCAAGGACCGATAGTAAAATAATCCCCAGGAAGAGCAATCGATACGAAACTGACCAGAAACCGAGAAACGCGAATCAAACCCATTTACCACGGCAAGTGCAACGAGTCAATAGCTGCGAAATTCCATTTATTAGCGGTCTATTATTCCAAGTATGTAGTCGAAGCGAGCATCGAAACGGGCAGCACGGTAGCTGCGACCGGTCTCTCTCTGTATAGACACCCGGCCCTGTTAACCGGCATCACGATTCTCGGCCGAGTTGCTCGGTTTCCTCTCCTTGCGAAATTTCATGGGGCACAGAAACGTTCGTCGTTTCGCTTATGAAACGAGCGTCTCGTTTCCTCAAGCAAATAGCTGCGGTAGAGGAGGTCCGTGCGGCCGACGAGGCGAGCTGCGGCGATGCCGGTGGTGACGATGGAGACTACACATGCCTAAACTAACCAACCTCCAAACTAACCGAGGCACACTGAGCCTTCTCTGGTTTGTCGCGACACTGTCAACAAAGACTCGAAACTACGGAGCACGCCGCTGGATGGTTAAGCAGACGTAAGAGGGTACAACAGACCGAGAACGTGCGGACACGCATCCATGTGTGTACACTCGCCGCGTGTCTTGGCTCTTTTGATTTTCTTCTCTCTGCTTCTGTGCTTTTCTACTTTTCCACTTTCACCTTACATGCTGGCCTCTGTGTGTTTCTACGTGTCTTCACGCTTCCCTTCCAGTTTCCCCTGCGGTAAGTTCGTTTGGAATTTCACCCTTCCCTGGTTTCCCCTTCGTGGCTACCTTGCTCTTTTCAACTCCGTTCCTCTCACTCTCTCTGTCTTTACCACTCTCTCGAACCCATCTTCCTTCGACTGGTAGAGACGAAAACGTAACGGGGTCTCTGTTTGCGGCTAAGTTCCAGGACTGTTTAAACAAGGAAATTTCGAGCGTCGATGTGTCTCTCTTCGTTTATGTACACCGAAGAAGGGCTACGCGCGGAGAAGGTAACATCGTCGAGGCCGTAAGGGTTGCTGCACTCCTCCTTCGTTCAGCCTCTCTGCCGTTTCTCCGTTACGAGCGAGAGTATCGAGCGTGGTAAACCGATCTTGCTGGAGTCCACAAGCCACCGCCGCCTCCTCGGGGGGAGGGGAACTTCGCTTCGCCTTAAACGAGGTCCTCGAGTTTGGCGTCTAACGCGGAGAAACCACCTGAGCTCTTAACCAGGAACGAGTATCGAGCGTCCCTTGGGAATCGGGAAAGGTGGCCCGTGGAAAGCGATATGGGCTTCGGTTAACCCCTTTAGTGCCCGGTTTTATGGTCGCGATGTTGTAAATGCATTAAGAGTTACTATCGATACAAGCGGCCTCTGCGAACGCTGCAACCTGGGATTACGTGTAATACGGAGGACAAAGAAATTTCCTGGGACATTGGTTGACCGTAGAAATTCTGTATTTCGGACTTTTAAATGCTGAATGACCTTCATGGTCCGAACTAAATTCTAAATTTCTGCTTAGTTAAATGGGGATGAGGTGTTGTTACTTTTGTAACAAGCAAACGGTTTTTTTAGCAGTCAGAAGATAAAGACAAACCACGTACGCATCTAGGTACACGATCAAAAGGAGATACTTAAACTTTCATGATTCAAGATGACGTCGATATAACTGCAGGACCAACAAAGTGCATCTTGCATCAAACACGCTAAGCCAGTGGTCGGCAAATCGCGGCTCTTTAGCGACCTGAGTGCGACTCGGACAGTCGGCCGCAAAAAAATTTGTCAATAAATAAGATTATTATTATACCTGGTGGTATTTAATGTTTAGTAGTTAGGTTAAACTGGCTGCGAAAAACATGGTTCGTGACAGGTTTTTGAAAAGAAATTTGGCTCTCAAAAAATGTTTAACCCTTTAACTACGGCTGTCGTCAATAGACGAGGGAGCGAAATTTTCGTGAGGTACGGGTGTCGTCAATAGACTTCGGAGCGAAATTGTCATGAGATACGGCCGTCGTCAATGACTTAATGAATTATGCTGGGAACGGGCGTCGCTTATCGACTTTCATTTGTTTCATCGACAAAATTTCGATAACGAGGTGAAAAAAAACGGAAATATGTTACAACTTGGTGCGCTGAATGCAAAGTGGGACTTTGTATAGGTGAATGTTACAAAATTTATCACACCAGAAAAAATTTTTGATGAAATGAAAATGTTACGTTTCAATTTGCTATTTTGTTATTATAAATTTGTATGAGTATTATAAGTATGCATGAGTTTTAGTTTCTTTACTTATAGGGGTGTTTTGTAAAAGAATATTTTATTATGAATATTTTATCTATATATTGTGTATTTGCACAACTTTGTTTTTGCGTTCAGACAGACAGATTTATGAATACATTCCAGTAGCTAAAGGGTTAATCGTCCTGCTGCTGATTTTTGGCTCTTTTGGCTAATGAGTTTGCCGACCACTGCGCTAAACGAAAGCGAAGGCCTTTCCGTTTGTATTTTAGGACGTGTTTCTTTCAGATTCTATCTGTTCCCTAGCAATCATTCGTTTCTATGGGCGTTAGTTGATCTTTTTTTTCCAAATCTATTACTATGAACAAATGAAAATTCTCATGGGATGTATTATGATTGTTTATATCCATCGAATCACTGTCGACCAAGAAGCGTTCTTTGTTCTTTCGCACCACACGCTCCTTTAATTAAACGTATCCCACCGGCCAAAGGAACTTGTAGTAAGCGCAATGTTGAATAACACAATTATGTACACCATTAGAGGTGCATATAATAGGATTCTAATGACTTAGTAGTTAGTAGACATTGTATTCGACTCGGAGAATCGATCGGAACGATGCGACCGTAATTGGCCACTTTATACGAACAGAGCAGAAACTGGCGGCATACGAAACTTGAACTTAACCGCTTGAATCGACACTTAAATACATGTCTCGTCGACCTAAATTCTATAATTATCGCACGAGCGCGGCGTTAAAAATTGCAGTTTATCAATTAGGATCAATAATCAGCGTGGAATAATTTATTTCATTTGCACACCCAAATTTAATCGATAAATAATAGATGCCAATTATGTCTCTACTGTACCGCGTGTATTCCAGTCAATCAACGAATAATTTTGTGCTTTCATCAAATCTTTATCAGTATTTCAAATTCATTTAATACGTGAAATGATTTTTCAACTGCATCTCTTTATTTAAATTTACCCTCCCAATTTCATACAACGAGATTTTAAGCCTCCGTTCACATAAAAATGTACTTTTTCAGAACAATCGCGCTTTTCGAATGAAGTATAATTAAAATAATTATACTTCATTCTATGAATCAAATACTTTTGAATAACCTTTTTTCCATAATAGCTTTTCACTAAGAAGCGATTCCTGACGAAAATATTTGCAACAATACTGAATGACGACCATCGTAATGTATTAAAAAATCATTCAATCTCGGGTATGTTCCTTCTTTAAACATTTTATAGAATGAAAAATTTCTTTATTACGTATTGCACTTTTACATAAAAATCTATTTTTACTATTCCTGAATGACAGTTTATTCCTTAGCGGTCGAATGTCACCCTCAAAGCGATAAAAAGTAACTTTGTTATCTGAAACCGTAATTAAGTACGCTTGTGGAGCATTAACGCTGAAAAAAAAAATTTAAGAAGTTACAGAAATATTGGGGATCTAAAGTTAAAAATGTTCTCAGCCGCGAAGGATTAAAACTTAATATTGCGTTATCTATAACGAATAAATAAAAACAACACATAAGGCACTGCTATTACAAATGATTTCCATCCGGTTTCATTTCCCTTTAAAGAATTAAATAAACTGCGCACTAATCTATCGCAAATAATTAACAGAATTGCCTTCGGTGTCGTTCCACGGAAAACGATCTACGGGAACGATTGTCGAACATAAATTCCAAGAGAAGTTTACGATGCATCTCGGATGCGAGTTTACCGTTGTTTGGACGGCAAATTACCGGTAAACTAGTCCGAGATTAAGAAGTTGCATCGGCCGATAACAGCGTAGTCCGTCGAAAAAGAAAGTTAGGAATAAATCGTGCGTTATACCATGAACGAAACGAAAACAGATTTCGGCGGAAGAAGTTCACCACTGTAGAAGTGGACGCAGGCTAACTTTCAAATGAAGTTTTTTCCGTTTTCGGAAGAAAAGTTTTCGCGTGTACAAGTTCAAAAGTTTAGATATCCCGGGAAGATTATCTGGTAGAGTTCAAAGAAAGCGCTCATTCGGTTTTTAAACGGATAAACGAGTGCACGGAGAAACGTGGCACGTATTGCAGTTTCGTTGATGCAGTATGTCGAGAGCATATGTGATTTTGCCGGGTGTAGAAGAAAAGCAATTTTTTGGATGTTTGGTTATTCTCTATTTAGACTTTAAATAGTAGTTAACCTTTTTATACATATCACCCAATTGTGTATCTTTGTTGATAGTAACATTTTCTTATCGCCCAACCAATTCTGCAATAATTTAGCGCAATTTCAAAGTACTGGCAATTTTTTAGTGGAGGTTTAGTACAAATATGTACTTAATATATCTCTTTATTTAAAGGAGAAACAATATCAACTCGAGTGATGGTCGTTGGTAAGAGAAAACTAAAGCAGCTTCAGCATCGAACAAAACCCATAATGCCCACCATAAAAGCTTGAATCGCCAACTATGGGGCGGTAGGGACCCGGTTGACTACCGCTGCGCTAAATGTCATGGTTCGATCATCTAAGAATAACAGCCGCAGTTTTAGGTGACATCCGAACCACCGAGAATATGGTATCATTAACACATAAAAAGCTGTTTAACCCTTTCGCTACAGAGTACTTTTCCGCGAGTCTGCTAACACGGTACGAAGCAGTCCCGGCGCGGACGAATAACTTTTAATGGCTAGTGGCGTAATATAAATAATTACTTCTTTATTAAAGTTGTGCCGCATATAATATATGGAAACTAAACACTTATGGTATTTAAAAAATATCCAATTACAGAATATGAACTAGTAATTAATTCTTCGTTTGAAATTTCGACGGGTGACCATAGTCACCGATAGTATCCAGCCAGTGTCAGGCGGTGGGTGACTATAGACACCAGTAGTATCGAAAGGGTTAAGTGTTCATAGGAATTTGCGGAATTTATGTAGACTATCAGATGTTACTGCTTGTTTTTCATAGAATGTACATTCTTATTGAATCACGGACATTTAATTTTTCTAAAATTGTTAAAATAAAAGCCAAATATAAAGCCGCCGAACAGACATCATAAGAAATACCGACTTCAAAGTTAATCATAAAGTCGCGCACGATCGCCGATATTTTTATGATAAAATTCGAAAAAAAAATCACCTGGAAAGGCAGTATGTTCGGCAATGCCAAGTAATTTCGCAATAAAATGAAGGAATTACTTCGACAAATTCTTAAAGATATAAATACCAAAGAAACAATTCTCGTGAATGGTAAACGAATGTTCGTAACATTGTTGAAGCGGTCGGGACAAGTATACAGCGCATTTTCGCGAATAATTCGCAAACCGCAGCCCGCGAAATGCATATTCTGTGATACATCAATGCGCGCTAGTATGACCTGGAGGAGCGCTATTCTGCGATACGGAAAATTCTTTCCTGGCCCGGCAACATTTCAACGATGTCGGAAATGCGTTGCTCGCGGCTGGCTTTATCGAATTGGAAAACTGCTCGTCCAGGCATGAACGGCCAAAAGGAAATGCGAGGTCGTCGGGAACATATTAAAAGAAACTGTTCAAATTCTCGGAACTAATGCGGCCGCGAAACGATGTTTCGTGTAAATCACATTTCCAGTCATTTATTTATTTATTTTTAAATACATTTTTTTATTCACGCAATATGCACAAGCCGCACGGAGGAAGATTCGTGGATCTATGGGAAATTAACCCTTTGCACTCGGAGCGATCCCTGACGTTATCTATCAGCAACTCGACGGCATTTTACGATTTGCTATCTGGTGCCATTTCAATAGAAAACTTCAGGGAAACATGCATTTGTTAAAATGTTACGGTACGATAAGTTCATTCTTCGTTATCACTTATAAACTTGAATATCAAATCCGAGGGGGCAACCGAGTGCTTAGGGTCAATTTAGTTAATTTTGTGCAACTGGTTGTACAATTCGTAAAAAGCTGCAATGATTCCTGTAAATGCTATCTGTACTTTGAATGTACAGGATATTTCAAAATTATTCGTCATGGCTTGGAGGGGTTGTGCGGCAGGTTTTTTCACAAATCTCCATCCAATCGAAGATGTAGAACAACCCCTCCAAGCCATGACAAGTAATTTTGAAACACCCTGTACATACCGATGTTTGATTCTTCCATCCGATTTCCTCTCTTCGAGGAGAAATCTTTCTCGGTGTATCATGCAACAGGAGATAGGTATCAGTCTATGACGAAGGAATCCTTATTTCTAATATTTAGCGCGGACACTTTCCTCCGCAGATTTACTATCGAGTTGAGAGATTGCATTTTCACAATTCAAAAGTACAGTGCAGAATGCAGCATAGGGTCACGCGAAATAGAAAGAGCGACATAGATATTTTCTACCCGAGAAGTTATAAAGGCGAATGAAACAGATGTTCGCCCTTACTCGAAAAACTTCTGTGTAAATGTTGTACCATTGCGAGAGTGTAAAGGGATGAACGTAAAATCGTTGCGGATATAAATGAGAAACAGAGTGAATAAGTGAGTCACAGAGAGATAGATAGATAGATAGATAGATAGATAGATAGATAGAGAGATAGAGAGAGAGAGAGAGAGAGAGAGAGAGAGAAAGAGGGTTGTAAGAAAAAGTGCCTTCAAGGTGATGTGTGTTTGGCTGTGTGCGTTTATGTGTGTGGCTGCAGGGCCTTCGGAGGAAAGTGGCTGCGTGGAAAGGCCCAGTGTCAATTGAGTAATAGCGAACAGCGTATAGGTCTGGAACGGTAAGTTGACAGCTGAGACGGAAGGGGAGATTGTTCTCGCACCGCCTATCCCCGCCATGTCGGTCCTGGAAACCTCAGATCGACGAATGACAACCGAAAATAAAACACTACTTTCATCGTTCGCATGACGACGCAACGAATGTGCGGGACTCTCTTGCCAATAGCGCGTCAAAATGGAAAATGCGTGAGGGAGAGGGATGTCCCTATCCGTCGGGCGAATCAGAGCAAATTACCCCTCAGCTGCCTTCTTAGCGTTCCAGCATTATACCGAGTTTGAATTTAGAAACAGCAACAGAGTATACAGAGCAATTTGAGCAGTGATAGCGTTTTTTAGAGTACTGTTTTTGGTGAATGTAAATGTTATTTGTGTGTTTAGTGTGTTTTTTCGATTATATTTTATGCCTTTGTATCTTTTATAATAAACACTTTTTATCTTTCATTATAACTCTGCAATATTTTGATAGCAATTGGAGAATCATATACTTTGAACTTAACCACTGTTTCCGTAATTATACGATAAATCTAAAGACTCCACACAGATATTCCATTTAAATTGGTTAACACTTTGCAAAATGAGCGGATTCCGTAACACGGCGCCGATCCGGCGATTTTTTCCGATAGGAAGACTTAATTCCAAATGATGTCAAGCAAGCGCAACGCTATTTTAATCCGTGAAAATGAGCAGGAGATTACTCGGCGAGTGCCACGCATACGGCTAAATCCGTGTAATTACCAGCAGAAATAACGGCGAAATTACAGGCAAACAGAGCCAAAAAGAAAATTCCACCCCCAAGTAATTGCACGGGCCTCTGTGTTACCTTATGCACGCTGAAACTACTTAATTTCAACTTACGTTATTACGGGGCATTCCGATATTCTAATCCGCGAAACTTAGTTTCCTAGGTAGTCGCGAATGTTTTAGAAGGCATGCTTCTTAACGCGTACACCCAGTGCAATCTAGTATCGCGAATACATTGCGCGCGCAAGAGAGAGAGAGAGAGAGAGCGAGAGAGAAATAGCTGCACTCTCATCGACTGTCCTCAGCACGATGTCATTACTTAATTAAGATGCGAACTGCTTTCAAAGTTGAACTCGACCAGAGTGTAGGCAATTTCGTCGCTTCGCCACGTCCTCCTTACCGGTGTCTAAACTAAACTTCTACTTTCTTCTCTTTCATTTCCCGTCAAAAATTTCGCGGTGCAGAGATACGTCTCGCCGATTATACATACCATGTCTCTGCACACTTTCGCTTCATGAGTTAACTGCGGAATTTATTTTCAAACAACCCTAGCGAAATGTGGAATTTAACCCTTAACGGTCGTAAGTCACGTCTGACGTGACAACAGTACTTTGTCGCTGCGGTCGTACGGTACGTGTGAAGTGACAAGAGGGATCATGTCGGTACTCGCGAACTGGGGAATGTGTGGACAATTGCCTTATCAGTTGAACATTATCAACGATGCGGTTAACATGTCTATTGATGTAACAATGCCTTTTTTAATCAAATTTTAATATCCCGGCCAGAAAAAAATTAACAAAGAAAATTTGATGAATTGGGATAGTAATAGTGGAAGTTAATTCTTTGCAGACAGTGTGAAAGTGTTTCTGATAAACACTAGCAAAACATAATGACTGCTTTATGTGTTCAAATCGTAAGTTGCCTGGAGGTGGAAAAACAACAGGATACTTTTGTGAAACGTGCGGTAGAAAATCATTTCTAAATGCTGGTGATCGTTTTAAAAGATATCGCACATTGAAATCTTATAAATAGTTATTTGAATTTCATAAATTTCTCTCCTTCAAAAAATAAATAATTTCTAACCAAAATGTTATTCTTAGAATACTGAGAATCTTTCGCATATATACTGAAAACAACTACAACCTAATGAGAATCATGTATACAAAGTTAGCGCCCGATAAAGGTTAAATCAAGCAATGAAGTGTATATGTATATTTCGAGTGCAGAGAATGCCAGTTCCTCCACGTTGATGTCACGCTAAAATGTTAAGACAGTTGCCTATTATATTGCAAAGGCGTCGCGGCTATCTCGCAAACTCAAATTGTTGCAAAGTATCGCTTGTATCCTGTACAGGCTGCAATACGCTTCATTTCCTCGAAATTTCGTGAAAATTGCGGGACAGAGTTATAACTTATTGTGATTAGTAAAACGTGACGTTTTCTGATTTCTCGACAAATTCGAAAAGCGCCGGCGACAAGCGAAGAGATCTATACGAATTCCACCGGCGTCAGGCCAAAGAATCTTGATTTATCGCGGGGACGACATAGTGTCAATTGTTTTATATCTACGGTATTAACCCTTTGCACTCCGAGTAATTTTTACAATAAGCTACCAGCTATTCAAAGACTATTTACACCGTGCAATTGCACATCTGTGGAAAATTGAAAGTCATGCTTTGTCATTAGAAAAGAAGCGTACACATTTTAAAATTATGTTTTACAATATAAAAAAATATAAAAATACAACGGATTTAGCTGACAGCGGAGTTATCAGTTTCTATTACAATGTCGCTGCTGCGGCGACAACGGAGTGCAAAGGGTTAAAATCGCATCTTTATATGATAGGAGTGTAAATAATATTTTACGTACTTTACACTAGTATCTTACTTCTAAATGTGTTAAGAAATTCATAAATATCTTCGTATAGAACTCACAACAAATTCCACCGAATACAATAGCGAATACAATGGCCCACAGAAAATTCAACCTATTAAATGACGGAATCACGTTGAAAAAGAAGTCACAGGCGGCCCTCGACTTTCGCACAATTCGCTATTTAGCACATTTCTAAAAATTCAACATTTTGAGGTGTTTCAGGTAGGTTCGAAATCACGGAAATTATGATATACATGTCACATGAGAAAAATTTGCAATGAGGATGACTGAAACTGCAGCCTACCAATTGCGAGTTTATGCCTATTTATTACAAAGCCAAGCTCTCCCAAATTATCCTTTATCAAAGCCCATAGAATCAAAATAATCCCCTAACAATAGATATTTCAAACCCCTCAATTCGTTATTTCAATACAGTGACGCCACGCTCCATTACGCCCCTTCTGCGCAAACAACACCAAACCCTTCAAACTCCCCAATCTCTTTAACTCAAGAACTTTCCCATTTTAATTCGGCATTGCCGAGGTGAGACGACCGTTCACCATATCTGAGCCCCGATTCCGTGAAAGAAAAGGCGGCAATCAACGAAATCATGTCGCTTCAGTTTGGCTCAATCGGATCAATTAGCCGAATTAAGCGTCGGCATTAATTAAAGCGAAAGCGACCTTCCGCGTTAAATGCCTCACCTGGGAGCCGAGATTGAGTAACGAGGTTTGTGTCAATGACAGGGGACGGAGAAGCGCGAGAAAAAAAGCATGCCCGTCGTGACAGGCCCGCAGGCAAAAAGCCAAGTGCCGAGCGGACGATTACGGTGTAAACAGGAAAAAGGAAACGAGACCGTGCACCGTGCGTGCACTCGTCAACGAAGGGACGACGAACGCGTGCCACGAACTTTTTCTTCCTCGTACCATTGCCATTTCCCCGTGTAAATATTTATGTTGACGGGCGGAACGCGAATCTTTGCGTTAACCCATTTGCATCATAAGCGCATATATGCGCGCATTTTGCCTGGCCACTATCACCAGAGCGCGCATATATGCGCTCATTCCACTTGGGCATTTATTACCAGAACGTATATTATACCCATGCGTATTTGGCTCTCAATCAATGAAAAGAGGTGATCGCGAATAGTTTCGGGGTAAAATAACTTAGAAAAATAAAAAAAAATGGATGGTTATATTTCCGACAGCAGTGAAGAGGTAATTAGATTTAGAAAACGTAGACGTTCTATGGCGATTTCTTCTGATAGTAGTGATAGTAATCAGAGTGAGAGTGATTTTGAATGGGAGGAAAAAAATGATAAACTTAAATTTCATAAATTTACATCTGTTGGTGGTGTAATCACTTTTTATCAATGTGATAACTGTCATGTGGCATTATGTCTTGACCATTTCAAACATTATCATGTTGTGCAAAATAATTCGATTTTATTCCTCTCATAATTATGAATCTATTATGAAATAAAAATTCTTTATTTATGTAATATTGCTTTTATTTTTAACATTTAAAAACATTTTCATTTAAATACAATCAAACAAAATTTTCGTGATAAGAACGAATTTTTCACTTTTCTGTGTGATGCAAATGGGTTAACCTATTCCTACGAATTACGCGTATGGCCGTGCTAATTCTCACTGTCAAATTTCGCGTGTACAAATTCCGGGTCAGAGGGAATTCAAGGTTTGATTAAAAAATCAGCGAATTTGGGATTCCTCAAGATACAGGGAATTGAAAAATGAATTATTTTTTTACTTTGTAGGTTTTTTTTGGCTTTCTCAGATGTGTGGAGCGATTGAAGTTATATTTTGGAATGTTCGTTTGATGAGATAGTTAAGCAATTTTTATCGGGGTGTTACATTTTTGCTCGAGGAGAACAGCGAAATTTCTGATAATGTTACAGTAGTTACATGTAAATTTTATATTAGCATTTATAATGATACGAAGAGTTTTCCTAAAATCAATATTTATTCTCGATCGTTATTTCCAAATTATCGGTGCAAACTTTTAACGCAAATGCGAAATATATCCCAATTGGCACTGAACATCACAGAAACTGGGAACGATAAAAAAAATCTCAATGATTCAAATGTCAAATCCAATAAAATATCGTGAGTATAGGAAACCTGCTGCCACCCTTAGCATAACTTCATCCTTCTGAAAAAGAATAAGCACATCAAATCCGACACGAAACACGTCAGCCATCCAAGTCTCCTATAACTGAGAAATGGCACTGCAAACAGAGAAGTGACAAATAACAAATTTCGCGGTTTACTGTTCGTCTTTTCCGCGCAGAATTCCAAACATCGCGAAACACACAGAAGCATAAAGAATAGCAAACATTTTACGTCACATGGAAGTTTATGTGTACACTGGTAAACTGAATCTCGGCTGGCTTCACTCTGCAAAACTTTCCACATGCCGTTCGAAGCGCTTCGCGAACCGCGCATACCGCGAAATCTTCGCCCGAGAGGATCGGTTTCTTAGGCGAAGAGAGGTCGGACAACCACCACCTGCTCGTCGTTACATCACGGCATAATAAACGAGAAATTCTCTTCGACTTCCAAATAATTTGCGACAAATTCAGCCATGCGTGGAAAACGTTCGGTGCCCTTTCAGCGGAACGGTTTTAAACTTGGTCTCGTCGATTCGCTCGTTTCTAACAGCTTCATAAACACAAACCAGGGAAATCCATCTTCGAACAGTCGTGGTGAAAATTTATAATTTGCAACTTTTCACGTCATATAGTCAATCATACAAATTGGTAGACTCTTATAAGAAGTCTCTTGCAAGAATTTTGTGCAGTAGAAATGATCTTTATATAACAGTTAACTTTATTTAGCAAATTTATTGAAATCGTTGAAACGGAATTGCGGCAATTATAGAACTCCGTTTGTGTCCAAATGGCAGATGAATAAGTTGTAACTTTTTATTAAAATATATCGTAATTCAAAACATAATATTGTGGGATGCGAATGTACTAGAATATCTATTTTATATGAAACGTATGCGTGAATGTTAGTGCCGATCGCACTTTGTTTTTCGAGAGGCCAACGAGGCACTCTGTGGTTGGAATCCTGTGTGGATACACTGTGTGTTATATTCTTAATGATTGGAATCCTCAGTGGATATAATGTGCATATTACTTTGTGATCATATTCTTAGTGATTAGAATCCTGCGTGGACAGATACTATTTATCCTAATTTTATTCTTATTTTATCTATGCTTTACTTTATTTTATTTGTACTATTATTATTATTAAATAAACATTAACCGTATTATTAAGAAATCCTACAATATAAAGTCATAATAACACAAATTGTCTTTAAATATCCGTCCACTGGCGAATTCGTGACACTAGCAAGAACGAAGTATCGACTTATCAATTATAATCGTGTTTGAAATTAATTTGGCAACATATCCTACGATATCCCGAACAAACAAGTGCAATATTCGCACCGAAACGTAAACTACTGCCCCAGGATGCACACTCGCAGAAACTAGCCCGAAAACGTCATTACGGGAGCACGTAGATATGGAAAATGCGAGAGCAACGTGGTCCCGTTTATATCCATCGACCGCTTATGAAATAACGTTCAACCCCTTACCCCCAAAGGGTTGCTTTTAAATGGAACTTTATCCGCCAAAGCGGCAAAGCGAATTCGTTAAATAATTTCGACGAAAACTACGCGACACTGTCGTAACGAACGAAAAGCACGTGGTTCATCCCACCATCGTAAAGTCCCCTTTTACGACGGGCCGTTCAAGTACGAATGAGCCATGCACTTCCGCATCCGAAAGCGGTGAACGTCTGCCGAACGCATAGAAAGTCAGAAACAGGTGGCAGCCATTTAGTACCATCATATATCTATGTGCAACCCGTGTCGTCCTGCTCGCTCTTTGTCTCAGGAATGTCACCGTGCACGAATAATCGTTTATTTATTTAAATTTATCCTCATCGATTTCTACGCTCGTTTCGCTGGAGAACCCACGGGTTTTGGGTGGTACCGTCCAACCAGCTGGACTATAATGTTCCAGAAAATATCGTGGGCGACATTAAGTCGGCGATATCTTAATATTGCATGAGAAACCCACTCGCAGTGTGTGTGCGAAATATTGAAAATGCAGAGTGGTACGAAATAAAAATACAATCGGGTGGAGGCGGGTTACAAGTGTGTTTTATCGGATCGGTTCTCACTTGGCGCTGGGACTTGGCAAAAATTGCTTTCTTTTGAAAGGAGGTGATTGAACGGCAAATCGGAAATGGATTTAACCTCTGTTGGGGCGAGTAGTTTCGGGACGTTTGGGATATGGGCTTGAATTAATAATTGGATGTACTTATCGGTAGGGGGCTTCGGTGTAGCATAGGGGTGATTTATTAATTTTAATAAATGTCTAACATCTCATTTTTATTTCGATATTATTTATTAATTCAACCTATGTATTTTCAGTATAGGTTGGACACTGTGAGACGCTTAGTACGAGTTAGTTGCAAATGGATGCAAATTTCTAGTAGGACAACGTGCAAACTGTAATAGTGCAAAGGAAAATACAGAGAAATTATCACCTGCATATATTCGCATGAAATAAAGGAATGTAATATTTTAAAAGGGCGTTAAAAAATATTAAAAGAAAAACAAAGCGATTCACACCAACCATGGTATATTCTATGGCCGATTACTAAGTAAAATAAAGGAATACAACGGAATAACTAAGAACCGCTCGAGAGGTCTCACGAAAACTGAATGGAATCCCAGAGAAATCCAAGATACTCGGTCCGGTAGAGCGCATCAGAATATACCCAAAAATAATTTCCCATTTCGCGACGGTGAGAAGATATTTTTATTACGCTCGAAGATCAGCCAACGAAGAGGAGAAAATTCCCGGGAGCAGGGGAAATGGAATGGAGGATGGGGGATGGGGGATTAAAGCGCGTTAACGTTCTCGTCTCTCCTTTTTTTCCTCGCCAGTTTTGAGGGCCTTAATTAGGTCCGTAAGCTTCAGCCGAGCGGTTATAGCCACCGACCGAGAGCACTAACGCGGTTACGTCAAATTAGAACATTAAATTAGAACGTACGGCTGCGCGTAAGTCCTGACCCCGATAGACACGGCGTGCGAAACGCGGGTAAGAGATAGAAACCGAAATAGCGGAGCGGTAAATAGACGCGTGCGAATGTCTATACATAAGCTCGCGACAGCGTGTGCCAAGTGAAAGCGATTCGCTTGTGTAATTCGCGGCATATCGTACGGCTATCCGCGACGTTGCACGCGGCGCTTGAAAGCTCCGAGGAATCGCCATTCGATTACGGAGATGTGATTATGTCCAGCTGTGCCAAGGTAGCTTGAGCTTTGCCGAGAAACCGTGAGCTTTTCAGAGGTACCGTAAGCTTTGCCGAGGCACCGTGAGCTTTGCCGAGGCACCGTGAGCTTCGCCGAGGTACCCTGAGCTCTGCCAAAGTACCGTGAGCATTGCCGATGTCGAAAAGCTAGGTCGACATATGAACATGCATATCTGCATGGAGGTTGTAATTTGATATGCGCTAAATTTATTGTCTCATCTTGTTAACCGTTTGAGCACCGTAGTGATCGTAAAGATGGATGGAAGAAATACTGTACAGCGGGATTCTGTTTTTTCCTGTTTAACACTACAGTAAAAGCTGGATAAATGCGACACAGTTCGGAGCTCAAGCGCATCTCTTATGAAGTAGCGGTGCCGAATTCTTGTTTACATCACGGCTCTAGCCAAGCGCGAACAAAGAAAAGGACAGACAGTAGAAGTGACAGAGAGGCCCCAACTATAGGGGGAGCGGCCCGAATGTATCGGTGAGGCAATACTAATTGGAGGGCCCGCCGTTTTCATTTTCGGTCTTTTTCGGTCTTTCTTTTTTGAAACCTTTGCTAACATATTTGTGAGATTTTTCTGATTAAAATGATACCAAACACGACGTAGTTTGAATTATATTTACTTAAAATTTAATATATTTGCTTACCACTTACATAATTTAAACATTTCGTGTTTGGTATCATTTGAATCAGAAAAAGCTCAAAAACACATTGGGAAAAGTTAAATTCAGAAAAGATCAATTACGTTGTATATAGGAAATTCTAATCGAAATTTTAAAAAGGGTCATTTGACCGGTCGTGGTAGGAATAGTGTTAAAACGTTGATAAGCACATTTTGGTAGTTCAGCATAATTACGCATTGCGGATGCTGAGGCTTCAGCGTCAATGAGTCGACGTTTATTATATGGATCGAGGTGTCACTAAAAATTGCCATGAGTCGATCACGAATGCAACGAGTTGAGGTTATCACCTTTTGCGATTGGTGGATGAATGATTTTGTTTATGGTTAGTTGGATTTTGTGAGAGTGAAAGAAAAATGTTGAATTGGACGAACTCCAAAGTAGGAAGCCGTAGGATTTGGCGCTTGAATGTCTGACAGTTCTGAATGAATATTTCTATATACACATGTGTATATTATTTCTGCATCAATATATGAGCCATTCAATTGTCAAATGGATTTACTCCATAAAACCTAAAGTGGAGAAACGTGATTGAATAGTATACACTCCTTTTTAAAATTCCGTTCAAAATATAAATACAAATAAGTATTGTAGAATATATAATCGCACGTAGCTTTCCTCTAGCGAAGTATAAAATAAATAAGGTGGAATAGCCTTGGAATTAATTAGATTGACTTCTGAATTCAATTATTTATTATTTGATGGCCAAACAAACTTAGCCATTTAATGGTGTTAATCGTTATTATTTCGAAAATTTATTCTAAACATAAGAAGTTAGGATTCAATCAAGTGCTTTGAGACTTAAATTTGAAAAAAATTAAAAGTTGCGTTAATTACTTTGTGCTGTGAACGGGTCATATCATAAACATATGCACATTGATGGTATTTGTTAGTACGTATTCATAAATTAAACACTTTTACAGAGATGCATCTATGCACAAAGTAATTAACGCCACTTTTAAATTTTTTTCAAATTTAAGTCTCAAAGCACTTGATTGAATCCTAACTTCTTATGTTTAGAATAAATTTTCGAAATAATATGCTTCGTTTCTATCTTTTTGGATAGATAAAAATTCACGGTTCCACGTGCACTTAATTCGCGATAGATGCACTCTTAATGCGCCTTGTTATAGAAATATTTAATAACATTGAATTTTATTTTGTTAGAAATTAAAAAGAGCCTCTGCACGTATCGATGGTCTTATTATTATAACAACAGACCCGACGCGAGAAAGATACTACAAAAGCTTAAAGTATCATTGACAAATCCTTGAAGCCAATCACAAAACCACGTGTTTGAAATTTTCGCGAGATTCCACGTCAGGTACGTGGATTCTGTTATGAAAACATTGAAGTGTTATTGAAGTAAATACCAATAATTCTAAAATGATGTCGCGAAGTTCTACAGTCCCGTATATTAAACATTTATCCTCTATATACATTATTATTGTTTATATTGCACCGTTATGTCTCCTGTGCGAGGATTACAAGGTCGTGTATAACAATATCGCCGAAATATTTGATTCGCCTGAAAAGCAGATGTTTTATACATCGCGAATTATATTAAGAAATATTGTTACGCGTTCGACTCGTTCGCGGAACACTCATTATGAACGAATCAGCACTATTTAGAAAAATGTATAACTTTTATTTCGAATTGAGGACCTAAAAGTCCATATCTGAGGACGGCTCAGGTCGTGGAATATCTTGTGCTCATATTTACGACAATTTAAAATGCCTCGTAATTTCGCAGTATTAACCCATTTGCACCATAAGAAAATATGAAAAAAAGGCCTTTATCACCAAACTTTTTTTTTATTATATTTAAGTACAAAAATGACTACAAGTAAAAGAACTTCATATCTCAGCATTATAAGAAAAAATAAATTGCCAATATGTGGTTTACGTCCATATATATTACTGATAATGGCGGAAATATTGATTAGTAATTTTATAGAGTATGATATTATTTGAAATGTTGAATGCATAAAGCTACTTCACAATTTTCACACTGATAAATTCTTTGTCTCCTTTTCTTTTGAGCTAAACAAACGACGCAACGCTTTTGAGCTTTTTTGACGTTGATGATATGACCGTTGGAAAATGTCCAGAAAATCTTGATGGCAAAGATACCGATTTTGCAACTTTTCGTGTTTTTTTTGGTACATTTAGTGTTTTTATATTATGTGCAATAATTTCTTCAGCTAGTTTTTGTTTGAATATGTGAAATGCTCTGTCGTTATGTCTGCTCTTGAAAATAACATAACTATTCAAAAGCATTTTTGAGCGTATATAAACGCTCCGGTGATAGTGTCTATGAAAATTAAGCGTATATATACGCTACTGATGCAAATGGGTTAATTCCACTGGGCGTTTCCTGGGTAACAATATCTATATTTTGTGCCATAATATTTGAAAAGCTGTATGCAAAGAACTCGTTAGCTTACATCTTCTCGAACACTGAACAACTTTGAAACAATGTCATAACAATTTAATTACTTAAAACCACTCTCTTCATTATGAAGGCTGAAGAATAATCTGCCGTTTGCAAGATTAATGCAATCTTAGTACAGTCTCGTGTTAATACGACGAGCATGCCGCAAAGTTTGAGGAATTGATCACGCGTCCTTGAGACAACGAACGGAATCACGTGACTGAAATTTCCGTGAAATGCCGACTCAATGTATATATGTAGCTACGTAGAATATGCTACGAGTATATCGAGTTTCGCGAATGTACTCTGAAAAATTAATGGTACGTTTCAATTTCGGTAATTCAGAATTATAATATAAAAAGAATTATGATGAACCATTAATGCGAATAAGTAAACGAACTACCGATCGTTTTGGCCGACTGAATTCGTTGCAATTTACAGCGTTAGTGACTGTAAATTATTTAGAAAGTTTTTGTACGGTAATAAATTTAATTATGAACATAATGAATAAGAATTAAGTACCAACGGCTTTGGTAGAATAAAATGTTTACTTATCAGGTTATTAGACTATTTAATTATGGATAGAGAAGCAAGAAGTGAAAATTTGTTAAAAGTACTCGATCAAAAAAAGTGTTGGTGATTAATTCTCTTGGGATCTAAATAATTTCTCCGGTCCATTGTAACACCAATTAAAAATTATAGTAATGATTTATTAAAATAAAATTTATTAAAAGAATTTCATTCTATATAACGCATTTCAAAAACAATATGAGACTATAGTGGATATGGTGTTAAAGGCCGAGACTTCTAAAACGAGTCGGCCAGAGTTCAACTTTTTGTCACCTTTCAAAAACTCTTCCGAAATTACCATTTAATGTATAATAGCCTCGGCTATTCGGAAGTCACATAAAACTTTAAGTTGAAGGCAAAATGGCCATGTCAGTTGAATCTAAATAAATGCAAAAATAATAATGAAGAAGGAAGAAGAAAACGATATTTTGGTAATACCGCATGCCCTAATCGGCCCACCAGTGTGACACTTGTTCTACACAAAACATAATAATTAAAACTAACATCCGTCGAAGATTTGTCAAAACCTCAACGCTTCTCCAAATAAAGATCGAAACCAGAGTATCCAGGTAGTTCGTTATTGACACGGTAGTTGAAAAATATGAGACCTATACAGGCTGACCGTTAAAGTTACGTGATACTTAAGGGCAACAAAGACGCTGTTCCCGGTACCAGACATAACTCTTTCGGCGTATCGAGACCAAGGAACGATTTCTCCCGCAAAAGAACGATGGACTTTAAATCACTTGTATCGTTCGAGAAAAGATCTCCAAGTATTTCTGAAACTGCTCTAAACAACGTCGATATCTTATCGTGCGGGGCACGTGCTGCCGTAAAACCAGCGATTGCACTTTAACTACCAGTCATTCTCATTTACCTGGGTCATTAAAGGAGACCGTGGCTGGAAGGCACGAGAGAGGAAGGGGTTCGCTCCCTTAACACCGAACGGGACGCGTCGACTGGCTCATAATAATAAGTACAATTGCAAGTAACTGTCCATACTGTTTTGTTCGACGAAGCCGCAGTATTCTACTCGCAATAACCGAAATGGGGCATCGTTTATGGGCAACCGGTTTCACGCGTCGAAATCGCGAGCGAAAGCTCTTATTTGACGGTCTATCGAGAGAGCTAGCGTTATCCTTTACGAGGAGGAAGAACGTAGAATTTTTAAGCGAAACACAATTTTTATATCGTTGCATTCTGAGTGTTCGACGAACGCTGCATTCAAATCGGATTTCTTAATGAGAGACAAATTAATTAACGGTAGTATTATCGAGGGTTAAATTAATATTTCTAAAAGTACAGCTTGTTCCTCGCATTAAACGAATTGTCTGTAACATGATGTTTTCTTCTGCAATGTTAAATGTTGTTTTAAATGAGTTTATGGAAAGTAGGTGAAAGGGAGGTTGTAAAATGTGTTGTTGCAGAATTTATTGGTTTCCCCGTTGAATGATATCGGTTTTCAAAAGGTCTGTAATTCCAGAATGATGTGTAATTTTCAGAAATAGGAAAGTAGATGAGAAAATTGCTCGTGATCGTCTGAGCAAATCGATTACAAATATTAACAGTTATAATTTGTAATAATCAGTAAATAAAGTGTAAAGGTAAATGTAAAAGTGTAATTTACAAGATAATTACAATGCTCGATAAAAAGAATTGCAACGCATAGAAATGCATTTTTAGATATTAACATTAAAAATAGACCCACATCGTTGAAAATATCGAGAACGGAAGGTGATTAAAATACGCTTAAAAAATGTTAAACGCTGAAGTAATTATTGTACGAACCATTTAACATTTTTAATTTCAATATTCCAAACAGTACAAACAAATTTCTGATCTCGGCAATTTCATTTTGAAGATGTCACAATGTTTTTACCAACAACGTACGTCAAACAAAAAACTGAACAATGGGTGAAGAAAACTGATCCAATCGTTGACAATTTGGAAGAAAGCAAATCAAAGGCATTTCACCGTTATAAATTTGAGGTATTTAAAAAACAAAAATTCGACCAGTCGTTTCAACTGGCTCGGTTGTTCTAGCGTTACAAAACGGGAGACCATGATCAAGGCATGCGTTTGTTACGAAAGAATCGAGTAAAATACGAACGAAAGAGATACGAGACCTCTGTCGCGTATGAAAATGCTGAGTTAACAAGCTGCTACATTTTTTTTTGCAAACGATGTTCCGGCGCGCGTAATAAAACTGCGATTCTCTCACTGTTGCGCTGGTTTATCGTGAATCGACATTCCGTTTTTCGTATCGAAATACTTTCATCGGTGTTCAAACTGTACGTTGGAATTAATTGTTTAATTACACTGGATAAACTTGTAACATTAAATGATGTGAAAACATACTACTTTGCACCAGTAGTATTAGTATAATGATTATTTCAGTCTTGCAACCATACAATTAGAACATTATTCTCTCTTTTT
This sequence comes from Cerceris ruficornis, assembly GCA_963989415.1. Lineage (NCBI taxonomy): Eukaryota > Metazoa > Arthropoda > Insecta > Hymenoptera > Crabronidae > Cerceris > Cerceris ruficornis. Next base: position 42,044,667 of record OZ022517.1, read on the forward strand.
AACTCTATTTTGATAAAACCTAAATTATGAAAAATTTTAAAACTCGAAACCTATATTCTACATACTGAAATCCAGAACCTAAAAACTAAAGGCCGAAACTTTGTTCCATATCCTTTTCTTAACCTATCGTTTTTCATTTGGCATTTTCATATGTTATGTCTTTGATTTCTATTTGTCTATTAATATTTACATATCTTTCTCCATTTCTTCATTGCCTTTCCATTGCACGTTTTTTTGATCTTTGTACTGATGAAAAGTCTATAATCTCGGACAAGAAATTAATGGAGCATTTGATAAAACTTCCGACGAGTTGAAAATTAGTTCCTTATAAAAACAATGCCGTTAATGAGAGAAATTTTGTCATGTTCTCAGTCTTCGTTTATCATCTGATATTTTTTCCAAGTAAAACTATTCGTACATTGAATAAAAATTATAATTATGATCTGTGAAATTCAACTGAAATAGATATTACAGAGACATTGAAAATATGTTAAATAATTGCATTACGTTACAACGAAAATATTCTAGCACAATGTTTGAATAATTTCATGAAAATCGAGTCGTGAAATATTATATCATAAAAAAGACTAATTTAATGTTGTTTGTCATTCTCATAAGAGCAAAATTTTAATAAAAACCATGTCCTTTCACTGTACTGATATAATGTAATTTGTATCTCACAAATATTTCAAAGATTCCAAATATTAAAAATCTTCAAAAACATCTGTTTACAAAAAAAGGTGCTTCGATATCGCATAAATTAATTGGCACCTCTCCGCTATCAACATTCAATACTTGTTACGATCAATTAATAATAATTACCTATCACTACCTCAAGTAATATTAAATACTTCATACCTAAATGACCTATAAATTCAGTTATACTCTTCAGTTATGACCCAACGATCGAAAACTCTTTTTCCCCCACGCGAAACTCCCCGTCGTTTCCATCAACGAAACACTTTCCTTTGTGCGATCGCTATCGTCGTTCCTATTAAGAATGCGAATTGAAAAAGGAAATTTAGAGGCGCGCAACAGCCAATCGCGATGACAAGTTAATAAAGCGCCGGTTGCGATACCCCATGCACTCTCTCGGTAAGAACATTAACGAGAGGATAGAACGTAGCCTCACCGCGTCGCAGAAAAATATGGTCGTCCGTTTATCCTGATAACGCTGCCGTACTTCTCTCATCCTATTTCCCGGAAACTAGCTGAGGCGCTTAAAAACATTGCCAGTGGCGTTGAATGGCTCGACGGGAGAGCAATTTCGCGAATGATATATGCCCATGATCAACGATGCCTGTCAAAATCGTAAATATCACTTAAACGTGCGATACTAAGAACAAAGTTCATTCCGAATGAAAATTCGATAAGCCGTGAACTTCCGGTTAGAAACGGCGACGTTTGTTACGGTGGATGGATGAAGCATCGGTCCAGGAACGACGTGATACTTCGAAAATTAAGAGTTACTTACGATATTACAGGAATATATCAAACGGTGTCAAAAGTGAGGGAAAGTTTGCGCATTTCTAAGATGAGGATTGTCAGGACGTTTTTCGAGCGATTCACTGCTAAATCTTCAGGAATTATGACTACAGGCGGCCCTCGACATTCGCACATTCTACTTTTGCACAATTCGCTGTTTCGTACATTTTTAAAAATTCAATTTTTTAAAGATTTTTGTCGATATTGCAAAATTTGTTCATGAAGCAAATCAATTCTAACAATTGATACTATTTGAGGTTCTTTAATATTACAGTATTGCCTACTAGAGGTTATAGAATCTCAACTTTACAAAAAAACATATGAAAGCGGTTAAGTACTTCTCGTTATCTTATTCATACTGATAAATAAATATTATAGAATACAATTTTTAATGTTTTTTTATATCCCTCTACTTTCGAACATTCAACATTCGCACACGTTTCAGGAACCAATTATGTGCGAAACTCGGGAGCCGTCTGTATTATGAAGCCATACTCCACTTCTCTTTGCATGTGTGAATAATTATTCTTTTGTGGGGTCGGATAGAATGTCATTTATTATTTAAATCACATTTACAATTTGAGTTAATGATACTTTATTCAATAAAATCTAAGAAATGAATAAGAATTTTTGATGGTCTGAAGTTTTCGAATTTTATGTGCTATTCGGTATATCTTTTGTAATTTTCACGCTGGCAGAACGTATTTCGCTGCATTTTAGTCATCTTATTACTTTCTTTAACGAGACCATTTTTTCTGGGGCAGCTTATATATCAAGCAGTAATATTAGAATTGCCGCAAAATGTTTTCTGCGGTTGTAAGGCGAAGAGTAACAACATACACCATTGTCCACAGTACGTAGTTCTACCTCAACTTATCATGGAATACAATCGAAATGTTTCCTCGTTAAATGCATTGTCGTTGAGCGACGCAAAGCTGCATCAAATTACTACAAATTGTTACATTGTCATTTCATCACAGTTAACACTAGAACTACCAACCGGTCAAAATGACCGGTACACAATTTTTTTCCAAAAATTCTCCAAGTTTATAGGAAACTCATAGAATAAATATTCTACGTCCATGTCAAAGAACATAAATCACCGAATCGATCATCTTTTCCGCCCCTCGATTCCTCTTTTTTCAAAGTACTTATTTAATATGATAGACTATAATAGATTTAACGTCCTTAGTTCTAGTGTTAAAGAGAAGAATTCACGATAAAAACTTTTGACCAGAATTGTCAAATGAAATACGTGCAATTATATTATTCCTTTTACAGAAATGTTCTCCATAAATACAAGTGAAATTGTTTTCCTTCCAGCAACATCCAGTTTTGAGAATTGCCAATTTTTCTATCAAAAGGACGAAAGGAACGAATGTTTCACACGTCCCGATCAATTTCTCCTTCGGCAAACAATATACGCTCTATACGATAAGGTCAAAATTTGATACCTATTTTTACAGAAATACCGATCTACCTTAACACGTTGACTGCCATGGAGGTCACCAGTGACCGGCGCTATCTAATTCAATGAAATTTCACACGACTTTTAAATTGTAATATTTACAAATTTTCTAACACATTCAATATTTAAATATTCGCATTAAAAAGGTAAAGTCCTACTGACTATACAACTATTTATGCCTTTAAGATTTCTGCTTGATAAAGATGTAATTTTTATAGAAAAAGCTTCAATTTAGTAAAAACGATGAAAATAGCGAAATTCCGGTGGCGTTGAACGAAAATGTGTGTTAATGAAAATCGACTGAAAATATTCTACATCTCTGATACCATTGAACACCCTTCAATCATTAATAATCAGTTATTAAAGATAACACTCATCGAAGTAAATGCAGAAAACTTTCAGTTTCACCTGAGACGTCTGACTATGGTAATGTACACCGGGTAATTGTGCAACGGAATTATACCGTCGAGAGAAGCCGGCGGATAAATGAAATTCTAGAACAACACGATGTTCGCCTTTTCCGCACGTTCTAAATAACATCCCAGCTGACCAATGCGGTCACCGTGCATTTCAGGCAAGGAGTTCTCCTACGATCGAAACCAAGCGACTTTTCTCAATCCATTTACGTGCCTCCAAGAACGACAACTCCACGGTTGCATTTGCCGATCGATCGAGTTCACCGTGCGATAGTTTCCACTCATGGTCCACTGATTTTCAAAGTGAGCCAAAAATACGACACACAGCCTCTACCTAGCTAGCCGAATAATTATCCTAATTGGTAACGGAACGAACGTTCCGAGAGAGCGAATGATCTACCGTGAAAACTCGTGGAACTTATCGGGAGAGATCGTGGCGGAAGAAGTGCCGGGGTGGTACCGATTCAAGCTTCCCTGTTCGTGGCTTAATGAACATTACGAGGGGATGTTTTATAATACAGTACTGGAAGAATCTTCATTTCTGCAAGGAGTTCAGTAATTGGACAGGTCGTTCAGTTGCAACGTACGTAAGTTAACGGTAATGAATGAATGAGACATCTCGAAGGGGTGAATGAAAATGGTGGATTATAGATAAATTGATCATTTGGAGTTTAATTCTGTCTTGTCTGTGTTAAATGAACAGGACTTTCTTTTGTGCCAGTGTACTGGAATCGGTGAGGACTAGGTCCTCCAGATGTCGAGATTTATTATACGGACCGAGAAGTAAAAGTCGATTCTTTACAGAAAACGGATATCAATTACATGCGATGAAATTAGCAAAGACCGTCGGAAGTCGAAGGTCGTTTAGTTTGAATTAATGTTTTGGGGTTAATGTTATGTTAACGAATGAGAATAGAATTTTTAAATGGAATTATAAAAACGATGAATTTCAAGAGGTGTAGTAGAACAATATTTTTACTTTAGTTAAAAAACAACAATTTATGATTGGTTTCTGGTAAACTACCTGAAAAACCGTAAATAACTACATCAAATAGGAATCAAATATCCTAATCATGAACTATTCTTTCACGACATTGATATATAATTTCAAACTATACGAGTTTTTATATATTACCCAATCATTTAAGCGTTAACAATTAAATCTCCTAGAAAGGTCTAAACTACGAAAAAAGCAACCGCACATTATCCCAAGACCTATTTTGAAGTTCTTTAAAAACAATACAGTGAAAACTGCTAAAATCGCTCCCATTTACACTTCAGCCATACCAGCAGAAGAACATTCGCGAAAATACGCGACCTCGAAAACGCTACTGCCATCGCGAGTGTGCAGAAGTAATTAACGCGCGATAACGTTCGTTAGACGAAATCCCTCGCCTCCAGATAAAGGAAAAACGACGCGAGCAGATTCGAGCATCCGACAAACAGGGGTGGATCCATGACGTGACCGCTTTTGTGCGCGAATCTCGTAATTGGATGATCATATTGGAGAACTTTTTCCCACGACCCCTTTACTTCCTTCCGGTTGGATCGTGCGGCACGTTGGACGAGCCGCAATCACAGGTGAAAGTAAGGGAGAATCGTTGCTGATTTAGCAGTCTGGAGGAGAGAGAGTTCAAAGGAACGGAGACGACGGCAAAGAGTTCTTCGAATTCGTAAGCTCGTCGACGAGGTGCAAATGTCTGCTGCTATGATTACACGCTGATTGTGCCACGACGTCTGTGCTCTGTTATTACTTTCGATAATACTGTTACGCAGAGTGTGCCGTTACTTTGGTGAAATACCTGCGTCTTGTAGTTTGGATCGACTGACGTCTCCACGGAGAACGGATGTCAATTACGTGCGGTGAAATTGACAGAGATCGACGGAGGTCGAGCGGTGTTCGAATTAAAGTTTTGGAATTGATGTTGCTTTAACGAGTGAGAATAGAATTTCGAAATAGAATTATCGAAGTGACGAATTTCGTGAGGTGGAACAGTATTTTTACTTTAGCTAGTTTAATAATTAAACTCATCAACAAAATCGAACTTTTCTTCTTGCCCAAATTATATTTTTGCTGTTCCTTATAGATTCTGTGGCGCTGAATACGAATATGAAGTCTGTTTGTCTCTGACAGACTCTATTTTTGAGAAAATGAGTTTTGAAAAAAAAATTAAAGTTTCAACTTTCAGAATTTTTTGCATTTTAATCGCAAAAGTTATTTAAGTTATTTTTGTATAAAATGATTCTACAAACCCTCCCGAATATAACGATGCGTATTACTTTAATGTTATAAACGTATTTACACAATGGTCAAAGGGAAAACGACGCCTAAAATGCCCAAGTTTTGTGCATGTTTTCCCATTTATCTTAAAAATTAGACGCTCAGGAGGAATTCTAATAGAACGAGCCGAATACCTGAAAGACGTGATCGCCGAGGACCGTCGAGTATGTTTTGACAACACGCTGCGGACGTCGTACTCCTTGGCCAGTGAAGTGGAAATAATTGCTCCCGGTGCTCGTATAATAAATCTTGGCATTGTAAATGTAATTGAACAATTGAACAATATTGTACTGAACAATACTATTTGTATGAAAAAATTTTATAAATACACCTCTCTGTTTATCCATAGTCATTCGTGTTTGCGATAAATTTGTCAGTCGCGTTGGTTCATTTATACTAATTGTAAGTCAGTCCTTATAAACTATTTGTTGTAAGTTATTATTTACATCAAACAAATCAAAACACCAAGTCTGACTTCATTTCGATACTATTCTAAGTTCTAAGTTCGATACTCAGAATTCTCACAAAAACGCAATGCTTCTCGGTAATCTCACAAGTAACCATTTTAAGATTCATTCAGCGAATGGAGTTGTAATTTCGGACTCACGGATGATACTCCTAAGAACGTGGCATCGAGCAACGTAAATGTGTTATAGGTGAGTATGCATTTTTAACCGTTGCTTTAAGGGAAGTGGTTTTCAATGATACATTATTCACAGACGTTGAATGGACACGGTCAACAACCGGCGTAATTACATTACGAGAAAAGCTTGCTAGCAGCACGTCAAAAGAACAATGTGCTTTCTCCTATAAACGTATACTTCGAATTACGTGAAAATTTGTTACGCTACAATGGACACGGAAATATCTGCTTTCATTTTCTTTGATCATTTTCTGCTCAATTTTAGTATTCAGGGTATCGAATACGAAACAATAAAACAGGGTCATTGTAAAATCAATCATACTGCAATATTACGTATGAAACCGTTTGATGTGTAATCAGCTGCATTTTTCGTTTCTGTTTGAGACGAATGAAATGGTGCTAATTCAATGGAATTTAATAGAAAATTTCAGCATTAATAGATACCTAAAGTGTTCTGTTAGACGGAGATTAGCACTAAACTTACCAAGCCGGCCAAAATGACCGGTTGTCAATTTTTTCTAAAAATTCCCTAAATTGATAGGAGAGTTCCGCAGTAAATATTCGAGTTCTATTTTCTAAAGCGTAAATTAATTAATTGATCATCTCTTTCACCTCTTGACTTCTCTTTTTACAAAGTACTTATTCAGTATACCTAAATGTAATAGATATAATTTCGGTAGGTTTAGCGTTAAATTAGTTTGCATAGTCAAAGACGTTCATCCCTTCAAAGACTAAATATCATAATTACCTAGTTTGTGTATGGTTATGGAAATCTAAGCATTTATGAACACGGCTAAAATTATAGAACTTGAAGAGAGATTTGTTGCACTCACTGAATGCTATTGTGAGTGCCTTACTTCAAACAATTTGTATACATTAATATTTTACATGTACACAATTTAACTGCAGTAAAATGTGTAATCGAATTATAATCAAATTTAATATCACACTCATATTATCTGTGTTCGAGTTTTTGTCACTTTATTAATCGTTGGTTAAATGAACACCGGTGATGAGCTCGAAGTGTGCAGACGGTAAATGCAAAAATTAGAATTTCAAAAAGACTTGCCGTAGCAAGAAAAAAAATATTTACAGTAACGAACAGTGTTCCTGAAGTTTTAGAACTTGATAAGTTTATGGTGCTAAAATATTCATAATGAAACGCTTCAAATTAATGTTACGTTCACAATTTCACATATGTAAAAATCTTTTATTTGTCCAATGTTCCAAATGGTATTGAAATCTCATCTGCCTGAAAGACATGCCGATGGATCCTTGACGATACCAAAATCCTCTTTGTGTTAACCTGATTCGTCAATTTTAAAGCTAAAGCCAAATTCAAAAATCTAATGGCGAGTTGAGAGTGTTTCCATGTCCGCTATTCTATTTCCACAAAATAAGACAGTGAAAATTATTTTCCGAAAGTCCGCTACTATGCATTTTTAATTTCTCACCGTAATCAATAAGCTTAAACTGTGGCTTTGGGTTACCGGCAAATTTTGTATCAGCTTGCAACTTATTATATAATGTCATCCAAAATAGAAATTTCAAAGTTTAAAAAATTTAAAAAACCTACCGGGCGCAAACGACCTGGTGGCGCATGGCAAGTGTTTTGGTCTGATTGGCCAGACGGATAGAGCCATCCCCCGTTTGCACGTTATTTTCAATTCTAACGTGTTACTGGCCGCAAAACCGCACATTCGTTATGTCGTCATGTGAACGAAGAAAGAAGTCTTTTGTTTTCGGTCGTTATTGCCGAGCTTCAGGTTTTCAGGAACGATATGTCGGAAATATAATGCTGGAACGGTAAGAAGGCAGCTGAGACGGAAGGGCAGACCGCCTATCCCCGCCATTTCGGTCCTGGAAATCTGAGATCGGCGAATGACAACCGAAAATAAAACACTACTTTCGTCGTTCTCATAACGACGCAACGAATGTGCGGCTTTATCGGCCAGTCACGTGTTAGAATCGGAAATGATGACAGAAAGAGGGATGTCTCTATCCGTCAGGCGAATCAGAAGAAACCAGAGACCAGAGGACTTCTTTTGGATATTTGGGCTTTAGGAGGTGCGGACTACGATCCCACTTGCTGCACGGATTTACAGGGCGCGTCATCAGATTTTTTGCGGCCGGTATGTCGAAGAATTGAAAACAATGGCAAATCAATGCTCCAAAGTATCAGCTTGACAATGCGCAAGAATACTATCGAGGTCAAAGGTAACGCGATACAATTCAAGAGTCGAAACGTGAAGGTGCACTACGGTATATCAGCACCCTGGCTTCCAATATCCCGCAGAGAAGTAGCTCATGTCTCAATTTTTGTGCTGCAAGAAAAGGAAAAACCGAGTCATCCGGTTGATCAGTAAACCTGTACTGTGACTTTAGCTCCCAATCAATTTTTATGCCAGCGTTCAACTTATTAATGTAGAAATCAGTTATGGCGATATTGTCGATTGCGCTTTACCGCCTAGTCGGACAGATAAGTGATATGTGTGTATGCGTGTATTTTGTGAATGCGTAGCGAATGAGCGATAAGGACGTAGGGCCGAAAGACGAGATGTTAGGACAGAAGACGTTCAGACGCGACGAATAGAAGACGAGTTTTTAACCCCTTGCACTACAATAACGAGTGACACTCGTTATGAGGAAAATTGTATAGGAAATTTTCAAGTTTTGCAATACCTATGAAATTGAAAGTATTAATGAGACGCGACGCGATAATATTATTCCTGTAATATTAATATTACGTTAAATTATGCGATATATTAAAAATCACTAATCAAGTTTTCTTTTAGCAAGTAAATTCTGAATTATTGCGGAGGCAGTTACAAAACAAACCGTAGGGCAAGGGGTTAAGACGAGAGTTATAAGACGTATATTTTAAGACGATCATTTTTAAGACGTAGTTATAGTTATTTTCAGTTTAGTTTCTACTCTAGTTTTACGTGTTATTTTTATTAAATATAGTTTTAGCTTAGTATATCCGTTTTCTTTTTTTCTTCCCCCACAATCGCGTTCCGGAATCGTATATTACATAAGACAAATCTGATTAAAAACTTAAATGCTTAAAGAACTGAAAACCTCTATCGGAAAATGGAAAACTACGGGACATCATTGGTCCAAAGTGTTCACATGACAGTACAGAGAACACCTTCAAGGTCGAAAGTAGCACAATGCGATGTAATACTCAAAACGTGACAACACGTCGCGGAATATCAGCACTCTAGCGTCAACCGTAAATAGCAGGTCTCTCAATTTATGAACCGTAAGCAATGAAGAACCGGGTCATCCAAAAAGACTGTATTTTCAGTTCCAAGTAGCAGACTCAGCATCGAGATCGTCTGCATCGTCGCTCTGAACACAGCACGTCGCGTGCGTACTATTTGCCTACGAAAGCACGATGCTTAAAATAGCAGAAAAGCGTATCAGCCCTCCCGCGAGTATCCATAAATTCTCGGCGAAGAGTGGAGAACAGTGATTTCTCCGGTAGTGCTATTCTCTTCTTCCGCTCGTTATATTTAGAGAACTATGTCAACGCGGTAATTCCATTACGAGTTGTTCAAATTTGCGCGTACTGTTTCTTTCGCGTTGTCCACCGGACGTAACGAGGGGATGTACAAATAAGTTGTGGTTTTTGAGAGAAGTTATTGTTACATTTTCTTTGGTGTTCGCTTTTAACTGAAAATATGAAATGTTAAGCTTTGGAAAATATTGTTTAGAAGTTATAGGAGGCAATCGAATATTAATTGTATATTTTATTAATATATATTATATTAATTATTAGTATATATTAATTTAATTTATATTGCATTTTAAATGAAACTTTTTAACGTTAGTACCGATTAATGATTCAATATCCAAAGAGATACTGTAATTCTTTTATCCAAAACACCTAGATGAGAAATTACTCTTTGGTAAAATATAAGTCGACAGATGCAAAGAGCTTGCAAAAGTATGCAATTACGGGTTGACGACGTCCGATCCAAGCCACTCGAATTCTTCAATTCTTGATAGCTCTTCAACCCCCTACAGACTCTAATCGAGAGAAAGCAACGCGATACCCTCACTACTTAACGCCGAGTATACTATACAGCAATCACCATTGAAACTGTGTCAGAAGAAGCTAAAATCAAACTCAAAGAGAAGGGTTTTGTAATAAAAGATAAAATGCAAAAGCTTCTACGCTACGAGAGAAAAAGGGCATCGCGAATTGTAGACGCTCGAGAATAATCTTAACCCTGCATTACCTGCTATTTTGGACTTTCTCGCTCTGAATTGAAACGAAGGGGCACAAACCTACTAGCAGGGAATTGTTTCCAGAGTGTCGGCCTACTTTCTGCAAGTACGCGAGAAGAAAAGTTCGAACATGGCCTAAACTGCGGCCATTACCACGGACGGGAGCATTTTCGGAAAATACTTCGGTGTTCCGCAGCAATTTGCAAATATTAACAAGTACGCGCAAACTTTTCGCGGCCATTGTGCAAATGAGATTCGTAGGGGAACCGCAGCCAGTGTCCATTATGAGATCGATCAATTTATCAATAAATACTTTGCGAATTTTATGCTTGCGGCGAAATTTCTGATATGTTGGTAATTTTCATTTTTAATCGGTAAATCCTATGTCTCAATCCTATATTTGGTTATCGGTATTATTATTTTTTGTTCACTTTTGAGAGAAAGATGCAGGTCGGTTGATTCGTCCCACAGATCTGGGACGAATTATATTGAAAATGGAACGATATAATATTATTTAGATTGCAATAAACCTACTTTTTCCGTATGTGCAACGATGTATCAGGAAGCGGCAAATGTCTCGTTTTTCCATCCCCCGCTTTATTCATTTGAATCCACTTTTCTGAACGATCCGTGTACGAAGATGGTAGAGAATAATATTTTTAAAAACACTATTCAAAGTACCTAAGCTTCCTGGATAAAATATATTTTTTTCCAAAAGAAAAGTAAATCTACACATATATTTTCCCAGAGAACAATCGGGAATAATACAAAACAAACTTCACTTAATTGATGACAAATTGTATAAGTAATTTCAAGCTCAACGAATTAAATTTTTTCTCTGCTAGTTTCCGTGACCCCTGACGGAAGAATTACAACCCCAATTATGTAGTTCCGGGAATCTTCCGAATTTTTAATTGGCTGTATCACGGTTCTTACACTGTAATTTTTATTTCTCTTTTTACATCAACATTTGGAGCAGAATTTCTACATCGAACGAGTTAATATCGACATGTATTACGCCTTCTGCGCGAAAACGCCTGGAAAGCCACAGAGATGGAGAAACAACGGCTCTTTTGTTTCCAACTTTTATCCGAAAGCGCTGTTGTTCCGCGAATGCATCAAACTGTTTGACAAGGCTAATCCTCGTCTCTAATCCTTGTCACGATTGCTGTCAATCCGACGGTTTCCATTCTCCTTCCTTTTTCCGATATTTTTATACGCGCACTCAATCCGTTACAGGAATTCCTTCTCTACGATAAAACACGTTTATTCCTTCTCCTGCAGTTCCGTTTATCTCGGAAGGCGAAATTCGCGCTTATCGAGCAACGTAATGACATTGGTGATGATTCGAAATTTTACTCTTTCGGTTAAAATGAAAAACGGACCTATACAGAGTGTACCACTTAACTTTATCTCCTTCCAAATTTCCACAGCACCGCAAAATTCGAAAAAAATGTTAAAAAGTATGTCAACATTATACTTTGGCTCTCATAAAAGTCTGCAATTTTTTTAAGCAACATTTTTACAAATTTTTTATTGCAATGGAAATTTGTACGGAAATTAATTGAACGTTAAGTGATATACCATGTATGTGACTTCAATGTTTATTCACTTCTTTGTTTCGAGCCACTTTGACTCTTTCTCCTTTGTAATAAATATGTTCTTTGTAGTATACAACGTTAATATGTGTACCGTAAATCCATACCGAAACTTGATGGTAATTTAATGGTTTATTTATTATCAAATATCTGCCGGTAATTATAGCAATTATTTAAGTAATTTATTCTTTGTTTCGACATGTTTGGACCTTCATTTTGGGATGTGTTTTTAGTTGAGAGGAATGAGAGAATCATTAACACCGTTAAACGATTCAATTTTGTTTCATTTCTGCAACGTAGTTGCATCATATTGAACATTGGTGCAGCGCAAACTCAGTGATTTGTGCAATTTTGCAAAGTTGTTACTTAAACCACTTTCACAGGTATCGGCACGTTATACAATTAGTTTAATAAAAAAAAAATCATTTTAATTTGATTGAAGCAATTGACTTTCCTACCGTAAAACATATCTGTAAGTATATAATTAAATATCATATTATAAGAAATATGAGTATATTATTAAAAATATCAGAAGTAACTAATTAATTTTAGTTCCGATGTATACGTCTCATGACATTTCAAGCAAATTTAATTACCCCGCCCCTTTTAGATCTTCCATTAACAAAATACCGCAGCAACGTGAGACGTGTCGCGACGAATTCAGGACACTTGACAAAAGTAACTAATTTCAATATTACGCTTAATTAACCACTTTCAATCTGTAGGAATGCCTGCCACCATCGTCGACCTGGAAATTCCTCGGTGGCTTGCCTCCGAAAATGCAATTGATTGGTTCATTTTTCCAGATTGACGAACCGTCGCTGAAACTTAATTAGCCGACTGCTGTACCTCGATCTCTCGAATTGGAAGGCTATGACTTTCTCAAGTCGTACGCTTTTTTCTAATTTCCTTAAACGAACGGGTTTTATCTGCAATTGCCACTTGCATACTTGGAGCGGTCTTAAATTTCAAACTCAATGCATTTCTTATTTTTAAGATCACATATTTTCAATAAATACTACAAATAAATAGAATAGATTACGCACTTAATAATATATCTATTTATAATATTTTTCCATACTACAGTTCTTTCGGCACCGCCGCTGAAAAAGACGCAATGGCAAAAATGTAAAAATTGCGCGCAGACTATTTCCAGTGTTTTGAACCAACTTCTTAACACATGCAGATATACCCACTGTAAATTTTAATTCGCATAAAGAGCACATGACGATTATAGTCATTTAAAGTATTATAGCTGAAGGATTAACATATTAATCGTCATGCGTATTTCGTGGAATATTTTTCTCGTTGTCAGATAAACCCAACAAAGAGAGGCATTGTAGGATTTAAGCTTCAAGGTTGAGTAATATTTTTCCTTTTAGAAATAACAAGCATAGAGAGCTAAAATTTGATTTTATCTAAGCATACCTGACCTATGTAACTTTAAGAAATAACCTCCTTATGAAACTTAAAGCACCATAGAATACAATCATTAAAATTCGATAGAACCCGCCAAAAACTAATTGTCTTACTGTCAAATATTACTTCACGTTAGTAAACGTAGTTTAAAAAAGTGAATAGTTAATTTTAGCTCTCCCGTTTACAGCTCGTCGCATTCCCGACAGATTTAATTACCCTGGTTCTTTCAGATCTTCCTTTAAACAAAACCCTGGAGCAAGGTAAAACGTGTAGCGGTGAATTCAGGACACTTCACAGAAGTAACTAATTTCAATATTACGTTTAATTAACCGCTCGTTGTTACCAACGATGCCCCGTTACCATTGTCGACAAGTATTTGATAAATAAAGGGAAAATATTTAATTACATTCTGCGCGTCGAAAACGGCAAACACATTCGCGTGTCCCGCGTAAACACGGACGAGAACCAGTTGGCGGTTTTCGTTGCAAAAAAACAACCGAACGTTTTATTTAATACAAGACGTGGAAAAACAGAAGGAGCAGAGAGGCACGTAACAAGGCTGCGTTCGCGAAAGATGCAGCGATTGCAGCAGTGGTAGCAGCAGCGGCACAAGTAAAAGGGAATAAAAATACAATAACGCTTCTGCGATCGATAGAGAGCTCGTGTCGCGAAGAGAATTTGTTCCTGTTATTTGCACTCCCGTGTCATTTTGCCAATATCGGCACGCTCGAATACGTTAGGTGATTTGTTACGATGGAAGAAATATCATCGATACTCCTTCCTCGATTTTCTCGACCGAAAAATCATCAAAACCAACGTAATAAATACCGGTGTGTTTTTGATTGTTGCGTTTTCGATATTAAACTTTCTTCGATTTCATGAACGTTTCATGAACTGTGCAAGGTCGGTGCTGCTCCAGGGTTTTATCATGTCGCGATGTTTAATGTGCTTTTATAACTGTTTCTTAATGTCTGATAAAAATTGCGGTACTTGCTGCTATGAATAATTCTGATTCGAGGGGTGGGGTTTACTTTTTAATAAATTTCTACAAATTATTCGCTATAACGACACGACTACGATACGGAATTCTGTCAGGGCTAGTTTCCTGTTGATGTAATTTCAACGTTGGAATTTAATAATTAATTTGTGCATTTTACTGGAATGGTATGGAATAGCTATAACTACTGCAATCGCCGCAGGAAACGAAATATCCAATATAAGAGAATATTATTAAATTAATCGTAATTAATTGATAATATAATATAGTTAGAATTTTACTTAGACTGCAAAGGGTCTGGAATATTTGTTGGTGCTGTGGTGGTATATTGCGTTTTTAACCCCTTGCCTCATAATAACGAGTGACACTCGTGATGCGGTAAATTGGATAGAAAATTTTACAAGTTCTGTAAAACCTATCAAATTGAAAATATCAGTGAGACGCAACACGATAAAATTATTTCCACGGTATTAATGTTACCTTAAATTATACGATATATCAAGAATCACAGACCAATTTTTGATTTTACCACTGTAATTCTGAATTATTTTAGAGTCAGTCGCAAATGAAATCGTACGGCAAGGGGTTAACTGTTATGGTCACTTCGTCTAGAACCTGTACTTTTAGATAGATTGCAAACCTTGATTTTATGATGCATGTATTTACATATATAAAAAAAATATTTCATTCAAGTGACCTGAACGCCTTACAAATCACACAACTGAAGATCCTGACAATAAAAACAATGCAAAATTGTATTATAAATCATCGTACGTTTTTGAAATACTAAGAAAATCGTAAAGAGCTATAAGGAGTGTGGAGATAACAGTCAGCACATCTAATTAATATGGCCAAAATTAACCCTCTATGGGCCCGTGTAACTTTGAAGTAACACAAGACACATCTAAGCTTTTATTCTTCAAAGTCAATTTTTTAACTTTGCCAAATATTACAATGTAGTTCTTAAAAATCACGAAATTCTTTACAATTCAATGTTTCAAAATCAAGTTAACCCCTTGTCCTACAATAACGAGTGACACTCGTGATGCGATAAATGGGACAGGAAATTTTCAAGTTTTGCAAAACCTGTGAAATTGGAAATATTAATGAGACGCAACGCGATAGTATCATTTCTATGATATTAACATTACGTTAAATTACACGATATATCTTGCATTACTGATCAATTTTTATTTTAGCAATTTAAGGCTGAATTATTGCAGATGCAGCTACAAAATAAGTCATAGGGCAAGGGGAAAATCTATTATTTATAATAATATTTTTATCATTTTCTAATGCGCTGTCGTGCGACTGACCTTCAGATGCCACAGAAAATTCGGACTATAGAGGATTAAATGTCCGTCACATCTAGGACATTTTTCCTGCATGATATAGTCTCAGGGATTCGGAAGTTGTCTAAGGCTCCTATATTCTATGCAACATGACCATAGCAGGAGGACCGAAAAGAAGAAAGAATAAGATCGTAATAAGTTGCAGTACAACGTAGCTGCGATATAGTATTAGGTTGGTGAGAAATTAATGTCGGTTTTCGAATTTTCAAACTTCAGCGCTTAATTTTCAGATAGCAGTTCATTTTAATCTGTTTGTCTTCTTATATCATTTAAGAAAAAAAATATATTGAAAAACTTGCTTCGCGCCGGGAAAAATGTGTAAATTGTAATGGAACTTATTTTGATTAAAAAAATTAATCTCATTCTCAACATGTGCATTTAAAGATACATTTTGAAAACCGACATTAATTTCCTACCAACCTAATATTAAATGCAATTTAATTATTTTCTCCCGTTCCACCTGCTCATTCAATTTCACTCTCCATCAGATACACCGTGAATTTTATTATATTTACGTATGCACACTCGTCTGCACAAATACTCAAATATTTTGAAAAGCATGGAATCTTCTCAAACAGTAGCGGTGAATGCATATAGTATAAAATGGCCAAACACACCAGAGACCCAGTCTCCTAGACTAGTATCGACGTGGTAAATGAATAAAACTCCAATCTTCTGTTTTCTCTGGCGAAGCAGGTGCAAGAAAAAGGATCAGAGCGAGAGCCGTGTAACGTTCGATGGAGGAAACGAGCGAGACACCTCAGGGTGAAGGCAAGGACGAGGGAAAAATTGAGACGGAAAGGAAAGAGGAAGGAGAAAACGGAGGAAAGCACAACGGAAGAAGAGTCGAAAGGAGAAGAAAGAAAGTCAAAGAAGGTCCCGTCACGTGCCGATCGATAGCTCTGCCTTTATCGTGCGCCTGCTCTTCGGTTCAATGTGCATCCCACGAAATACATCGACGAAGTGCAAGCTGCACTTCCGGAAGCCGATCCCACGATCGTCGATTCTAATCTCGGCCAACTTTTCGCTTTCTCTCTCTTTCGCTCCCTTTTCTCTGGGACGTCGTCGCTTTCGTCCTTCCGCTGGCTTGTCCTCGTACGAGGACGATGCTGGGAAATCAATTTTCTGGGGGGACAAAATTATGTTCCGATTGCTGGCCGATAGTCACGTTGAAAAATACCGAGCATGATTTTAAATGAGAACGGATCGGCTTCGTGAAAAATGATACGAGGAAGATTGGTATTTGTAGTTTTATATGTATACAAATTTTATTGAATTGTTTTATTGAGTTTTAAAATTATTTTAGGTTTAATACTCTTGATTAATATTGATCATTGTTTCATATTTTCGTGAACTGTGATATTACGATAAAAGAATTTAATATTCTTGAAGTCATTTGCTCTTCCCTCGCCTTTTATCATAGATGTAAGCGCCACCTACTTTATATTGTACTTCCGGTTAACACTAGAACAACCAAACCAGTCAAAATGACTGGTACACAATTCTTTCCAAAAATTCTCCAAGTTTCTAGAAGAGTCTTAGAATAAATATTCTATGTCCATCTTAAAAAACATAAATCACCGAATCGAGAATCTTTTCCGCCTCTTAATTCCTCCTTTTTCAAAGTACTTATTTAATATTTTGCAATATGATAGATTTAACGCCGGTAGTTCTAGTGTTAAGGGGTCTAGTGTTAAGTTATGTTTTCTGCACAGTTTTTCTTCCTTTCGCTTTAACATTACGTATTGCTTTCTATAAATATATATATATATTCTATAAGTACAGATTAAGTGACGTTACGTTAATTTAACCCTATCAATTCTATATACACAATTATTGCTCAGTTTGAAAATTTCGAAACACTTTCATCTATGATAAAGACAACTGTACTATCTGACATTCCCTTCAAAATTTTACGTCCTTCCTTGGAAATATTTGTTCGTACCATTAATTGCTTTGAAGAGTGTTCGCTAGATTAAAATGGAATACCACCTACACTTGCCGAAAGATATATTACGCATGAAAGACTCAATAAATCCGACGAGATGAATACTGTATTGTAAAGAAGACACATCTAACACAAATAAAGTTTTCAGTATTGCTGCATATACAGCATTATTAACCCTTTCAGCTGTAAATCTGGCATAGTACTCGGATGTCCCCTCTGATGGGACTTCAAAGTTTATTAGTGATTATGGCGAATCACCTTATTCCACTGCAACTTATTAATTATTAACTATTAAAGATTTCTATAGAAATGGCACAAGAAATCAAATCAAAATATGGTACAATTACTAAGATATATAAAAAAACATCTGCCGGTTTTACATCAAAAGGGAACGTGCGAAGTGTGTTCGTCGAAAATGCCATCTTCGTCGGGCAATACACTAAATAAAAATCAACATATTCCCAATGTAGGAGACAGGAAACGAGACTGTATTGTTTGTTCTGATAGAAGGATGTCAAATCTCTTATTATTACGAAACTTGTACGAACCACCCTCCAATGCATATTGGGAATTCCTTTAAGATGTATTATACCGTAGACAATTATAAGAAACAAAATTTTGATTTTTTTCTGCAAATAATATGTTCCTCAATGCCTGCCAACTTATATAAATCAAAGATTATTATAATACATTACTTGGTTCCAACGTTATTCTATATAATGTGACACAAGTCCTTCTAGAACTTTTTCGCGGCAAAATGCTGTCGAGTTGCTGGCACCTAACGTCCGAGAAGGCGCCAAGTGCAAAGGGTTAAAAAGTTAATTACCCTACTAAATAACTGGTAAAAATTGTTCTTTAATTCTTTCATCAATATCCCCGATGATTGATAATAAAATACACAATTTTAATGTTATCTTCCTATTACAATAAAGTGCAATACCTAGAAGTCTTGCTAGAAACATATCTAAATCTCTCCAATACTTCACGAACCCTGAAAGCAAAATAACTACATTTCATCGGCAAAAAATTCGCAAGCAATCCATACCTTTCTATCGCTTCCCCATATCAATTCCAAGAGAATTTTCAGAAATTTTTTCCGTCTAATAATACATCTCACGAGTCACAAACAGTGTGAAAATTCTTCCTACAATCCCGAATCTGCACCGTCTAACAGTCGACTTCGCCCCACTTAGCAGGAGGCTGCGGTAAGCATCGCGAGGCATGCACCGGAAGGCGTCCCCATCCGCGCCACTTCCGGCCAAGTTTCGACGAGCCCTTCCGCTTTCGCGCGATCCTTAAAACCACCAGCACGGCAGCACGATGGTTCCTCGTTCCCGAAACACAAGGACGGGACTGCGAAACTCCCTGCCAAGTCGGCCCCGTCTCTTCGCGCCGAAAACTCGAAACGAAAGACCGTAATACTACTTGCAAAGTACTCGAGCGGCTCGCGCTGGCGTGCATCCACCACGGATACGGCGAACGGATCGCTTTTTCCGACAGAACTTACCGAACGAGAACTCTCGAGGATTGGCTTTCATAAATGTCAATGGTCGAGCACGCGTATGAAAAACTGAAGAGTCGTATGTTCCTCTTCGACTGGAATTTCCATCGAATCAAGTAACAAAACCCAATATCATATCGGACTTGGAAAGCTGTGCGATCGATTTATGGGTTTCCGATATCGAAATAGTATTTCTTTTTTTTTTCATTTTTTTGAAAACAAAATAGCAAGTGTAATTATCAACCGTTGAGGATAAAAGAGGGAAATTTTCGACGTGTATCGTAGTGATAAATTCGTTAAAATGCAAGGGTATACAGATAAAGCGGGGGTGCTCGTTGGTTCGGTGCAAACTACCACGATATCCGATTGGAAGTTCTTCTAACGGTGTAAAGGTGAGAGGGAGAGAGAGTCCGAAGGAGAACGGATTATCGCGAGCGGATATACATAGAGATACTCGACGGTGTCTCAGAGACAGCTGAATTTGAATCCTTTTGCTTCTTGCTGCTACTCGCGATTCACCGAGGTCTCTTTGTTCGTAGGCTTGAGGTAAGCCGCAGACCAACTGCATTAAGACACCAGACATCAGACAAAAGACATATTTTTGCTTCAATTACGCTTCTGACATACACCGCAACACTCGACTAATACTATATTTGTCCTACAGATGATACAGTCGGAATATTTATTCTGATTGTGCCATCGAGACGACGGCTGCGAGAATTATGCGCATATAGACGCTCCTCGTTAAAAGAATCGCAACTCTTTGGAGTTGCAGTTGCGCAAATCTGAAACTTACATGTGCCGTATTCTCGCTTGAACGGAGGAAAGAAGTAGATTCGATTGAAAAGATAATCAAAATGTGATAAAAGATAATAATACTGATTGTCTCTCTCGAAACTTGATATCTTAAATGGCACATGTGAACTTCAGGTTTGGGCAGCTAGACTTCTGGGTTCTAAAACGTTGCAGCTTTACTGATGAACGTGCTTTCAGAAAAATGTATACGGTTTCATTAAAAAGAAAGTGCATTTACGATATGGTTACTTTGTATGAATTATTATTTGTATTCTTATACAGTAGAATGTCGATTCTCTGATTTGCGAGGAATAATTTATAATTTTTATATTGGATTAATTGAAATGTACTTATAAATTTAGTCGAGCAGGAAGCTAGGGAATAATCGTAAAATCAAATTTTTCGGAAAACTAAGCGGCTCGAATCGTAATATTTATTTCATACAATAAACGATGCTTTATTACGAATATTTTTCAGAATTTTCTTTCTTTCTCAATAGTGCTATCTTTTCGACAAAATTTCAGTTTTTTTTCAAAGTCAGCAATCTGTAATTACTTCCGTTTTGTGCTTCATGCTATCTCTAACGCGTTAAATTGCCAATACCCTGTGTAATAATTTACACCACTTACTTTCATGATGCAATCTCAATCAAATGCAATCAACTTCTTAATCATTCTGCATTAGTTTCCACGTACTTATTATAAAAACAAATACCAACAGCGCGTCTCACATAAAAGGAGTACGCTGCGTCTTTCGAAAGCAATACACGTCAACATTTTCAAAGTGACAGTTTCTCATTATCTTCCTTTCTTGGCAATGAGTCTCGGATTTCTTGATTATCTATCGCACATTCCGTCGACTAATTGTACGAAACTAATTTTACCCGCCTCAATGAACTCGTTAAGCCAGATGGGCAAGAATTGGAAAACACGCGAAATTCATGTTCTATTTATTGGGTTGGCAACTAAGTTCCCGCTGTTTTGTAAACATTTGTCAAAGTTTATTTCTCAATAAAAATGAATAGCTAATTAATCAATAATGTATTCTCCCTTGCTGTTTACAACTTCTTCCCAACGTTCAGCAAGATTTTCAATACCTCGTTGGTAGAAATCACCCGGTTTCGACTCGAAAAATTCATCCATCAAGCTCTCAATTCTGCATCAGCATTTGAAAGAAATCGAAAGAGGTGGAAAATTAACTCGAAGAAAAAAACAAAACATAGATTCCGGTGGAACAAAACATCCTCTTCCGAATGATTTAAAACATTATGCCAAAAGCATTAAATGACATGCGAAATGATAAAATTTAAAAAAACGGCGGGAACTTAGTTGCCAACCTAATAAATTCGAAAACTGAATAAACGGTGAGCTATCATGAAAGAGGGTAAAGTCAAGACCCGTTGTATTTTGTTAAATCTCAGATATTGGATTAAGCATTGCGATCATGTATTGATTAAAAGCAGAAATTAAAGGTGGACTTGTTCGGAGGAACTTGGAGAACTCGAAGACACCTCCCTTCATCCATATTCTCAGTCCGTTGTAGCTATCTTCCACGGGGAATTACATAATACTCAACATCGTCCTCTTGGCGCCTTACGGCGTAGACTTCGTGTAACGTAGAAACGTTTCTACCCGACTCGGCGCTAACGGAAGCATCGCGGCAATGAAAGTGCAAATTCTACGGAATTCCTTTAAGACCGGATTAAAAACAATTAGATAACTGCGAGGAAAGACGGCAGAAAGTCTCGGCATTGCCGATTCTCTAAATCCACCCCGATAGACTGCACCAAGTACTGCTGTTTTCTTGGTGGCTCAAGGAGCACAGATTTGTGATGAAGATATCTTTCGAAGGAATAAAATGAAGCTTGAAATGAACGCGTTGGTTAAAGCGATAAATAAGCAGTATTTGAAATGTATTTTCATAGGTTTATAATAGAAGATAATAAAGTTGTTTTAAAGGGTATAGCAGGATAAGGGGGTCAAAAGTGTCCTTCAACCGATTACAATGGGCGGCGTGTCATTCGGTAGGTAATAAAAAAAAACATTGTGTACCAAATTTCTGTATCTTGACCGGGAGGATAGTTATGGGGAAAATTAAAAAAAAAACGGTTTTTGTCCAATTTTCTCGGTTCAGTGAGGTGCAAAAAATTCGAAGAAATTCTGAAACACTTTAGATGCCAAAATACATGCTTATGCTTTTTTCAGATTCACCCATTGGAAAGCCTAAGTGCGGAAAAATGGAAAACCGAAAAGAAATTGGAAAAATGTCGATTTCGTACCGAAATCTTCCAAGCACAATTTTTTACTTTTTACAGTAACAAACTGATATCATGTTCTGATATTTTTTTTTAGATTTTTCGGTTTGGTGCGCCATAGTGGGAAAAATCAAAAACCGTTTCTGCGATGCATTTCCGGCTGAAACGCGATCAGTATTTGTTATTCTTACATTCTATTGATACAGGATGTTGATATTACGATTTTCAATATTTCTGCATCCGAAGCAGTTACGGCACAACTAACCTCCCCGTCAAGATAGAGGGTTCAAGTTTGATATACATATGTCTTTTTTTGATTACCTACCGAATGACACCTCGCCTATTGTAATCGTTTCAAGGGCACTTTAGACCCCTTTATCCTGCTACACCCTTTCTATTTTAACACGTTGAATGCCACCCGGTATTCGCTGGTTTCATCATTTCCACCGAACCGAAGCTGTTTCTATAAAAATCACATTTTTACAGAATAGAAATATTAAAAGTAAGACTAGTTATTTACTCAGTAATACTTCAATTTTCTAACAGTAATATTTTAATATTGAATGTATTAGCATATCCGTGAATATCGTAATTTAAGACTCATAAGAAATTTCATCGAATTCAACAGTGCCGGTCACCGGTGACCCCCATGGCAATGAACGTGTTAAGGAAAGTTTTTCAATCAGTGCCTAAATATAGTTTGTATAAGTAGTGAGACCTATAAATCATCCGGTATTCGTTGCTGACGTTGCTACAAATTGCAGCCAATTCCATTTCGACGTTTGTGTATGTATATATATCGTCTGTAGCGAAAGGATGAGAATTATTACTATTGGCTCCCATTTTCTATGTATCATATATCTCTTCCATAGTTACTGACGTTCTGTAAAGTTTGCAGTCTCCTAATTACAGCCCGACTCGCACTAAAATTACAGCGTCACACGCAGATGAATCGTTTACAGATATTAGACTTTCTGAAGGGCGACGATCAATTAAAATTCGAGCGATCGATATCATTAACAAATCGCTTGATTAAACAATCAATCATTGACTGGCAATATTATTCTATCTCAAACAGAGTTATGCGTAAATCTGTAAATGACAGGACTAACGGAAATGGCAAAATAATATATTCATAAGAATTAATTATTCGTAACTTGCACCTGCATTTTCAACTTCGAATTTATGAATAATCAAGGAGTTTTAACTGCATGGTTTAAAAATGAAAGTTCGAATTATTATTGCGATATCTGATTACTTTTAAGTGACACTAAATTTACTAGATCACGGTATTAAATGCATAATAAACTATACAATAAGTTAATATGAGACTTGCATAATGAGGAAAATTGCACTTGCTTACAAGATGATAAGCAAGTACAAAATTCTGATGTTAATGAAACTTGTAAAGTACCTTGAAAGAATGTGCAGCACTCTGTAACAGAATATTGTTTCCTTGCGAATTTTTCTACGAGATCGAAACTATCCTTGAAGTTTCCTAAATTTTCACTTTTTTCATACAATTAGCCAACAATGAAGAATATACGAAACCTTTTTACGTAGGAACTGCATCGAATTAAGATTCCTACCGATCTTCCTCGATTTTTATACAATATTTGATCAGAAAGTTTTATAATTATTATCGCTCAACATTAATTGATCAATAATAAAAAATCATGAAATATAACAAACATCCGTTCTTTCAGCAAAAGAAAGTGACTCCTTTCCTACCTTACGATTCATACCCCGAAAAAAACTTGTATAAATAATAACTTTCATATTAGAGAACATCGTCTAAAAACTGTTATAAATTCCACTGCATAAAGTACTCAAAACTCTTACAGCAAACCGTGAAATAACAAAGAACGTCGACTACAAAGGAAACTTCCAAAAAGAAAAATAAACCGTTACCACGGCAATCTCAGAGTCAATTAATAGCATCGTTAATAATGGCCTAACAAGAGGGAAAGACCAAAAGCATTGAACCGCTAATTGATCGCCCTTCCGGTCACGTTACATCGACGCCCTTTGGATCGTTTTCACGGCGATAAAGTGGCTACTGAAAATCCTACAGGGACAAACGTCGAACGAGATTGCAGTTGAGATTATCGTAAAGCTACGTTCTCGTCGACACTTCCAGATACGACGCTTAACTCCTCGAATATGTAGGACGTTAAATCTCCACCATAGTGTATACCTTGTATTCTCCGATTTAGTCGGGCCGCGTGCATACACAGATACCACGGTTCGTATACGCAAGTCATACGCGAACGATCACGAAAGCCTTGATTACCAGGAACTACGGCAAAGCAGTTATGCCAGTTACCTGCGTCCTCGCGCCTAAGTACGAAAGCACACATGGCCAAAGTTTCAGCAGGACGACGACGACGGCAGTGACGATGGAGACGACTATGGTGACGATGATGGCGACGAGGAGAAAAGCAAGAGCTAACCAGGAAGTGCACAGACGGCTAAAACGACAGAAGCCACCGCTGACATGCTGGTTAGCTCTCTTCGATGAAACGGCTCAATTTAACTTGCTGGTTGAAGTAAATTTCGTGCGCTTTGGAGGATCGTAAATCATTGTTTCAAAGGATACTAACAGGGTCGTGCGTATCTATATCTATTGGTGTAGATATGGAAGGTGATGCGAGAGATAGGTTTGCTTGTTTTTAAATGTGTACCGAAAGAATCTCGAAATTGAAATCAACGATTTTTATCCTTGCAGGTCTAAAGCTGCAGGTCTAAAGCTGCAATATGGTTTCTTCAGTTTTCGTTAGCTGAGGGAAAGTAGTTTGAGGGAATTCTTAACACGTTGAATGCCACCGACATTTCGCTAGTTACATTATTTTTATAAAAGCGAAACTTTTTCTGTTCAAATCACATCTTCAAAAAGCAGATACATTAAGAGCACAAGTAGTTATATAGTCAGCAAGACTTTACCCTTTTGATGCCAATATTTAAATGTTGAATGCATTCGAAATTTCGAAAATATTACAATCTACAAGTCATACGAAATTTCATTGAATTTAATACCGCCGGTCACCGGTGACCCCCATGGCATTCAACGTGTTGAGTAGATTATTCATTGATAACAGATTACGGTGAAGAGTGTACATTCTGAGAGGTATTTTGTTGAATATGAAGTCATTGGCAGCTTCAAAAGTCGGAATTAACGTTATAGGGTACTTACTGCAGCGAACATTTATCTACTTAAGGGTTAATGGGATTTTTTAGGGTTGTGGAATGATGTGAGAGTAAAAAGCAGGATGATTCGGTTTTGAATGAATTCTTCGCGTGAAGCAGACCTCTTGGGGTAAAAAGGCACTTCTATTTTTGTAGTATTTCAAGAAGAAGAAAGAGAAAAGTATCGAGGATGAAAATTGTGTAATATAACATAAACTACAAGATTGATTAAATGAACGTTCGAAAAGTAAATTGCTGAAGAATTTCTTGTTCTTTATCATACTCTGCCCGTTTTATTTCAAATACTCTGTATTTGCCATAATTTAAGAGCTATGCACGAATAAAGCAAAAGTACCATTTTCAATTTAAGGGTAGATTTCACCCCTTAGGAATAAACTGCCATTCTTCTTAGGGGCTATTTGTCGATTTGGCAAAGTTTTATTTAAAATCGGATTATTAGACTTCACGGGACTTATCGTAAGTGAATAAAATTTCTTTCTCGTTTGTTCTGGAATTTTTATCTTATGCTTGGCAAGGTAAAACTATGCCCCTCATTTTTATGCATTTACCGCGCACGAGCCATGTTAATTATGCAAAAATAAACATTTATTTCTTTCAAAAGACCAACAAGAATTACGGTTCTCGTGGTGTATCTCTAAAGCGACGATTATCCGGGACCTTCAAATTAACGGTCCATACCGAAAGAACATTTGTCTTTCACAATGGCTGAACCAGTTTTCGAGATTAAACACCAAGTGAATTTTCCGCGTCTTACCTTCAGTGCCGGTGTCAGATTTTTCTTATAAGAAATGTATTGTTGCAAAATGATGTATAAAACATAATGTATAATACAACGTTCTATGAACATTGCAGTGATAAACCGCACCATTTCCTACTTTCTTTCTAAACTGCACACCGTAATCTACGAATGCAATATCTATATTTTATCAACACCTTTCTTAACGCTTTCTTCATCGATGATGAGAGGTGCAGTTTCGTAAAAGTTAAAGAAAATTACATATCTGTATTTTTGTGTCCGTCTTTTCAATTGAAGCAAACGGGTAAGCATTTTTGAAATATAAATTAAAATAAAATTATATGAATATTAAGAAATACACGTGATACAATCTACTGGTATTAAATATTGATTAACGATTGAGCATCGATAGGATTCGTATTTCTCTGCCTAAGGTTCTTATCTTCGCGTCAATCACAGACGTTCTAACATATCAATAACAATTATAACACACTGAAAACTTCAACTTTCACTCATCGTATTAACACGTCCAATGCCGGATATACTTTTACTATCTCTTCGTTTATATAGATATAAAATATTCTCTTTTAACCCTTTTCACTCCGAGTAATTTTTACTATGAGCTACCAGCTATTCCAAGATGTTACACGGTGCGAGTGCACATCTGTGAAATTTGAAAATCGTTCTTCGTCATCAAAAAAGTAGCGCATACGTTTTAAAAATATATTTCACAATATAAAAAAATATAAATATACACCGGATTTAGCTGACAGAGGAGTTATCAGCTTCTATTACAATGTCGCCGCTGCGGCATCAACGGAGTGCAAAGAGTTAAAATCACATCCTTATATAATAGCAGTGTAAAAAATATTCTACGTACTTTACACTAGTATCTTACTTCCAAATGTGTTAAGAAATTCATAAATATCTTCGTATAGAACTCACAACAAGTTCCACCGAATACAATAGCGAATACAATGGCCCACACAAAATTCAACCTATTAAATGATGGAATCACGTTGCAAAAAAAGATACAGGCGGCCCTCGACTTTCGCACATTTTCAAAAATTCAACTTTTTAGGCGTTTGCGGACGGATGTCCCCCCCTGAGGGGCCATCAGACTTTAGCCATCAGACTACAATGTTGTTCCGATCAAGAAGACAAAAAAGTTTCAGTCTTGCATTAGAAAGACACAGCGTGTTATAGAATTCTTTATCAAGAAAAGAAAAAAAAAGGAGGTATTCAACTAACTCTTGACAAGTTTATAAAGAAAACACCCGCAAGCATTTACACACGCCTCTTAAACTTCATTACGTATACATATTGAGAAATAAATACTTTAAAGCAGTTTTTGGTACATATATTTTTACATCCCTCTACTTTTGAACATTCAACATTCGCACACACTTTCAGGAACCAATTGTGTGCGAAAGTCGAGGGCCCACTGCATCGCCCCATCGAGGTGAAGACAACCGAGGGACATTTTTCCACGCAGCTTCTACCCATAATTCAGAATCCATCCGTGCACCCCAGCAATTACAGGATCCGTTACTGTCTACCAGGACACCGCGAGCATTTATCGGAAAACGAAAGCCAAGGGATAAGTACGAACGACGAGAGGCGAAGGGAAATCAAAGCGTAAAAGGAGATCGGACAAAAGACGGCGCATTTCAGCGTACCTGACGTTACGAGAATACGGGACGTGGAATTTCAAGCAGAACGGCAAAAGACTTAGAACCGCTGTTCTTTGACGAGTCCGACAAACAGAATGCAAAAAAGTATGTATATATCTATATATATCACCCGAATGGGCTAAGCGAGTGGAATAGAGACACAGAGGCGAAGTGACGGAGGCGGAGACAGGAAAGAGAGATCGTAGAGATAGAAAGCCGAACAGAAGCGAAGATAAAGATGTCTAATGCGTCAGAACTCTGCATACGTGGCGTCAAAGGAGACTCGAGATCGCAGAAGGCAGACCGATACGTGGGGATGCCGATAAATCTCGCGGAAGGATCGTGCTGTGCTCCTGTTTCAGGTACTCTTCCAATATGTGATCTGCCGCACCCTTTTCATTCGAAAATGTAATAATGCGAAAATAATCTCAAGATTTTTACCTTTCATTTCTTATCATATTCTGCTGTTTTCTTTAATACAAAAATATATATGAATTTGTATTTAACCCTTTTAGGGCAGAGCGAAAGTATCGTACCTATGCGAAGAATGCCGGGCCAATTTGACGAATTTGCTAAGGTTTGGGAAAAAGCTCATAAAAATCAAACTAAAAATGAAATTTACAAAATGAAAAATGCAGCATATTACGAAATAAAGAAAGAATAAATTAATGCCAATTGTATTTCAATATTTGTTGAAATCATACGAATAACAACAATATAAAACATGATGAAAAACGTAGAAACGAGTTTCTCTTCTACAAACAATATTTGCACATATGAATAATCATCGTTTGATCACAGTTCTATGTAGACCACGTAGTATGAAGTATAAATATTACATTTTCAATCATTTTTAACAAAATAACTAACATCGGACCTTAGAACTAAAGGATAACTCCATGATGCACGACAAGCCTCAGACGGCTCTACTGCAGAATAAGTGATTCGTGTTAAACATAGACAACTTATAATACAATAGTATATTACTGTTGAATAGCAGTAAATAAAATCATGGCGATGGATTTCATTCTGATTAGTGGATGACATATTGGAAGAGTGCCTTGTTTTGCATTTCATCACATTCATGACGGAAATGATTATTCGACTAATTCGAATTAATTCCTATTCTATATTTTAATTTTAACTGCTCTGTTCGTGTCGCTTTGAACGTACAAATTTAAGTGGATCCGAAACCACCGAGGCAATGACGTTTGTAAATATCACCTCGATAAAGTTTCTGAGAATCGATGAGAAGTTAAATCCGGCACAGTGGTTGGAGATCCAAGTATTTAACTCCATGGTCACCATGGAGTCCCTTCAGACTAATTAAGGGGTTCGATGCATAGGGGAACTCAGCCACAAAATGTGAAAAATGAGGCATTTATTAATTCTGAGGTATCTTGGCATCTAGTTATTATCCGTTAATTTATCGTTATATATACAGACAGTTTTGTAAGAAACGGTCACGAACATCTGAGGATCATGAGAAAGAAAAGAATATTCGCGTTCTGGCATGATTTATGAACATGAAGAAGATAATATATACGAATGAAACTTAAGCTGAGTCCCTTTCAAATATTTATTTACAGAGTGATTGTATAGAACCTTCTGAATTTCTTTATATACTTTCATACAAATAACACGTACAAAAACGTACGATTTTTCAAGTAAAATATTTCTACATAATACCTTCTGCAATAAGAACTGTTTTTGTAACATTTACTTCGTCCCATCAAGTTTAACACTAGATCTACTGACGATCGGTCCAATATATTTAACATTATTGAATAACTGCGTTAGAAGAAACAAAAATTAACTTCTTAACTTAAAAGCCCGAGAATACTCGGGATTTTAATTTCTACATAAATTTGAAAGCGCGCGAATGCTCGTCTATCTTGACAATATTCTATTTAGAATTTGAAACCCCGGAGAAATTTGTTGTGTCTAGTTAGTTACAAATGTGGCCACATGAGAGCATACGAATGCTACTTGTAAGTGTATTATTTTAATTTTTATTGTTTATCAAAAACACTGAAGGCAGTTTTGAAAGAGATTCAGCTAAAATACTCGGTCCTAAGACATTTTATTTTATGTGGAGTTAATTTTTAAAAGCAACGAGTATATTCGGGGTTTTAATATATCATTTTTTCAACATTCTGTAATTCCCCTAAAGTGAATAATTTGTCAAATTACTGTTTGCAATAACCTATAATCATAATAAAGTTTGAAATTCAGCAATAAAAAAAATCAGGAATTCTGGACACACTTTTACAAAATAATTGTTAAGTTAAGAGGTTAAGGAGATACACAAATTGATCGATTTAGTCGCATGCAGCCTACAAGACAGACATGGAAAATTGAAATAGAAGTATCGTTAGAAACTCCAGGAACATTTATAACAAATTCAAAACTAGTTACTTTAACCACCTTAGCAGATCTAGTGTTAAATAATACGTAACAGTCTTAATTGTGCAATTTCTCTTGAAACTTACCATTGTTACAAAAATCTTTATTCTTGGGAAAGCTACTATTGTGGCACAGCACCCTTTTAAAATGACCCCTTGTTAGAAAAAGTAAAATCGATTAGTAAATATCATCCCAAAGCGCAAGCACCATGCATCATTGTTGCACACGCAATCACGTGAAAGACCGTAAGGTAATGGATTGACCGTGACACAATAAACAAATTATATGATCTCCGGGCGACCTTCTACCAATAGGCTTAATTGCTAGTTCTGACGGCGTTCTCGGTATCGAGACGAAACGAAAGCACGCCGCTAATGAGTTAATTCGTTACATGGGGTTGCAGCGGCGATGAGGATAGAACATCGGATTTGTAATTTATGAACTCGATTTCGCTACTCCACGAGTGTGCCACGATATGTACTTCAAGGGAATGAGGTACATTTATTTTGGCACTCTTTAAAGATTTTAGTGCAACGGGGAATTTTTGTTGCCCGCCGATCTTCGGTTATCATACACTGCTACGTTGAAAGTACTATAAATGTCTCTTTGTCTTAGGAGTATAGTAATTAACACGTTAAATTTCTTTAAGGTAACTTGTAATCGACGCTGTTAAATTCAGTGGAATTTGTCGTGACTCTTGAGTGCCAATATTTTCGAATTTGTTAATGTACTCGATATTAGAAAATAAGTAAAATACTTTCAAACATACGACGACATTTTTAATGTTTCGACTCTATAAAGATGCGATTCTAACAGAAGAACTTTCACTGCAATTGAGATAAGATAACAGAGGAAATATCCCCAGTAATTGAAGTATTAAGATGTTTGATTAAAATGACACGATTTACAATAAAATTCACGCTATCCATTTTAAATAATACGCTGTTTCGTCCAACTAATTGGTGGAAGGAAAGGCATTCACGATTTTCGAAAATTGTATCAATTGAGTGAACAGCTCGGTTTACGTAGTAGTCGTGAGAGAAGGATTAAAAGGCAAAGAGCCAAAATAACGTTGAGAGTCTCGAGTAGTTCTTTCATCACGGCGGGGAAATCGAAGAGGGAAAACGAAGGCAGAGGAAAATCTCTAATCGCTTAGAGAAACGTATAATACCTCTTTGGCGTAGGTAGTGCGAAACCGTAACGAGGGAAAATCAGTTGGTCGTTAAAGAAAAACGTTTAAGGGAAGGCTGAGGGGAGAAAGAAATGCAAATTGCTTTTCCCGCTCCTCGGACGACGCAATAAAGGCTCCCGGAAAGGAGACTAACCCGATTTTTATTCTCGAGCTTTACTAAAACACTTTGGGCCATCGATGGTCCTCTGGGATTACTTACACAAGTAAGGCAACAGCTTTTGAATATCAAAAGTAATAAGTTTCCATTGCGATCGAATGCCGTGAATCGAATAATTACGGCAAATTGAGAAAGACCAAGCGACGGTATAGTTTCGGACGGCAGATCGATTTCGTTTGTGCTCCCTCAAGCGAATAATCGCGGTCGTTAACGTACGGCAAAAGAATGAGGTAATGCAATTCCGGATATCGCAATTAGCCTTGCTAAATGCGCGTTTTTCATACATGTATCCATGGAGAATTTTGAGGAAAGCGAGACGGAAATTTTAACGTGCTGCGATTAGCATTACTAGATTTCTATTTCAATTTCAATCATTTACATACGTAAGTTTCAAAGTTCAGGATCTTTTTCAAAGAGAAAACTAAAAATAACTTTAATTCGTAAATTATAGATACCTTAAATACTGCACAATATTTCAATATTCATAACATTTCTCAATAATTGCAAGTTGCTGCAACGTAATACCTTATGGGAAACTTTCAAACTACCAGTAAATCTTTTACATTGATAACTAGAGTGGAACAATAGATATCTTATTATCTACTCCGCCAAGAATCGTAAAATTGATAATTATAGGGAAAGCTTATAATTAAAAAGAAAAGATGCAATCGAGTTTAAACGCACCTAAACAAATATTCTGATTAAACTAGACAATAACGTCACTTTGAACTCGCAGAGTGCTTAACCTGGGATCGTAATGACGACAGCTATAGTGCGACACAATTAACTTGGCGTCTGAGCGGTGAAGCCACTCGCTTTCAACTGCCTATTCGCGCCATTTTGTTTCTGGGGTCCCCAAGTTCAGCTTCATAAAGTAAACAGTCCGCATAGTCGTAGCATTGCCGTACTTTTACTTGTCTGGCTGGTGAATGGGACATGGCTATAGTGAGGGACCAGAAACAAGGCACATGGGACGGAAGGGGAGATTGCTCTCGCACCGCCTATACCTGACATGTCGGTCCTGGAAACCTGAGATCGACGAATGACAACCGAAAATAAAACACTCATTTCGTTGTTCACATGATGACGCAACGAATGTGCTGGTCTCTCTTGCCAATAGCGCGTCAAAATCGACAATGCGTGAGGGAGAGGGATTTCCCCATCCGTCGGGCGAATCAGAGCAAATTACCCCTCACGTGCCTTGTTTTTGGTCCCTCACTATATGCCCTCTACAAGGGGGGATCCCCCTTGGCGAAACGCGACAATCGACGAGGGAGCAGTGCAACATGATGCAACCCGGATCGGATAAGAGTGTGACTATTCCAATTCAAGGATAAAAATTATGCCGGAGTTTTTCCAGCTTTTACTACAGTTATATTATAAATCTTGTGCATACGCCAATGTCCTCACATTCGCCGCCCAAATCGCATTCTTTCCCTTGCTCCATCCGCAGCTTTCTCTCTCTTCGTCCGTTAGTTCGCAATTTTTCCGCAAGCCAACTTAGATGTGTCGCACTATACCCTTATGAATGGAACAAAGAACCAATCAGAAGGCGGAATTAATCGCAGATTGATAGATAGAATGATAGAGAAATTTCGTTGGCGGAATCGTGTTCAGGACGGCGAACACTATAAGAATCACTCTGCGGTTATTAGAAAAGAGAAAAAAGTTTCAAATTTGTTGGACAGTGTAATTAAATGACTCCTATGATACGCCAATGCTTTGAAAATATCGATCTATCCGCTTCGATTACGACATGCGTGTAGTGAGCGAGGAATGAGTGCGTACTTTTTGTGAGTGTGTGTGTGTGTTCAAATTTTACTTGTGTTACCGTAAGACCTATCCAAAACTGCATATGTAAAATTATTTTAAATACTTTAGTTTAATACACATATTTCATTTGTTAAATGTTAAAGATGCAAGCGTCGAATACTTTCGTGCATGTGTGTACGTGTATGTTTATTTTGTTCATCCTTGATGATAACAAGCGAACAAGTTTCCGAGTGTTCACCGATTAGCTATTTCACGTTGCAGAAAAGTAAATAAATGCAAAGTGCTGTATGATCCGAGAACTACTTATAACTCGCTTATCAACGAAGTTGCGCACGCGATGACTCGTAAACGTCTGTGCAAAAGTAAATATTCGATAATAACGGGCGCGTAAAGATATCCCATTCGTTACGCACATTTATCGTTTTCCGGCTTTTATTCAACGTCACGTAATCGAACAAGTCCACGCGACGCGTGATTGACATAATACTTTTATTATTTCGCCTGCAATGGACGCGCTATGTATCGCGAATAGCGTAAAAAAATTATCTCCAAGATGCGTACATTACTCGCTGAAACGATCGTTATACGCACAATTTAACAGGACGAGCAATCATCAAGACAAATGCCGTTCAATTACGCGATGTGTTTGCAATAAGTTATTTCTCGCCGATTAACCCCTCGCTGCATAATAACTCACGCGCTGCAGTACAGTGTAATGCGAGAGAAATTGCAAGTACCTCATAAGAAAATTTTGCGAGCTCGAAATGATCTATTTTTATCAATTACATCCGTCCCCCAATTTACGCGAATCTCCGTTCCACGTGGATTTGATTTTCATGAAAAAAAATCGCGTAAATTGAGTCTGCCAGTACAAAAGAAAAAATATTGGAAATAAAAGATAGTAAAAGTTTTAGAAATACATACTTATTTCACATAACTTCATTAAAAAAAACATAATTCAGACATTTCAGAAAACAGAAGTGTGTAAGTTTTATTCGATGTCACTACCGCTACTGTAATATCAAGCAATAAACATTTTCTTTTTAATTGGCATAAACTCATCATCTTCATCGCTTGAAATATTTGGAAGTTCGTCAGCATTTTCATAGTGAATGTAAATTTTTTCGGATGAGTTTTTCTCTATTTTTTCTGTTACTGAGTTTTCATAAATTTGGTACTATTCGCTGCAACATTTCATACAATTTTGACGAAATTTTAACCGCTCCCGCAATACTAACTGTATAAAATTGTCAACTTTAAAACTTACAGGAAAATATGTATGTACATATCTCACCGCGTAAAATAAGATCGCGTTAATCAATTCCGCGTATAAAAAGTGCCGTGTAAATTGCGGTAAATGTGCCGTGTAAAAGGGTTACATGCGTTAAAAAAGTGCCGCGTAAATTGAACGACAGGTGTACTTCAAATATACGTTATTTACACCGAAGAAATATTTTGTTATGCTCATACACTAAAAATGTTTTCTTGCGTTATCCTAAAATTGCATAAAATTGTATCAAATTCGGTAGGTTTATTTTTATAGACTTCCCTTATTAGTGACTCTTGAAATATCTCATCTGACAATCTCACAAGCAATTATCGTCCGTTCAATTAAATTTTCGTAACGGACAATGAAACATGTCTAGTTCGTCGATCGAAGTACATATTCCAGCAATTAAACAACTAACTGTGGTGTAAACAGCCACGAAAAAAAAAATCGCAGCAACAAGTTAATCGCTATTCCAGTATGCACTCGTCGACAGAAGAAAGAATCGTGTTACGAAAGGACGATGAAACCGATACAGAAACAGCGCGAAATGCCATCATACTAAACCTCACGCTTCGCAAGACGGATAGTGTTTTCGAGTTAGAGAGGATTCCAGCGGAAACCGAATGAAAGAGAGAAAGAAAGAAGGAAGAAAGGAAGGAAGGAGCGACCGCGCGAAAAGGAAGGGAAGAGCAGAAGAAACGGCTTCTTTTGTACCCACTCCATCGGAGTAAATTTATGCGAGCCTTGGCACCGATTCCTCGCTACGATTTGAGCTGAGATTGCGCTATCGACGTATGGCAGACCTCCATACCTAAACCTTTCCACGAGTACGGTTCTCCTTTCCCATATGTAACGCATTCGTCCCGCGTTGGCGAAAAACTGTCGCGTCCCCTCGACAGCCGCGGGACTGAGGGCTTCTTTGGCACGAAGAATCGCAGCCTGCGAGAATACAGGGGGATACGATTTACGAGCGGACGCAAATAAATCATACCTACGTACATTCTGGCGCGTGTATATCCCCGCGTCCAACCGCTTATCGTTATCGTCGATCGACACGACCCGTTTTATCAACCACGTGGAAGATCGTCTCGTATGCATGCCGGGGTTGTTTCGAGAGAGATGCGCGGGAGAAAATGTTCGCGACGATTCACGTGAGGATTCACGTAAGAGAAGGATGATAAAAGTCGATGGGATAATGTGTTTCTTGCGAGATTTAATTTAATGGGGATTACAATTAAGTGATGAACGTTAATTGAAATTCATTGCGTAATATTATCTAGTATTAAGTATTTCAATTCTTTGTAACAGCAGTAATTAGAAATACTGATTAATTAAAGCATTTACATATTGAAAGAAGGTTCGTGAGGATTCGTATAACAGAAGAAGAATGATAAAAGTCGATGTTATCATGTGTTTCTTGGGGGATTTAATTTAATGGGGATTCAAATTAAGTGATGAACGTTAATTGAAATTCATTGCGTAATATTATCTAGTATTAAGTATTTCAATTCTTTGTAACAGCTTTAATTAGAAATACTGATAAATTAAAGCATTTACATATTGAAAGAAAGTTCGTGAGGATTCGTATAACAGAAGAAGGATGATAAAAGTCGATGGTATCATGTGTTTCTTGCGAGATTTAATTTAATGGGGATTAAAATTAAGTGATGAACGTTCATTGAAATTCATTGCTTAATATTATCTAATATTAAGTACTTCAATTCTTTGTAACAGCATTAATTAGAAATACTGATAAATTAAAACATTTACATATTGAAAGAAGGTTCGTGAGGATTCGTATAACAGAAGAAGGATGATAAAAATCGATGTTATCATGTGTTTCTTGGGGGATTTAATTTAATGGGGATTAAAATTAAGTGATGAACGTTAATTGAAATTCATTGCTTAATATTATCTAGTATTAAGTATTTCAATTCTTTGTAACAGCAGTAATTAGAAATACTGATAAATTAAAGCATTTACATATTGAAAGAAGGTTCGTGAGGATTCGTATAACAGAAGAAGAATGATAAAAGTCGATGTTATCATGTGTTTCTTGGGGGATTTAATTTAATGGGGATTCAAATTAAGTGATGAACGTTAATTGAAATTCATTGCGTAATATTATCTAGTATTAAGTATTTCAATTCTTTGTAACAGCTTTAATTAGAAATACTGATAAATTAAAGCATTTACATATTGAAAGAAAGTTCGTGAGGATTCGTATAACAGAAGAAGGATGATAAAAGTCGATGGTATCATGTGTTTCTTGCGAGATTTAATTTAATGGGGATTAAAATTAAGTGATGAACGTTCATTGAAATTCATTGCTTAATATTATCTAGTTTAAGTACTTCAATTCTTTGTAACAGCATTAATTAGAAATACTGATAAATTAAAACATTTACATATTGAAAGAAGGTTCGTGAGGATTCGTATAACAGAAGAAGGATGATAAAAATCGATGTTATCATGTGTTTCTTGGGGGATTTAATTTAATGGGGATTAAAATTAAGTGATGAACGTTAATTGAAATTCATTGCTTAATATTATCTAGTATTAAGTATTTCAATTCTTTGTAACAGCAGTAATTAGAAATACTGATAAATTAAAACATTTACATATTGAAAGAAAGTTCGTGAGGATTCGTATAACAGGAGAAGGATGATAAAAGTCGATGGGATGATGTGTTTCTTGGGGGATTTAATTTAATGGGGATTAAAATTAGGTGATGAACGTTAATTGAAATTCGTTGCTTAATATTATCTAGCATTAAGTACTTCAATTCTTTGTAACAGCAGTAATTATAAATACTGATAAATTAAAACATTTACATATTGAAAGAAAGTTCGTGAGGATTCGTATAACAGGAGAAGGATGATAAAAGTCGATGCTATCATGTGTTTCTTGGGGGATTTAATTTAATGGGGATTAAAATTAAGTGATGAACGTTAATTGAAATTCATTGCTTAATATTATCTAGTATTAAGTATTTCAATTCTTTGTAACAGCAGTAATTAGAAATACTGATAAATTAAAGCATTTACATATTGAAAGAAGGTTCGTGAGGATTCGTATAACAGAAGAAGGATGATAGAAATCGATGTTATCATGTGTATCTCGTGGGATTTAATCTAATAGCGACTGATATTAAGTGGTGAGTGGTCGTTGACATTAATTACGTAATGTTCTCTAGAATTCGGTATGTCTTCATTTTATGCAGCGGTAATTAGAAATATTGAAAGAAACTATGGTTTAATAGGTCTTAAGGTAAAAATTAGTTTAGGACGACATTCAATATTCGACGATAAAATGTTATATATTGATAATTCGGCATGAGATTGCAAAGTATCAACGTTTAGAATAATTCATGCTGAGATCAGCTACCACATGAACTCTGGTCTCACTATTTTGTATTAATTATTATAAATTGTAATTAAAATAAAGTAATTATTATAAATTACTGTGAGAGCTGATTTTAGTTAAAAATTGCATTATTTTTGGTACCATATTTACCTATGGTCAATATTGTTTTTTACTGTAAATTTCATATCGAAGTGATTGTGACGAAATTTGATATTTGAAGTGTCCAATATTGATACCAACATTTTTTCATGTTTTTCTACAAAAAAAATAGCTATCTGGCAACAGGGGATTAAAATGTTCAAAGTAATATCAGTGGATGGTCGCGAAATTAAATCATCGGAATTACTCATGATACTAAAAACTGTTTCAAACGAGAATTGAGAGTGTCTCACGGGAGCGATATGTTATACATGAATTTTTGTCGCGGCTGAAATCGCTAACATTTAAAAGTCATCGTTTTTCAAGGAAATTGTGTATTTAAAAAAAACATATTAGGCAAAATTGTTAAACCTGTTTATATTTTAGCGCTTACTTGACTATTTTCTAACCCCTTTGAAATATGTTACGACATAAAAATCGTAACAAGAAATACATTCAAATTTAAATCAATAGCAGTCGTAAAAGAATTATTTTGTGGAGAGCAACCTCCTTAGACGAAGCCCTATGTTTCTCGCGGTGCAGAACTTTCCAGATGCTCTGTTTCTTGTTAGTCTTCTCTTCAAATCTTACTTTAATACCTTCAATAGTGTGGCCGTACATTTACATGGTATGTTCTTTAAACAATATCTTAAAATGTGTTAATAACAACGAGTACAAACAAACAAATAGATTGCAATACAGATTTGCCATTAGCTGCGAAACAAGAAAACAATTTTCCCCGACTAAACAACCCGAAATTTTCACAAATCCTTGCCTGACAGTTTCTCATACGTCTTAACCCATTCCCTGCCAATTCTTTCTTGGTTTGATTGTTTCTAGAAGAAGTATTGTCGTAGTGTAAAGATAAAAATAATTCATGAAAATTACTGCTCAAGAGTACATCTAAAACAGACTGTCTTGAACACATTTTATCTCAAAAGCATGTCAAATATCAAAATTGAATGCTAAAAGACTTAGGAAATGAATAAATCCCCAAATAGGGACCATGCAAGGTAATGGGTTAATATATAAAGTATGCAAATGGAGACGAATTGGTTCCAAACAGTCAACTGCGACTATACAAATTCCGATTAAAAGAATTAACAACACCAAAATAAATTTCCCCGATAAATAATTCTATCGTGCCGACGTCAGGATTCTATGAATTAAGTAAATAATTTCCAGTTTAATTAACGGTCAACAACATTACACGGATCCACACATTTTTGCAATAACGATGCAAAGATAATAATTTCATTAACGTACCAACCCACGATCGCCGGTTTACGCCTGTCGTCCGTTTATGAAATCACGTAGTACTACGTGGTCGACGACTAATGCACGAGGCATCAATCAGACCGTGTTATCGGCAAACGGCGGACACAATGAAAGTGGTTTATCGTTTTACGTTGTCGAAACGAATTTCGTCGGAATATTTGTCTCTCAGCGATAGTCTATGTATTTAGAAAACAACAATGACACCCGACGATCAACGGATGCACTCGTAATTGTTTATTAACTTATATGTCCATTCGACGGTAACAGAATTCTGTTGGTCGCCACGAAACACGAGAACGCATTGCACTCGGTATGGTAATTTGGCAAGTAATAAGCGATCGCTTGCATGCCAATGAGAATTGCGATAACAACGCAAGAGAACGTGCGAGGACACGAGCTCTCGATATATAGCTTAATTATGCTACTCGACCATCCTGTTTCATGGCAATTCGCTGGGAGCACGTTCGATCTCGCCTCTAAAACGTCCCGGTGAAAAAAAAAATAGACCTTGCACATCTAAAGTGCCGGCAGGATTGTCCGATCTCGATTACCTTCGCGTTAATGTACGTTCTTTTCATGCCAGAGGAGAAGAACTTTTTTCGTGCCGTAGTTGTAGCGAAGGGGAAAAAAGACCTTTACCAGGAGTAGGGGCAAATTTCTTGCGCCTTTTAACCCTTTGCGCTCCGAATTATTTTACTAGCTTTTCGTCAAATAACCAAATATAGTCTCGGAAAATTGTCTAACGTTGATTATTCATTTTTAATGAATATTAGAAACAATTGTGGATACCGCGGGATAGTTATGTTAAGATGCAAAATTATTGTTGATTTCGAAAAGTCGAGAATTAATAGATGAAACGTTGAGTGCCATAGAATGCTGTGTCGAGTGTAACTCGACATAGGAGTGCAAAGGGTTAACGAATTACACGGACTATCAAAGATTCTAGCATCTTCTAGGATCATCTCTATAGCATGCTGCACGGTATGTTAGAATTTAGTTAAGTACTCTGGAATGATAATTACTTGCTTGTGTGTCAATGATATTCGTGGGACAACATTGACATCGTCTTGTCCCACATTTACTTCAAAGAGAAATATAATATTATCGAGCTACCGGAAACTTTGATGAGAACAGTACTTAAAGCTAATCCCCATGGAATCTACGGGAATCATAAATTCCTTGATGATAATAACATTGACTATTATATTGGGATGAAGTAATATTTTATTTTGGTACGCATTTCGGTTGTAATTGCTATAATA
Organism: Cerceris ruficornis; assembly: GCA_963989415.1. NCBI lineage: Eukaryota > Metazoa > Arthropoda > Insecta > Hymenoptera > Crabronidae > Cerceris > Cerceris ruficornis. Next base: position 42,085,518 of record OZ022517.1, read on the forward strand.
ATTTCTCCTAAGTCTTACAGTTTGAGATAGATTCTAAATTACTGAATTGTGATTAAGCAAAAACATAACAAAGCAAAAGGGTATTTAAACTTGGCTTCGCTAATTAAACGTTCAAACTTTAACCTCAGAGTCGCCAGTACTCCCTAAATATTTCAATTCTGTAAAAACGTTGATCCCTTGTAATTAATTAGTATTAGTTTTATATAATATGTAATTTATTTAATATTAATTGATATTAAATTCTAAGTAAATATTTAATTCGCTCTCATACAAGGTTTCAGGAAGCTTGGTTATAGTAGAATTTCGAATCACTTTGTCAATTATTCGAAGTCAGAAATTCTTGAAAGTTTTAAAAACTTTGGAAAAGTTGACAGTCTTAATGAGACTTACAAGTAGAGCGTACGGCCTACGAGATGAGGATTTTGATGAGATTTTATAACGTTGAAGTACATCGAAAAATGTTTGTACCATATTCCATGGCTTAAGCGAGAGGGTCCTCTAATGGGTCCTCTAATGGCTTCATATTACAATTTATCTTTCGTAAATGGTTTAGCGTTTCAAGACTTTTCGGTCTTTGAAAACTTTCAAAGCTTCTAAGTATCTCTAGTTTCAAATAATACTTCAAGTTATTGGAATGTTCTCATTTTATTTATTTCCTTTATTACTTTATCATTTCTATTTCTCAGATGGAAATCCTATTGCAATTCAAATATTTTTTGAATTAAATTTACATATCGCTATGACTTTTTGAACGTTCGTAAATATCGGTAATATAAAATTTCTTTTCTGACAAAAAAAAAAGAGAGTTTGAGTTACGAAGTGTTGAAAGGTAAAAACTGGGACATTGAAAAAGGAAACAAAATTCGGAACGCGACGTGCTTAAAATTTCAAATGCGTTATGTCGTAATGTTGGGTAAATTTTCGTCGCGTCAGCGGGATTCCAGTCTATTTTCAAATATTTTCATGCTCGGCCTGCTAATGGAGGAACTTCCACATGCTTTGTAATTTATTTTCAAAGTGCCAATTCATTCAGCTTCATTATCGTTTACATGTCAAATTTTACCAAAATTTCAACGAATCTTTTCAAAGCACAGTGAATCCGGTGTAATTCATATCGAAATTATATTTCGTTCCCTTCCAACGATACCTTTACAAGATCATTAACCCTTCGCGGTCCGAATTATTTCGTCAGTTTTGTATTGAGCCAAATGAAATTAATTTCACAATATTTTCTATCGTTGATTATTCATTATTTTTTAATGATATCAATATCTGTATGTAGTGACGGATATTTCGGTGATATTCGAAAATCATTAACACATTGGAAAGTCGATATTAAATCATTAGAAAATAAAATGAAGTTAAAAGCTGTGTCGAGTAGAGCTCGACATAGGACTGCAAAGGGTTAATGCTAAAGCTAGAATATAGTAGTTCACATGTAAACGACCTGAAATTACTAAACACAAATCATAGGAATTTACATTTACGACGTCTGCCGTAACGCGAACAAGCCATGTACATTTTAAATTTCGCGGCAACGCATTACAACCCTTACGTCTCTCCTTAATAGTAACAACATTAGCATATGTAGCTAGCTCCTTAGCTAATTACAATGACAAATTACAAATACTATTTCGCAGTACACAGACCGAAGACTTGCAAAACGCAAAATAAGTAAGGCAGTTCACTTCAAGCGGACAATTAACTAAAACGATTAAAATAGATTTCACTGCCGAAACAAAAAAACTTCGATGGCCGATACCCAAAAAGCAAATTGCAGATCGACCAAAATCGACAGCTTGGCATTCAATTGCAGTGGCGCATTCATGTTCCCAGTGCAGGGATGATTTAAAGGCAACTGCTCGTTTCACGCATACGAATGAGACACGTTCGGTGGAACAAACGGAGGAGAAAGAAAGACGGGACGAGAATTCATACGTACAATTAATTATACGCATGGATTAATTATAGTTATGGCTACTGCGTGATGCGACTGGATAATACGTATCGGTAAGCGTGACACGACTTAGGAAAAAACCCAATTGACATAAACGGGGCGTTAACGTAGAATGAGCAATATGGAAGAGGTAATTTTCGCCTTATATGTCAATTTAAAAGTATTATTATTTATGTAATTACGTACAGTCGCAAGGATTAATTCATAATGTTCACGTTTCTACCTGTGTATGAAATAATGAATGAAAGTTTGGTCTTGAAAAATTTCGAGTGGCCACACGATAAATTGTCAAATTTATGCAGCTGGTAAGTTTTGCTATTATTATAAAGATATAGAGATACATAGATACTGAGTAATACCTGTTGATGGCTCAGGCGATTATGAAGGTACACTTTCAACAGAATTATTTGGGCGTTACAAATATAAACACATGTATCAACTAATGTCACTTGAAGATGCGCCATTGATCATAAACGTGCACAGGATATGCGCTTTTTCTACATTTTTTAAAATAAAGGGCCTACTATTTTAGGTGGACTACAAACCACCGGGGCTATGACACACACACACACACACACACACACACACACACACACACCAGATAGGACAAAATTTCCCAGAGGTGGCGGGGAATTAAATCTCGGACCCACTGATTGCAAGTCCGAGCCTTCACCATCTTACCCACCATAGCCCTGGACCTACTGTTTTAGGTGGATTCCGAACCACTGGCGCTAATATATATATCATATAAGAAAAAATTCAAAGAAATGACGGGTTAGTTGAACTTGAACCCACTGATTGCAAGTCCGAACATTTACCATCTTATCCACCATAGCCCTGGACTTACTGTTTTAGGTGGATTCCGAAACATCGGAGCTATAATATACATGTCTAATATAAAAAAATGTCTAATAAATGTCTAATAGAAAAAAAATACCGTTCCAGACCTATACAATATATTATGCTGGAACGGCAACGTGGCATCTGAGACGGAAGGGGAGATTGCTCTCGCACCGCCTATCCCCACCATGTCGGTCCTGGAAACCTCAGATCGACGAATGACAACCGAAAATAAAACACTACTTTCGTCGTTCACATGACGACGCAACGAATGTGCGGGTCTCTCGGCCAATAGCGCGTCGCAATCGAAAATGCGTGAGGGAGAGGGATGTCCCTATCCGTCGGGCGAATCAGAGCAAATTACCCCTGAGGTGCCAAGTAAATTTTCCACCAGAATACACGGAGATAAGGAATACACGGAGACGAACGGACGAAAAGGAGACGCGTATCATAAGTATAAGTGTAAAGTCAAGCACGATTCGCGAACTTCCGATCTTAGCCGACTATTAACCCCTTCGGACCCTGTGCACATTGTAATGTACATAATACTTTTCGTGCTGTATCTTATTATGTATAGGTTTAAACTTAGTTTCAACACCTAATGTATCTACCAGTGATCGTCTAATATGAAAAAATAACGTCTGCAACGTCATCTGTTACTTCTGTGTGTACATGAATGAAGTTAATCTCAATATAAAAATAATTTGTCAGGCGAAAGAAAAGAATTCGGGTCTGAAGGGGTTAACAACCACAATCCCACATAACTAAGTGATTTATTTGTGTGACTGCCTTGGTTTTCCCTACAGTCTGAATCCTACGATATCTACCACTTTTAATATAATTATGAAAGAAGCTTAATAAAAAAAATATTTCAAATAAAACAGCGCAAATAGTTTCGCATTAACCATCTTCCTTCATAATCTCTAAAAAGAACGGTATCTCCTTTATTCTTCCATCTGCTCATATGGTGTTCAACCAATATCATGTTTATATGTTTGACAATACCATGTACCTCCTGCTTGGACTGGAAATATGTGCAGCCAGAGCACAGAGTAAATCTCGGGATACATTCTAGTGATTAATTGAAACAACGGACTGCTCGCACTTAGTGAACGTCCTGAAGGTAGTACATAATATGATGTGTAACACCCATCCGACGATACGGCAGGATCATGCGAGGGGTTAGAGAAATCACTGCTGAACAGTTGGAAGTTCGAATTATATGCTAATTAATTTCACTGTAACACGGGTATAGTTGGTAAAGTATAGAGCCACAACGAATACAAGAGAGTTCTCTTCAATAACTGCACAAATGAAATTCTTTTTGTTACAATTAATGCGGAGAATTGGACTTTCTGCTGCAGAGTATAAAGACATCAAAATGTTAGAAATTAGTGTTTTCGTCTGTCTGCATACGAATGGAACTTGGAAAATAAAGAATAAAAAGATGATAGTTAATCTATAGGTGATCAATAGAGTGGTCCAGAAGAAATTTTTACGAACTTAAGGCTGAAAATCAGTTGAATTTAACGACGGGACAGCGTGAAATACTTGAATCAGAGCTTGCAAATACTTAGCAATATTTCGTTAACATTCTTCATCGTAATTTATTGTTGCGTAACGTTTGCAAACCATCCACTCAGACATTTGTTGCGAATACTTCGTACGTTCTCGTCAAATTGTAATCGAAAATATACGTTCCAAATTCGCGGAAACGTGTCGTCATTATCGACGCATTCTGGCAATGTGTATGAAATAACACCACGTGATCATACGGAAAGGAAAAAAAGGAAGAAAAATTCGTGCATTACGAAACTTCGCGACAATTTGCAGCCAAGAAATTTGAGATAACGGTTAAAATATTCGCCGTTACGGAAAGAAAGTTTTTCGGGGAAAAAATAGAGTCGATGTAGCGACACCCGAGGCTGCTGCGACGATTTAGCAAATTCCCTAGCCGCATTTGTCTGCCGTCAGAAGATCGCTCGTTTCTGCTAAACTCGGTGACAAATTGTAATGCAGAATTTCGCGAGTCAGATGTATGCGGCTCATCTACCGAGAAAGAGAGAAGGAGAGATGGGGGGAGGGTGCGGAGATCCGTGGAGAGGGGGTGAGAGGAGGAGTAACGGTGGGATTTTAAGCATGAAGCAAATTTGACACACCTGTCGTAAAATAACGACACTTATTCCAGCGATCAGCAAGATTTACGGTTGTACTGTAGGTAAACTCCAAGAGTCATAGACTCGACGTTTTGTTTTATTGTGAGACTCCTTTAATGCACGTTTGAGAAAATATTGGATCGTGAGACATTTCATATTTATTTTAACTTATGCGGATAAATTGATTTGGATAAAAGCAACGAAGAAAACCAGTCCCATGGCATAAGGAAACTGTAATGCATAAATAACACCATTCTTCCTTATTCGGAAATTGGTAACGACGAAGGACAGAGGAAGTAGTATTAGTCAGACGTAACAGACGTAGTCTCAGGGTAGAGAATTCCACGATTTCGCGATCGTTTATAATTCTTGTATTCAAATACTATTCAGTCGTGGTCTAAAAAAAATGTAAGGTGCCTTTTTTTCACAAGGCACAAGATTCCTTACCTTTAATGGAATTATCCAAATTACGTGGGAAAGTAACGTATAACAGTATCTATCCCAGATCCTCCCGATAGATGATAGATATCAGAAAATTCTAACATGAATGATTTTGATAATTATTTTTCGTCCAACGTGTAGATAAACTAAACAGAAGTATATATTGCGTTCCATTTACAAGGTCAAAGATCACCTTGAAATCTGAAGATATCGCTCGACCTAGTTCACAACTGACCATTACTGTATAATTTCCAACCGATCAATTTTTTGTAGAAACAATAATTTCGACTTTAATCGGGGTGATAATTCACAGTGGAAACGAATGTAATCAGGTTTTTCAGGTCTGTCGTCACTTTGATAAATTTTATATGTTACGCTACAATGCGGTTTGAAACGTGGAATGAGATAAAATTAATATTTATTTACACGCAAGAGTAGTAGTAAAAATAAACGAAGTAGAAGCAACAAAATAAAACATAATAATTCTGTAAAAAATATATTCCATTATAGATACGAATTATCGTATATTTTTTCGTTCTTTCGCCTGTATTTTTGACAATTTCCTGGTTTTCAGTCGACCACGACGTTTCCTCGAATTCCTCCTGATAAAGACATTTGACCGCATATAGTCACGGATACGATGGTTATGATAATTGAAGCTCACATCGGAATTACAGACTTTCAAAAGAATTCATCGTGCAATTAAAATGCGCGTTTCGAAAGCCAACGTAATACCAAAATTATGCAATATTTTGGTTCACGGTAATGCAGACTTACGTAAACTTCCGTGAAATGTAGAAATTAACGAAGAAAACTTCATGCAACGTTACACACATGAGAACCAGCAATTTCTTTTCCCCATCGGAAGAAAAATGATGACAAACACGAACGACGATAATTCATATATTTTTAGATCTCGTTTCAACGATATGGGAAGTCAAGCGGAAACCTATATCCAAGACACTTTTTTGCCAGAGGCCTAGTTACGTTAAGAAGAGTATCGCCTTTTCAGGGCAAGGTGAGTTCCTTCGAAAGTCGATGATTCAAACGTCAGCTACAATTATCATAACCAGTGTACCAGTGACTACGCGCGGTCAAATGTACTTATCAGTGAAAGTTCAAGGAAATGTAGTCGACTCACATGCTTAGAGACACGGTTTTGTCGACTAATTGTGATAGAGAATGAATAAAACATCGTGCGGTAAACTTTCATTTCTGTAAAATTTGCGGTGCTACAGAAAAAGTAACATCAAAGAATCTTGCATGCGAGCCGTGTCGCTTGGCAAATCGATTAGCTTGATGGCACAAAAATAGAGGAAATTAATATAATTACATACATTGTCGTTTTATAATTCTATACAGGCAAACCTTTGTGTTGCATTGTTGCAATGATTTAGTTTCGAAAATGGAGATCGAAAATCACACTTGCCTCGAAAATAAAGAATTATACTGCAAAATATGGTACATATGTGAGATGGAAATTTATTAAATGTAAAATAAATTGATACAGAACAAATATAATTGGAAAGAATCTGATCCTCGTAACCGCGTAACTGAGACTGCCCGTCTCCTTTCCTGAACCCGCTCTCTCTTACCCTTGACCCTTAAATGCATAGTGTCTCAAAAACGAAACATTGTCTTTAACTCCTAATTAAAGGATTAACCGTAGTGAAAGTTTGACTTTTGACTGTATGCCATATTACCTTGGTCTATTCAAACGAGGTATGAAAAAAAAAGTAAATCCGCACGCTTTTCAATATGATATTTAAATTGACAAATTGTTTTGGCGCGTCCGAAAAAGTTCGTGAAAGTTAGGAGTGACAATGAAATGAAATTTTCTGGACATTTATTCTTGCTAATTCAAGCAGTTTTTATTTTTTTATAATAATTATTAAGTAAATATATGCATACTTTTTTGTTAGCAATTAAACAATATTATTTATATTTGCACTGCATGGTGTATCATTTTTAAAATAATTCATTTTTGAAAAAAAAAATTAAAACCTACATACAAGTTATTTTTTTGTATTTTTGCGTAAACCTATATAATAATCTACATATGACAGATTTTTTTTACTCAAAATTAAAATATCATGCATTTAAGGATTAAACGAAACGATGACCAGCCGCCTTACTTCACTGTGCAACGCAAAGGTGTTGTCGTGATTGAAACGATCCTACATATCTATATTATATTATAATATCAATAATAAAATACCCTCAGCACTTTCAAATACACACCACAGAATTATCTGCAAAAGAACGTCAGAAATTGAATTGAAGAAAAAGATATAAAACACCGAAGAGTTTGGCATATAAACGTCTGTGTCACGTTCAGTGAATCACTTCGTTAGAATCAGTTAGGCTAAATAATATAGGCCAGATGCAAATTAGTGATTCATTGAGTTCAACGAGTTTATTTTAGCCATTCACCGATATCTCTCATCGACGATTCCAATAGCGAAAAGTAGCCTTTCGTGAATCGCAATTACCGATTTGTAGATCCAAAGGACCGACCGTATTTAAAATAAATTCTACGCTTGAAAAAGTGGTTGGACGAAGTAAAAGCGAAGGTTTGGAAATGATCGAGTCACAGAAAAACAGGAAATTGCCATTCACCTGACAGAATTACTCGTGCTCGTGAAAGTTATTCACGAAACTCGATCGCACCGACATCTTTGGCGACGAGATTACGTGCTTCGCGCGAACAAGAAAAAGTGCCGTGAAGGCACGACTGACATGGGGAAGTCACGATTATATGGAATACTTATTAAAAGTGTAAGAATTCTCTTTGCCCTCCCATATTTTCATTTATTTATTTAATTTCTATTTCCTTCGACTTTCAAACTTTTTTTATCTTTTGTACAGTAAAAGTACCACGCATCATGAATCTACCAACCTTGTTGATGTAGCTGGTTAACTAACGTGGAAAGTGTTGGAATAACCACATATGTTAATCATTATTATGTTGAGTCAATTTCAATTCTTTAATTAGAAAGCTAAATACGTGTCCTTGATAGTATAATAACTTATATCGGAACATTTTGTTTACATAGTTTAGTTAAAAATGAAACAGGCGTTCTAAGCCCATCTAAAGTTCTATAATAGATCATTCGGCAAGTATCGTCTACAGCAAAGATGATAATATTTATTAATAGTCTTTGTAAGACGTATTTATTATAATTTCATTAACTATTCACTTTAGATTCCTTAGAATATTCCTTTTCAACCACCTGTTACCTGCTGCGTTGTCGATTTGCTAACAGATTTAAAATGCTGTCATCTCACAAAGTGGAAGGTCCTATTTTTGAACAATTCTTGCATTCATCAGAGTTTTAAGTACCTTTCTCAAGTTTCAAGTTGTCGGAGCTGGAATATGGAGCAAATATCTTGCAAAGCAAAAATCTCAAAGGTGAAGGGGATTCGAAGTCGAACTAGTTAATTCCGAGCCTTCGAGCGTTTATTTCCTCTAGTCATTATAGTTTCTAAGATTTTATCGTCATTAAATGATACGTGCAAAGTATAGAGGTTGTGTCGAATGTTTTTTTTATATTTGGAATTGAACAATAATCTGCAAGTTGTCAACGGCTTCAAAGTTATCAGATGATCGAACAAATCTATCTCACGAGTCATCGTCATTAAACGATCGAAGTCTATAATGCTGGTTCATATATCACAGCATATTTAACACTAGACTACTGGCATTAAATCTATCATATTTAAATATATTAAATAAATGATTTGAAACAAGGAAAATGAAGAGGGGGAAAAGATAATCGATTCTGCAATTTATGTTTTATGAGATGGACGAAGAATATTTATTCTATGACTCTCCTATAAACTTGGAGAATTTTTGGAAAAAATTGTGTACCAGTCATTTTGACTGCTTTGGTAGTTCTAGTGTTAATCATTCAAGTACCAGGGGTCTTTGCAAAATCTAGTCGGAAAGTGCCAAACAGCGCAATCGTTCTTCTTTCGTTTTGCATCGAATAATGCACGTAATTGCGATTCCGATGTTTTGTTTACATATAAGCAGTAAATATTGTTTTTTCGTTTGGCAATTAACGATATTAGCTGTGGCATACTTGCACTGCTGTAACCAGAATATATTGTGAGATATATGAAGTTTTAAGAGTGAATGTACTGTATGGGAGGATTAGAAAGAATTTGGTGGCAGGGTTGGCGACTGTTTGTATATGAGAATACATGTAAGGACGTAAATGGGGGTTAAAAGGTCAAAGTACGATTGTGAGAGCTACGGTTTAGAAGACGATTGCGAGTATGCAGTGAGAAACGGATCGTTGAATTTAGTGAGTTTTTCTTTTTCTTACAGCTTTTTATCTTCCTTACTTTGTTCATTGATTAAGAAAAATCCTACAATATTGCTAAACTGTATTTATTGTTGACACAAAAGGTATCATCGACTCTATAGGTCCATCAGTTAACTGACCTTAAGAAGCACGATGACGTTACCTGGCTGATGTTAATGATTAATAAATATACTGTGCACAGGTCTATTAGTTTCGTCGTGAGTTATCACCTTAAATAAATAATTATCCGTCGTCCGATTAAGTCTGCATGATGTAGTTAGTAATTTGTATTAAGCAATTTGCATCGAGAAAACTGGAATGCAAATACCGGTAAAGCGATCTTTTAGTAATTCTTTTGGTATGACAAGAATAAAATTTTAAAAGCAGTGTAAGAAACAGAACAAGTTTACGTGTGTATGCTTTCCATAAATTACGTTCAATTTTTAAAGGTGGTTTATGCACACATCTTATAGATGATTAGTTATCTTTAAAGGCCGCAGATAAACGACGAAGGAGGGGAATATATTTTCCGCCAATTTTGATTTCGTAATCCTACGTATATCTTTGAAATATTTAAAGTTTTTAAATATTTCACAAAAGTCTGGCAAACTATTCCCGGAATCTTTCACGACAACTTTTGCACTAATACCGACAATGAAAAAGAATAAAAACTTAAAAATAATTTTTATCAAAATTCTACCAATTTCCTGCCACAAAATCTTACGAAAAACATAAATTCTCACGTAATACAGATCCGCAAAATATCACGATGATTTTTTTTGTAAGATCATGCGTATGGAATTTACAAGTTGACCTAGTAATTGCAATGGGTTTTCAATGAAAAATTCAATTGATACACTTCTAACGATTTAACGCGAATAGTTTGAAATAATTCCAATCCGCTTGTTTTTTTGTAAGATCATGCGTATGGAATTTACAAGTTGACCTAGTAATTGCAATGGGTTTTCAATGAAAAATTCAATTGATACACTTCTAACGATTTAACGCGAATAGTTTGAAATAATTCCAATCCGCTTCGTCTAAAGTGACTAAAGTTCGTAGAGACGAGTGGATTATCGCGATTCAATTACGAGGCTACATTTACCCCGTCTGAAATCATCTTCAATCATAATTTCCACGGTGATTTAGGGCGGGGATAATTAATAGAAAAAGTGAAAATTATCGTAATCACCTGCAACGCGACGAAAGTACGTTATTAAGCCTCCTCTAATTTAATACGTTTAAAATCCACGAAATCGCTCTCTTTAATGATAACGCGACGGCTCTTACTGGAAGAACCTGATTACACGCCTCCGTTTAATTATTTTCCGAGCGCCGTCAATTGGATGGGAATAATTTTCGTACCGTGATAGTATGAACTCTTCCTGTTTTCTTTTTCAATTTTACACGGCTCCAGGCAGGTTATAACCTCTTCATCTTCCTGCACTATCCGCCGACTCGATCGAACGATATAATAATAATAATAATAAAAAAGAAAAGGGAAAATGAAGAAAAAAAGCTATCGTTACCTTATTAATTCTCATTAGACAAAGTTAGATTACTTCCGTTTCTTTCGTTACGGGAAAGATTATCCGCACAAAAGGCAGAGGGAAGTAGACGAGCTCGAGGAAATTGAGAAATTGGGTGAAAGCTGGTCTACCGCGCGAGTTCCGCTAGACCGGAAAATTCACTATTCGTCTATATAGAATCGAGTTTCTCGTTGACTTGCGGAAGATATAAATAAAATGCGGTCCACGGATACAGGCGGAGCTTGAAATGCAAGTTCATGGTCCGCTATTCGATTGGCTGATAGGCATTATACCGTTTCGTAACTGCGTGAATTTTAACCGACTGAGTCTGATTATTCAAAACTATTAATACTGGAATTTTAGAAAGTAGTTCTCGCCCAGTCATATTTGCAAACAGGTAAGATTACAAATATACTGTGTATGCGATAAATCGAACAAAAAGGTAATGCAATATTAATTCTTGAAATACAGATACTCAAGATAGGTGTTTGGAATTGAATCACTGTAAACATTGATTTTTTTTAAATCAACTACTAGTTTTAACTTAAACGTAAGCATTTTTACTCGAGCGTTTTGGATATAGAAATTGAGAATACACTCCATGCGGAAAAAATTGTAACACCTTCAGATTTCATTGCGGAAATCTGACAATGTTTGTTGGGTTGTTTAATTAAATATTGGAGTGGTATCTCAGGTTTCTAATCGAATAGTTGAAAAAGGATTTCGACTCTTTCATAAAAAAAAAATGCAGCTTGTCCTCTGAGCGAAAAATTTGGATGGTTAATTATAGAGTGGCCTTATCTATGCGATGGTGATAAGCGACAATTGAGTATAATTATCCGGAGCAATGAATGAGTGATAACAGACCTTCCTATTTCCATAATTTCTTCTGTCTCGAGTTTGTAATGCATTCCATAAATTCTTAGATAATATACGAGAGCTGTGATTGATATGGAGGTTAAAGTCTCAGACTCTCAATTGGTGGAATCGAACTCAAACCCCCATCACCTTCAGAAGATTTTTCCTTAGTGAAATGTACAGATATCATAATTAACTCCAGAAATACAATATAAAAGGCAAAAAAAGACGCAAAACATATGGCTTCAGTTATTATCAGCACATTTACGAAAATGACCCCTTAGATTAATTCAAAATGAAGAACCTAAATATCTCATGAACATATCGCAACGAAAGCACGCAGAAACTTGCTCCTTCATTTTTTACTTCTGTACACCAATTTACATGGCACGCAAATACATAATATTTTACAGTAATATCTGCATTTATAAATAAAGATCGCGGTTGATAATAACCCGCCCAGTGTTCTCATATTTCACGGTGTTCTCTTCTGTTATTTTTTTCTTGTTTTCGCAAAACGCAAGCTCGAATTGTAATATACAGCAGCAAAAGTATACTTTCTTTTTTCTTTGTGAGAAAACAGCAGAAAAATGAGGCAATTATTATTCCAACTGCAAAATACAGCTGCAGAAACTTTTTAAAATGAGTAAAAATTTTTTCGAACAGCTAACCTATGGCGTTTGCTAATATTTAAAAGTGTGCGGTGAGAGTTTTTTACAAAAACATATTTACTTGAGGGATTTTTTCAAATTTACATTTGCAAATATTAACCGATAATATTTCATATGCTACGTTTAGCCGCTTGAATATTTCCCGTAATAAAATGAAAATATAAAATTCTAAATAAAAAAAGGTCTTTGAAAGTAAGAATTTTTTGGTAAAATATCCCACAGCTTATTCGCGAGGAATGAAAAACTGCATCGCCTGCAGATTGAAAAAAGTATTAACCGATTAGAGAAAACAAGTGTAGAGTCCAAGCGACATTTAATTGGAATAATTAATGCTGTTTAATTACAGGATACAGTTCTCTTCAAGCTGTCAAATGGTTGCAAATGGTCAATTTTTCGATTGCCATTCATTTTTTATATTTATCTTCAATATATCCACCTCAGTTCCATTCATATACCGAAAAGTACATCCAATAGCTTATTTGACTTCAATTAGAAAAGAATCTCATTACCTGTAATAGTACCTCAGTTATTGCATGAAAACGAAACTGCAATTTTATACAATTACCAACATCCTACCGCATAGAATAACCGTAAAATGAAAAAAAGATGTAAAATTACTCAAACAAGCAGTCTTCATTTGTTGAAACTGCAAACGAATATTTGTAAGGTTTATTTATTAACTAACGTCCAATTTACGAAATCTGTGACTACATATAATTACAACTTCAAGAGACTAATACCAAAATACACCGTCAACTGCCAATGACAATGCATTAAGGGTGTATTCCCATTTCGAAATTTGAAAAATTCGATTTTTCTTTGCATTTTTTTAAGTAAATATATTCGAGCATATCTTTGTCAAATGATATGCCGGAATTCGTAAAAATAACGAAGATATAAATATTTAAGAAGCACAGTTCTGGCCTTTCCTACAGATGCACCGTTAGGCTAACCGCGTTTTTCTCGAAGCGATGTTTTCGGACATGGCTAACATGATATTTCAAGATCTAGTTATCTGATTGACTTGAAATTTCAATATGTCCTTCGGCAGATGTGCCGCTATAGCCGGTACAAAAATCTTTAACTTACCTTAAGTTTTTCTAATCTTTTTTATTATGTTAAAGCTCAAAAAGTAAGCCGAAATAGTGAATTTTAACACGTTGAATGCCACCGGTATTTCCCTAGTTTCTTCATTTCAACTGGAGCAAAACTTTTTCTATTAAAATCACATCTTTACAAAGCAGAAACTTTAAAGACATAAAGAGTTACGTAGACAGCGCTAATGTACCTTTTTGACACCAACGCGTAAATATTGCCCGAATTAACAAATACGTAAATATTGCAATTTGTAAGTCATATGAAATTTCACTGAATTCAATAGCGCCGGTCACTGGTGACCCCCATGGCGTTTAACGTGTTCAATCGGAGAAGCGAGTATCACGCCAGGATTTCATTTTTTTTCAAGGATACTTTTTCTCAGATTTCAAGGTCATCGATATAACTGAGAGAATATATTTCTGTTATACTTTGCAAACTTTTGGAAATTTTGTCACATAATAGCTGCTGTTATTTAAAGATTATTTTTCATTACTTAGCCCCTTTTTGTTCTGTTCGATATCAACATCCTCGACGCGTACTCTATTGAAGTTTTTACAGTTTGTTAACCCTTTCGTTACGAGTGCCGACTATAGTCGTCATGCACCCGATGAATTGTGTGCACGAGCGCCGACTATAGTCGGCATCGAATTATTATCGTGTGTGATTTTCAATGAGTGTTGTTTAATATTATTTTCGTATTTTATATTTTATAGTCTTATATTTTGACAAATATTTAAGTATTCTTCTATATTAAATAACAATTCTACAATACTGAAGAAAACAACACCCCGTTTTTTTTTGTTTCAATTTACTACACCGCCGAACCTGTGTATGCCAGCAATCCCATGTTCATATAAGACTGCCTCCTTCTATTATGCGTGCCTGCTAGAATTTTGTATATTTTGACTTAAAATGATATATAATGTAGCCAACATATTAATAAATACATATCCAAGAGATCAATACAATGCAGTGTTCTGATTTTACAAAATAAATTCCAGCAGAATGCCCAGAAAGTAGCACGAAAAATGGGAATACCCCTCTAAACTACACGTGTTAAAATACGAATCGAACGTAACTCAAAGCTTCAGCTTTGCGCAGAAACGTACATCGTTTCTTACTCGGTACTCCGCCTGGCAAAGTGTAAGAAGGCACTCGAGAATTCGAACATTCGTCGCCGGGATAGATACTCCGGGCTCCTTTATTCCGGATACTCGCAAGCTGAATTATTTACCCGGGAGCCGCTGCGGGAGTACGCGCAAACAGTGAGAAGACGTGTTTCCGCGATCGATTCGCGATCCGACGAACGTTCGGAGAGAAAGTGGCACGTAAGACGCAAGAAGCGCGGCCCGCCGCTTACGAATGCATAGAATTTTCTTTTTTTCTCTCTCTCTCTCTCTCTCTCTCATTCCAGCTAGACCCGAAACGCGCTGTGAAAATAGAAACGGCACGATGCACTCGCGGGAATACGGATCGGATGAAGGCCACGAAAAAGTGCGATCTTTCGGGGGGGGGGGGGGGGGGGGGGGGGGGCGAGAAAACCGACGGATTTCTCGGGGCATCGGGAATCTTTGTTCGCTCGCTTTCATTTCGCCGACCTGCTGTGTGTATAGGCGTTTATGTCAGTGTGTGTCTACCTCGAAGCGGAGATGAAAGTCATTTTCAGAGGCTGGAGTTAGAGTTACTCGCAGAATCGAACAACGATCTCCGGCCACGCGCGACCATGGAAACTGCGAGGTGGTAGGAAATGCGACGACGATTGACGCCGCATAAATTTCGTTTTGACACGACGGGTCATTCAGATTCGATCGCGATTGAAAGAGTTCGTGGTAATAGTGATCTCAAATGGCTTCGGATAAGCTGTTGGATAACCGTCCTGATGGGACGATGTTCGATCGAGGTTCTATGCAGCATGATAATCTAGAATGTTGTAAAAGTTAATGCTTCTACGAAGGAATATTAGTGCATGGGTCGAATTTTTAAAGATAGTGAAATATATTATGCTGGAACGGTAAGAAGGCAACTGAGACGGAAGGGGAGATTGCTCTCGTACCGCCTATCCCCGCCATGTCGGTCCTGGAAAACTGAGATCGGCGAATGACAACCGAAAATAAAACACTACTTTCGTCGTTCACATGACGACGCAACGAATGGCGGGTCTCTCTTGCCAATAGCGCGTCAAAATGGAAAATGCGTGAGGGAGAGGGACGTCCCTATCCGTGTGGCGAATCAGAGTAAATTACCGCTCAGCTGCCAACTTACCGTTCCAGCATAATAACAGGTGTTATGTGCACTGTGCATATTTGAAAATGGAAGAGGAATTTCTTCGGTATTTTGTCTTTCTAACAATAAGTATCGTGTATTCTATTGTTTTTAACATTATTCTGTTCGCTGGCTCTCTATACTATGGTAATTGCCATAAGATCAATACGTATCAAGACAGATCTAGGATCAATTTAAAATTCTGCCCCAGAATCCACAAATTTAGGCGGACTCAAAGCCACTGAGGTAATAGGAATATAATTCGGACGCACTAATACTGATACTAATTTACTAAAACTAATTTTTAACTTACTAATACTAATTTAAAAATACTAATTTTTACTAGCACTAATACTAATTTACTAAGACTTATGTATGCGAATGGATTAAGAGGTGAAATAGCGCTGTAATAAAAATGTACTTTGCTATAAAGTTGAATTACATTTTTATATAGTCCTGTAGAATAATCGTGGGTATAAAAAAATTAGTTATAAATATTGACTTGAAATAATACGTCGTAAAATTATATCACATTCACGCTAACAGAAATCTATCTATAATTACAGTTCATAGGAGAAGTAACTATTGTAGTTAACACGTTGAATGCCATGGGGGTCACCGGTGACCGGCGCTATTGAATTCAATGAATTTTCCCATGACTTTTAAATTGTAACATTTACGAATTTGTTAATACAGTGAACGGGTTGGTATCAAAAAGGTAAAGTCTTGTTTTCTATATATCTCTTTTTGTCTTTAAAGTTTCTGCTCTGTAAAGATGTGATTTTAATAGAAAAAGTTTCACTTCAGTAGAAATGAAGAAACTAGCGAAATTCCGGTGGCATTCAACGTGTTAATCAGCGACAGCAAACAAAAGAGGAAAATGTATTGATTGCACGAAAATTTTCTCCCATCAAACCCTCTGAATAATTTATTCGTAAAGAGATGAAAGCTTTCGAAACAAGTTTGACTTTTCTTGAAGTCTACTCAAGAATCTGATATAACCCATCACTCACAATACACATTTTACGTTCACATTAAGACTTCTTTGAAAACTTGAACGCAGTAAACGGCGAACACTGAGAGCGATTTCACCGAGATATTTCTATAATGGAGAAGAGGTATTAGGGAAAATGGAGTCCGGTAATGCTGGTCGACTACTGCTGAACACTTAAAAGGGACATTCCAGGAGCCAAGTATAGCGGAAAGTCATTAGCTCATACATTTTAAAACAGGTCAGCTCTGCATGTATGTATGTACATGTGAGGAGAATAAGCGTTATTTGTTATACATTTCAAAAAATTCATGTATTTTACAATAAAAAAATTGCACTCTGTGACTAACGACATCGATTTTGTATGTTAATTTTTAAAAAGGTAGTATCTCCGATACCGTAGATTACGATACAAGCCTATCTTTCCAAAGATCTAAAATACTTAACCCTGGTGCTATAGCGTTTATGACACCTGCAACCCACAGCTACTGTAAATAATAGTATATGAGATAGGATGACACCTGTCATTTATATTTTTCGTCTAGTTTAGATTTTCCTGTGGCTATACAAATCGAAATTTAATTCAAAGTATCCCCAAACTGAATTAACACGTACAAAGGTATAAGCTAGTAATAATGAATGTGACCTAAATTATTCCTTCTCCATTTTGAAATATTCAAATTTCCGTTCTGGCATACAAATTGAAATCCACGTAACGAAATACCTATCAAGTCCGTTAAACAGTTCAACTTTTTGCCATGCTGCAAAGTAGTACCACATTATTGTAATATCCGTAGAGCAAAACGAAATAAATGATTACTTCGATATTTCCAATTTTTTACGTACAATTAGACCGATTTTATTATCACCGGCATATACAGGGTGGAGCGCCACATTTTGCCATTCAGATTTACGTCATTGTTATTGCGAATATCAAAAAATGATGTACATGATGTTGAATGGTTTTGAGAGCGGCACATTCTAATGGTACTAGGTTTTTTGTAGGCGGACGTGTAAAGGACATATGAAGGTCATTAATGTTTTTTTAAATGGAATCATATATTTTTTATTGCATCAGCTGATACTCCTTCATATTCTTTACAAAAAAGTATTAACCTATTTGTGTAAAAAAATCATTAGTTTAGGAGATATTTTAATTCTAATTTGTTAGGAAATCGCGACTTTCTGGTCAATATTATGAATTCAATATAAAGGGACGAATGAATTCAATAATAATGGGGCCGAGGTGGCCCCATTCATTTTCCGGCAAGATCACCAGATCTAACGCCCCTCGACTTTTTCTTGTGGGGCTACTTAAAAAATAAAGTGTACGCTGAGCCTCCGACTACAATGGCCAATATAAGGGATCGTATCATCAACGAGTGTAACAAAATAACATCAGATACACAACGCAATGTTAGTGAGTCATTAACTTCTCGATTCAGAAAGTGTTCTGTTGCAAATGGTCGCCACATTGAACCTTTTCTGTAAATATGCATAATAATAAAATATGAATTAAAATATCTCCTAAACTAATGATTTCTTTACACAAATAGGTTAATACTTTTTTGTAAAGAATATGAAGGAGCATCAGCTGATGCAATAAAAAATATATGATTCCATTTAAAAAACATTAATGACCTTCATATGTCCTTTACACGTCCGCCTACAAAAAAGCTAGTACCATTAGAATGTGCCGCTCTCAAAACCATTCAACATCATGTACATCATTTTTTGATATGCGCAATAACAATGACGTAAATCTGAATGGCAAAATGTGGCGCTCCACCCTGTATATAAATAAATTACAAAGCAGAATTAGAATTTCATTTCTACATCGCTGCATGCAACAACGTCGAAAGATTCATTCTCGACCACTTCAACTGTCCGCGGCAATTTCTGAGTAAAAAGAAGCGGGCATCGAGACACCTGGCTATTTTCCCTTAAACAAAAGCGGCGCGTTCGGTATATACAGAAATATTAATGTGTAAAACTCCTTTCTCGAATTGTACACCGGGGAATGCCATGGACGAGCGATCAGCGTAATAAAACCGAGAGAACGCTCAATTACAAAACGAAGGTAGCTGGTGGTACACGACCTTAATCCGTTGCATAAATTTCTGCAAGCAATGTGTTTTACGTGGCAAAATAATAGCGGGTAATATCACTCTAATGAATAAGGTATCTTAATGCACGTACAAAATTCATAACCGTGTACCGCACTTGGGTTTTACGTTATTGCGCGACACCCGCGTAATTTGCTCGTTTTGCAACCGAAACTACGGAATCTTTCAAAATTCTTCGCCGTAGCCATCTGGTAGAGGAAACGTCTGGCAAAGTTGGCTGGTAGTTACGTTAGGAGGAATTAAGATGGATACGATGTGTGAGGGGGAAACGTTGAAAGCACTTCCGCGCCAATAATCGAAACGCCGCGTAAAGGTTATTGCTTTTAAAAGCAATATTGCCACTTTGCCGCTAATGCGACTAACACCGATGCCGATACTAATCGCGATAGCGATTACGATACTTTAATGGTAGCACACGCAGGGGGGAACCCGACATTACGGACAGTAGGAAACGATAAGTATAGTCGGGACGGTAATTTGGCGGTTGTAATACGGATAAGAATAATTCGTTGAGAAATGTTTTATGGGTTCTTGGACGGTATGAACAGAGATAGGAGATTGGCAAAAGTCGTGTCGATTAGGATGAGTGGTCAGTCCGTCAGAGAAGTGGGAATGAGGCAAATGAGTGAGAAATGTCTTTCAAGTACACTTCATTCTATTTTTACACGATAGATACATTCCCGAAGAATACGTGAAAAAAATTTGTGTAAAAAATATACTGCATCTATGGAAAAATAGAAGATTGCTTCCAGTCATAAGAAATCAGCAAAAATAATGCAATAAACCATGAGTTTTCATGTGAGGATCTTAAAAATATTGTTTCATAACGATTGCACATGTATCATACAAAGTAAATTATCATTTGAAAAGGAAAAAAACGTGTCACTAATTCATGAACACAAAAATTAGGCAAAATAATATGGGTTACACGTAAAAAGATTTTATTCGTTATCAATTTCTGACAGTAAACGCATACGTTTGCGCAAAACTGCAATGCTATCACTAGAAATGCGTAAAAATTAATGCTATCACTAGAAATGTCTTGGTTATCGTCTTCGTGCTCCATTGGTGAAATTCTTTCTGCAATCTCTTCAACAAAATTAAGACTAACCTCCTGTGGTCCCGATGTTTCAGTGGATTTAAGAACGAATTCAGTAATTAATCGTTGTGTTTGTGTTTTGGCTAGGCCACAGTAAAGCAAAATTTTCTGCTTAGAATTTGGGTCGATCGTGTTAAATCAAAATAAACCGTGCAAAAAGATAATTAAATTTTTTTTATAATTCGTGTTAAATCAAAATCGTGTAAAAGAAGTTCGTGTAAAAACAGAATTAAGTGTATAATACGTGAGTCTAATTCTATAAGGCTGATTAAAATTAGAAAAGTCAAGGTTGGAGTTTTTCACGATGACGTTTAGTGTACATTAATGATGGAACATAGAGAAGTCGACAGTGCGGATAGGTGGAAATGATAAGAATCGTTGAAACAATAATTTCCGTTTGTTCAGATATAGACGGGAGTAATGTGCTACATAATTGCGCTACACTGATGTAAGATTAGCAGACTTAACCCTTTCGGTACGGGAGTCCGTTCTGCTGGAGAGCTACCACTGAACGCGACACCGAGCCAAGAAAAGTGTGCACGTTTCAAAAAATAATTTTTATTGCAACTCTTTCTTATTGGACAAATATTCCACTGTCGAATAAAGGAAAACTGAAGCTCGTATCGACGGCTAAAATGTACTTTGAGTTGGATTAATCCAATACAGGTCAATGTAATCAAGAGATATGTACTTTACAGGCACGGTATAATTCGATGCCGACTATAGTCGGCGCTCGTACACACAATTCGTCGGGTGCATGGCGACTATAGTCGGCGCTCGTAACGAAAGGGTTAACAAACTGTAAAAACTTCAATAGAGTACGCGTCGACGACGTTGATATCGAACAGAACAAAAAGGGGCTAAGTAATGAAAAATAATCTTTAAATAATAGCAGCTATTATGTGACAAAATTTCCAAAAGTTTGCAAAGTATAACAGAAATATATTCTCTCAGTTATATCGATGACCTTGAAATCTGAGAAAATGTAACCTTGAAAAAAAAGGAAATCCTGGCGTGATACTCGCTTCTTAAACGTCATGGGGGTCACCGGTGACCGGCGCTATTGAATTCAATGAAATTTTATAACCTTTTTAAATTGCAATATTTACAAATTTTCTAATACATTCAATATCTAAATACTGACATTAAAAAGGTAAAGTCCTGCTCACTATATGCCTGTTTGTATCGTTAAGGTTTCTGCTTTGTAAATACGTGATTTTAACCCTTTGCCCTACAACAACGAGTGACACTCGTGATGCGGTTGATAGAACTGGAAATTTTGAAGCTTCTCAAAAAGTATCAGTGGAACACGACACGATAATATTATTTCTTATGTTATTAATATTGAGTTAAATTCTAAAATATATCAGGAATCACTAACATATTTTTATTTTAGCAACTTAAGTTTCAATTATTCCGGAGGCAGTCATAGAAGAAGTCATAGGACATGGGGTTAATAGGAAAAGTTTCACCGCAGTAAAAATGATGAAACTAGCGAAATACCGGTGGCGTTCAACGTGTTAAGTATTTCTTTTCCTAGACACCTCGTGCTATACAAAACAATGTGCATACCCTGGATTCCGGTGTTAAGTACCTCGCAGGTATACATTCATGTATGTATGTTTAGTTGTAAGACGTACTCTCGCTTCAGAGAAACTAGTTTGCCGATTACTTGTAGCTTCTTCGCTTGTTCACAAGTTGTTACTACATACATGCATACATATGTACGTATATGTCCTCAAGTGAACTCCATTGAAATATCATCAAAGCAACGAAATTCCAAAGAAGATCTGCAGAATTGGACTATAACATATTAATTTATTGAGATTGCATCGACTAGATTCACTTTACGTAATGTTAATTACTTTTCAACGATTCCACGGGACGTATATACGTATTTGTATCTTCTGGTGTTGATTTTTAGAGTCATTTCGTCTAAAACTTTCAGCTCTCGATTTTTTTCTGGGATGACGAATCACCAAGGTTATAATATAAGTAGACACCATTAAAACAAAATTGCCGGAGGTGATTGGAAGCAGAGCCCATTAATTAGATGGACGTGCTATTATCTTTGTAGTCCTCATACCCTATCCATGGAGCGATGGAACGAACATGTCAAAAATTGAGACGTGAAAATGTTAGCTATAAAGTAAACCATTTTTTTAAAACTAAAAATAGCACTCGTACTATTTGATGAAGCTGAGGAAATGTATAAACTTGGCTACGATAAGGAAGCACAGAAGGCAAAAACAATATGAGATGCAACATATATTGTGTAAATGGGTCAACTTCATTTTCTTTCTGTCAGCTAAATTAATAATAAACTAGAGCTTCATGCATGGAAAAGTCAAGCCAAAACGAAATGAAATCTTTTTCAAGCATGGAATTATCCAACTTCCACGATAAACAGCGCGTGCATCACGTCGAAAAAAAATTTTCCCAAAATAATTAACAGGTAATTAAACCCCAAAAAAAGGTAAAGGTAAAAAAGCTTAACTCGCAACAAAAAAAACTATTCGAATTCAAGCAACAACTCCATTATTTCCATCGCATCTGACAAACACTCGACAATATAAACAGACTCGACGAAAGCTCTCGAGCCCTCTGAGACAACAGCTCTCATTGTCAGACATCCTCTCATTCCAACCGAATGCCCCTCGATTGGCCAATCGAGGCTGGAAGAGCGCCGCATAAAAAAAAGTCACGCAAAGATTACGCGAACAATCGGTCAAAAAGCGTCGAAACGATGACATCAGTAACGATTCCTCCGATATACGGGACACCGGTTATCCTTGAGGTATAAAAAGGATCTCACGGCTGAGACTAACACAACGAGCACGAATCGACCATAAAGTTGGTAATCCGGCACCGTTCTCCCCCTAGCCTATTTATTTTCTATCTGTGCATTGGCACGTCCGCTCGGCCCTCGAAAGCCATATACTCCACTGGTAACTACCGTAAACGTAAATTCAAGGACGCCATGACGGCGTCAACCGGTGGCAACATACGAACGGCTCTCGTCCTGGTCCATGTGCGGCCTGCCGGCCACCGCGTATTTCGATGGCCAATAAAATGTCTCCGTGTCACAAAAGCGAAGCAAAGAGCACGTTTTGAAATTGATGTTATAGCGGTGAAATTTGTTGCTCGACTTTACCACTGTGATACACCGTATCACGGTTATAGCCGTTATTGTCCGTGTAACTAGTTTAAAGAGCGTATAAAGGAACGACCGATCTTTCATTCGGCGGGAGAAAAAAATTTGTGTTTATGGTCCTTGAATGAATTGTAGGTTGTAAGGATTTTCACATGGAGGATAAGTGTGCTTTTATGGGAAGTGGAGGAGATTTGTATTATTTGATGGGGACGAGAGAGCAGAATGGTAGATTGTATATTTTTTGTACAATTGTTGAGAGGTGATTGTTGAAAATTTAAAATTGTAACGGCGCCAAAGTCTTGTGGCGCTGCTCATTTAGGCGACTTCCGCCAAACCTGGCATGCATCCGGTTCCATCGTTACGTTTCGGTTTGACTAAAGTACGTGGGCAATTTGAAAAGTTCGCGGCCTCATCCATAGATGGCAATAATTTTTAAAATTTTATTGTTATATCTTGAAGCGACATTTATTTCATACATAACCTTAAAGGCTGAACTTTATCTGTTGAGTAGTTTGTTGAAAAAATTAATTTAAAGAAAACTATATCGCTGCCCGCAGTGAAATGGATAACTTCGAGCACCGTGCCGTGGTTCGACGGGATATGGCAAAAATCGCTGAATTAAAGTTTGATTTGCTTCCTCACCCTGCTTATTCCCCAGATTTAGCCCCCTCTGATTTCCACCTATTCCCAAAATTGAACAAATTTCTTTATGGTCGTCGATTTTCATCAGATGACGAACTTATAGCCACAGTAAACAGCTATTTTGAAGACCTTCACGAAACGGACTTTCGAGAGGGTATAAGAGCATTAGAGCACCGCTGGATGAAGTGCATTGAAGTTAGAGGAGATTATATCGAAAAATAAAAACAATTTAAAATTCAAAATTGTATGTTTTTATTCTTAAGCCGCGAACTTTTCAAATTACCCACGTATAAGGTTTGATATGAAGTGGTCGTTTAATCAGTCTGCCTCAAGTTTTCCATTAGCAGTAAATTTGTATAAAAAGGTGAAAGGTAAAACGGAAAGTGTGGTTATACGTATAAACAAATATATATTAGGTCTACCGAAAAGTTCTGTCCGTTTTCAGAATAAAACAAAAGAATAAATTTTTCATACGTTGAATAATCTTTATTGAATAATATAATTGCCAGCATTGTTTATGACTTCTTGCCAACGTGATAGCAATTCGTATATCCCATTTTTAAAAAATGTATTATCTCTAGAGGCCAAAAATTGAACCAGTGCTTGTCTGATATCTTCTTCGTTCTTGAAATTTGTTCCTTGTAGAAAATTTTGAAAGGACAGAAACAAGTGATAATCGGAGGGTGCTAGGTCCGGGGAGTATAATGAATGCGACAGAATTTCCCAGCCTAGCTCTGCGACTGTCCTCTGTCCTTACAACATTTTCTGCAGGGCAAAAAATTCAAGAACGAAGAAGAAATCAGACAAGCACTGGTTCAATTTTTGCCCTCTAGAGATAAGGCATTTTTTAAAAATGGGATATACAAATTGCTATCATGTTGGCAAGAAGTCATAACTAATGATGGCAATTATATTATTCAATAAAGATTATTCAAGGTATGAAAAATGTATTCTTTTGTTTTATACTAAAAACGGACAGAACTTTCCGGTAGACCTAATATATATATATATTTATATATTATATATATATAAGTATTGTAATAATTCACTTATTAGATAATAAAGCGACAATAATGATCTTTCTTGAAACACGATGAAGTTGTGTGGATAAGCATGTGTCTCCAGAGTTTTGGTTAAATTTCGATTTCTAAAGTTTCTGATGCATTAATGAGCTTATGGAAGCTCGTACTCCTGAATTCAAGGCAAGCTCGGTATTTGCGGTCAAGGTGGATTCTGGTATTACTTGGCCACCTCCTTCAAAAATTGTGTACTCCTTGGTATAATCGGATGTGAATCTATGGTGAGTATAGAGTTAAAAACTGGGATTTCCAATTATTCGATCGAAATTCAAATCTCAGTCAATTCTTGAAGGTTTTTTATAATTATCATTTGATAAGTCAAATCTTCGGTAGTTCAGAATCCGCCTAAGACTGTAGACAAATCTGAAGTCTACCCAAAAAAAATACACCCTATTTTTATACGATTCTGATTTAAGAAGAATCAGAAGACAAATTTAAGTCCCTTTTTACACGATTTATTTTGAGTTAACACGATCGACCCAAATTCTAATAACAGAATTTTGCTTTACTTCGTCCTAATTTTGTTCAAGAGATTACAGAAAGAATTTCACCAATGGAGCACGAAGACGATAACCAAGACATTTCTAGTGATAGCAGTAATATTGCTGTCTTACGCAAACGTATGCATTTATTGTCAGAAAGTGACAACGAATAAAATCTTTTTACGTGTAACTCATAGTATTTTGCCTAATTTGTGTGTTCATAAATTAGGAACTTGTTTTTTTCCTTTTCAAATGGTAATTTAATTTATATGGTACATGTGCAATCTTTATGAAACAAAATGTTTAGGATCCTAACATGAACACTCATGGTTTATTGTAATATTTTTGCTGATTTCTTATAACTGGAACCAATCTTCTATTTTTCCACAGATACAATATATTTTTTGCTCGTATTCTTCGAGAACGTATCTATCGTGTTAAAACAGAATTAGGTGTACGTCGCAATCTAAAAAATTTCGAAATTGTACGATTAAATCTCCTAAACAAAATACGACCAAATTGTTGAAAATCAGAAATAACCAGCTATTACTTTAACCCTTTCCATAAAATGTACAAAAACACAAAGTTGTCTCTAGATGTCTCCGCAGCGCCGATAACGAAATTATCAGCTTGTATTACCATGTCTCTGCGGCAACAATGGAGTGCAAAGGTTTCAAAGTTAGGCGATTAATTGTACGGAATACGAGCCAACCCTTCAAATATCATAACCGCCACCTTGCACATTTACACCAATTATTATTCACGACGCAACGATTTCGAGTTTCTCAAATTTTCAGGTATCTCCAATCGTCAATCCCAAGTATGCAAGGCAACGATATTCATCCGGTGAATGTCGGTCGTGAATACGAGCAGCGTAATACTTCTTGAAATTGCCAGGACCACTCGGAACCTGCGAGAATACCGATTTCTTTCGTCAGCTGTACGCGGACGTTCCCGCTGGGACAGGAGCTGTCTCGTTACGACACTGCTGGCGGTAGCAGAAAGAGAACCGTAGCTGCGGCGACAGGTTTGCGTGAGCTACGAAGACCGGGAAGCCAGGGACAGGAAACCGGTAGAGAGAACCAGAAGGAATGGGCGAATCGAGATAGAGAAGTAGAGGCACGTAAGGAGAAGGTTGCCCGGGTGGAGAGATATCGAGAGGAGGTAACGAAAGTGAGAGATTGAGCGATAAATAGGAGCAAAAGGAGACAGAGACTTGTGAAGATGTAGGGAAGTTTGAGGATAAGAAGGGGAAGTAAAAATAGAAAAATTACGGAGAGCGAAATATGGATATTAAGGAACAATAGAAAACGGAAGAAATAAAAATAAGATAACGAAATAGCAGAAGAAAAAGAAGAGAGGAATGAAAAGAAAGAGAGAAGTAAAAATAATGGACCGTTCCTTATATGAAGAGAGGAGGCAGGTACATGAGGAAATGTATCATCAAAAAGGAAGAGAGAGGTAAAAATAGAATTTTATAAAATTAAGGGACCCACAGGGGAAAAGAACTAGCATATACAAAGGGAAACGGGGGAAAAAGTATGAAGCAAAAAGAGTAGACACCGTATGCACAAAAGAGGACCGAGAGAAGGAAGACCCACGGTAACAAAGACGATCGAAGAAGACAAAAAAAAGGAGGAAGATATGATGATATCAAACAGCGAATCCCCTGTGGCTTTTGTTTTCGTTTCATTGAGAAGCAACGGAGGTGCGCTTGATCCCAAGCACAGAACCGCATTTGTCTCTCGACAACGGTACATTCCTCTAGTAAAACGGGCTCTCCGTCGGTTCCGAAGTTACCGGTTTCCAGGGTCGATGTGTACGGGCCCCGTTTCAACTCGCGGAACGGGCCCCATTCTTCGCCGTGGGCCTGCACGACGAAACAAGCCACATCGTGATCGAAGGTAGACTAAATTTTACCTGGGATACGATTAACGATTCGCTTACCCGTCGTGAGAAACTTGTCGCGTAAAACGATTCAATTAATTATTTGATTATTACTGAGAGTGATTCTTTTTCTTACAAGAGTCTCGTTGGGTTGAGATTATTTTCTATATCAATATTTATGGAATATATTTAGGAATCGGAAAATAGTAGTAACGTGTAAACCATAACATCTGCTATGAAGATTTGTCAACAGGACTTCGATTTTTCTGGAGATTGCAGAATGTTTAAAAAAAATAAGAGTTCTCGTTAAGTCAAGATGCATTTTGAAATGAAATGATCATCTGATCGTTTTAGAGAACGAGAAATATATATGGTGAATAGCCATTTTCATTGGGTGGAAGTTTTTTTGAAATAGTTAATGACGGTACTGCGAGGACGAATAAAAACAGTGTTGTAATTACGAAGTAGAACTCTGTCGTATGAGAGTTCCTTTTTGAAGAAACGAAATTCTGTAATTCTACACGTGCAAGTGACTCTTCTACTTAACCGCATTTCGCCACAATTATTTTCTTTAATATCTGCACACAACGTCCTGAGAAATGGAAAATAGTGCTCTGCAGGGACATTTTGTTTGACCCATTTTTAACGTTTTCATCGTAAATGAGATTCGCACAGAAAATGTTATTCCGCGATCTTACATTAATTTTTCGTATATTTTCGAAAAACCCCGTGTATTAAAAGTGCTTTAACGACTATTGATACATGATAATATTTAGGATTAACATGATAAAAGAATATTTTCAATATTCCATTATAGATACGATATAGAAACAGCAATCTGACATTTCATTATATAAAACCAGAACGATCATTCGAGACTGTAAATTAAAAATTAAAATGGTTATTATAAATTTTAAATAATCGACGTGAAAGCTGTCGTTATAAAAGATCAACAGGAAGCATTCCATTTACCCAACCTTGATCTTTCCGTTTGCCGGATACTGTGCCCATAATTTGGCCACCAAAATCATGCAAAACCAGATGAGATTTAAACTTTCCTACTTCTTTTCCTGTCACACAGATTGAACACTGTTTTATGGATCGATCTGAAATTTCTACAGAATCGTTTGCACATGACAATTATTACGACATTTTTACATCGAAATATTCCCTCAATAGTCTTTCACCCGTGAAAAATGTCTCGTCCAAGAAATGACCAATATCTCCGAGAAAGCCGTAATCTCTCGGACAATATTCGCCACAAATACCTCAACCGAACGTTTCGATGGAATGCAGACATATTGCATTTTTTGCCGCGGAAACGTGTCGACGTCGTTTCATGGTGCTTTCATAATCCTGAGAATTTTCGCATTTAATTCCGAGGGGATGGAAACGAAACTGAGATGAAGAGAGAGAGAGAGAGAGAGAGAGAGAAGAACCATGGTCAGAACTCCACAGAAAGCAGGGCATTTTCACGCGAAAACGTCGGGACAGAAGCGACCGACGCGGAAGGAAACTGATTTTCCACGGTCTGTCGAGGTGAAACGATTCGCGGAAATTGTGGAGGAGAGGCACAAATCCGGCGGCCGTTCCTATACGCCATATCACGAGCCGAGGGTGCACACCCTCCGAGCGATCCGATCTCGTTTTTTTTCTCCCCCTCTCTCTCTTTCTCTCTCATGCAACACGGAGTAAAAATATTTTTAAACCGACCAACCCGATTCTCTCGTACCTTGACTTTCAACACCGTCGACTGGAAAATATGAGTCTCGGAGAATAATTTTTCCCAACCTTTTCGCCTCCCTAGAAAAATTCGAGAAGCATCCGCGAGCATTAAACCCGGCATATATACGTATTTGTATACGTACAACGCATAAATGAATACGCTAAAGGAAAGAAAGGGAGAAAAGAAGGTGAAAAAAAGGAGAACGACGAGGCAAGATCGCATTGCCATTTCGAACGTAAAATAATTTCGCCGGTATTACACGAAGATGCTTTACGATCGTCTCGGGGCCGAAGGTAAATGGCTTTCGCGCACTTTCCTCGCAAAAGAAAGAAGGGGAGGAGAGGAGGGGAAAAAAAAGAAGCGAGACAACTTCCCGTCGCTGGGAAATATAATAACCTTCCGTCGCTACCGGTGCCGCTACTACTCCCGTTACTACCACCACCGCGACTCCACGAACTCCTACTATCGGGAGTAAGTAAGTACATAGGTTGAAGGTATAGCTAGGAAAGTATGGTCGGCAGAAATATAGACGAAGAGGTATGAGCACATACCTGGGCGGCACCCGCACTCAAACACGTGAGAAACCCTCTCATTCCCTCCGGACCCTCCGCCCGTTTACTCGCCGACGGTAACTGTACGCGAAATCCTTTCTCCGCGAATGGCCTCGCCTTAATGTTGCATCGGGTGAACTTTTCTGGAGTAAACGAACGTGTATGGGCACGTTGCACACGCACTGTGTATCGACGACGATCGAAACTCGCTCAAATCGATTCCCGAGCAACGGGTGATTGTATCCAATGCCGTCGAGATATCTTGTAACGTTTGATCCGAACGGAGAGAGGGCCGGGGAGAGGGAAACAGAAATAGAGAGATTGAGATAGAGATAGGTGCGAGAGGAAGATATATATATGTGGGTAAGAGAAAGAGATAGGGGGAAGAGAAAGATAAATAACAATATAAGGAGAGACATAGAAATTGAAATAAAGATGGGAGGAAAAGAGGAAACGTGTACGAACAAAAGGTGAGGGATAGAAGTAATGATACAGAAGGGGAGAAGAATGGGAATAGCGGTAGAGAGGTGAACTATGTAAGAATCGTGAGAGACAGGAATATAGAGATAACGATAGAGAAGCAGAGACATGTGTATGAACAGAAATAGAGAAAAATACAGAAGGGCAGGAGGAATACAAAAATATAGAGAGGAAAACAGAAGTAATGAGGAACAGGCACAGATGAGCGGAAATAGGGACTGTATAAAATAATAATAGAATAATAGAAAATAATATAATAATATTGTTATTAAATTAATATAATAATAGAAAAATGTACTAACAGAAATAAGAAGATAGCGGTAAAAGAAAAAGACAAACCGACGATGATCCAGAAAAACAAGTAGACATACCAAAATGGGCCAACGGAGAATGGTAGACGGCGGAGATAGAGAGAGGGCAAGTAAGAGGAAACGAACAAAGTTCCTACCACTCATGATCTGCAACCTCGCCTCTCTGAGTAACTATATTTCTATCTCGGTGTAAATGCCAGGAACTTACTTGCCTTCCTTGCGAAACAAAGCGGACAGACCGAGCGAATCGGATATCGCAAGCATCCACCGTAGACCCGGTAATTCGTTCGATTCGCTTAAATCCTTATCGAACTGAATTACTGCAGTCTGACGATTGTTGCGTAAGAAACACAGTCCGACAATGCTCTTCGACCAGTTCGTAGGAGAAATTTCAAGTGCCGTCGTCACGGAGAACCTCGTAACACCTACGACGATGCTACGTAACGTGACGATTCAATTTGGTTCTCGGAGGTCGAAGCAATATAAAGCACTCCACGGCTTCCGCTCCCTTTTCTCTCCTCTTCCGTTAGCTAATACCTCAAGATCTAAAAGCAAAGACGTTCGATATCCACTTCTCGGAGATTAGCGTGTGTACAGTCGTGGACAGATATTCTGTGGTGGATAGCTGGGACTTTTGTTGGCTGGTTTCAGAGAGAAAGGTTTTGGCGATCTTATTTGATGTTTGGTAACGCACTGCCCTTGACACTAGATCTGCCAAGGCGATCGGAAGGACTGGTTATTAAGTTTTATGAAAAATGACTGCAATTTGTATTGGTGTAATTTTCTTAATTTTGCATGGCTATGTTGCAAAATGTGAAAAATACTGCATTATATGTAACGTCGATGTATTAGATTAATTTTTGGTACTTTTGAAGTCAAACTTTTGTTTACGGACAATTTTGAAAGGAAAATTCGCATTGGATATACCATAGACGATGATCGAGGATATTTGTTAGAAGTATAAATTGGAAAATTATGCATCAATAGTATTATATTAAAAAAATAAATGAAATTTGTTTTTAACCCCTTGTCGTGCAATAACGAGTAACACTTGTGATGCGGTAAATTGGACAGGAAATTTGTAAGTTTCGCAAAACCTATCAAATTGAAAGTATCAGTGAGACGAGACACGATACAATTATTTCTATAATATTAATATTAAGTTAAATGATACGATATATTAAGAATCACTGATCAATTTTTATTTTATCAATTTAATTCTGAATTATTGCGGAGGCTGTCACAAGAGAAATCGTACAGCAAGGGTTCAACAGGACCGTAGCCTGAAGAACTGTATATTAAGATATTAATTTGCACTTTCGTTTGAACTGAGACCCCTGTGCATGTAGAAATATTACCCGTATATACTGCAACTGCTAGAGAGGAGCAACCTGCCTCGGACCCTTGCTACTGTGCCCTTCAATTCATAGGATCTCGGTAGCTTACTATCTCTGCCTGATACTTCATTACTGTAGAGTTATAAATAAATGTTTATATAAAAAATAAGAAGGCATTATATAAAGTATAAAATACAAAAAAAAATATAAACAATCACACAAAACGCTATTCTAAGAAATACACTGTCGCTGCTACGAAAATCACACTGTATACTCTGTTTCTGAATTGACACTGGGCCTTTCCACGCAGCCACTTTCTTCCGAAGGCCTTGCACCGCACACAAACAAACACACACAGATACACACATCTCGCAGGCTCTCTCTCTCTCTCTCTCTCTCTCGTTCGCTCGCACTAATCTCCGCAACGCTCTTACCTTTATCCCTTTACGATCTCGCAATCCTACATTACTTGTGTGCGAAACAATAACGTCGACTTGAAATTAACGCGAGGTATCACTTCTGAGTCACGATTACAGAACAAACGTCTTACAGTTCACGGTTAACGGGGTTATCGAGATTTACACGACTACGCTTTTCTCAATGCGTCCAATTAAATGACGTTTGCCACAACACTGATAGGGTAAAGTTGAAATTGCAATTCTCGCGGCACGAGTACTAAATTTTTATCAGTGTCTGGACTTTTAAACGGCCACCTAGCGCGTAACATGTAGTGGGAGGAAAGATAACAACTGTAAGAATATCGGAGCTTGGCAAACACGTTGATACACAAACTGTCGCGCAACAAAGTGCATTCTTTGACATTGACCTTCGCGTGGAAGATCTAACGTATTGTTAAAAACAGCAACGCTTGAATTTGGGCAGGTGCCTATAAAAGGTATAGAAAAGAATACACCTATTCGCCGATTTACACGGAAGATAGGTTCCTTAGAAAACCGTGTAAATCGAAATTGTAAATTTTGATACGTAAAACTGCGTAAATTGGAAACAAACTAAAACGTGTATAATTCAGTCATCTATATCAACGTTAACCCTTTGCGGACGAAGGTATTTTTGAATATTGAGAAATAACCATTTATTTTGCGATCCAAAACCACCTTTTTATCAGCAAATTGGCTATTAATGTATATACATTATAAATTACTATTTATTTAATGATATTTCAACGATTGTGTATCAATTTTTCAACTCTAACTGTGTATACAAGCAGCAATAAACTATAAATAAATTTTTTCTCAGATCGCATACATGTGTCGCTAGTCCTCAAAGGGTTAACCCCTTGCCCTACGATTTCTTTTGTGACTGCGTACGTAATAACTTGGAACTAATTCGTGAAATAAAAATTTCTCACTGATTTCTGATATTCCGTATAATTTAACGCAATATTAATAGTATAGAGATAAATTGATTGTCTCGTAACCTACTGATATTTTCAATTTAACAGTTTTTGGTAAACTTGAAAATTTTCTATTCCATTTACCGTATCACGAGCGTCACTCGTTATTGTAGGGCAAGGGGTTAAATAGAAATAACTAAAATCAAATTTTTTTAAAAATCCCTTATTTTAAAAATTGTGTAAATAAAGTACCGTACAAATCGGGGGATATGTGTATAAGATATTTAAGAAAAATACGGAACGATCCCAATCTCATCCACGTTGTAAAATACGATCGGTTACACGAGCGACGACGAGCGCAATTTTTCAAAAACATTCGACTGTTGCAGTTCACCTGTGACACATTATATTGTATCAAAAAAGAATATAGTGATCATTATACCATTAGTGTACACTTTGCCGCCATTCTGACAAATCTACAATCCATCTCGCATACTTGTCACCTACAAATTTTATTATATTCCTTCCTTTCATATAACTCTTATGCACGAACATGTCATTGTACAATTATAGTTTTAAACAAATTTGATTTAACTTAACATTAATAAGTGACCCAGATAATTACTTCTGAAACTGTACACGTCTATACAATACTCTTCCAAAGTACAAGCGTGTCAGCAGGTTCCAAACGGATATAGGTATAGTGCTGGAACGGTAAGTTGGCAGCTGAGGGGTAATTTGCTCCGATTCGTCCGGCGGATAGGGACATCCCTCTCCCTCTCGCATTTTCGATGTTGACGCGCTATTGGCAAGTGAGCCCGCACAGACGTTGCGTCGTCATGTGAACGACGAAAGTAGTGTTTTATTTTCGATCTCAGATTTCCATGACCGATATGGCGGGGATAGGCGGTGCGAGAGCAATCTCCCCTTCCGTTTCAGCTGCCTTCTTACAGTTCCAGCATTATAGGAGTTGTCCAATATGTTCAGTAATTTAGCCGTGGGTTAGCACGTACAATTCGAAGATAGTTGTCGGCGTTTCGTTTGTCATTTTTGTTTCAAGCCAGCGCCTCTCGCGGCGCTAGTATGTAACACAACTAACCTATTTTTTACCGTGGCAATAAAGAAATTGACAAGAGTCTCAGTTCAATTCGACCATAACCACCCGAACTACAAAGATTGTCGTCTCGGGATATCCGATCGCGAATCGTACATAGACGGTACACATATAAGTGAACTAGATAAAGCAATCGGATTCGTGCTGAACTATTATCACGCGAACAGGAGTCTTGAGTCCCTTCATCCCAAACTATAAAAACGTCAAAACTCTCCTACACCGTCGTATGCATGTTAGATACAGCAGATAATGCACTCGCAACGATTTACCTGCTTCGGTTAGGTGATAAAGTAGAGGAGTACGAGAAAGACAGAAAAAAGGGGAAAATATGCGCAACGCTGAAGTTACGAATGCAATGATCGCCATGCATCCGACGTGCATCGGTGAGTAGCTGCATTTGCCAGGAACCAGTAATAAACTTTTATCTCGTGACATGTATACGCTCCCGGAACCTACGCTTCTATCTCTCTCTCCTCTCCTCTTGTCTATCCTTTCTTTCTCACGACCTGCTCTCCAGCTCTTTCCCCTGTTCTACCCTTCACTCTTACTACCCTTGGAATTGTACGAAGGGTGCGGTTCGGCGGAGGAAAGAATCGTGCGGATAAAATGCGCGTGTATGGTGAAAAGAGGGGCTGCTCTCGCCCGTACGTCATCCCAACTGAGATAAAAACTTTAGCACTCGTTGTTGGAAAAATGTGGCTCGAGCGGAGGAGCGGAACGCTCGGACGCGCTGAGAAAACGCGATGGAAACCGTGAGACCCGATGGAAACGTCCCGGGAAAATCGTTGAAAACTGTTACATCGAGAAACGTAAGTACAGAACGCGTATCCTCCGCGACGAAGCGAAATCGAGCGTGCCAAGGAGCTAGACATTTTTCTCAGGTTCCATTAAGACTCTCGTGTCGGTAATCAAATTTATATGGTTACGTCACGAATCTAGGGTCTGGCTATTTGTGTGGCAATTTCTTTGAGACATATTCTTTTCGTAGAATGTTGCAAAGATTTGAAAGTCAGACATACTTGGAGTTTGGCACGTTTATTACTATATCTAGAGACATCGTCCTGTTGCAAGTCGTAAAAATTAAACGGTGCTATACGTTGTTGGATAAACTTTTCTTTTAGAGCTGTTCGCTTAGTTTTTACAATTCTTTTTGATGCAATCTTGTAGGATTCAGTTTGTCGACACGTTGTTTATCATTTGAGATTCGCTATTAAAACTAAAACTACCAAACCAATGAAAATGACTGGTAGACAGTTTCTTTCAAAAATTCTCTAAGTTTACAGGAGAGTCATAGAATAGATATTCTACGTCTATCTCAAAAAACATAATTTACCGAATCGATCATCGTTTCCACCTCTTAATTTCCCTTTCTTCAAAGTACTTATTTAATATATTGAAATAAAATTACTTGTTAATTCTAATTTTGCAATTTTGGCGAATACGACGGACTGTAACTTTCGCAAATATAACTACTTTTCTTAATTAATTATCTCTTTATAAATGAAATAATACGAAGGTGGTTTAAATTCCTTCGTTCCATACTGTGGAAAGGCATATTATAAATTGTATAAATTTTATTCGGTGTGAAGCGCGTTAAAATTAACCCGACTTTGGTAGGAATTTTAGGAGATAAATTTTATATTATTAATCTCGACCCTCGTATTTCCTTTATCTTAATTTCCCCGCTCTACAGTTTAACACGTTCGCGTCGCACGAGCCACCGTGGACTTACCATTTGGTCCATTCGTGGTTTTCGTGTTTCAACTTAATTCACTGCGGTATGGCCAACTGATTATGAAATATTAAAATGAATACATTTACTTTGTACCGTATCATATTGTAAGAGTTCCAGCTTTCCCACGATATTTGCGATAATTGCAACAGTAATTTCTCGCGATGCTAATGAAAAATACTGTGAGACCAACGAGATAAAAAATGTTAAAGTGTTAACACGTCTCGCAAAAGTACCGTAGCTTTCTTCAAACACGGACAAAGCGTTACAACTCAAACTGATTAGATATCTTGACATGAAACCGATAAAATTTAAAAGAAAAGAAAAATTAAACATTTTTTTTTAATTAAAATTAAAATGGACAGAATGACAGAGAAAATAGAGCTGATTGCTTTAACCCTTTGAAGAAATATTGTAAGATTTTTCTGAATATAAGAAGATACTCATCTATCTGACGATCGAGAGCCCCAAAGGCAAGTGGAGAAGAATAGGGAAGAATAATTAGATTGTAAAAATTATAAATTACGATATGCACGATCATATTTTAGAAAAGGTTCAACCCCAACCGTGCCTACATGCACCGATAAACCATGATAAATTCATTTCTCTGAATGTATGCATGCGGCCCTCGTACTTACAGGGTTAATCGCTCATAACTTGTAAGTCAGATGTGAAAAATCTCAGAAACAGCAACGTTAACTACTTTAACTCTGACCGTACCGGCACTTTATATGTATCTATTGTTACCGGAGTCAATTATTTGATTGGTTATAAAATAACTATAATATTTTTCCGAAATATATGCAGGAGATTGTCAATTTAATATTAGAAAGACCGTAAAAAACTGTCATTATTTAATAATACAAAATATTGCAAATTTGCAGTCTCTTGAACCGGTCGTTCAAAATTTTGTGTTGTAATTGTTCGATGCACATTGTGTCATCACGATACACAATTGATTTCACCGTTAGATTTTTATTTGTGGGGTCAGGTGAAATCAATTGTGTATCGTGATGACATAACGAGCATCGAACAATTACAACACAAAATTGCGATAGCGCTTGAACACTTAAAGCAACATAATAATTGTATATTACAAGAGGTTCAAAGGAATTTAATACGAAGAGCACAATTATGTCTACGACAATGTGGACAGCACTTCCAGCAATTTATGAATTAAACGAATTCCTCAAAGGTAATTCTACCATTGTAACCTCGACCTTCGATTTATTCGATGTATACAAACCTCGAAAACCTTTGCGAACAAAGGTTGAGGTAACTCAGAATAAAGTCCGTTGAGCCGCAAGTAAGCCGAGTGCACGCACACTAGACAAATTTTCAAACTCAGTTTTCTGGAAAACAAAGCCTTGTTTTAAAAAATGTTATTCTATATTTTCGACTCAGTTTTTCATGTAGAATCATCCCCTGCTCGGTTGTACCAGCAGTTACGGGACACCCTGTATATCAGGCATGGGCAATTGCCGTCCCGTGATGTTGTCGAGTCCGGCCTACACCGCAGTTTAAAATTTCAAATAATTCAATTTGCTCGCAAATGGCAATGCTACAAATGGATTGTTTTGACAAAGTTTAATTTCTATCTATAATCCATTCCAATTGAAATCAATTTATATTTATTTTTTTCAATATGTTAATAATTTGGCTATTCAAATAATTTAACATTTTTGAAGTAATGAATTTTTATTAATCCATCCAATCTATTCTGGCCCCCGCCGTGATATAACTAATTGAAATTGGCCCGTTGGGGAAAAAAGTTGCCCACCCCTGGTATATGTTGAAATTCGTTTTCTTCAGAGCTTTCTAATTTTGGAGTTTCTTATGTGCTATACCTATTGACCCGTGTCGGCAGAAATAGATGTATAAGAAATGCGGGTAAAAGTAATAATAAGAATCAATTATATTGACTGTTTTGAGAGTCCCAATGACATAAAAAATTTATCGCACAGACAGAGAAATAATTTAAAAGACTTTATCACTTTTAAATTAAAGTCCAAATTGAGACCGGTTGGCTAACCTTTGAGACGAAGTCATGGTCTTAATGATTAAAGCGATAAAATGCATTTGGTTGTCGATATTAACATAAAATCGATATTAAAATAAAATTTGCAGAATTGTGCAAGTCCATGAACGTCACAGGCACAGCCCCGATGAATGAGTTACAATTATAAGGAAATTGAAAAAATCGTTTATTTGATATAAATGAGCTAAGATGAACAGAAATTCGAATTATCTGTAAGAAAAATATTGTGTCTTTTTTTCTACCCAAATAGATAATAAAATTGTGCGTTAAAGGGTTAAGCGGAGAAGACGACAAACCCCGAAGTATAGTCAGGCCTAGCGGCATTTTCTACTTTGCGAAGCGAACGCGAATTCCCAGCAGAACGATACGCGCAAAGAATCGCGAAAAGTTCCGCGAAAATGTCGGCGGGGTAACAGTGAAATAAGAGAAACAAAGTTACGCCAAGTTCCGTGGGGCACACTGCTTTGACGCAATGGACTTTCGCGAAGCTGTCACAGAACTTGTTCGTTGCGCGCTGCAAAATACAGCGGAAGGTTGCAGGTGATTTTAACACTTGCAGCGCGCGCTACTTCCGGCTTGGAATATAAAAACGATCGAGTAAAGATTGCCGGGGTAAGCAAAGTTTTAAATCCGCATTTAAATACAGAGGTTACCCCGAAACTTCTCAGACTCGCAGACATAACGGATTTGAGATAATCGCAACCTGCCGCTGGAACTGATGCCCAAGAATTTTCTGTAAGCGATACTTGCATATTGTGCGTGAAAGAATTTTGAATAATATTGAGTTGATATATCCTCTATTGCATGTCAAATTAATATAGCCAATTATACTCTTAACCACTTAACCCTTTCGCTACGGACCGCTTGTGACAAAGTGTGATCGCTGTGAACGGAGCGCATTACTGAGTAGTTGACAAAAGGAGTTTTAACCCCTTAACGCACAGATTTTTTTAAAAAACCGGCCAAAAAAATCAATTTTTTGTATGTAAAGAAACACACTTTAGAACATTGTCTTGGCAAAAAAATACAAAATTAATCAAGATTTTATTTTAAAAAAATAAAATTTTTATATACATTTACAGCTAACTTTATTGATTGTATATTGAAGGAATAAATATTGACAATGTTTCCAGCTTTTGCCGCCAACTTTCGTTAGTTTCTTCAGTTTTTGAGCGATCACTGTGCAGTATACGTATGAAATTCTTTTACTTTGCCAACAATTGCGAAAAATCCAAAAGAAAATACAACATTTTTACATACATTTCAGTAAATGTAGGTCTTCCACATTTCACTGTAACAAGTACAAAGAATTCATAATGTTAATATGACTTATTTGTGTCATATTGTATCCTTTGCTTTATGTTATTTTTTCGAAAAAAAACAATACATTTGCCACTAAGAATACATCAAACATTTTACATTAGGCATAAAATAAGAATTCATGCAAAAAAATTCGTGCATTTTTGGGCGGTCGGTTCCAAGAAAATCTGAGCGTTAAGCGGTTAATAAGATGTCCTACAGAGTAAATCAATATTCGATCGGCGATCCTACGATGTAAAACAATCTTTATTTAACTATCGTACAAAGTAAAATCACTTAAATTCAATTCCAGAATATTCGATTAAGGCTTTTCGATAAAAGAGTATACAGAGTTGCAGATTAATGTAAAACAGTGCACTCAACTGAAATAGTTGACGTAACTCTATAAACAGCTGCAAAAATATAAAATTTCTTGAGTACACCATGAAACTATGAATATAAGCATTGTATAAAACTGCATTGATAAGCAAAAACGCAACGATCCCCGGTAGAACGTGCTGGTGTAAATCTGCAGCTGGTAAAATTCCTCCAACGAAGGAAGATATGATTTACAGTAACAAGATTACGAGACTCGCGCGATGGCAGTTCGATCAGGGTCGAACATTCTCGTTCAGAGAGCAGTAAAAACTTTTTTTTTCGTGCTTTAAAGTGAGAATGCACGAACGACAGAATCTCGTGAGCGCGTTAAAGCACCGGAGAAGAATAGGGGAAAAGCCATTGAACGCGTCCATCATCGCCAGATGTAAAAACTTTATTACTCCTTGTTGCAAAAATATGCAACGCGCGAGGAAAGAAGGGCGAGGACAGGCGGGAAGAGAGGAGAGCAACTTCCAGAAGCCATTACCAACTCGACCCTTCCATATGAATATAATAAAACGTCGGAGCTTACGCTCGTCGTTTAAAAGTGACGCCATTAGCGCGATTATAGTCGGTAATCAGAATAATTGAAGTTCAAGACAGTTTTAATACTTTTAATGCATCGACAAGTTTTACCGTCCGGCGTTTAATTTTCGATGGGACCACTTCAAAGTGTGCTGGAATGTTTCGTAACGAAGGAACGAACGGTGACTTTAGATGCGAAATGTCACTGCGAGGAATTTACCGGCGAAGGAACGTGCAATTTTTGAAAATAATTGTCTATTGTTCTGTCGAGATATCGTCAAAATCTTTATCGTTGAGGCTTCTTTAAACAGTGAGAATTTTCTCGTTATTTTTTTTTGTTATCGCTGTAATTAACACAACGCCGATTAGGATGCGTCCGCGCGGGTTCTATAGGATACGCGCACGTTTCAGAGGATGCTGAATTGATTGGTGAATCTACAGAGCGATTCGGTTGATTACAAACTCAACGTATGGTGAATCTGAGGCAGTGTGCTGAATTCCTATGTGTTGAACTTCTGACTTAATTGGAATCCGATATGTTTGGGCTCGTAGGTGTACGTTATGGTTTGATTTGGAAATGTTACATGTATTTGCATCTCAGCATTTTACTACGTGTCGTTGTTAACGTTAGATCTATCAAGGTGGTCAAAATCACTTGTTCGAAATTTTTTGTAAGTATTCCTGAAATTCCTAACTGTTTCTTTTTTAATTTTAAACGTCTATCTTGTAGGCTGCAAGCTATTAAATCGATGAATTTTTTTCCTTTCTTCTAACATATTTATTTGGTACTTTTAACACTAGATTTACGGAAGCCGTCAAATTGACGGGTTCCTACTTATTTGATAAACATTTCTTAAATTTGTAGCGGAGCAGTATAGTAGATATTTCATGTGTATTTTATAATACAAAAATCACTTAACGAATTATCATTTTTGCCGCTTGATCCCCCTTTGTCCAAAGACCTTATTTAACATATTGCAATGTAACAGATTTAACGCCCGTAAATCTAGTGTTAATTATATTGCATTAATCGTCGGATCTAGTGTTAAAGGTATGCATGGTTCGGTGATGACGAACTGGGCACTCGGAAAAATGCTGGCGTTCAGAGAAATTAAAAGGCGCCCCAACATTTAGTTTCACATGCAAAGGAAATGCAGACAGGTAAAGTGGTAGTGTTGCGCGCCGAATAAATTTACTATGATGAGTTAAGTACGGCAATTGAGGTGTATTTTTGCGTTCGAAGAGCAACAGCTCGCGACGTGCTTTTATTAAAAATTGGGTACTCGAAATTTGCGTTAGTAATGTTTGTCAACTGTTGCTTCGTACTCAAATAAAATTTACCAATTATCAAACTTACAGACTGAGTTGAAAAATGAACAGAATAAAAGAATCTACGTAAACTACATTCTCAAAGATGGTCTTTCTACCGGAATTATCAACTTGTGCATTCTCTGTACACTCAATTCTGTTTTTACACGAACTTCTTTTACATGATTTTGATTTAACACGAATTAGAAAAAAATTTTAATTCTCTTTTTACACGGCTTATTTTGATTTAATAAAATCGACCCAAATTCTAAGAAGAAAATTTTGCTTTACTGTGGTCTAGCCAAAACACAAACACACCGATTAATTACTGAATTCGTTCTTAGATCGAGTGAAACATCGGGACCACAGGAGGCTAGTCTTAATATTGTTCAAGAAATTACAGAAAGAATTTCATCAATGGAGCACGAAGACGATAACCAAGACATTTCTAGGGATCGCAGTAATATTGCAGTCTTACGCAAATGTATG
Organism: Cerceris ruficornis; assembly: GCA_963989415.1. Taxonomy (NCBI): domain Eukaryota; kingdom Metazoa; phylum Arthropoda; class Insecta; order Hymenoptera; family Crabronidae; genus Cerceris; species Cerceris ruficornis. The sequence continues at coordinate 42,127,742 of OZ022517.1, forward strand.
CATTTATTGTCAGAAAGTGATAACGAATAAAATCTTTTTACGTGTAACCCATATTATTTTGTCTAATTTTTGTGTTCATGAATTAGTGACACGTTTTTTTCCTTTTCAAATGATAATTTACTTTGTATGATACATGTGCAATCTGTATGAAACAATATTTTTAAGATGCTCACATGAAAACTCATGGTTTATTGTATTATTTTTGCTGATTTCTTATGACTGGAACCAAATTTCTATTTTTCCATAGATGCAGTATATTTTTTTACACGATTTTTTTTACACGTATTCTTCGGGAACGTATCTATCGTGTAAAAACAAAATTAAGTGTATTCTTAACACCCCTCGATCTAAACCCGATAAAACCATCCGATAACAATTATAAATATTTATCTATTAATTCCGGTGTATAGACAATGTTCTATAGTGTATCACGAGTACAGTTACTCGCTGTTATTAAAAATTCCAAATATCTATAGTCCTAAAAATCTTGTATTATACAGTGTCGAACATTGCAGAAATAGAAAAGACCTAGCTATTCACTGAAGCAAAAATATTTTATTCTCGACAAAGAAGCTACAGAAATTGCTACAAAAATAACCATATGACAGAACATATAACAGAGATAAAGAAATACTGTTATTTCAACGTAAGATAGTTCTTATGCCATGACCGAAGTCGCACAAAACAGCAAAAACATCGAAGGCGTAATAAGTTTCTCAAGCTACAAGTTTTCTTCCATCGGTTGCGATTATCGCGCCTCACCGCAACGCATAATTTGAAGCAAAAACCCGTGGAAACCCAAATCGAGTGTACGATCCATATCCAACAAATCGCTGCGCCGTCAAGTCTGACCGTGCAAATGAGTATTTAGCGTGTCGGCCGAGGAACGTTTCGCGAACGTAACTTCTAAGCCGATGCACGACTTAGATATCCCATAGAGACCACCATACAATCCACAAAATTATCACGATATCTCCGAAAGTATCTGTTAGTAGCTCGTAATAACGAGAGCGCCACCGAAGTAACGGCGTGTCTCGATTCGAAAACAATCGTCGTAAAAGCATCGGTAATGAATTCAATTAACGTAATAACACCGTAACAATGTAATTAACGCGCATCAAAGTCGCATTTAATTGGGAATGAAATTTAAGCGATACATTTTAATAACCTCGTGCACGTGCCTGGTTAATAGGATTAGACGTGGAATCTAGTTAACGCGCGTTGCAATACTAATAATTGTCAAATGTCAAAAGGTATTTACCGTATCCGTACTAATTAACGCCTTCGGGATTTCCATATTTTAACAGGCGATTTCATAATCAACCGTTATGATACCTCGTGTCGATGTTGCCTTTCTTTTTTTGTTTGAATTTCATTGTGGATCATCGAATCAATTTGTATCGGCTATAAAAACCGGAAGTTTTATTATCGCTGATGCGACAATTAAAGTTCCGTGTCGCAGAAAACCGGCTATACAGCAGACACAACCGATTCGAAGGAGTAACTTACTAAATCCAGCTAGACGAATTATCTGAAATTGTCGTCAGTGATCTGTTAAAATTGTATAAAATTCTTCGATACTCGAATCTCCGGATAACCTTTTTTATATTGAAAAAAAGGTATCAATCGATGGAGGGAAAGCTTCGAACAAAATTTCTATCCGCTTCGTAAATCTCGTTTATCGCCTAGAAAACTCTCTTTCGATACAGAACACTTGATCCTATCGCGGAAGAACACGGAATAAAAACTGGATGATTGATTTTCGAAGCAAAATCCCGAAAGACTGGATGCTCTTGGGGCTTAAAACAACCCCAATTTATTCGCTCGATGCCCTCGAACTTATTCGCTGATTCGAAGCGATGTTTAAGTTGAAATCGATATTTTTAGGCAAAAATGAATCGGAATATGTGATAATTCTGTATGTATTAGCCCGTGGAAAAATTACATTTACTGAATTACACCGTGTTCCGTTTTCGAGACCTAATTTTCCTTTTTATACATTGCGTGACGGGTTGTGGAGATACGAACGACACATATTTCCTGCGAGACTATCTCTATTCTATGCGCACGATAGATATATTTAATTAACACGTTCAATGAATAACCAGCGCGTGCTTTGGTATATTTGTTTATCGAGTGACGGCGGCACAAGTGCGAAATTGTTGACACACTTCGCGGCTGCAACGTTGAACTTGCATAATTGCTGACGGGAATACTTGGATTCTAATTTCATATTAGGTTTTGCAAAAATTGTTGTCGGTAAAAATAATCTCGACAATTTTCCGCCAAGTTTTCTGTGAAAATTAAATATTACTTCCACGCGTCATTTATAAAAATCAAATTAAGCATACACTGCAGAGTGCACTGAAAATTCAAATAAATATCGAGTATCATTTTTGATGATAAACTGAATAATTCAGTTAATATTGTGGGCAGTATTATAGTCTACATTTCTTTATGGTATTTTATATATACATAGGATGAACTTTAACATGTGAAATCCACTCTGGATATAAATAATGAACTTTTTTACCTCATCTCAATGATTAGCAATTTTTCAGCTTCCACAATCAGCAACCGCTTACCTTCGCGGATAGACGTTATTCATTTTATTATATTCTACATTCTGTATCTTTTCCCTTTTAATGTCAATATTTAAATATTGAATGCATTAGAAAATGCGGAGATATTACAATTTAAAAGTCATACGAAATTTCATTGAATTTAGCGCCGCTCACCGATGACCCCATGGAATTCAACGTGTTAAAACAAGATTAACTAGGATAAATCTTCGTATGAACTCCTGCAATTGTTCTTATATACGTTATCCACTCCCAAAGTGGGTCTCACGTGTTAATATTCACCCTGTGATATAATAAACGATAAATTCTAGACCTAAATTAATTGATTTTGTCCGTTGCTCGTCCAACTGTGTCGCATCTAAAGCAGCGTTGCCCAAACTGTGATCCGCAGACCCATACCGATCCGTAGAAAAAATAATTGATATTGAAATATACAAGTAATTGAGTTTAACACTAGATTTACGGGCCTGAAATCTGTTAAATCGCAATATATTAAATAAGGTCTTTGGAAAAAGAGGGATGAAGCGGTAAAAAATGGTAATTCGTTAGGTCATTATTGTATTATAAAATACACGTGAAATATCTACTGTACAGCGTCTCTATAAATTTTAGAAATATTTATAAGACAAGTAGGAACCCGTCAATTTGACGGCTTCAGTAAATCTAGTGTTAAAGAAGTCTACCTTAATCAAAGAACTTGATTTCTTATTAAGCCGTTTATCAAATATTAAAATTAGCACTTTAATATAATATGATATGTGTTTCTTACGTAAAAGACGACCGCGTAAAAATTTTGCAAAGAATACTGCTCCGCGGTAGAAAAACTTTAGGAAACACTGATCTACAGGACAAAGACACTCCGGACAAAGTCTGAGAAATAATCTGAGATCAGCAATAACCAAGGTACTCACCTGTCCGTAATTGTCGAAGCCATACTTGGCGGCGATCTCAGCAGCAGCTTCGGCACCCTCCGGCACGTGTACAGCAAATTGATTGGAGTAAATCGGCACAGGTCGCGAACGTGGTCTTGGTTCGGATTTCACGAGGGCACCGATCAGCAGGACGCACACGAGGCTCCCTTTGACGATCATCTCGTCGACCGAACTGACGAGGTGGACTTTACGTTGTCGCGGCACTCGAAAACTTCCTCTCGCGGCACGGAGTTGCGAATTGGCGCGATAAAGGCGCGATAAAAGGCGCACAGAGAACTCACCACCTCGAACTTGGGAAAGCGCGCGCGACTAAATCTTTCCTGACACTCGGATGCTTTCGCGAATTTTCATCGAATTTACGCGTACTTTCGTCGCAAACGTCTCGACGCATCGAAGGAGGAGGAGGAGGGAGAAGAGGAAGAAGAGGAGGGAAATTCCACGTTCGAGACGGCGATACAAAAGATCCCCCCGACGGAGACGGCACTGCGAGATTTGGATTACTGCGCTCCTCGACGGTTGCCTTATCTGCAATGAGAAATCAAGGAAAGCCACGGGTTAGTGGTGCTTTTGTACACGTGTTGCTGTCGCGAAAGCGGAAGGATATCGTGGAAGTTCTTGCGGTGTGTTGAGATATTAATTATTGTAAAGGGGTATTCCATTTTGCTTGCTCTCGGGCTTCGTTTTTCTTTCGATTCACGAAGATTGCGCGAGGCATGTGGAAGATTTAGAAATGAAAGATATATTAGCGGGATTACTTATTGACCCTTTGCGGATTCACTTACATGAATATTGGGTGATAAATCATACATTAGACGATCGAACGGCGTCTTTCCATCGGAAAGCCAGAAAGATAAGATGTCAAAATTATCAATTATTATTTGCATGATTACGTTTCAGCGATTATACTTCAATATTCAACTCTGGCCCCGTATATATGCGGTGTTAAGCTATACAAGGTTACAGTAAAACCTCGATAAAGGCATCAGAAATTTCCCTCGATAAATGCATCATGACTACCCCTCCACATAGCGGGATCTCCCTTGGCGAACCTCGACGCTCGACGAGGGAGCAGTGTAACATGATACCATCCGAATGTATCGGTGAGGCACACTAATTGGAGGGTCGGCCGTTGTTATTTTCGATTTTTTTTAAACCTTTGCTAATGTATTTTTGAGCTTTTTCTGATTAAAATGATACCAAGCACGATATAGTTTGAATTATATTTACTTAATATTTAATAAATTTACTTACTATTTATATAATTCAAATATATCGTGTTTGGTATCATTTTAATCAGAAAAATCTCAAAAATACATTCGGGAAAGTTACATATAGAAAAATTACTAAATAAACAAGTTTATCGTTGCATTAGCAATGCTTCGCCGGTACTTTCGAGCAGCTCACTTTGTTTGCTTGCTCTCTCTGTCTCCTCTACTGTCTGTCTTTTTCTAAGTTCGCGTTCGGCTCGTGCTCTAATGCAAACACAAATTCGACACCAATACTCGATAAGAGCACTGCTTTGCCCCCGAAACCTGTGCATTTATCGAGGTTTTATTGTATTTCTTTGACCGCATATAGATGCCCTTGGTACTCGAAGGGTAAATTACTTGCTGTGGATGTTTATTAGCGAAAGTGAGTCATAGTAATTTCGAACTAACAATATATTGACAAGGAAATAATTTTTGTAATGTTATTTATGTAATGCTTTGGTCGAAGGTGTTCGTGTAATATAAAGTAAATATGAATAATTTTAAATAAGGCTTATTATATCAGATACTAGATAACATAGCTGCAGTAAAGCCACATCCGCAATGCAAAGACACACGCTTTGGTATGTGCCACGTTTACATATTTGCAACAGTCAACAGTTGGCGTGCGTAGAACGTTATTTCTGAGCAATGGATTTAAATGGGAGAATGAATAAATTTGGGAGTAAAACGGAGACGAAATATATCTGTGCAAATAATCATTCATAAAGGTAGAACAGTCGTAGACTAAAAAATACAACTGTAATTTCTAAGACTTCGTCAGTTTCGCTGGATATTTATATAATTTAATAATATAATGACTGCGTTGAGCGTTTATTTATAACTTATATAAGACTTGACAAGATATTTAACACGTTGAATGCCACCGGAATTTCGCTAGTTTCTTCATTTCTACCGAAGTGAAACTCTTTCTATTAAAATCACATCTTCACAAAGTAAAAACGTTAAACGGAAAAGGAGATATATAGACAGCAGGACTTTATCTTTTTGATACCAACCCGTAAATATTGACTGAATTAACAAATTCGTAAATATTGCAATTTAAAAGTCACATGAAATTTCATTGAAATCAGTAGCGCCGGTCACTGGTGACCCCCAGGACATTCAACGTGTTAAGGGTTAATATCGGCTCCCTTTCTTTTTTTTCTTTTTATATCTTTCAACTTGAACTGGTCTATTTCGCATATAATTTAGTAAAAATTTCCCAGAAGTAACGAGAATTCGAACTCTGACCCCACAATTGGAAGTCCCAGCCTTTAACCCCTTGCCTTACGATTACTTTTGTGACTGCCTCCGCAAGAATTGAAAATTAAATTGCTAAAATAAAAATATGTTAATGATTCCTGATATATTATAGAATTCAACGCAACATTAACAACATAGAAATAATATTATCGTCTCATGTTCCACTGAAATTTTCAATTTGATAATTTTTGAGAAGTTTCAAAATTTCCTGCTCCATCAACCGCATCACGAGTATCACTCATTGTTTTAGGGCAAAGGGTTAACTCTGTACCCACCATAAACCTTCCACAGTTTCTTCAATCAGAATTTCAAAATTCTTCATTCATTCGTTTCGTATTCGTTCATTCTATCTTCATGTAAAATGCATCATTGTATCATTGTATCAATTCATGCAAAATAAATAATGAAAGCATATCACGTATTGCGAATATGTAAGTACATCTCTATAAACATTTCTCGATTGGGAGCAATAGTGAGAATTATAAAACCCATATACGATCTGACCTCTGTACAGAAATCAACTTAGCAATTCATATTCCTTCCCCTCCTTCTCTTTCAAATATAATATATTGCATCTTCTCGGGTCCATTCAATTACTTTATTAAAACTCCTCTCAACACGAATAAACGATAGTCTCAGTAGCCCCTATCGATACAATCGATAAATTCTTCAAAAATTCAGATTCGAACGCGGATAAATTATGTAAGTCCCGGCGAGCCAACACTTAACAACTGAAAATCGATAAGTCGTACGCTTCTTATAACTCGAAGAGACTGGAACAAGAAACCCCTGATAGCTCCGGAACTTTCTAAAGCGCCGTTTAATTCCCTCGGCACGTATACCGAACTGCATTCCCGAAGTATTTTCAAAATTGTATTAACCCACCGTAAAAGGAGAATCGTGCGATTTTCTGAACTTTTATTGCATCGAAACCACGATCTGTACGAAAGCCGCCTGTTCATCGTCTCATCGTCGTCTCAAGCACGTTAACCATGACGGACACGTCAAATTACTTCCGGTTACATAACGGAAACTTACAACGAATCTATGGAGGTCGACGCCGAAGGATGACCATTATCGATACAGCAATAAATGGGAACGGTATCGAGGAAGATTGTAATTACATCGATGGAATTTGACATAGCCCGATGTGAATTCGCAGAGAAACTCATCGAAACGTGGCGGACATTCCCTATGATCTAATTTCGATCGGCAACTATCCCATCGAGTGGTGCATTCGTCGAAGTTCGGCAAGTAGCTACGAGTCCATGGCAAAAGGAGAAGTCGATACTGGCCGCATTGTCGATAGTTACCGCGGAACGAGCGAAAGGCCGATCGAGATCCGCAACGGGCTTCGAGTTAACTGGATTCCCTCGCGCGAAATTGCTATTGCGCGCAACAGTTCGGGAAACCGATTGGAACGACGTGTGAAAAATATGCTAACACTTTTTTCCGCGACACGGGATTTAGATCTTTTTAAAGCTGTTTGGATCGCCGAGATTTTTGCTGTGATTCGATGAAAGTTGGAGAAAGAATCGAGCGACTGGACTTGCTAAGAGGCGGCGATTAACCCTTTGCGATCGGCATATCTCTCTGTTCGGACTTCCGGCTAGTCGGAGCAAAATTCAATTTTTGAAGTTATTTTTCCACTAGCGATTTTTAATAAATATATGGAGATTTAAAAAAAAATCGAAAATAAAACTCATGGTAAATTCAGTTATCTAAATCACCATATTTTAATGAAACGTTTGATATACTGTTGCGAATTATTTTTAGCAACGAAGCTGTCTCCTCTCTATATGTTTTATCGATTGCTAGCGATAGCAACGAGATGCTAATGCTTATGATAATATGTCGGAGAGTTTTCTGTGAGCTGTACGATTGGCCGGATTTATTCAAATGGAATCGCTATTTTTATAAACGATTAGTTGTTTTATTATGTCGCGTCGGAACAATACGTTCTATCGTAAGAATACCGTCACTGATGAAACCGCGGATCTTTTGTGCACATTTCGCGCACCATTTGAACCGTTTAATTTCCTCGTTCTTTGAATTTCTCCAAGCGGGGTTTACGTTACAAATAATTATCAGATAGAGATTCTTATATAATTATAAATAGAGCTATTTTTAATCTACGACGTACCAATAAATTCTGCCGAATATATCGAGCACACGCAAAAATTCGCCAATTAAACCGTGAAGTTAGCGTTACCTAACGAGCAATCGGATCAGTGACAAAGTCCTAGAGTTATGTCTGGCGTTAGTGACGTCAAGATGAGATATTTTTAACACAAGACGCCAATGTAACGCAACTTCTCGTCTCACTCGTGTACTTGCTGAAAAATTATTAAACTCTTCTTTGCATTCAGAATCGCGTCTCGTCTGCGATAGTTGACGGGAGTTCCAAGTACTCTAACAGAATTTCTACTTCAGTTTTTGCAACATTTATGAATATGAAAGCGACTGATAAGTATCCTCTGTTTATGGCATTCGTTGTTTTGCTTCTACTACGACACAAATATTTCTATTGAAAACGAAGATTTTGCACCGAGCAAAGCACTGACTAAGCTATTAACACTACAACTACCAACCGGTCAGAATGACCGGTACACAATTTTTTCCAAAAATTCTCCAAGTTTATAGAAAAATGATAGAATAAATATTCTACGTCCATGTCAAAGAACATAAATCACCGAATCAATCATCTTTTCCGCCCCTCGATTTCTCTTTTTTCAAAGTACTTATTTAATATGTTAGACTAAAACAGATTTAACTCGGTAGTTCTAGTGTTAACACTTTATCTACTCACTTTATCGCTATAACATTAAAATTAAAATGTGTAGATATACTCATTATGTCGTTTTAATTTCAGTTGTTCCGAGGCAGCGTAACTTTATTTTATTATCATCTGTAATAACGGATTAATAGACTGTCGGCCAATGAGTATTGATAAAGAGAAAGCCTACTAATAGGCTTCCGGTAGATGAAGTATTAACAACAAAGAATTGTTCAAAACACGTCAATTTGGATTGTCATACATTCTTACTCGTTTCTAACGAGAACTTATTCATAAAAGTGCTTTTTGATCAAATTAACTGCTAACGGGGATCATGAATCTGTCGTTCTTCTTTTAAGGAGATATGGAAATAAATTATAGTAATTATATTAATTCGTGCATTGAAGAAATTACAGAAGAAGAATTTCCGAATAACAAAATAAACATTGCGATTTTTTGGCTAATGAGAGAGAATAATTCTTTCGATAATTATAAATTTTAAGAAATATTAATTATACGTGGTCATGAAGTTGTACTTGAGGTCGTAACCTTGAGTGCGTTGGCGTAATATAACCTGTGTTTCGAGAAATAGCTAAATGTTTCATAACTTTCAACACTTACAGGAGTTCAAACTTTCAAGAAATTCTGGATACGGCTAATATTCCAAGTAATTAGAAACTTTTCTCATATACGTATTACAAGTAATTAGAAATAATTGCAACTCCACCTCTAACTACATCAAAAGTTTCTTGTTGGAAAATGCATAAAACAGTTCTTTTCAAGATTTACTCAGAACAATTAAATGATAAACACTGATGGATATTTTGTTTTTCGTGTTAACAGAAAATTAACTATAGTTGTAATACAAAGTAATAACAAAAACTCAGCATTAAAAGTACCAAAGCTGTAAAAATCACTGGCTCCATTTTTCCGAATTTATAGGGATAAAATTGCTTTGACTTTCTATTTTTATTTCGAAAAACTTCAACCATTAAATCGACATATATTACTTCTTCCCGTATTCTTTACCTCCTAACACATTTACCCAATATGTTTAACTATTCTGATGTAATGATTGGTTTTATAATTGTCATGTTGAAGAATAATAAATGGTGACAAATAATTCACGATAAAAATCTATCATCAAATTTGCCTATCATAAAAACAGCTGAAATCATCAAAACATTGTTTTAAAAACAGTAATCTTAGCGACGTTAATGCAATTTTCCGAAGGCAAACCAGCCATACATTAACGTCTGTAAAAACAGCTAAAACAACAATCTTTCAAACTCCATGTTCCTTGAAATTCTTTCGTCAAAGAACCTGTTAGAATTATCATAATATTTAATTACTTGAAGCAACATACCTAACTATTTTAATGGAATTCGTAACGTAAAAACGAGTCATGCATTATCACTTGCATAACGAATAAAACAGCAGAATTTCAAATTCCTCGTGAAGAAAAATGTATATATGTTAGCACGAAAGAATGGCAAGAACTCGGTTTTTGGTGCCCGACAACTGTATACTATGAAGCCCTGTGTAAAAGCAGCGAACGAATAAAACACGAGTCAGTCATAATTACGCGGTGGGACACAACAAGTTTGTCGCGTGGAATAAATCTCGAGAAACAGCTGCACGATATTTCTGGCCTAATTACGGAGCAACTTTGAACAATTTAATAGCACGACCATCGAACCGGTCCGATAAGACACGCCATGCTTAACACCTACCAACTGGAGATTCGTTATTCGGATCACTCGAGTGCGTTCACCGCAAACGTTGTTTGATATTTCATTGAAATTTTCCTCTTTTTACGTGACGCCTCGATTTAACGGGTGAACTGACTTTTACGTATTAGGTTGGTAGAAAATTAATGTCGGTTTTCAAACTTTATCTTTAAATACACATGTTGAGAATGGGAATAACTTTTTTTAATCAAAATAAAGTTCCATTACAATTTACACATTTTTCCCAACGAAAAACAGGTTTTTTAATAAAAATTTTTTTCTGAAATGATATAAGCAGACATACCGATTAAAATGAACGGCTATCTTAACACGTTAAGCGCCACGCCGGTCCCTAGGGGCCGGACGTTCATTTTTCGTTTATGTTGACTCTGAGCAATGAAAACCGACGGTTCGTTTTTTACCTAAACTACGCTGTCGCGTCTGAACGATCCATTATTAGTGGTTTTAAATAAGAAATCTATCATTTTATCAAAAATTAATATAGTTTATTAAAACAAACAGAAAGATACCTTTCCTAAGAAATGGTCTAAATGGAAGGTGTATTACCGGTCCCTAGGAATCAGCGTGGCGCTTAACGTGTTAAAAATAAGCGCCAAAGTTTGAAAGCTCGAAAACCGACATTAATTTCTTACCAACCTAATAGATTTAGTGAAGCATTCTCATCGCAAGTACTGGACGAAAAAACTCACAAAATATTATAATATTTGCAAATTTGTTTATAGTACGTGTAACTTTAAAAATCGATTTTTATTTATCAATGAAATAATTAGAATTTGCGGGATATTGGTATCCTCTATCGAATATTATTTAAAATTGAAGCCCGTGTCGATAAGAAATATAGCATCCAATGAAATCGATACGATCGATCGTATTTTGATAGTGCAATAGAAATCCCGTGTCTGAGACTTATGGATCATAAAATTTCAACACGGGTCACCAACAGATAGAACATGGGAATTCGGTATGTTAGTATTAAAAGACTTTAACACCAACGAAACAGGAATTTCACTAATGCGGGAAATTAAAAATACCTTTAAGTTTCTGAAATGTGCCTTCAAATGTTCAGATTTTGCTGATATAATAGAAATTTTGTATCCGTGATTTATAGATCAGAAGATACACACATCCCCCGAACTTTATGAGAATTTTACTACTACTGGGTGATTGCATAAGTTCGTGTCCTATTCTCATGGGTGGCGTAAACTTAACTGCAGAGTGGAGTTATGGTGTTTTTGTTTGGTTTTGTTGCATGAACTGATTAAGCGATAGTATTATCTGTAAGTTTAAAATCAAACAGCGTTCTGGTAACTTTATTTCGGCTTAAGAGAATTGTTCAAAGTAGAGGTCGGAAAGACCTCGGTTCTGGGAATCACTCTCGCCTGCATCTTACCTTCAAGTCATTTCAGCTAAGGTTTGCTGCTTTAGCTGTTGTACGAAGGTATGAATACTATACGAAGCTCTGATATACATATCACATAGCAAAAATTTTCCAGAGCCCATGGCGATTTTAACTCAGACCCGATGATTACGGCACTGAGCCTTTACCTGTTTAGCTACCATAGCTCCCCAAATCCACGTTTAGCTCTGCTATGAGGGTGATCTTTTTCTCTTCGACAAACAGTAAAGTGTAATCGTCGCTTGACCGAAAGTTGGCAGTAGTTAACCCAATTTATCCGTAAGCGGAATATTCCGCCGATGACGATAGCCTATTATCACCAGCCGCGGAATAGTCCGCCCTGTGCAATGTTAACCTCTTAGGCACTGAGCACCACTATAGTGGCTTTCGCGGATATCACCTTTCTGTACGGCGCACCGCATACATATTTTTATAAATACTAATGAAAAATTATAATTTAATCATCAAACACTTCTTTTCAATGTACTCGTGTAAAGAACAGCATTATCCGTCACACATTGCAGCGCCGTATCATTTACACGTAATTCGCGTTGAACTCTGCCGTACCGAGAAACAGCCCCGCGTAAAGTTCCGCCGTGCCTAAGAGGTTAACCCTTTGCGGTCCGAGTTATTTTGTCAGTTTTGTAGTGAGCTAAATGAAATTAATTTCACAACATTTTCTATCGTTGGTTATTTATTTTTTTTAATGATGGCAATAACTATAGGTACTGACGGATATTTAGGTGATATTACAACATCATTAAGAAATTGGAAAGTCGATATTAAATCGTTGGAATATAGAATGCAGTGAAAAGCTATGTCGAGTACAGCTCGACATAGGACTGCAAAGGGTTAAACTACTGCGCGCGAAAATGCACGGTTCTGCGAGTCTTCTGCCGTGTTTAGAGCTATGATGCAAATGCGTTAAAAACATTAATCGTGAAAATTCTGTCATCGTTGAGTACATTCACCTCGATACGTTTCCAACGAACACTTCAGTCAAGGCAACTCGAACGTTACCGTAAAACCTGATTTTCCTTTCGCGCTATAATTGTAATCCATATTCGTTAGCTATTGCACGATAACCGAAAAAGACGGGGATTAGCAAAGCAGAGAAGAAGTTCGATTAAATCTGGCACATTTAGCCGGCAATGGTAGGGCTCGCGGCGAAAATTGTTAAACTTTGATTTTACGATAATTATAATTCGAAATCAGGCTCGCCTAACAATTACGAGGGATCTGGACGCGTTTTCGTGATCTTGCGAATGCCGATGGTACACGGGAGACGACGTCGGTAATGCCGGAAGAGAATCTTCCAATTTTCTAGCAATTAAGCACCAGTAATGTTCCTCCAGTTTGCAGTAGGGAGATAGAATTCTCTCAAACGGCCGTTCTCTTAAACCGAATGGTAAAATTCTTTCGGTCGAGAGAATCACCAAGCGGGATATGAAGAGGAAAGAAAATGAAACGATAAAATGACGAAGATACGAAATGAGATGGAGGATAATGTTATTGAAGGTAGATTCGAAATGTTACAAAGAGGCAGGAGGGAATGTACGAGAGAATGCGAGCGCTGCGGGAAGAAAAGAAAATGTTTTCTTTGATTATGGGTTAACTAACTTCAACGTGCGTTCTATAAGGCTAAAAGATTTTTTGAAAAAATTAGTATGTAGAGTCTAATGTGAAGGGTAGACATTAGTAGATGGAGTGAAATGAAATAAAAGATAATTGGGGCAAGTCGAATATAGAAGAAGAAACCTGTTGCGGAAAAAGAACACAAAAAAAAGTATAAGATTGAATATTTAGTTTATATTATGATTAAATTTTGTACGTAGTTTAGAAATACAAATTGCTATTGTTATTACTGCAATTAATTCAACTAAAAAATTAATTTGCGCGGTGGTTAGTATTACAAGGTACTTTTCTAATATTATTATATCTACAGTTGTATAAAGGTAAGTTGAATAGACCATAGCACATATGTCCATTCTCGAAATATTTGACTTTTCTGTGCCTCAACCCTTAAATGCATAGTGTTGCTAATTTGCAACATGTTTATTTTTCCACGTCTAAAATGCTCAACCTCAAGAATAATACATAAAGATTCATAATTGCATTTTGGCAACTATGGAAAATATTGAAGGTAAAGCAAAATTTTATTAATTTTTCTTTTTGGATTATTCTTTCCCATTTCCTGGGATTATATATGAACCTAAAGAAATGAATGCAGAAATGGAAAACAAATCATGCATTTAAGGGTTAAAGGTCCTTAACACTAGAACTACCAAACCAGTCAAAATGACTGGTACACAATTTTTTCCAAAAATTCTCCAAGATTATAGGAGAGTCATAGAATAGATATTCTACGTCCACCTCATAAAACATAAATTACCGAATCGATCATTTTTTCCACCTCTGAATTCCCCTTCTTTCAAAGTACTTATTTTATATATTTATATATAACAGATTTAACGCCGGTAGTTCTATCGTTAATTCTTATACATCGCTATCCTTCAAGGAGTTAAATATTTCCTACATCGAATGTGGAATCAGACGATTAACAAAGTGCCAATCGAAAGTAACATAGAAAAATTGTCAAGAGATACCATACTCCCCCGAATAGATATCTACGGCACTTCTTTATTCAACGTACGTGGAAAGTATCTCCACGGATTTATAATTCCACGCATGTTTCCGTTGCACGATAAAGAGCAACGAAGGAGACTAAGCCACGACACGAATAATAAGATCTGGGTAAAATCAATGACACTGCAGACTATACAACAACGAAGCTCGTGTGCATCTGGGAACAACTGTCTCGCGAGTCATACTGAATTACCAATGACACGTCTTTTCATTGAGACGACAGCGATGACAGGAATGATAACCGAATAAACGTGCTGTTAATTCAGCGATGATTGCCATTAACGAGTATATGAAATATCGAAGAGTAAAATTAAGTACTGAAAAACGTTAATTAAAATTACGTATGATGTATACGAGGACGTCCAGAATATGACATTTGTTATAAATATTTGTTTCATTTTTGTGCAAATATATACAAATTTGTAAGTCTGTAAGTGCGGTGATTGACTGATTGGTGAATGGATGATCTCTTAACACGTTCAACGCCACGGGTATTTCACTAGTTTCATCATTTTTACCAAAGTGATACTTTTTCTATTATAATCGCAGCTTTACAAAACAGAAGCCTTAAAGACACAAATAGATGCATAATTAGCCAATATATAAATATTGAGTGTATTAGAAAATTTGTAAATATTACAATTTAAAAATCATATGAAATTTCATTAACACTAGAACTATCGGCGTTAAATCTGTTATATTTAAATATATTAAATACGTACTTTGAAAAAAGGGGAATTCAAAGGTGTAAAAGATTCGGTAATTTATGTTTTATGAGATGGACGTAGAATATCTATGCTATGACTCTCCTACAATCTTGGAGAATTTTTGGAAAAAATTGTGTACCAGTCATTTTGACTGGTTTGGTAGTTCTAGTGGTAAATTCTATGGCGCCGGTCACCGGTGACCCCCATGGCATTCAACGTGTTAATCTTCTGTGATATTATCGGAAGATAACATTGTTATATGTTTTAATGCATTAGGAGCAGAGACTTTATTACTAACTACACTCAGTGGCCAGATCTGTTTTCAAGTCAATTATCGTTAAATTACTTGTATTATATTTATAATAAATAATTATCGTTATACTAAATATTTGTGATCATCAAATATGGTCAGAATAAATTTTCTCGTCGTCATTTTGTCCTTGCAATAAATTAATCGCAAATATTTCTGCAATTTCGTAACCTTCTTTTTTGCTAATGATATTTAAAGGGGTTTGAAAATTAAATCTCGTTACATATTATCAAAATATTTTTAAATGCCACCACTCATTACTGCCTCATGTCCATTCTTGACTGGTACATAATAATTACGAGATATTTACTTCGTCATCTGTCCGCAATACTTTCTCTACACTTACTATTTTTGTAATTTACCAAAACACCATTTAAGATAACTGCAATAAGCATTAAAAATCGTCTTCATCGACCGAAGCCTACTTGTTAAATACAAATGCAGATAATATTAATAAAATGCACAAAATTCACGATGATGTTCTCACAATCGGAATATGTGAAAGGATGATTCGTAACACATGGGGCCTACTTTAAAAAAGTTCCTGCGTCCATGCGTCCTATTCCATCCTATTTCGAAGTTACAGCCATATTTGTATTCCAGTAATGTGCAGCTGTTTACCTCTATAAGAAATGTCCGAAACGACTACACTCGACCTGAATGTAAACCCGCAGACTTTGTATCATGAAGTTTCACAATTTTTCAAAAATTCAAACTGTCAGCCGTTATCGATGACATCGGACAAAAAATTTAATCCGATCAGTTAAAGAATTCTATTGCAGCGGTATGAGAAGGATAAGAAAATAATTTCAATTTTTTTAAGTACAGAGCCCGGATGTTTTTGATTGCAAGAATGAAAGTCGAGGTTGCGGAGCCCTTTAACCTGTTAACTGGGGAACAAATTTTTGTTCAACTCGTTTCACAATGAGGACTTTTTTCTTCAAAATGATGATCACATCACATCTCAAGTAATAAAAGAAAACAATTTTTACCTTATTGGTTTTATTTATTTCGACAAAATATTTTATGATATTTAATGTATAAATCAAGTATTTTCAATGTAAAAAATAATAATTGATCGAATTAAAATAATTATTTCGCAGTGTGATATTCCTTAAAGCAATGCGGCATGCACAAAGCAACACTACAGTTTTTCCGGCCAAAAGCGGCCGTTTTTTCCGTGAATAGTGCTCAAGTCACAAATTGCAAAACGTGAACAATATGATGGCATATAACCACGCTAGGATTGAATAGATACGAACTACATTAAACGTAATGCGTTCAATATATTACGGCTAATTTCTGTGACGGAAAATATCGTCATGCCCATTGAAATAGTAGTCTGGGTATGACGAAATATTTCGTCATACGCAGTTAACAGGTTAATATTTGCACCGCACTCTATACTTGATTAAAGCTAGCTAATGTTTCGTATTTCTCAGTGATCTTCTACCTTGCTGTGATCTAAATTCTTCAAATTGTCAGTTAGACCACTTTGATAATCAATGGCACAAATAAGAAGGAACACAATATAATTAATCACAGCGTATAAAATAATTACTCCAAGTATTTATAAAAAGTACCTTATCATCATGCATGTACCTTTTAATTAGGCACACAGGAATCAAAATAAGTAGATCTTACATTCTCGCGATAGTAAATATGTGCTTTTGAATAACGTTGGCAAAATTTAAAGTAACATTCGGGTTCAAAACATTGGACTAGAAAATTATTAAGCCGATACTGCCCAACTACTTATTCTTGCATAAAGTAATTCAAATAAAAACACACATTATTATACGAACTATGTTTTAACCAATTTTACAAGAATTTCTACAAAATTATCATATACGTTATTGATACTTTTTAATTTTTGCTTTTTAAATAGTTACTTTTTACCTCTGGAAGAATCTTTATAATTCTTGGAAATTGGATCGTCGACAAAGAGTAATATAGATATCTTAAGAATATTTGTATCAGCATCATTAGCACGAATAACAAACACCCCGTCGCATTAACGTCGGTCTAACAGCGAATAATGAGAAGCGAGAAATCAACGCGCCTTATTTGCGAAGTAATGCGGACCGAAGAAAACTAAAGAGAGTACAAAAAGGTACGTTGATTGCAGCGGCAGATGTGTTACGTTGACACATAGCAGAAAATGTGTACCAGACAGGCCACTTCTCGCTTCGTGAAATATAATTACGCATATCGCGTGTCACGGTTTTCTCAGAAAACGTTACGTGTCGAGGCAATATGAATAAAGTGTGCTGCATCGCAACACCTTCGATGCTCGTCTCTGCGCCACGTGTCTTGATCTTTATCGACAGTTAGAGGGAAGTACCCTACATTGGACCTAAAGTTCCCCATGTCTTTCTTATATTTAACGCTATTCCTTATATGTACAGCTTTCTACCAATCCAGTGAAAATAACTGGTTGTTAACACTAGAACTACCGGCATTAATTCTATCATATTTCAAAATATTAAATAAGTACTTTGAAAAAGGAGGAATCAAGATGCGGAAAAGAGTCTCGATTCGGTGATTTATGTTTTTTAAGATGGATATAGAATATTTATTCTAAGACTCTTCTAGAAACTTGGAGAATTTTTGGAAATAATTGTGTACCAGTCATTTTGACTGGTTTGGTTGTTCTAGTGTTAATTTCTTTGAAAAATTCCTGGAATTTCAATGATTGCTACTCCTCCATTTTTCAAGTCCTATTTTGCTAAATGTGAGCAACTCTATCGCTCATATAGTTTTCCCTCGTTATTAATTCTTTTGTACTTTTTCGGCTGTATCTACTATGCTCATATCTCCTAAGACTTACTGTTTTGGGTGCTTTCCGATTCAACAATATGATGCGCACATCACACACGATAAATTTTCCAGAATTAATAGAGGATGATTTTAATTCGGGCCAACTAATTGTAGGTACGAGTCTTTATCTCCCTACCTGCCATAGCTACTATTCTTTTTCTTCTAACATATTTATGAATTATTCCTAAAAGTACTGTATCAATCATCGGTAGTTCTAGTGTTAAAAATGTATTCTTATCAAACAGAAACGTCTTTGTACTTAATAGCAAAGAAATTGTGAATAGCTTTGACATTATGTCCAACACATACAATTTAATGTAATACACGGAAACACTGCGTATCTGGATTAAAAAAAAATTCTGAAAATAGTTTGAACGCTTTAATCTAAAAACAGTGGTTTCTTAACACTAAACCTACCAAGCCGGTCAAAATGACCGGTTCCGAATTTTCTCTAAAAATTACCTAAATTGATAAGAGAGAAATGAAGTAAATATTCCACTTCTATCTTATAAAACCTAAATTAATTAAATAATCATCTTTTTCACCCCTTGATTTCTCTTTTTCCAAAGTACTTGCTCAGTATATCTAAATTTTAGTAAATATAACGTTGGTAGGTTTAGTGTTAATTTGGAGCAATTAAATTGGAGAATAGCTGATTTTTGCGACTGCAAATAACACGTAGTCGATTTGCACGCATCAGCAACGCTCGGACGATATTTTCGATGAAAGTGAAAGAACGAGGTGCAATGACCTTGGCAGAAGAACTAACTTTGCATAGTTTTGAGTGCGTAAAATGATAATGTGTAACATCAACTGTTCAGAAATTTGAGAATTATATACTTTTCTGGATTCCTGAACTTTCATCGTGCTGCACATTTTCGCGTGCTTGTTCTAATTAAACAAAATGTTGGCTCAAGGTGGAGTATGATAGCGTGTACAAATTAGGTTCAGTGGAAACTTAAATTAGGTCGTGAGATCAATTTAGCTGATCGTGAAGAGAATTTTCTTAAATGAAACGAAATGGAAAATGCGGACGCCGATCTCGGAGATTTTGGAGAATTAAAGAAAAATGTTAATTTCCCGCAATCCGAATTTGTACTGCAAAGCAACATATCCTACATTACTTTTTGTATTCTTTGATATTTTTACTTTTCTTCATTCTACTTTTTATTGCTGCATAAGGTAATGTCTCTGAATCTAAAAATTGTAAATTTGTCTCACAATAAAATACTTATGAAATTAAATGTGTTTTTTCAAATGCTATTATTTTTTTTTTATTAGTCTTGTAATATCGCGTAAACGTGGATGGACGGTTGATTTTGTATGTGTGTTATATAAAGGATAACGCAATATCTTTTTGTATATATTTTATGAATCATAAACAATTTTTATTTTTTTTCCCATATACTGCAATATCATCGTCAAATTTATTTTTAAACTAACCGTTATTACTCCAACCGACAATCTGACTGCAGTACACAAACTAGCAAAATACAAATGAATTTCTACATTTTGTGTTATTTTATGTCGACACAATATTTATAACCACTCTTGCTAATAAACAAATACTTTATAAAAATGATGTCATATCCCTATTTTCCTCTTTCAGATTAACACTAAACCTACCAAGCCGGTCAAAATGACCGGTTCGCAATTTTTTCTAAAATTTCCATAAATTGATAGAGGAGCCATGACGTAAACATTTCACTTCTATCTTTTAAAACCTAAGTTGGTCAATCAATCATCTTTTTCACCTCTTGATTTCTGTTTTTCCAAAGTAATTATTCAGCATATCTAAATAAATCTTAGTAGATATAACGTCAGTAGTTTTAGTGTTAACAAAGTATACCTGAAATTAGCTGACAAACATGTTGTAATATTCCTGAAGTATTAAATGATAACAAACAAATACACTGGGAAATTATAAATATAGGGGATATTTAAAACATTGATGGCACAACTTTAATCGCGCAATCCACCCATCTCAAAAGAAAAAAACCAGTTATAAAGTCGTTGAAGAAACGTTTGGATCATAAATATACTATTCGGAACAGAGTTAATACAAATTCTAGGGCTTCCCTAAATTTTACTAAACCTACCTATAGTAAGATCCTACATACCACAGCCATACACAGTGGAACGAATCGACAATCTCGGCGGAAAAAAATAATAACTCAAGAACAATTCATTTCAGAGAGAAATGTAATATACAGAAGTTTCATAGTATCGCGGAGAGAATATCGGAGCAATATTAATTTTTTATTTGTTACATGTCTTCAATATTATTTAAAGGTCAACTTCATTTGTTATACGAAAATCTATATCATTTTTTGCAGATTTTCATTCTACAGAAGAAATAAAGAAACTTTTACATAAGCTACTTTTTTGTTGGGTTTTATGTTAAAAAGATATTTAATGCAAATGAACCTACTAAAGCCTTTTTCGACAGGCGGACTGTCTCGTAAACTTTCGGCAAGTATAACAAAGAAGAGCACAGGTAGACGCATGAAGTATTTGCGGGAATTATTTCTATATACTCTAAGGAAAATATGTGGAAAGTTTCAACCTGGTACCTTTCGACACTTTTTAGTTATTCAATTTTTAAGTAAACCGTGTACCGCAGAGAATACGATTCCCTTCCGCCCACATTACACAGTTCGTTCCTCTTTGCTCGCAAACTAACAATAAAAGTAATTAAGTAATAAAAGTGATCTTTTGGAAATCTTCGTTATTATTAACGTCATTGGGATTTTCTAATTATTGCACGGTACCTTGAAGAAATTCGGGTATTTACTGTCCTCGCGCCCCACTGAGCCTCGTCAGCCGGACTTTGTTATATAAACTTTAGAAAATCATAACAACAAAAGGCGCAGGTAGGCACCGTAAATTTTTGCAGGAATCACTTCTATATAGTTCAAACTAAATACCTTAAAAGTTTCTACAGGGTACTTTGGGGTACTTTTTAGTTTTTCAATTTTGAAGTCAATGATGTAAGCCGAACACCTTATGTTCAAAAAAACCTCCAAAAATTGTTGAGAAAATAATTTTTGGAGGTATTAGTTATGGGTACATCAACATTAACTAATAGTGATAAACTATACACAAAATAAGAAGTCTCACAAAATTCTAAAATGCTCTAATAGCATTTTAGTTTCACTGAAATATTTATACGTTTTGACACTGTTGAAAATCGTTGTTTTTAAGCGCTGATTTTTGCATTTAGATGATTGCAAAATCAATTATTATTCCTATCACCAGCCTCCGCATACATTCGACATTGTGATAAAATTATTAAAAATCCATTCCCTGACTTGATTTTTTCCACCTAGATTACCCATTTCCTTCCACTATGCCGTGGCTCAAATTCGACAGGCATTTTTGCCAAATACTATCGTAAATAAAAAACAAACGATATAATTAACAAATGAAGAATTTCCGGGCTCTAGTTCGTATAACTCTTTTTCCTCTCTGTGAGTAGAATGTGCATTTAAACCACCGCCATCTATTTCTAAAGGGGGCCGTTCATGTGTATTGGATTGCAGTATGAAATACATTTTCTATGTGTTCTAGCGCCGTGAGGTATTTGCAACTCCGCTATTGCAGGCTAAATTAATTTTGTGCAATTAGTTCAGAAATTTGTAAAAACTTTAACATACTCCTATGTGTACCGATATTCGTGGAAGTACCTCAAGTAACATACTTGTCGTTTTGCAATATCTAGACTTATAAATTGGTGGAAAACAGAGTAAGTAAAAAGTTCTACTTCTCTCGGATTTTTCACTTTGACAAATTTCGTAAATACAGGGGCAACTTCACTTGTTGTGTACTGTAAATTACAAATAGGTCATGATTTATGTATTGTTGTAGATATTACCACGAACACTGTGAAACTATTGTGGATAAGGAGGTAAAGCCCCACTGTCAGACTCACAATTAAGTGGATCCGAATTTATATCCTTCACTATCACCTCTGGTAACTTTTTCTATATGATATGTATATTTTGGCCTCGGTGGTTCAGAATCAGTAATTCTCAAACTTTTATAAGTTTTCTGGTGTGACGGTGTTTTTTCAATTTTTTTTATTGCTCGTGGACCATTTAAAATTAACTGCAATTAGTATATAGGCTACTGATCTCAAAACATTATTTGGTAAACAATTATTTATTCCGAAAGGTCATTTAGTCATCAGATATACTTTCAATGGGATGAGAGCATCTGTTTTGCCTAAACCAACTCAAAATTTTAACTAAGTGACCATTTTATGGACCCCTAGAGCAGGGATCGGCAACCTATTCTCCTTTTTTTAAATTCGTTCATTGAGACGCTAAAAATTATACAGTTATAGTCCACAATAAACAACGGACTACTGAACGTAAGAAGAAAATATAGTGTGGCAGCTGCGCTGCATCTCGCAGTATAATAATTTCAATATTTATAATTTACATTTCTCTACACTTTTTTGGCAACCTATGGCTCCAGAGCCAAGTGTGACTCTTTAAATATATCATTCTGGCTCTTCGCCCAATATTTAAGAAATATTCATATACAATAACAAGGTATTATTAAATTACGATCGTTAAATGACGAAGGTTTGATATCATGTCTACTGTTAAAAGGTACAAATTATTTGCCACATATTGATAATCTTTCAAAAAAGGTGCCACAAAAGAGATCGCATTAATAACATTAATAAATGTATTATTTTATTCATTTTTCTGGATTAGTTACCGCTAGAATAAATGTTAAAAGATATGTTTTCCTGTAATTTCGTATATAGTGTTTTATAATTGTGTAAAATAATTGAGCCGTTTTCTTTGAAAGTCCATTTTATATTATATGGAAATATTTAAGGGTTTATATTTGAATGGTTTGAAAAATATTGGTATATGTTGTGGCGACCGTGTCATGAAGTACAGGAAATCGTAATAATTCTGAAATCATAACTATCTGGATGTATTTAGTAAAGTAAAATCACTAGCCGCGGACAATATGCAAATGAGCAACTTCATGACACGGGGGTCCTAATATAGATATACCTGCCTAGGGCCTTACCCCCGCATTACCTCCTTGACCAATCACAAGCGTCGAAGGGACACGTCTAGCGAGACATAGGTAGACGCCCCCCACTCCGACGCGCACATTACAGAACCATATAAATTAAGCCGAAAATTGTATTAGACCAGTGTAACCAGAACACGTAGAAGAACAACTCTCTCGACATAATAAAACTCTCGGTTCTGGGAATCACGCTCACCTGCATCTTACCTTCAATGTAATACGCTCAATTTATGTTTTTTAAATATAAAATTGATTTAAGTTTATAATGTGATTGTTTTTAAAGTATTAGTTAAAAGTGAAGCAAAGAAATTATGTAGTGTAATTTTTGAACTAAATATTATGTCTTTGCGGAAAGTGGACTTACACCACTTTCAAAGTAATTATATTTGTAATTTCGTTAACAACGTAAATTTATATTGACAAAATAATGAAAATTTTGAAGGATTTTTTTGGGAACTGTTTACAGATAAAAAGTTCATAACAAATTGCATTCATTGTTATCATTAACTAATTTTTTGTCTAAAATGGACTTTCACCACTTTCAAAGAAAACGGTTTAATTATTGTTGATTGCATGGCCCAAATACGTAAATAAAAAATATATTTATCATCTATTTGGCTCTTCCCTTATTTAAGAGGTCTTGTTGAACCCTGCTCTAGAGAAACGCGGTCCCCAGGTGGAGAAACACTGGTCTAGGCGAAATGGCTATAGCAATTAAAACCGAAAAGCATAAAAAACGAACATTAAATTGATACACAAGAATTGCTAGTCGATTGAAATATATTAGCAATTACTAATTCAATCCTCGATATTATTTATATCCTTAGAATCTGAGATCTTTCATGATTCCTTTATGGTGAAGAAATTCTGTTAGAGGAAATTATTAGGTTTCGTTCAAAGGACATGGCAATGAGGTGAACGTTGTGATGCCATGTAATTCAAGCTTCCACAGTTGCTACATTAATATTGTACAGTGGATTGGAAAAAGCTACTTTAAATTCACTACTATGTTTAATTTGCTAAGTATTACCATTGGTAATGTCCTTTGTGCAACTATCTTGAATAGGTATGCGAAAAATGTCAATAAATTCAAGTTCTGAGGTTCGGAAATGAATTCCCTCCATTTTACCTAATTTCCTTTCTCTGGCGAAAATAGTTCTTACCGTAGAAATCCAGTCGGGGAAGATAATTGGGTATCGCTCAAAGGATATGGTGACGAGAATCGTGATTATGGAATTGGGAGCATCTCGGAATGAGTAATTTAGATAAAGAGAAAATGACGTTGAAAATAACAAGCGAAAGAAGAGAACACAAAGCGCAATGAACCAGTTTTGCTGCCGCGCAGTAAATGTGTTAACTCTTTGCGGTCCGAAGTATTAGGTTGGCAACTAAGTTTCCTCCGTTTTTTTACATTTTAATATTCCGCATGTCATTAAATATTTCTGGCGTAATGTTTTAAATCAGTTGAAAGAGGATTTTTTGTTCTACAGGAATGTATGTTTTGCTTTCTTGTTCAATTTAATTTATGTTAATTTTGATCTCTTTCAAATGCTATGCGCGGAGTTTCTTTCAATACTGACGCAGAATTGTGAGCTCGGTTGGATGAATTTTTCGAGTCGAAACCGGGCGATTTCTATCAACGAGTTATTGAAAATCTTGTTGAACGTTGGGAAGAAGTTGTAAACAACAAGGGAGAATACATTAGAGAGAATGTACCTTATCATACATTAGACTTCATTGAAAGAACCAATATATGGACCGTTTATTTTGAAAGTGGTGTAAGTCCATTTTCCAAAAAAATCGAGTTAGCTACATTAACAGTTACATTTTTACATGATCTTTTCATTCTAAAGCAACTTGTTATTAATATATTTAAAATCATTAAGATTTTGTAACACGAAAATTTGTTGATTAATGAAGTGCTGAAAAAGTATATTTTGAAAGTGGCGCAAGTCCCACTGCGAGAGTTTTAAATGGATATGGAAAATATTATGTAATAAAATTTTATGAGATTACATCTTTATGTTTCATTATCAAAGTAGCAGTGGAAATATCAATATGCAATGACTTTGTTATAAACAATTTAATTTCAAATTTCACTTTCGATCCGCTAACGGATTCATACGAGAAGACTGAATAATAATTAAGAAAACAATATTAATTTTAATGTCAAAATTACTTAACAAAGAATAAAAGTTGAATATTTTTTTGACTTTATAACATAAAAGTGCGTACATTTGTTCTTATTTCAAGGGAAATTTACTGTTCCTATGGACTTGTGCTTTCTTAAGAATTGAAAACGTCATTTCATTGATTTTGAAAGTGGTGTAAGTCCATTCATAGCCATAAACATATTACTTCTTAAATAATGTTAATTATACTAATTGGGATGATAAATTTGATACCCTTAGAAACCCATAAACATTATTCTACTATGTTATCTGTTACCCATATTTTTAAGTTTAGTGCAACGCAAACCCTTCAATATCTCGATTCGAACATAAATGGACTTACACCACTTTCAAAATAAACGGTCCATATAACTTTTCGTTTACTTTATAATTAATTATAGTATAAAGATATATCTTTTTATAACCTAAATAAACAATTTTCAAACAAACACTCGGCATTGGAGTGAAAAGGATTACCGGGCAAACCTGACTGAAATACCGCGAGTTTTACGGTTACATCGCCGTACCTTCTTCATTTCTTTCTAAGCAGCCTAAATAATTGATCCAACGTGTCACGCAGTAAAAT
Source organism: Cerceris ruficornis (assembly GCA_963989415.1). NCBI lineage: Eukaryota > Metazoa > Arthropoda > Insecta > Hymenoptera > Crabronidae > Cerceris > Cerceris ruficornis. Next base: position 42,153,990 of record OZ022517.1, read on the forward strand.
TAATTGCAGCAGCTAATCATCAAATATTACCAACCACTGGAGATGTTCTTTTCGAGGTAATAGCATAGGGGTGCATTGGTAAATTATATAAACGCGAAAATTACCGGTAAAAGTACTTGACCGAAAAGTTAGCGGTCTCGTTCAAGGGTTGCACCATATGGCCCTCGAAGATGAAAGCTCCCTCAAAGGGTTCGCGATTGTATTCACTAATTTGCAAACCTTCTGTACGTGAGTCGTTAATGGTGGACTCGTCGAGAAGACCAAAGGTCCCGTAATAAAAGTTGCACGTTGAATGTAGTGCAGGCACTTCGAAAAGTGCCCCACTTTAAAATGCTTTAATTGCTACATTCGCCACTCAACACCATCTTAGATTGTTACAAGTGAAAAGTGTGAATAGATAGTGAGTTAAGATACGCGCAAAGATTTGAAATTAATCTGCGTTTCTTAAAATTGAACGAAAGGATTAGTGAGATAAAACTGTGTGCAGCTTAGCCGGAAGACAAGTTAATGAGACTACGATAAAGGGAAATTCATGTTCATTTGAAGCATTACGTTTACAAATAAAACTTTACTGCTATCTTTATTAACGAGGTATCGTGATACATTATATCTTAACCCTTTTACTTAACACTCCCAATGCCGATCATCATGAGATTCTTATTCAATTTGCTCATATGATATTAGTAATTTTACTGCAAATAATTAACAATACACAATTTATGCTCCACATTACGTTATTCTATATTAAACTACGACCAAGTGATGATTCTTTCTATGTCTAACTACTGTCTGTAATCAATAACCGACTTGTTCATTTTTAACAATGTTAGATAAATATTAGTCCTACGATTGTCAACCAATATTGAAATAGATTTGTAATTAATTTAATACATTTTTCCGGCCGGCACTAAAAGGGTTAAAACTTGTATTTACAGTAAAATTCTATATTATGATACGGTTCGAAAACCGAAAGATGGTTAAGGAGCGTTGGAGCCTCTCATTTTCAATCGATTATTCCCGTCATTTCGTTTTTTGAATTCTCAAATCCAGTCTTCTAAAGTAACTACTCTGCATAGTAGTCGTTTAGTTTAGGACGATAAGTTTGCAGATTCCGCAAACAAAACGGCGGGAATAATCGGTTGAAAACGAGAGGTTCCGCCGCTCCCTAGCCATCTTCCAGTTGTCGGACTATACATTGGGTTCTAACTTAACGGCCTTAAGCTTGAATTCATGTGTTGCTACTTTAGTTCGTTGTGTCAATGTAAATTGTACGTCATAGTCTCGGTGGTTCAACTGCCAGCTACAATCGTACGACTCAAAACAATAACAAACCGGTAACCGTATACTAGGTTATTCACCTAACGTGTAATCCTTCTCTGACTGATACCGGCCCACCTCTGACTCAGGATTTAAGAGCACACAATATATATTTGAAGTGATAACGGACAATGTTCAATTGCTGTGGTTATAAATAGTAAGTATCAACAGAATACAATAAATGTATGTGAAAAGTTTCTAATAACCATATGGTATAAAAGAAAAGTAGTATTTTACATTTATACTTTCAATCAAACGTCATTTTTGCGTGTATAATATACAGGCGGCCCTCGACTTTCGCACATTCTACTTTCGCACAATTCGCTATTTCGCACATTTTTAAAAATTCTATTTTTAAAGATTTTAGTCGATGTTGCAAAAATTGTTCATGAAAAAAATCAACTCTAACAATTGATATTGTTGTTAGATGTTCTCTAATATTATAGTATTGCCTACTAGAAGTTAGAGAATCAAAAACAACATATGAATCAGACAAAAAAACGTATGAAAGCACTCCTCATTATCGCATTCATGCTGATACATAAATATTTTATAATATAATTTTTAATGTTTTTTCTATATCCCTCTGCTTTCGAACATTCAACATTCGCACACGTTTCAGGAACCAATTATGTGCGAAAGTCGAGGGCCGTCTGTATTTTATTTTCTCGACCGTTCTCCACGCACTAAAACGACTTTTTGACGAAAGAAGCAGAATTTCTGGACATAATGAAACACAAAGAAATTCCATTTACACGAAATCAATTCAACGTGAAAACGTATTTCAAATTCATTCAACGAAATTTCGCACTGTTTGTGCTAGAATTCACACATTCACTTCGTAGCAAATTTCAACGCGCGTGCTGATAGAAAAATAAATTTCACGTGTTTCGACACTTTTGAAATCCCCCATTGGATGAACAGAATTCCCATGCTATTTCTAGACGGAGTAACTTTTATCACGTTGCCATCGTAGCATGTCAATTGATGCATGCGGTCAGCGAAGTGGAAAGGTTAGAATTGTAGGTCTACGACAAAAGTACCGTGGCCGTTGAAGCCGAAAATATAAAAACCTGAAAGGAAGGAGAAAAGAAGGACACTGTGCTATGCCACGCGGACAAGATCCAAATTGTCAGAGAATACGCCGAGGAATCCGAGTTTCGTGAGGTGAAAGTCGACAGACGAAGAGAACGCGATCTCAGCTGACAGTCACGAAGGCCGCAAAGGAAGAGTCGTGTAATCGCTTTCAGAGAGACGGGGACAATCGGAGAGCAAGAGAGAAAAAGAATTAGAGGAGAGGGATAGCCCGATAGGAGAGCACATGCGGAGACATAACATCGAGATACAAGTGACAGAAGGTTATTTGTAAAACTGAGCAGTGTGAACGACGTAACGGTTATATCCGGTTGGCAGTGATTGCCTGGGATTTTCTTAAAGCCGGCCGCAGACGTTCAATGCGTATTGTCAATGCCAGTATTAAGATTTCTACTTTTGTACAGTTACGCACGAGACATCCGGGACCACGTCAACGTTTTCTATTCGCTGATTCAGTTATTGCAAGGGTAACGGAAAATATTCAAACTACCCATAGTTTCTGTTTAAAAGCCCGATATGTCAACAGAAACGGAGCAACGACGATACGCTTACTGACACTGTTACGAAGAACGTCCGTGACCGGCACGAGTCGGGTAGAGGTTAAAAAGGATTACTTACCTGATTCAATGATGTGTCACGCTGTAGCCGGATTCCACGGCGAGGTTAAAACCTCCAGTGATTTAGCAGCAACGACACGAACGTCACAGAGTTTGGCACACGATACGCGGAACGACTATGTCTTGGCAGTGATTCGCGGCATGTTCTTCCGGCACGAGGTTTGCGTAGAGGTCAGACAACCGCTGACATGTGTGTGCAACGGAAAACACCGCGGCACCCGCGCACAATTACTACTCGGGGTAAATTGTCAAAAAGCACAAGGCCGAAACTTTCCAACGGAAACCTAACAATCGCCCCGACCACCTACAGACCAAGTGTAGCACCGCACTGACTGCTCTCGCCGTTCACCAAGGCGATAAACAAACTCGCCGCCTCTCCCTCGCGATTCTGCCCTCCTTCACGCTGTTTTCTCTCCTCTTCCTTTCCTCTGTTCTCCTTCTCCGTTGCGCGGACGGACACGAACTCGCGTGTGCGATAGAATGGAGTCTCGCTCTTTCTCCCACCACGATGTAGACGATACGACGCGATCTCGCTCTCATACTTCTGTCTTTGTCCTTCAAATGGCGCGCTGTCCTCGTCGTTGTATCCCTACCTTACGAATGGCACAGTGCTGCCACCAAGCCTGTACTACTTCCCCCACTCCTCCTCCCTGAAGTGTGTATACCCGTGCTCCTCGTCATCCGCCGTTGTACATTTTCTGCACTTTTACTGACCTTTCACTAGAACCGTATGATTCGTCCGATGGTAGAACGTTCGTACTTTCGAGGAAACCGATTGTCACTTCCGGCAATGGAAACTGAAACGTATTCACGGTACTTTTGTGACGCGACCGTGGGACGAGCGTCATGTTTTCGGCCACTGACGTTTTATACTGCCATATGAATTGTACTAATGTCACTAGCTCCATCTAGTGACATCCAGCGGAATATAGGAGTATCGGAAGAATGAAGTTTTTCGGGAATTTATCATTTCGAGTAACAATATTTCAGTTTCTGTTGTATCCGTTGGATCGTTGTAGTTATTATTATATAGAAAGTAACACGTTTAATGAAAGTTAAATGTTGTTTTTGTCGACGGTTAATAAAGACGAAATTTACTCGAGTAATAGGAGATAATTTCACGACGGTAGAGATACTGGGATATTCCTACACCTTATGTAACTCCAAACGATATGTAGGAGGTTACATTATCTTATCACGATCAAAATAAGTCTACAAAGAAGATGAAAGAAATTCTATCCTCTATAATAAAAGTGACAATTTATTTATGTAACTTTGATTATTGAATTGCTCATTAACGTAATTTCTTAATGGTTCTGCTTTGTATCGACCAAAAAGTACAGCAATACCATATACTTTATATAGATGGCTATAGCCTAACTTTACGAATCGTAATACGTCTTTTAGTTTAGAATGGTGCCGTGACTGTTGACACCATTCCGTGGCGGTAGTGTCTCCCTTTCATTTCGGTTTGTGCCTTTTCCGGTACACTATTCAACATGGTGCGTATATTTTGACGTGTTCTAGCAATAATCGAAAAAAATCTTGGCAATCCATTATTAAATATTGCAACAAAATATACATTCATATTTTAAAAAATATATTGAACGCAAAGAGTAGAACATTACTTGTCTAAACATGTTTGAGGTCTTATGTACTCCTAGTTTAAAGATTCGAGGTTATGTGCAATTAATTCCAATGTTTTTTTTACTATATTAAATATGTAAGAATGTAATACAAATCCCTGGCATGAATAAAAAGTGTGCTGTTATGGTTCTAGAGTCGCGTCAGAACAAAGACGGTCAAAAAGGCCGCGAAGCTCATCATCGAGAAATATTACACTCGATTGACCATGGACTTCCACACAAATAAAAGGATATGCGAAGAAATCGCTATTATTCCTAGCAAATCTCTGAGGAATAAAATTGCAGGGTAAGTGATTCTCTTTTTTGAATATAAATCGTTATAAACAGTAGAGAACGATATCACTTGATTAAAGAAAAAGAGATGGTAATACGTAGTTGTGGTTGTTGAAGTTACGTGAGCTTTACATTCAAACATTTTATGCAACTTTTTATTTACAGATTTGTCACTCACTTGATGAAACGTCTTAGACATAGTCAAGTAAGAGGCATTTCTATCAAGCTCCAGGAAGAAGAGAGGGAACGCAGAGACAACTATGTTCCCGAAGTATCTGCTTTGGAACACGACATTATTGAGGTTGATCCTGAAACCAAGGAGATGTTACAAATGCTTGGATTCAACAATATCCCAGGACTACAACTCACACAGTCCCAATTACCACCGTATAGCAGACGTTCTTAATACTTTTCTTCACATATTAAAAAAAATTGTTGGTGTTGCACTTTTCAATAAAAATGCAAACTAACATTTAAAAGTTTGTTCTTTGCTCTCCTTAATTTCTTTCAATTATTTTAATTCTCAAAAACATAATTCTTTAAGAACAGGACTTTGCAACGGTTAATAAGAATGTAATTCATTTTTTATTTATTTAACACCTAGTTCTCGCGATCGCTGCACAATTGCATATCGATTTATTTCAAATATCAGTTATTCAAGTTATTATTCCGTCATTCTATACAATTAAATCGAAAATTGCGTGTGAAAAAGAAATGTGCTTGACACTATTCTGCGCATGCGCACAGTCGGCCATTTTAATCGAACTACTGAAAAAGTGGTCGCCACTTCTCCTGCGCGTTTTTAGCTACACCATAGTTCTAATATTATTCAATGAGTTTTACAATTAATCACGTAACTTTTAAGTTTTTCATAGTGTAAAAGTTACATCAAGTTTTTCATACTTTAATGTTGGAATAAAACTTTTTTCATCTATGTATGCGATAATATCATTCGTATAAGTTGTTCTTATCCATTGTTTTTTCCCCACAAATTCACACCTGCAGCAATTACGTGAAAAAATATTTACCCTTTATATGAATTCCATTTACTCGTTTTGTATTGAGTTCCATAATGATGCGAATAAATAACTGGACCCGTTTGTTTTCTTGCAAATGTTAAAGCTAACAAAAATGGAAAGAATGTTAACTGCACGTCTGACTCGATACCTATCTTCCACTGACTTTAACAGCTACTACGTTTAAGAACTTCGATTGATATAGAAATAAAAGTTCTACCATACACGGATTTTGGCTTATTGCAGTCGTAAACATTACGTAAGACAATAGATTGCAAGTTACATTGATCCTATTATACATATGAAACAATTTTATTACTCCGAGCTTTATCTACTTCGGGTATCAGATTTATCGACGATATACTTGATCGCGACTCGAATTTCGATATGGACACCACAATCACGCAATATCGTGTCGAATAAGATATCGTAACCGTTTATTATTTCCTACGCAAACGAAGGAACAGGTCGGTTTAGAGCCCAAAGAAATATTTTGCAAGACGCAACGCTCGATAAGTTCGCGTCTGCATTATGGCGAAATGCGTCGCCCTGCCGAAGCGCCCACGCGCTTGGGCCGGACCTGGTCGGGTTGTTCAGAGGCTGCGCGACCTAGCATGATCCAAGGCTAGGTAACCTAGCGTAACCTCGTCGGGCAAGCGAGGCTCGGCAAGAGAAAGACGGTAAGAAAGAGTAAGAGAAACGGAGAGAGTAGCTCTAGCTGCACGCCTGCGAATGCTGGAACTCTCAGGAGCAGGGAGGAGAAACCGTACAGCCGGCGAGTCAGTCGACTATTAGTGGTCTGTGACTCTGGAGGTGGCCCGACCACCGCAGAACCGAGCCCGACGCAGCTCGGTTGCGTTCGGTCGGCAGTCGGGGCCAGTCGGGCGCACCGCCGCTCTTTTCGGTCTGCTCGTTTTCCTCAGTCCATCGTCACTGCGCATCGAGAACAGTTGCATCCCTTCTTTTTTCGTTAAAAGGCGACGAAGGATACCCTTTCCGCGCTATGTGACGGATATCACGGGGCACTCAGTGTACCCCGCCTTCTGTACATTATTCCCATCCTATCCTTCCGTCTGCCACTATATTCGTTCGTTCAGAGAGACAGAGAAAAAGCACGTTGTAAACGCAGGCACGTACCGTACACAGGCACTCGCCAACGAAGGGGCCACGAGGGCCCCGTGGAATCGTGCCTAGGAAAACATGGAGTGTCCGCACCTTGCTCAAAGCGTCCAACTCGGCGGTAACGACGTAGAGGCAAGCTTTACGAAGGATCTGCCATTCGTCTGTGCAGGTAGGACCCCGAACAAAATCCAAACCTTTATCCTTAAGCTAAGTTGAAAGAGACTGTTGGCTTCGAGTCTGAACTCGGAGTTCTTTCTATCTGTTCCTCGACCGATCCTTTCTTCTTAGTTTGATTTTTGCACGTTGGTCCCGCTTGCCTCGAACAGTCTTGATCATTCCTCTTTCCTCTTACTCTCTGCTATTGTCTCCCATCTTCCTCTCTCATTTTTCTTCTTCGTTCTTTATTCCTCTTGTCTGTCTCCGTGTCTCCCTCCTTCTTTCTTTCTCTCTATCTCTGCCTCTCCCTTGCTCTTCCTCTTTCTCCCTTTACCTCTCGTGACCCAGGCCCCGGCCGTTCCTCTCGCGGCCTTGAGCCGTCGTAGCCGACGAGACGAAGCGAACCACGTCTATTTCCTTCTGGAAACTAACGCTTGCCCCGAAAGAGGATGTTCTGCTTATCCGTCCGATTTTCACGGTTGACTCATGGATAGCCGATACTCTGCTAGACGCACGAGAGTACATACCGCCTCTGCTATCGCGGATCGAACACATCGGGCGAGTATGTACGTGTCTCCGCGAAATACACGCGAGTGCATGGTTGTATCTATGCATGAAGTGCAAGTCAAGTCCGTGTAGGCGTGTGTGCGTGAGTGGAAGTACGCTGATCTTCACGGTGTGCACATATACGTGTGAAACATTGATAGTGTACGTGTGCTCCGTTCATGGGTGTTTCTACGGAGCGTCCAAGCCATCGTGAACGTGTGCGCGTGTGCGTCGTTGTGCTGGGAGTTCTCAGTATGCGGCGCGGTCGTCATTGGAAAATCAATACCAGACGGCACTAATCAGCTGGCTCGAGATCCGTCATTAGAACTTGCCAGATAAACGTGTCCGTTGGCCACCGAATCCTCCGTTTTTCTTATCTGCGATTCTATCGGTCTAAGCTGTGCGCGAAGTTCGACATTTTTCTAGAAGAATTCGGGGGTCATTCGAGATGGGCTCGGAGAAATCGATAATAGAGAATGCAAATCCAATCGTCAGTTTTACCCAAATTTCTGATATGCTTTCTCCTCCGCGGACCATCTCCTCCCTTTCTCTTTGCATGACCTCGACGACTATATTTATCCGAAACGTGCTTACCACTTTTTTTCTCGTCTCTAATCCTCCCCCATTCTTACGTACTTCGACCGTCGCTGTTGCTTCATATCTTAGTGAATATGAGTGTTCAAATGGACGAGACTCGATTTGTTCCGCTCGATCTTTGCCGACGAAAAGTGACGCGTCTCTTCTTCCACTGCGTTCTCTTATGGAAGGGAACGCGAGAAAGAAGAGTTTTACGATCGACGTATTCTTGAACGGGTTTCGTGAAAACTGGCGACTCGAGTCGGCTAGCCGTAACAAGTTTTTAAAAGAGCCGCGATCCGATCGATCGCGCGAATAAAAAGACTGAAATTCCACTTCTGTTTCTCGACATTCGAGTACCTTCGGCCACAAAGCGTACGTATATCACCAAACCTTAACATTTCCTAATACGCAGCGTATCTAAAACGTAAGAAAACAAACGAGGAAATCAGGTAGACGATCTTAGAGTGAGAGGGAGATCGAGAGATATCAAAAGAGAGTAGGGGAATGTCGTATAGGGACGCCAACATCGATGAGTCAGACTAAGCCGAACGGTCGTTTTTTCACGGACGACTGATTACTCAACTCGCTTCGATTACAAAGCCTTATTACATGACTCCTACCGAATTCGTGAAACAATAAATATATCTTTACGACTTCGTCAGATATCCGTTCGTTGCGATCGTTCCTCTCGACAGATCGTTCACGCTCGGCGAATCGCGACGTATCCAGGTTGCAAGATCAATTTAAATATCCCCGCGTTCTCGGGGACTAGCGTCGGTAAGAATTATCAGGCTATTCGCACGAGTCGCGCAGGAGAAAAATCGCCCCTCGTGGGCTATAAAAGAACCCCATGTTCCACACCCCTCCCCCCTCCCCCTTGTCCTCTCCCCTTTCCTCTCTTCTGCCTCTTTTCCTGCGCTGCAAGCTGGTTCGGGTACGACGTTGCAAAATCGATAACGGCGTCGTTGCTAATCGGATGCCTCGATACGAGTGGCATTGCTCGCACGAACGAATCTTCCCTGACTGTTTTCCCACGTATCGAAAGGGGGAGAAAGAAAGGTAGACGAGACTGTTTCTCTTCACCGAGCGGACATCATCCGGACGTAGCGCCGTCAAAATTCTTCAAGGACAACGTCGATGTATCGTCGTAGGCGTGGCGAATCGAATCGTCCGTTAGGGAGTCGAAAAGACATAGGGAAAAAGACAACCGTAGAACGGACGGAAGAGAGAGATGTAGAGTGAGGCTGTGGTGAGAGAAAGAGGGAAGGGCATACGTACGCAGCGAGACGTTCTCTTCCAGTAACCCGACTTCCTTCTTCGCGTTTCGCTGTTATCGACGTGACCTCGATCATCTAGCGGACTATGCTTTCGGAAAATGCAGAATTTTTGATCTCTCAGTGTGTCTTTCGTATCGATGATTACAGTTCGTTTTTGAACTGGACTGCAGTGACGTAGTCTTCCGAGAATATATCGGGTTTGCGTGCGCGCGCGCACGCTTGCGTATGTGTGTGAGGTAGAGGTATCGAGAGTTAGAGAGAGAAAGAGAGGGAGAGAAAGAAGATTTCGTTTTAACGTCGAACGACGAATTATCGCTAGCTTTCGGAGCCACGAATGACCGGCCGGTCGATTCACCGTGACGCAGTTCGACATCTAAAGATTATCGTCTGCTGCTGCGACAAAAATTTTTCCGCCATAACATCCACGTCCCTCCATGCTTTTGGGTGCGTCTGCCTTGCGAATTATTTATATCTAGGATTTGCAAATAATTCAGACTTCAGAAATCAAAATTCTATGCGTTGTCACTACGAATTTTCGTTGTGTATTGTAAATCCCTTTTTTTTTAAGTTTGAATAAACTGCATTTGTGATAAATTTTACAAGCGTTGCTTCTTTTGCCGTCTCCATTTCGCCTACCGTTTTCCGTCATTTTCTCTCGCATTTTCACAAATAATATCGTACAGTTATTCATTCCATCTTTCGTTACATTGCATATTGATCTAAACTTTAATTAGTTTTCACGATACCAACAATTTCGGTTCGATTGCCAATTCCCTGCAAGCTTATCGAAAAGAAGGCGTTTACAATTAAGGCTATCTTTATAACCGTTGCTTCCTTCGCTACCAATCTCAGTGAAACAGTCGCGTATCTCGGGAATAGAAAATGCGATACGTTCGATCAAATTTCTCTGTAAGCCAGAGAGATTTTTCCACATTTCGTAAGAGAAGAGATTCCAAGGATCGACGTAGTCCAACGTTGTGCAGCTTCTTACATGCAGCCGCCGTTAAAATGTCCACCTCGAGACGACCTTCTGAAAGATCGAATTTCCATGCTCGCTCTTTTCGTGCGGCGAACCAACGTCTCACTTTTCACGCATTCGCGCTTTTTAACCTCTGCTCCGAAGATTCTTTGTTCTCCTCTTGTCTCTGCAAAATCGTTTTCTCACAAGGAGCGAGGATGAAACTATGGACCTTGAGATTTCGATCATTTTTCCACAGGCGATCCTATGTCCTCGATATGACAAAGCTGTGCGAGGATTTTTTCAAGTGAAGCCTTACTTTCGAAGTATTTAGCATTCAAATTTGAATTATGGGGTTTAAATGTTACAAGATATTTTAATTACTTTTGCATATATATAAACTGAGCCATTAAGTTTAAGCATTTGAAATATCTCAAGGAAGAAATGTAACCGTCAAGTCTTCGGGCCTGGGAACTGCCTTGCAAAGTAGTTTTCCAACATACTCTATCGTATGTTAAGACAAAGTGCCATTATTTGGAACTTATACCGATGATCTACACTTTAAACTTTCCAGTGATCCACTTGAGAGCTTATTAAATTATATTCTCGGACGCATCTTTAGCTATTTTAGTGAGAAAATTACATACGAAAGACTTATGATACGAGAAATAATTGTATAAATTTTCCATAGAACGAATTCTCAAAAACAAAGATCCAAACAAATACACGTCAGATATCCATTTAATCTGTTCATAAAATGATTCTCAAAAGAACAATTGATATTTTAGAATTCAGCGCTGATCTGAAAATTACAAAAATCAAGAAGCGTTAATTTTTATGCATCGAGCAATGACATTTTTTTGAATGCGGTTACCCGTTCCTACCAGTTTCCTCGATTTGCTGTCATGACGTGTCTCGTTTCATACCACGGAAAATTTTCTTCACACGATAAGCACCGATTAAGTTAGTATCCAGCCACGAAGATGCGAGCATTTGCTGCCTCGTCGGATTCGCATATAAAAAGTAAAGTTCCTCAAGCTCGATGAAATTCCGCGACATTCTGCGATCGATCGACTGCGAAGGGGGTTGAGCAGTGTCCCCCTTCTCACCCCAGTTTTACTCGCACTCTTGAGAATTACGTAAGCCGAGACAGGCCAAAAAAGACGGAACCGTTTCGGTTCTTGAGTTCTTTCGTAACTACTACATGCATACAATTACACATTGCTTCTCGAACTTTTACCCGTTTACGTTCAATTTGTAATTGTTCCAGTTACCGTCATTTTAAATACCTAATTAAACAAAGTGAAGAAGAAAAAACATTTCTTAAATATTCCTCGAAAATTGCACGTTGCTGAATCTATTGCTAGATTGAATTTTAACAGCGAAGAATGAAATTACAGAGAACCATGATGAATAAAAGTAAAATTTATCGCATTAACGATATCGAACGTCTTCCTATCTCAAATTGTTATCGTGATAAATATAAGAGATCGTAATACGTTGGATTTGTACGCCTACAGGACTGTAAAAAACTGCAAAATACAAAGATGGATAATTACGTTGTTCGATAAGGTTAGAAATAAGTGCGTCTTGCCGAGGATAGCTATTTTCATCGTATTCTTAATTACTGTCGATAGTATGCGGCACCAAGAAGAGTACCTGGCTCTGCCTACACTGCGGAGCCGTGCATTGCGGACGATACGTGGCGGGTCATGCATTGCAGCATCATGAGGCAAATACTCAGCACTGCGTTTGCATCGACTGTGAGAACCTGGCAGTATTCTGGTAAGTCCGACCCCTTCGCTTTCGCCATTGTACGATTAATTACCCGACGTTCCCCTTTTCCTCGGCGTTCATTCGAATCGATAAAGTTGCACGATTTTCTCGCGCATCCCCAAACGGCCCCTTTCCGCTCCTGATGATCGTGTTCTACCTCGTTACCGTCCATCCGGCTATGTTGCAGTTACACCTGCGACGAGTACGTCGTGAACGACACGACGAACGGTCAAATCGAGAAGATACGCCGCATTACTTTCCGTAAGGACGAGCACAAAGAAAACGAAGAAAGTTGGAGCACCTCGCCGTCAACGACGCCATCCTCGAGAAGGGAGAACAGCGACGACAACGAGAACGACAGGGACGGCGATGGCGACGCAGATGCGGAGGCTTTATGGAAAGCAGAAGTCGTCGTGAGGAACCTCCGACCGAGAACGGCACGGAAGAGGCTACATTCTCTCGACGGTACGAGTGGGGACAATCGGCCGGCGACCAAGCGTAGGAGCTCCAAGATAACCAAAGAGAAGAAGGTCGTCGGCCTAAGGAACCTCGGCAACACCTGCTTCATGAACGTTGTGCTACAATCGTTCAACAACATCAGCCACTTCTGCGAATATCTTACGCAGATGCCGTGTCTCGAGGGTATACCTTTCGACGAAGCACCGTCCCACCGGGGACGCATCGTCACGCCTGGCCGAGCGAAAGAGCTCAGCATGAGCGACGCCTTTCTCGCGGAGGAACTAAGGAAGGTCCTCCTTGGCTTGAATCTTGGCGGTTCTAACGGCCAGGCTATTTCGCCCGAGTGTCTCTTCCTTGTCATATGGAAAGTCGTACCGAGATTCCGGGGATACCAGCAACAAGACGCGCACGAATTTCTCACCTATATGCTCGACAGGCTACACACGGAGCTGCTGCAATTGCTGCCCAGGCTGGGACACGAGCCTCTCGGCCTACGCGGCAAGCAGAGCATCGTCACCGCGGTTTTTGGAGGCACCCTACTTAGCGTGGTAAGTGATCGATCGTTCCGATGAGAAATTTTGACTGAACGAAAACATTTCCTTGTTCTTTTCTCTTTCTCTCTCTCTCTCTTTCTTCATCTGGATCTTGATCTTTTGCCGTCTTTCTCTCTTTCTCCCTGTCTGTCTATCTCTGCCTCCCTTTCTCTCTTTCTTTCTATCTCTCCTTTGTGCTGCTATATATTCTGACGCTGAACGGCGGGAGGGAATGTATGTTCTTTTATTAAGCACCTTTTCGAAAGTCATTTTGTTCGTTTTCTTCTTGGGAGAAGCGCGGACGAATTATGGATCGCGTTTCCTCGCGCAGGTCCATTGCATGAACTGCCGTACGGATTCGAAGACGCACGAGCCCTTCCAGGATCTCTCATTGGACATACCGGACAGACTGCAAAGACGAACGAAGGAACAGGAGGAAGTCTGTAGTCTCACGTACAGTCTTTCGAGATTCTTCAAAGTCGAGGAGCTGGCCGACAGTGAGCTGTATTTTTGCGATAATTGCATGGGAAAACAGAGGTCCACCAAGAGGTTCTGGATACACAGGCTGCCTAATGTGAGTTTACACTTATAGCCAACATTTCACGTTTCTCACGTGAGTTTAATAAAATGAAATAAACGTTGTTTTTTTTAGATAGTGGATAGTTATTTTGCAAAATTCACCTGTAAATATAATGAAATTGCATGTGCTATCGAAGGTAATACCGAATTCTATTTCAGGTGTTGTGCCTTCACATTAAAAGATTTAGGTGGTGCAATTCCTATCGCTCGAAGGTGGACACGCAGGTGGATTTCCCAATGAAATCTCTCGATATGTCTGCATTTACGGTACGCGGCGTGAGTGGGACAAAATTGGGTGCTCAAAACAGTCATCTGTACGACTTGGCTGCCGTTATTGTGCACCATGGCTCAGGGTGTGTTTTCTTCTTTAATCTGATAATGGAGATCTATATTTTGTAAGACTAAAGCCCCTTTGCATAAAGAAGGATTACGATATTAGATTTTCCACTGAGACATTTATGTCGTACGAATATTCTATCGTATATCGTAAGTTTTTCTGACGTGGCATGTGATATATCGGTAACAAGGTTTCATGCAATCACGGAAATCTGTGTTTGTGAATTACCAGAAAATTTGTATTCGACCTTTGACGAGTCTAAGATAAGAAACTTTTATTTCAGTGCCGGAACTGGACATTACACTGCCTTCGCTGTTCACGATGGTCAATGGTTTCACTTTAACGACAGTTCGGTACGGCCAGCGAGCACCGACGCCGTCGCAAAGTGCAAACCTTACATTCTGTTTTACGTGCGAAAGGAGTTTTCCATTCCACCCCCCTTGTGACGCCGTTTCCCTAGCAAGTCCCGTCCTGATGACACGAGCCTCGACGACGATGACGATGAACGAACGAACGAAGAGTAAGGGAATTCGTCAGCGCGCACAGCAAACGGCCAAACAGAACAGTCGGAAGGGTTCCAGGCTGTTCCGGATTTTCTAAAAGAGGAAAAATATGGAAGACACGTCCGCGTAACGCATTTTCGCTCGAACGAACTATTGCTTCAGCATTGTCGAATGACGTTGTCGTGTGTGTAACGGTAAATCGACTTTTCGTTACGCGACAAACGATAGAACTTTGTCAGTCAAGACACGCATCCCAAACCAATTAGCGCTCGTTGTATTTCTAATAATTTTCCGTTTTAACGGTATGCTACTTTGCGCGCATGTTGAACAATTAAAAAGAAATGTCAAATCAGCTCGACGTCGTATAGTAAGTCGTCGCATCTATATGAAAGGCGATTAGCACGGCGTGCGAGCTTTTCGCATGAGATCGATTCGATAACCTATTCTGCAATGCCCTTTTCCGAAAATTCTGTGGCCTCCGTCCCATCGTTCGAAACGATACAAACGTTACTTGCCCGCAGATCGGTGACTTGAATCACTCTTACCTGTTGGAGATCGCTCTCCTCAATGACATAGCATTTGGGCTTTGTGTCAGATCGATTCTCTCGCGCGCAGGTAGAGAATCGACTGTTAATTCATTTAAATGTTGCCTATCAATCGGCAGATAGGCACACAGGTAGTCGATTTACGTCATACATATACCGGCGATGCAATTACATGTACGCATGCGATACGTAATGACGTATATAGCCGTTGTACGCGAGATATATCGCGGACGTAACTTCCCTTCCTTTTTTAGGAACAAAGGAAAAACAAAGAGCACTCGAGGCAGATCGCGGAAACACATTGCCTTTAGCGTCGATTTTCTTTACGCTCTTTCTCGCGGTCGTCGACCATCTCCCTTGATCGAATCGATTAAAGCTCTCCTCGATCGTGTAGCGGAATAACGCGTAAACGCGTACCTCGTATAGTTTTAACGCGAAAACGACTGGTCTTCTCGGTAGATAGATCTTTTTCTAGGCTTAGCGCGGAATCGTTATTTCGAGGGAGCTGCTAAGCGAAAATACCATACAGAGCCAACATTGTTACTTCTTTGCGAGAGACACACGTACCAATATCCTTCGAAAACACGTATCACACATGTACACTAACACATTATTAACACTCAACCCCATACACACTCTCGACGACACCTACAATATACACATTCGTTCACATGTGTGTTAACAAAATACACGTATGCATGTAATATGTATATGTATACAAACACCGTTCTCTTTTTCCTCCCCCCTTTCCTTGGTCCCATCCATCCACGATTCTCAAAGGCTCGACGACTCTTATGTGATTATTTAAAGACTTATTTTTTCTATAATGGTAATGATAATAATGATAATAAGTTAAAGCGTAGCGAAGAAACGTTTTATTAAGGCGATAAACTCGGTAATTCGCATCTTCGGTAAAGACTCACTCGTATGAAAAGGAAAGATGGAAGCAAGCATGTAACAATATTATTGAGAACAAATGAGATATGTACGGTCGACGTATAAATAAAACACATGAACGATGATTCATTCTCCTCTCGATAAAAACCTGAAATTTTCGACATTCTTTCTCACATCGTTTCTGTGTCGATACTCTGAATTCACCGAATGCTCACGAGTTTATCATCGAATTTCGCGTGTCTCTTAATGATATTTATTTCATTCGTATAGATGCGAAGTTTAAGTTGTTGAAAATATCACTTTCAACGTGAAATTAACGACATTTAACGCTAAAAATATACATCTGCAACATGAGAACTCTGAAAGGAAGAATATTAAAAATGTAAATTCTCAATTGAGTTTACATTACATCACGAATTGTTATATTCATATTTTAAATGGTATCCTTTCGCGCGGTCAAAGTAAATTGCAATATACTGGTTTATCGGAAGTGGGAAAGTATCATCCCTTCTTTTTCCGCAACGATAAACAATGTTTCCTCTTTGTCCGCAGAGAATCTTCGCCGCGACTTATCGATGATCGATACTTGAATATCGAACCGATAGAAAATCGGAAAATCATTTGATAAATTCTTAAACACAGACAACCTGTACCGACGCTTCCATCAATTTCATCGTCCTCTCCTTTTAAATTCTTATTTTCCATTGTGTCCTTCAGAATCGTAGGAGTAGAGTCGCTCACAAGTTTCGCATCACTTTGTTCCTTTTTAAAAGAACTACCCTTCCGCTTGGCTACCTTAGATAATTCTCTTTCAGAACTCTCCGGTGTTTGTTTAACACTTTTAACAAAGAACAACGAGTAAGGATCCTTCGACGACGAGTCAAAATTACTTTTCTGCATTTCTACTTCCGGTATGCCAATTTCTTCCTTATCGAAATCACGATCCTCGAAATCCTGTACCCACAAGTCATCCCGGTCATATTTTCGAGGATGTTCCAACGTATCTTCCTTATTTTCCTTCTTCCGCAGTTCCTCACGTTTTATCACGGACCCTTGTTCTGATTCACGAATCATCGATTGATTGTTCGTCAAATTTTCGTAACTTCTAAATTCCTTCACAGAGGACGTGTCTGAACAACTATTCGGTACAGAGTCACCATGATACGCGGTGTTCTTGTAAATAATGCTTGTTTCTGTGTGTGTCTTGCTTCTCTTGCAACGTCCACGCGATCTCCTCAGTCTAGCTGAAAATTTTCGTACGAATCCTTTCACACCAAACGGACGTCCTTGTTTCTCTTCTTGTTCGCTGTATGCAACATAATTGATGATTTCCTTCGGAGTATCCTCCATTCCTGAACCAGCCAGTCTGGTCAAGCTGGGATGAACGTCTAGCTTATAAGTTCTGTCCAACGATCTGGAATTTTCCTGTATGTTCCCATGTCTACCACGATCCGTGGTCAAATTATGTTTCATCGAAACAGCACTTGTCTTCTCAGAGATCGTGAAGGGAAATCGGTCTTGGCTTTTCTTTTTGTAACGCGGCAAATCTCTGGTTCGATCAAACGTCTGTCGTAATTTAGGCGTCGAGGAGGAAGACTTCAATGGACGGGAAGTAATATCATGAATCTTCTCACTGACGAATGAAGCACTTTCTGAGTGAACGGTTTTTTCATACTTCATGGTAATGTTTCTTCGAAACTGATCCGCTGCTAATTTCTCCAGAGAAAATCGAACTTTTTCATGATGATCGTTTAGTTTACGTTTCTTCGGTGCTTTTTCGAGCTCTGGTGTTTTATTATAAGGAGATCTTTCTAATTTTCTGTTCGTTTCTGGTGAAATATGCTGTGGCATCTTGGATCTGTCTTGTTCTTTGTTAAATGTCTGTTGAGTTTTCGTATCGCCAATCTGAATATCCGCGTGCATGGTTTCAGTATTTAAAATTTCTTCCTGGTTATCTTCTTCGAAGTTGCTTCTTAAATATTTACTCTTGTAATCGCTCGATGATCTAGAATATTCAGCAGATGTCCTTGAATCTTTAGAACCATTTCTACCGGTTAATTTCTGACTTTCAAGATCCTTGCAAGAGGTATCGTTCGTGAAAAACAGTCCGCATGGGGATGCGAGCGAACTTACATTTGTTTCGTTTCCCGATCGATAACTGTCGGTATTATCGTACAAATTGTAACGCATCGACGTTGCATCTTCAAGCTGAAGTTGCCTTGTGCCTGAATGCATGTCGCAATTTTTTTCTCTACCATCGGACCAGTTTATCATCTTAAAACTCTCGGGATAGTTTACATTTTCATCAATTGAAATTGTCATTGTATCCACATCTTTCAATATCTTCTGCTCTTTGAAAGATTCTTGTGCCCTGAAATGAAAGTCATAGGATCGATTACTAATACTTGAATTATCGTGGAAATCCGAATCCCCTTCTTTACGTTCCCATCCATCCTTGTCTCTCATTATTTCAACGTGCGATGATATTGAACGGTTTCTCGAATCAACATCCGTGAGAAAGGATTCTTTATAATTATAATAATCCTTGGTTTCGTTGCAATTTTGAGAGGAATTCCCGAAGCATCTCGTGTCAGAATTTTTAATATTTTTCGGTGAATTCTGACGTATCGATAAGCCCGATATCGGTGTATTCGATTCCATAAAATTCGTCTTCCGCTGTTTGTGCGACAAATCTCGACAGGAATTTCGCAATGGCGAGGATTTCTCAACGAAATTATAATCCACAATTCTTCTCGACGGAGAAACATCCCGTGTTGTTTGTCCACCCAAATCTGTAGGTTCCGCATAACCGCCTTTGGCACGATCAAATAATTTTTCTTCGTCTTCCTCGGATTTGTTTACCCTTTCTGAAATGATGTTTTTATTGTCGGGAATTTTTACAGGAATCTTTGACCGTTTGCTGAAAGAAGACCTCTGAGAATTTGGCGAGCGATAATTCGCACGATGCTCGTCCGAATTCAATGACTTTCGGGTGGAAAGATTCATTCCAGTTGTCGAGCAGGTATCGGAACATGTTGATCTTGAAATTGTATTATCATTGCAATTATTTGTCTCATCGTTTGCTGACTTCTGTTTAAGCGACACATTTGATAGTGCCATGATCAAAGCGTGCGCGTCGAGTTGTTTTTCCGCAAGGCTTTTGCTACTCGGGGATGTTGAGTATGATAAATCTTGTGAATTTAAAGTAAGGACAGGAATGTTTTCAACATCGTTGTCACCATAATTAACATTTTTGTCTTTAATCTTAAATTCCTGATAATTTCCAACTGGCAATATCCGTACGATACTTGGGGTTTCTTTCGGGCTTCCATCGAAAATCTGTTTGGGCGTCGACGCCACGCTGTGACTCTCACTTAAGGAAGTTACAAATGGCAAGTATGCAGGAGTAAATTCTCTTGATACTTTTTCCATAATACTTGCCGACAAAGGTTGTCTAATATCCTTATCGTCGTTATAATCAATCAAACATTTCGATTGATCTCGCGTAAGGTCTCGAAGCTCGTAACTCGAGCAATGAATTTTTGCACTTTTGTCGTAAAAGTTAGATGAAATTCGACACTCTGGAACATCTTTCAAAGATAGACTTGGATCCGGAGCAAGTTGTGACACAGATATGCTATTATTCTCGTTCAAATGTAATGTCGAGAAGGCAGAATTCAAGAGAAACTCATTCGAAGAATCTATCCTGTAATCCTTTCTCATTTCGTTTGTCTTATTGCCCACGATTTTCTGCTGCTCTTCTTCAGCTTCGTTCTGTCTATCAGAATTGCCTTTCTTTAAAGCCTCACTTTTTGAAAAGTCCACGCTCTGAAGGTCCCGAAGAACGGATGTCCTCGACGAACACCGAGACAGATTTAACAACTTATCGCACACATCTGTCCTACTTGACAAAACAGGTGATCGTTCGACAATTCCGTCCAAGCTGTTCTTCGTCGTGAGAAAAGTCAGAAGGCTTCTCGGTGTATCAGGGGAATTGTAATTTTCCTCCAACTGTCTCCTCTGGACTTTTCTCGACGTAGACAACGTGGATGACAAGTCGTCGTTCGAATTTCGAATGTCGGACCTGCCGAACGGACCATGTGATTCGTTAATTACATCACTCTGCAAAGGAACCGTATTATAATCGTCGTTCCTCGGTGGATTCGAAACTCTGGAATTTAAACTCTCACGAGAAATCGTAGACCATCTCATCGACGACAAAGATGTGGACATCAAGCGATCATCTTGATCCCGTGGAATACTTTTCTGCGACGAATCAGGAGATGGAGTAACAACGCCACCGAAATTCGCAGGACTCGAGATCAGAGTATCGGGCTTGCGAACAGACATTATTCTACCGGATGGAAGTTCATTGCCGGATTCTGCTTCGCTGCCGGAACTTAGATTCTGCAAGATCACCCCAGGAAGAGGTCTGTAACCACCGAACTTTGTCGGTCTGCTAGTCAGAGAGAGTGGAGAAATCGGTTGTAATTCTATTCGATCTTTTGGTGAATTCTCATTGCATACACTCCTGGCATGAAGCACTGAGTTTCTATGAAGTACGGTGGATTCTTTTTCGAAACGATTACGGTAAGGATTGAGAGAGTTTAGAGATCTATGAGACAGTGGTGAGCAACTCTCGGAGTAACTTCTTAGCGCTTCCATCGAGGAATATCGTAGATGTTTAGAATTCTGTTCGAACAATTCCCTTTCGGTGATTGAACTTCTAACGGATGTTTCTCCGCCTGTTTGTTCGTTCGCTTGTATTGTGCTTGGTTGCGTAACTACCATCGTACGATCTCCTTTGGAGCCTTCCAAAACGATCCTCGCTCTTCTACGTGCTCGAGCGTCCTTCGATTGCAGGACCTTCTCACCGAAATGTTCCTTGTGGTCTTTTTCTAGATTCTCGTCTTTTTCCTCGATTCGATTCGTCGTCGGATGAAAATGAAAATAGGCCTGTCGTTTTCGAGACAAGCGTCGACCAAGAGTGCCGATATGGCTACTGAAACGCGACGCTTCGTTTGATGACGGTAGATCTTGAAGACGTTTCTTAAGTTCTGAGGGAGAACTTCCGCTGGAGCTGCTGTCGCTACTTGCGGGAGTCTCTTCGATGATGGTTGAATGATCTATGGTGTTACACAGGATGAATTATGAGATTGGAATGGAGTAAATCTACTGATAGACGTTCGATCCTCTCCGGTGAACGTTCTCAAGCAATTCGGTCATCTTGGAACTTCGAATCACTTTTAGTATTATTGTACTAGGAAATTATTTTAGTTGGCTATCCTGAAACATTTAAAATATTTCATTATTTTAACGTATCATGAAAATCCTTAAATTATCACTTTAAATTAACACATTTTTAGCCGGAAACGTCTAAACTCGTTTCGTGCATATTATTATTAAAACGTGGGAGAAGACAAAGCAAAGTGAATAAAGGAATTATTTTTTGAAAAGCAACTGATAGTATATTAAAAAATAACCCATAGTTCAACAGTTATAGCTATCTTATGCAGAAGTAATTTTGCACGCGAATTGCAGAAAATTGCCCGCTATATGGCAAGAATTTGACGAGAAAATACCCGCTTAAGATGTGTTAACATATCGTATGTCCGTGTTATTTCTTTAACACTAGATTTACGGCCGCTAAATCTGGTATACTTAAATATATTAAATGAACACTTTGAAAAAAGATGGATCAAGCGGTAAAAAGTACAATCAGTTAAGTAATTTGTGTATTATAAGATACACATGAAATATTTACTGTACTGCTTCTCTATCAATTTCAAAAAAAAATTTTAAAAAATAGGAACCCGTCAATTTGACGGCGGCCGTAGATCTAGTGTTAATAATCATTTTTCCTCTGTCTGTACTTGCATAGCTAATTTGTGTTTTTATTCAGCTTTGTCGATTCAATTTGCCAATTATATTGCAACAAAATAATAGCCATTGTTGTCATATCAAATATTTCTCTACATTTTTTCCCCTTTCCGGCAACATGGCCGCGTTTAGTACTGGCTGCGCGTTTCAATAGTCTCAGTTTTTATTAAAACTAAATTGCGATCGGGTATATTAAAAAAATCTTTCTTTGCAACGTATTTATTTCCTCCCAATTTTATAATGCCCATCCTTATATTAGGAAAAGTGTTGCTTTAGATACTACTTATAATGTTGACTAATTTCAAAATAGTGAATAATGTTTCATCGAAGCCTCTGTAAATCAAATATTAGCGTAAAATCCAAAATGTGTAGCGCATTGGGGTTTGTCAACATTATAAATAGTGTCTAACGTTCCTCGAACTTCAATATTTATGTATTATTTGCTACTAAAAACGTGGAGCAAGTTGTAGATACGCGCTACCTTCAGAAACGTGAAAAAATTCGTACCATCTGATGAGGAGAACGGACTCTCTTTTTCTTCAAAATTCTTCGAAAGCTTGTGGTCGTTACTTTTCATACCGTCTCCATAGAACATGACATGTCAATCTTTCGCTCTCCGACTTTTTTTTCAGCAAGATTCGCGAAAGATTTAAAATACATTTTGCCTGACGTTACGTGACGAAAAACAAGAGAATACTATTTCGAGATTTGATTTGATACTAAATCGACATTACTTTCGTTGAATTCGATAATCAATTTCTGCACTAAGAAACAAATAATTTGAGTGTAATTTATGAATCAATGAAACACTTCGTTCCATTTTCCACTATATTATACAAGCTGATATACAAATGTAAATTTCGTTCTTAAATATTAATTATTTACGGTCAATGTAATAGATGCCATTTCTATTTCTTTCTGGCAAACTGTTCCGTGCAGATAATACAGCAACCTACTACAGTACAGAGAACGACTTTATCTCATTCATTGAAAAGAGGTTTTTCTGTAATTTAAAGTTTTTCAATAAATCTTTATAGAAAAATTGGGGAATTACTGCGTTCGGTAACAGTTGATAATTATAATTTTTATTGAAAATAGTAAATATTGGAGTTATTTACTTTCCAATAGATGACAGCACGGGGTGGATAAGGTGAGTTCAAACGTAGCTATATAGATGGAAGAGGTTCATTGCTTTTTCCTCATATTGTTAGTTGCACATTTTGGTGGAATTTCTTGTTTATTAATTGAAAGATGACCGGAACTTTTAGAATTAGTTGGATTAGAAAGTATCATTTCAGATCGAGCATTTTCTGTACATTGAAGTGCAATTTCCATAATGCATCGAGCGAGGAAGTAACCACAGACGTGCTTAACTCATCAGTCTGATACTTATGTTAATGAATGCATCGGTTAAGGAACTAACTAATTGCAAGTAACCGCGATTATCTTGATGAAACAGTCGGCCCGACTTTCGCTCCGTGCTTATTATTCTTCTTCTTCTTCTCTTTTTTTCAGCGTAGACTAACTTCGTACCTCTTGTTGTTTCAGGACGACCTTTTACATTGTCTACATCGCGCAACAAATATTGCGTATTTGAGAGAATAAATTTATCTGATAATTGCCATGGAAGCTCTACAAATTATGCCACATAATGCATACCGACAAACGACAAAACGTAAAATATGCTCTCATATTTAGAAAATGTAGTTTAAGTATTTTTGATGATATACTCTTTATTTTTTAATATTTGTAAAAACTTTCTGAATTCTATATTTTGCGATTAATACTACATAACGTCGATTTATATTTTGTCGTTTCTATGAAGAACTACTTTTTGTAACTGATGTAGATTCATGGATTTAATAGCCAATCATTTGTTCATCATTCTTCCTATGTTAATCCTTTGTGGTCAGAGTGATTTTTCAATCTATCATCAAGTAACCTTTAGCAATATTGTGTATCGTCGGATGTTTGTTTTTGCATTAATGATGATAGTACCTACAGGTATCGCAAGAAAATTTGATTAAACGCGCAAAACAATTATTAAGTTTCAAAGGCAGCATTACTTATCAGAATAGCAGCTATGACAGAATGTTACACGATTTATACTTCGATAAGAAATTATGAAATTTTAAAAAATGTGAATCCGACTATTTTTATAAAATCTCATAAAAGACATCTTTCTGAAATTAGATCTTTTTGAGTTATTAGTTGAGGTTTGAATTAAAATCATGCCTTCACCCCTATTTGTATCGGCTCATACAGACATATAAATAATTAGAGAAAAAAAAAACGATAACACTGCAGATTTTGATAATCAGTATCCGTCGATGCACGTTATTCGCAAATTCCAAATTTTTCGAAACGGAGCAAAATATAAATCAAAGTCTTTCCAAAGGGGTTTGGAGTTCGAGATTTTTCTGAGCATCAAAAGTCTTCTTGTTGAAAGGGTAATACGAATGCAGACATGTTCGATTCCAGACCCTTCTCCGATTAACGCGATACGTGTTCGCAAATTAAGGAGCTAAAAGCAATCTCGTGTTCAAAAAATTCGATGGGATCTCTTTCAATTTACACTTTCCTGAACGCTAAAGTAACTTCGAATCACCGATCTTAAGTTTGCTAAAAATCATAAAAAACTTACGACAACGGACAAAAAGAAACTTGAAATTGGCTCTGATAAGGAAAATTTGGAAATAACCTCTACAGGCTACATCATAACATGTGATGTCTGCTCTAAGGATAAAAGGACATAAAAAAAATTGAATGATATTTTTGCAAGTTACGTCAGCAATTTTTCGTCATAAATTGAGCTGGTGTACCTGTTTCTATATTATTCAACTGTACGACTAAACTGTATAGAGAATTTTAAACGACCTGAAATTTTTAAATGATTATACCTGGACAACTGTCTAAAAACAAGCCCGTTATGAATATACTTAACACTAAACCTACCATGGCGGTCAAATGACCGCTTTCTGATTATTTTTCTAAAAATTCCCCATATTGATTGGGCAGCCATTCAGTAAATATTTTAGATCTATCGTATAAAACAAACATTACTTAACCGACCATCTTTTTCACCTCTTCAAATCTCATTTTCCAAAGTACATATTTCGTATATTTCAATATAGCAGATATAAAGCCGGTAGGTTTAGTGTTAATAAAGAGTTAAAAGTTCTTTATTTTTATAAAAACTGATAGCTGCGGTGTAAACCAAGTGGTCATATTAGTAAAAAGAAATTAATACCCTTCACAACGATATATGTTGGTGATGATACAAGCTGTTTCATAACACATGAGATTTTCCTCAAAGAGGAGCTTGGAGCATGAGGTTTTTTTTTTTAAATTCATATGAACTTGTACTCTATTTGATCAGTATTTTAACTTTTAGCTGTTTACGTACAAAATAGCTGAAAGATCAACATTTAACCGGAGTGCAAATGTGTACTTATAATGTCAGAAAAATGTTAATTCTCCAAAATTATGGCAGATTTCCGACACTGAAGGCAATTTATAGTCATCGAAATACATTTTTGGTTTCTCTTTAGGTATTATTAAAATACAAAAACGTTTATCACACACAAGCAACGTGAAACGGAGTACAAATTCGCATAAATTTCATAAAATACTTTCCTACTCTGAATCCACCCTTGAAACATGCTCCACGTGTTATGAAACATCCTCTACATTTCCTTCGCCGTGGTTTCTGCAAAGTCCCGTGGCAAAGAGGAAAGTCTACCTAACGAGGGAGCCAAGAACAGCTTACTTGGCGGAGGCAGACCATTTTCGAAAGTTCGTCGAGTTGTGTAACAAACTTTACTCGGGATTGGTTGCCCGAAGGGACGGGTGGGGTTGTTGGAACGAGAGGGAAGAGACAGAGAGAGAGAGAGAGAGAGTACGAGAGCGAGGAGGAAGGGAGCCAACAGCGCAAGAAAGGAGGAGAGATCAGAAAGTGACGAGGACACGGGGAAAGAGACCAAGAGCTTGCTGAGGCGTCGTGCAAAAGAGGAACTGTGCGAACGAGAAGAGATCCTCCGAGAGAAGAGATTCAGTTAGGATTCTATATAACCGATCCACCGTTATACGTCCAACGAAATACGTGCAACTTCGTGATGGTAAGCGATAGGAAGGTACCTTAGGGAACGGGCTATTGTCAGAAAAAAGTTCACCAAGTTAGGGGAATTCGGGTATGTTGATTGCTGGGAATTCGAGCATTTTACTTTGCGTTTTGCACATTCCTGGAAACGTACGAATGATCATTGCTAATGAAAGAGACATTCCGTAGTGTCGTGTTTTTGTATTTATGAGATAATAAGAGTTCCAATTCTTATCATGAAGTCACAGTCGATGACCAAAAGATAATTGTTGAACAGATAGTTATCCCCTTGCCCTACAATAACGAGTGACACTCGTGATGAGGAAAATGGTATAGGAAATTTTCAAGTTTTGCAAAACCTATCAAATTGAAAATATTAACCCCTTCAGCCCCGAATTTTTAAATTATAATTTAATATAATTGTAATTATAATTTTTATTTATAATTTGTAAATGCACATTTTAATGGACATATGGTCCTTCCGCAAAATTTGTGACATTAAGGAGATTCTGAGAAATATTTGTATAAAAAAAACTAAGCGAAACTAAGTTTAAACTTATACGTAATAAAATTACAGCGTGAAAAGTATTATGTACATTACAATGTGCACAGGGTCCGAAGGGGTTAATGAGACGCGACGCGATAATATTATTCCTGTAATATTAATATTACGTTAAATTATACGATCTATCAAGAATCACTAATCAATTTTTATTTTAGCAGTTAAAATCTGAATTATTGAGGAGGCAATCACAAAACAAACCGTAGGGCAAGGAGTTATAATCCTCGTTTTACTGGAACTTTTCTATTTGATTTCCCCCCTAATTCTTCTGGTAGAAACGATCACTGACTGAGGGTGCTAATCAAAGACATTGCAAGCAAAAAATTTAAAAGTTTGCGAATGATAAAAGATCATACACAAGCGAAAGCTTAATTAAGACTTAAAATTGCTACTTGACTCATTCCAAACAATGAATCCTCACGCGGAACCGGCATATCAACGTGTTTGCACATAAATAGGAGACTTAAACGGCAAAAAAGCCAGGAGCCTCGAAGGACTTGTATCTCCTTCTTTAACAGCTCGCCGAAGCTCTATGAAAGAACCAGAGGCTTGAGGTTTATGTGAAATTAGTTCAACCGGAAGTGGCGCAATGGGAAGCATAAAAAAGGAGCCGAAGAACTTGGAGTTTCCTTAGGCGAGTGCAGATCACAGAGTGCAGGATGTGCCTGCAGTTGGTTCCCCAACGTTCCTAATTCCGTCGGTCGCGCGGACGTCAAACAAACAACCGGCAATTAAATGCAAATACGGCTAATGCGTTCTGGGTCGAATGTGCAAGTCACCATGCTCGTTATGGAGATCCACCCGCGGCCATGTTGTTTCGGGCTGTGTGTTATACGACTGGCTATACGGTCAATATCGATGTGCCCCGGCGAAACTGACCGAGAGAACGAGAAAGAGAGATGCCGCCTAAGGATAACGCACCTCTGACAAATATCCGAAAACATCGATCGACGATCCCACGAATTTTTGGTTTTGCGCTATTCTTTTTTACCGTCGGAACGATATCCGGCTTGAGAAGAGATTCCGTTCCCTCCTGCGTTAAAAGGGTCTAAAGATTCCTACGATGGCCGTCGCAGGGGATGGTAGGAGAAGGTCTATGAATAGTTAGTGTTTCGTGATGAATATCGTTACTTTGTAGAGAATGGTTTGGGATATCAACTGTTTAATCAACGATTGAAGATATTCAGATGGTCGGTCGTTGATAGATGGTGTAAAGTATTTGAAGTTTATGGTACTTTAACCCTTTGCACTCCTGTTTCGAGCTACACTCGACATAATTATCTATGGCACTTAACGTTTCATCTACTAATTATCGACTTTTCGAAATCAACAATAATTTTGCATCTTAACATAAATATCCCGCGGTGCCTACAGTTGTTCCTGATATTAATTAAAAATGAATAATCAACGTTAGGCAATTTTCTGAGATTATGTTTGCTTATCTGACGAAAAGTTCGAAAAATAACTCGGAGCGCAAAGGGTTAAAACAGGGGGAACAGATTTAAGTTGATGTTGTTAACAAACTTTTGAATTCACGAGGAAATTGGATGTTATAAGAAGAGTACAACATCACAAACAAGTTTCTTCTATTTATTCTGCTAAAACTTCATAAAAAGTCAATCACCCTAACATAGCATCTTTCAAAAGCTTCAAAAAATCAAAAGTCCCTCCCGCGTCATCTTCCTACACTTCTCAAATCAATGTGCCAGTTCAAAACTACCCATTCCCATTCCAATCGTCATCAACAAAGAAATCCCTTACCCCGGTCTTTTCTCGATATTTCTCATAATCATGGAAATACATCCTCGCGGTTAATCCACCCGGCGAATTCAATGATGATTTCAACCAATCTCACGAACAGGCAACCCCACCGCAAATAACATGGAAAGCCCCGAGGCAATATCGGTAGGCGAATCCGCGCTTTTGTAGCTCGATATTACAATTTCTTCTCACAAGATCAACGGGATAAAGTTAAAGTCTCGGAGGACATTGATCCGGGCCTATTGGTCGGTACGATCGGCGGGGTAAACCGGCTGCGACAGACGCGCAGATCAGGGTCTTCCTTTTTACGCGAACGGGGCGCGTACATCGTCGTCGCAGACGCATACAGCCGGTTACCAAAGAGGACCAGAGGGAATGGGCGAGGGAGGGTGACGGCATTGCTGCTGCTACGGGGTTGAAACGTGCACGTTCGCGTACGTCGATCCGCATTATGGACCGCGCACGTATATTACCGGGTCAGGATACACGAAGCCGCGGCGTATCGTGCAGAATAGACCAGCGGATTACGGGTTATACACAGTCTGCGGGATTTGAGGGATGTATAGAATCAGCCCTATCTCTCTGCGCGTGTGTACGTTCATACGTTTCACTGTGTGTGCGCGCGCATCCTGGCGAACGCAGGATGTCCGTGTGGCGCGCACGCGCCTCACTGCGCGAACCTTTCGAGGAGCACTGGGAAGGACTCGATTACGGAAGCTAGGAAGAAGCCATCTCGGGAATCCCGGGGGAGGTGCGCTCAGGCTTGACTCACGGATCCACCACCTTCAACATCGGAACGACCCTGCGCGGATTCGTCCTTTCAACGTTTAATAGTGAATTTCGACGTTTTTGTCGATTTCTCTGTTATATGGGAGGGATGGTCGCTTGAACTTTTGAGAACGACGAAGATACATTGGTGGAACTTGATGTTGGACGGAATTAGTATTGTTTAAGATGTCAAAAGTAACTTAGCGTAGATAAGTTTACGGTTTGAGAGTTTGTGAGTAATTGCACTTAGGAAAGTTTCAGTTTGCTGAAAATTCTGTCGTTTGATTCGGTGATTATTGAGCAGCAACGTTGCAAACTGATTTAGGGGTAGGAGAGAGCAAGTTTTAAATGAAATTTGCTTAGAAAGATTTACAAATTGTCAAATGTTCAATGTTTCCATCGAAACAATGTTCGTTTCATCGTAACCTTTGTTAACATGTTGAATGCCACGGGGGTCACCGGTGACCGGCGCTATTCAATTCAATGAAATTTCTTATGACTTTTAAACGATAAAATTCACGAATTTGCCACTATATTCAATTTTTACCTGCTGCTATTAAAAAAGTAAAGTACTGCCTAACATACAAGTACTCTTACCTTTAACATTTTTCCTCTGTAAAGATACGATTTTAATTGAAAACTTCTCACTGCAGTAGAGCAGTGAAACTAGCGAAATGCGGGTGGCATTCAACGTGTTAATAATATTTCTTTACATATGAACGAGATATCGAAGTTTAAGTCTTAACAATGGCAAACAAATAAAGCAGCATAAAAGAGATGCGAATGGACAAGGGTCCGGGAATCGGTGAAAATGAAAGGATATGGGAAATAATGAATGCGCCACGAGGATTCGCCTTGTTTTACCGAATCTTCACTGTGACGAATCGAGACAAACGGCGACCGTATCGTTAAGCTGAGAAAAATTCATTCACCGTGATCGTGCAATTTGCTTAAATAAACGTATGGAGTACGTTGAAGCGTAGCAGCACGTGTCAGTAACAATACAGAAATCTTGATCCTGGCAGGATCGAACGTCATTCGTCAAGGTAGGCAACCACCCCACGAAATCACGATAGAGATCTCGTTGCATTAACCTAACGTCACGTGGCCATGTCAAAATCGCTGGTTACATTTCATGGCATATGTTTCGATGTGTAATAATATAACGAAGATGAAAAAAAATTGAAGTACGCAAATGGATGCTTTGCTTCGTCATACTTATGCATATGTCGGAACGAAGATGCATTTAATCTTTCACTTTTGATACGAGATAAAGATTGGGAATATTCTGTGCTACATTCTATTCTATTGGATCAAAAATTCATATGCAATCCGTTCTTAAAATCATATTTTCACTTCGTTGATTAACACGTTGAATGTCATGGGGGTCACCGGTGACCGGCACTGTTGGATTCGATGAAATTTCTTATGATTTTTAAATTGCGATATTCACGGATATTCTAATATATTCAATATTAAAATATTGCTGTTAGAAAAGTGAAGTATTATTGAGTACATAACTATTCTTATTTTTAACATATCTATTCTGTGGAGATGTGATTTTAGCAATAGAACTACCAAACCAGTCAAAATGACTGGTACACAATTTTTTCCAAAAATTCTCCAAGTTTATAGGAGAGTCATAGAAAAGATATTCTACGTCCATCTCATAAAACATAAATTACCGAATCGATCATATTTTCCACCTCTTAATTCCTCTTTTTTCAAAGTACTTGTTTAATATTTTTAAATATGATAGATTTAACGCCGGTAGTCCTAATGTTAATAGAAACAGTTTCGGTTCGGTGGAAATGATGAAACTACCGAAATATGGGTGGCATTCAACGTGTTAAATAAATTTCACCAATTATAAGAAAGTTAACTTTGATAAAATCACTAGATCGCTTCTAGTATGAAAAACATCCCCCGCCGAATCCTTCGGAAACCTTCTATAGCTTATCTTAAAATGTCCTCTTATTATTAGCAACGATATTAATTTCACGCATGTGATTCGGCGCCACCGTAAAATCGCGATCCCATCTTCGGCTTATCGGTCCAATAAACGCACACGCAAATCGAGTGAGTGAAGGGTGCCTGATTCTCGTGCCATCGATTCGATTCAATGCCCGTGAAGATCCATGGAGATCCGTGGAGATCCGGCGAATCGCGAGAGGCTGTGAGGGCCCAATAGACGGAACAATGCGACCACTCGAGCGCGAGCATTTAATTGTTTCCGCTTCTGTCCGCCGTCGTTTTCATTCCTGCGGAGCGTCTCTAAGCGTCTCCCCGCTCGTTAGGGAGTTCCTCTCGGAACCGGAAGATGCCGATGCTAACCCACCCTCTCGTTCCACCCCCCGCGCCATCGAGATCGCGTTGGAAAGGCAATCTCTCTTTCTATCTTACCTTCGAAAGCCAGAGGGATAACTTAATTTACTTGTTTCGTCGGACGAACTTCTGCGGGGGCTCGCGATAATGCGAAAAGTCCTGCTAAGACGGTCTCAAAGGAGAAGGCCGTTAGCGATTTTTTAGTCCTGCGCTCTCATCTCTCGTTCTAGGGTCTGTATGGTGACGTTGCTCGAACTTCGTCTACGTTGATATTTTCTTTCCGTCTGTGTGAAATTACGAAGTTATTGGACAAAGTACAGTATGATGATGCTTCGTACTTTGTTCCTACTGCTTCCTACTAAAGTTACCCCTTTGGTATTTCTTACTTTGGAGAAAGATTTTGGAAAAATAGCGTGATGTGTGAAGTTCTTGCGGCGCAGAGGTGTACGATATCTGCGATTATTATTTCTTCAGATTCAATTATAAGCAGGCATTCTGCAATCATAGAATGCTGACTACTTTGTTGCGAACGTTGAATACTTATGTAGGTATGCAAGGTACGTCCTGCAAAACCGCTCATGCGTAAATATCATAGGGTATACGTGATCTAAGAAGCAATGTAAATGTATCGACACTATTTTACTTTTAAAATGTTTACGACAAAAAGCGTCGAACGCCGTAGAACGCCATGAACGCAACTTCAACGTCAGTACATCACAAGCGAATCCATTTGGAAGCAGATCGTTACCAAACAATTAATAAATCCCGCAACCTGAAAAATACTATGGTCACGAAATCGTTCTATGGTTCAGAAGTAAAATCAAGTAGATTATTAAGTCACCGGGACAATTTATCCCACATTCAATTGCCGAATCGATCCCTCAAAGGTTTCCCACATTACCCCAATCACTCTGTATATCTGATATCACGAATACCACTACGATCGCGATCAGAGCAATCAATTCCATCGCCAAAAAGTATTTCCCAACGTTAAGATAAAATCAGAGAACACCGGGACGATCTCTGACAAAGCAGCACCCCACAAATGCTCCTCGGCAGTTTAGCCGCTTGTCAGTTTGCGCGATTCTATTTGGCGGACTGAAAACTGTCAATGAACGGCAAGCGGGCAAAACGAGCCGCGGCGGTATGCAAATGTATACAAAGCGGTTGGGACCTTTTGCCAAACGTTATTTCCGAGCTTATGGAATCCCACCGCGGAGATACCGGTA
The DNA here is from genome assembly GCA_963989415.1 of Cerceris ruficornis. Lineage (NCBI taxonomy): Eukaryota > Metazoa > Arthropoda > Insecta > Hymenoptera > Crabronidae > Cerceris > Cerceris ruficornis. The sequence goes on from OZ022517.1 coordinate 42,186,845, forward strand.
GTATGCTCCTCTACTTTATTTCCATCGCAATTCCTCCGACGTTTTCGTGCATCGTCGCGGCACGTTCGATCTTTCCTTCACGAGAGGGAAATACGAGGGAGCCGCGGTTGTGTTAAAGGGACAGAGGATGCGTCTATGATACAACGACATTCTCATCGTCCACGTAGATGCACAAACGGTGCGTTTCAGAGGCGAAGGAAAGAGGTCGGATTTCACACGTCGCCACGCACACGCGAAACGCGGTATGCAAATGTGTACAAAGCGTCAGGAACATTTTGCAGACCCGTTGTTCCTCCGAGCGTGCACCCTGCGTCTTCTTCTCGCCGATCTGCTTTCTCTTTTCTATGCACTTCGTACCGCGCATGCACATACGCGCAAATACAAACACGCTCTCTGTCTCCGAGAAAGATACAGGAGGCCACGTCTAAACCATTGCCCAACCCATCGACCAGCGGCAGCAGCAGCACAGCCTGCTCGCTCCCCGTGCAACGGCCGGTCCCCGGGCATTATTTCGCCCGAGGCGCCGTGGCAACGAAAGTCGCGTCTACGGCGTATGAATAAAATATTATTTTCGCACCGACGAAACATGCCGACGCGACCCGACCCACGTTCACTGTTTTACTCTACTTCGTGGCGTCGCGCGCCGGCTTCCGTTTGTCGCTTTTCGGGGGAAATCCGCAGAGGACGACGCGTCAGGATGGTGCATGCCGATCACTCTAGAGGAAAGTCGATTCTGGGTGACGACGAGGAAATCATGTTTTTGACTGACTGATTTATTGGGTGAAGGGGGTTGCGGGTACATGGAGTGGAATTTTGTGGGTAGGTGATTTAGGGTAGCAGGGAAACCGTGATGTTTGTGTTTCTGTGTAATTACTTGCGTGGCAAGTTTTATTTCAATGCTTCCGTTTCTGTTACGAGATACTCGTCGATACTCATTGGTGGTATGGACGACCTAGAAATTATTTGAAATTGTGGTACTATAATTGGACGAAGAGAAATGGAACAATTAAAAATGGATATAGATGGTATAATAGTAGTTATTATAATATAAATGGTATAATAAGGTAAAGGCACCAGTAGTTGACCAGTTAAGACAAATTTTTATCATAAATGGTTGTAACTTTATGTATACTTATAATATAGTGGGGTTCAATGCGTGAAAATGTTTCTTGAACTTCAGACATCATATAACAAAGCATACTTTTTCGAAAAGTAAAGCGTGACATAAAAATTATAAACGTTTATCGATAGAGTATCACTGCATCAGTAGTTGACCATTTGCGAACCTGAAAAAACCAGTAATTGACCTTTCTATTCGTTAGTAGTTGACCACTTATGTTAGAATCAAAATCACTAGAATCAATTGCTTTCATATTGTTTATTGGCAATAATTATCACTAGTAAACAGGCGTAAAATGTAATTATAATAAGTAAACAGATAAACATGACCACAAAAACATTTATATCTAAATATATTGATTCCATATGACATCTAACTCGGGAATAGAATAAACATTTCGAGTTTTACTCGTTTTAGTGGGTTCCTCAATATGAGAGAGTATATTTTCCCAATCGCATTCGAGCACGTCAGGTGTCTTTGGCCATTTCCATAATCGCCCATGCTTCTGCATAGATGATATAGCCGCTTTGCTCTTAGTAACGTTAAGAATTTTCCCAGAATTTTTTTGTTCCCGAATTTCCCAATCGAAGTGGATAATTTTTCTAATTCGGTTTGCGTTTCTCGCCATAGTAGAAATAGAGATGTATCCTCTTGAGCCACAGACCACTCTTCTGATAATTGACCATGCGGTCATCTACTAAAATACGTTATACTATAAAAGTGAGCGTTATGTTACTTGTTTCTAATGAAATTATATGTAACATAGATACAATATAATTGGTATTTAAAGTTGGTTAATTTGTGCTAATAATTGACCATGTATGTCAACTTCTAAAATTAACCAGAACGTTAAGATTCGGTAGTCGACCTACCGGTTAATTAAGTTTTTGAAAGTAGAATAAGAAAAACAATCTGCTTAATAAATATGAAATTTAATGACAATTAAGTTGTGAAAGTTTCAAGCATAAATGTTCAAAACTTGAGAAATTACGTACCGCCAACTGCGCACGGTTTCTTAATGAAAATGTTAAGAAGGTTATAGCGTTGAGCAATACGACTGACATTACCAAGTTTAATCGTCCGTAGTTTTGATAAACAATCGTATCCAAGAAAAAAGATATGAGCATCGCGTCGGTAAAGAACGTAGCGCGTCTATCTTATTTGTTTTCTGAGGCATTCATTTATAAAAAGCTTATTTTTAACGTTTTAATTGAAAGTGGTCAACTTCTGGCACATGGTCAATGACTGGTGCCTTTACCTTAGTAAGTATATATTCACTTATTGTAGGAACGGAATTTTTATACTCGTAAATAATATTAATTTTTAGAATTGGTGAGTGTGGATGGTTTGTATACAAGCGAGAATGGATGTCGAGAGTGCGTGATTTGGAAGACTACGAATTCTAGGTCTAGCGTGAATGTTTAGTCTATGGATGAGGAGAAAATGAGTGAGTGCAACAGAGAATGCATGCCGTGAGAAAGACGAAGAATGCATCCTGTGAGAAAGAGTATCGAGGGTGGATGCGGGCGTGAATTTGGAAAGTATGGCAGCTGATTAAGCATCTAGAGTGGAGTACAAGGCGTGAGTGGAGAGAAATTTATATTTAGAGTTATTTTAGAGTTATCAAGAGTTTTGTTATTTTATATTTATGTACCTAATAAAGTTAGTTATTTGTTTTGAATGACACGCGTCCAGTTAAGCTTCTAAGCTACGACATTATTAGTTAATTTTGAGAAAACCTGTTCGGTTTCTTCCAAAACGAGTACCTATATTCTTTGGTGCCTCGTCCCGGTTTAAATTAAAGTAGGAGCCTATATTATACATCATTAATCCTCAGTATCTTCCACAAATGATATCATATACAAAGCAAACGAAAACTACAAATTTTGCTTGCAAACAAAACTTTTCACGTGCTACATTAGTTTCCATAAAATAGATACAAATATTGTAGGATGATATAAAAAAATTCGGAAGATTTTCCTTCTAAAAATCTGCGATATTTCGTGTCACGTCGGTGTTCACTCCGTTTTTCGAGGTGCAATCGGGATTCTACGTACGGCAAAGCAAGGAGCTCCGTCGAAAGGGCAAATAACGTCGTTAGGACCGACTAATGGAAGAGCCGCGAAAATTATTGCTCTAACGTAGCGTATTTATCGCGTCCGCTATCTCTCTGCGCACCCTACGCTATGCAACGTGTAATGTATTTTAAAAGCGTGCCTTCCGAGGGCGGCATCAAAAGCCGATATAAAATATGATCAAATAAAGCGAGAGGGAATTCAATTTGGCAGGCTCTTTCTCCGCATCACGGCAGCCTTCCTTCGTGCAGAAAATTGCGTCAAAACGTTCGTCCTGCACACTCACGATACCCCTAATAATTCGTCTCCTCGGATCTACTCTATCCTTTCCTCCTCTTACTTTGACTCTCTTAAATACAGATGTTCCCGATGTAACAAAATTTCCCCTCTTCGAAAGTGTCCCTCCGAAGTCTTAAATCTATCATCGTAAAAAATAATCGATTATTACACGAGACAATTAAATTATTATATGTAATTCAATCGAGTATCCACACGCTAAAATAATTTCATCAAATAAACCAAGTCGATACTTCATAAAAAAAATTCTAATAAGAAAATATGCCACAGTTTTAGCTGCTGAAACCAAATACCTAGACTCTGAGGATTCAGTAAAGTTCCAGGGATAATTCCGAAAATTCTATCACATTCGTTGACATGTTATTTTTTGACAAGTGTCATTCAATGTCACTTCTAATCTTCATAAAACTACCTGTAGTGTGGACCATGCTGAAGAAAATTTCACAATTCTTAATTACTAAAAATAAAGATCTAACTACAAATAATGTCAAATAATGGAACTGAATTAACATAACTCATAGAATCACCCATCCTGAACAAGAATAGTCGTTCTCAATTCCTCAAGATCACTCGTCGTTCCTCCAAGAGAGAGCGGGTTTAAACAAAACACCAACGATTCCATATCCCTTGAAGATTCTTCGAAAGTATCTCCTGTCATCGTTGTCGAGAGAATTTTTTGGTTCTGGATATACTTGCAGTAGCTGAGTAACAGCTCGTAAAAAGAGAGCAAAAACGATCGTCTCTGGCTGGTGCGTTAAACGCGAGCTCGTGCTAGTTTCACAGAGAGTCGATGAGTCGGTGGGCAACGGGGTGAAACCAAGGCACACAGAACGAGGAACGTGCGTGTTCCTCTCTCATTCTCTCTCTCTCTCTCCCTCTCTCTCTGTGCCCAGGTACACGTGTATGTGTCTTGTACGTGCGTGTGTTCGGCGAGGATGCCTGCATGGCAGGTTAATACAGTACCGCGCAGAGTGGAGGGTGGCTGCTGATGTAATTTTTGCCCGTTTGATGTCTTTAATGGAATCAGGCGCGTATCTAGCAGGCGCCACTCAATTTACAGGGTGCGACTAATGGCTGCCGAGAGGTAGACACGGACGGACCGACGAATGCTCGGGCTGCCCCTCCGTGCTTCGTTTGGTCACTCGGCTTGGCCCATACCTGTCATCCTCGACCACCTATTTCGACCCTCCTGCGCTTTAAATACACGCCCCCTCTTCGTTCGCGATGCACTCGTCTTCTCGAGCTCTCTATAGAACCCCCCTTTTTTTCAAAATCGCTCCTAACGATCGTACGAAATTTTCTTTCCGTTATTCTTATCCGATGAGCGAGACAAGGATCGTTTCACCTGTTAAGTGGACTGTGTTTTCATCGAAGGCGAGACTTTGCGAGATGTTAAGAGGTGTAGATCTTTTTTGGGGCGATTGAAGATTCTTGTGGGTGGTGTAGAATTTTATTGGGTTTTCCTTGGGAAATGGAGCAATGACGATGAAATGGTATTACTGGAAAAAAGACTTTCAGTGGTTGTCAATGTTTTAATTCGCTGGCATGGGTGAGTTCGTTGTGATTATTTGAAAAATAAGGCTTGCATGAAGAATATACAGGCGGCCCTCGACTTTCGCAAGTAATTGGTTCCTGAAAATGTGTGCGAATGTTGAATGTTCGAAAGTAGAGGAATACAGAAAAGAAATTAAAAATTGTATTCATTTATCAGTATAAGTTTTCTTTGCAAAATTGAGATTCTTTAGCTCCTAGTAGGCAATACTAGAGGCAATACTATAATATTAGAGTAAATTAATATTAGAGTAATATTAGAAAAGTTGAATTTTTAAGAACGTGCGAAATAACGAATTGTGCGAAAGTAGAATGTGCGAAAGTCGAAGGTCGCCTGTAAATATCTTTTTTATATTTAGTTTCATCGTGGAACCACTATGCGTTGTATTAAAGATAGAAACTGTAAAAAACATCATTCTGTGGTGTAAGATAATACGTATCTGTGTGTCAGCTCGAATGTCGCATGGCGACTTTGCTAATAAATGTTTATAACATTCGAAACAGGAATATTTTAAATATTTATACGAACATTTCAAATAAAACATATTTATCTAACTTCCAAGAACATTCACATACAAAATTAGTCTTTCACGTCCGAAGCTCGTCTAACAGCAGATGCAGTTATTACAAAATATAAAATGAGTAACATCTCCAAGACATAAACCATTCAAAAGTCCCGCCACGAAACAATCATGCAACTTATCCCAAAACATGGCACCATTCATCGCAAAATTCTGAAACAGAAGTCTTTCAGAAGTCGAAAACGAAGTCTTCGAATCCGTCCAAGTCCATCCATAAGTCCCGCACGCACCCTATAAAATATATTATGTCCGACTCATTATCGCACTATTCTTCGCGAGCGATCGCGCGGAATGATAGGAGAGTAACGAGTGAGTGTATTTAGTCGAACGCTTCGAGTCCGACCTAAATGTTTGACATTAGCGAATGGCGCGGTCTGCTCGCGGGGGTAGCTGCCCTTTCGCCCCTGGCAACGTCCCTGCCCTCGAAATGCGTTTTCACGCCAATTTGTCTCTCCGGAAGCTTTCACGAGTCTTTACGCTTCCCTCCCGATAGTCCTGGCTCTGCTGTGATGTAACCACGCATAGCCGCTAGCCGTTTTCCCATCTACCGTGTAAACGCGTGGACGATGGCGCCGAATGAACTCCGGGGAGAACAAAATCGACGATTTAAAGATCACCGATGGCCGGGCCCATCCTTTTCCCTCTGTCGATTTTTTTTCGACTTTTAGCAATGCCCTGTGAATGGGTTCGACACGATAGCATCGGCCGGCATTCATTTTCGAAGGGAAAAAGTATTTCAAGATGTAGCCGCGTTTCGATGTCTCGCATTAACGTTTGGCGAAACGTGTGTCAATGGTTTTTCGAAATTTTCATTCGGGCTAGGTGGATCGTTAGAGAGGATGGACATTTTTTAAGTATTTTTAGTATTGTTGTTGTGCGGTAAAAATGTTGTTAATATCGGAAAAGGGTGGAAATGGTTGAAATGTGGTATCGGGCAAAATGTGGGAAAATGTGGGTGTATTTTGTATGATTAATAAGGCAGATTGAAATATGCAAATTGTAGACAGGTTGTTTTTGTAGAGCTTCATTTTAGTAAGCTTATTACCATCATCATGGGAGTTCGTTACCATCATGCTGCTTTTGGATGCTACTTTTAGAAGTATAATTTTGTGGATGGACTTTACATTTAAGTACTGCTGGTACCTATGGTTCGGAAGATCTGAATCCACATAAAACTGTATATCTTATTGTCAGATGAAATTACCATAGTAGTTAAAGACGAAAAATTATGGTCGAAATAAATAAATGATTGAAAAAGGAATTTTCTCACATATTTCATTAGCTTCCTTACTCTTCAATTCTATTACTTCTTCGTAAAATTTCTCTATACATAACAGTAATAGCATTTTTATTGCAATCAAAGCATACCGACGTTAATTCTACTAATTTATTAAGTGATTTAAATGAAAATATAGCTTGAAAAAAGTCATGAGAAGCAGACTAGATTCCTTAGCTGACGAATTACCTTTCAACTATCGTAATCGTCTCTACTCGTCGTTGATTACAGTTTAGCACTACAGCCTGCATCAAAATTTGATAAAAAGCGTAACGCAACGACGTTGAATCATTTACACGATCTTCATTAACCTCTTGACCCGTAACAGCGAGTCATATACGTGCTATAAATTACGATCCAAACTCAACGGACACGAATAACACTAATGGCCTGCGCTAACGCACAGTACTGCGATTACTAGTTTTCAATTTTTTCAATAAAATGCAAAAGTAATACAACAGGAATACGCTGTCTGCCCGGAAGTATAGCATTCGAGAATATTAAACATATAGACTCTTTATTATTCTCACTTTGCAATATACAATTTTCTTTTGCATCCGTCACGGTACTCTGGCAGTTAAATAACTAACTTCGACGCACGCAGCTGATAAAAAAAATTGTAAGTTAAAAGGTTAATAGGCACTTATCTCACAGAGAGCGAACATTTGAGACAAAAACCCTTCGACGGAGGTAATTCCATTAATCGTGTGAGACTTCACTGCTTTTTAAATATACCTCGAGCGTTCTGGAACGATATGTAAAAAAATGCACATTTTCGGCTCATGAAATTAATAAAGTTTTTCAATTCCCGAATATTCGAATGGAGAAATTCAGTTCAATTTCCTGAGCTTGTAGAGCAATAATACTATACATTCTTTTCTCGTCTAATTGCAAACGTATTAAATTATTGTTATGTTTTTATGGATTTCAGGATCAATTAATTTTTTATAGGAGTACATTGAAGTGTATTTTTCTCGTAAAGAGGCTTGTATGATTTTACAAAAACTCTGTGAGAAAGTAGAACATAATGGGCTAAGTGACTTGCAATTGTTTCCTGCAGAAATTTACTGTGAGGGTTGAAGTCATTTATAAAATTGATATAAAGTTCCAATTTTACCTAGAATCCATACAAATCGATCCAAACAGAAATACCCCCTTTACCCATTTTTCATTTCTTATAAAATCCTTACATGAAACACAGAACTCAATGTGCAAATAATTTTGCAATAGACTGTATTCACCTACGGATACTAATTTCTTTTATAGAGATACAACGCTAATAAATAATACCCTACAGCGCGACGAGTGACCTATTGACCATAGTAATGATCAGTCGGTGTTGTTAATTACAGTTTGTCGGTACCTGTACCGTTGGTTGAGAATTCAATCAGAAATCCCCAGCGCGTCGACGTCGAATCTTTCGCACAATCTTTGCTAATAGTCCCTGATCCCGCGATGAGCTAATTCTCGTTTCAATCGGCGCACGAAAACCTTTCGTGGTATGTAATCGCATTAATCGCGCGAAACTGCACCGCTTTCATAATATCGCGCACGCAGAGCGTCCTGAAAGGATAATAAGTCCGGCGGATAGCCGCGATTCCACGGAATACGCGTGTGTATAATAACGAGAGGAAACCCGGAGGAGCTTTATTTCCCTCGGGAGCTTAGAGGGCCGTACGGGGATCCCATTCGACGGTAAAGGCGACCGAGACCAAAGATACGGAAGATCATATCGAAGCAGATAATTGGTCGACGATCCTCTTTCGAAACCCCTGGTGTCTCGTTTTCTTTCTTTCTCGTAACTACCGAGCAACGACTCGTTCGTATCCGAGCGAAGGGGGATGAGACCGAGGGATTGTTTTAATTAAAAGCAACCCACCGAGCCGTACGGAGCATGGCCTTTTTTATCTGAGTAACGGAACGAAATTGCTCCGTTAAGAATTCGATTTCTCGACGACCTACTTTGTAAATGCGAAACGTACAAGGTTCGAGGGACGTCGAGGATTAGAAGAAAGTTTCCTTTTTCATCCCGGCTCTCTTGTCGTTGATCTGCGAATTCTGTTGGGAGATTTTAATTACAATGCGGTGGGATGTTTTAGTCCTTTTAGGGAGAATCATAATGGGTGAAGTAAAAAGTTTTGAGCGTTTTGAAAATGTCGATAAAATCATGGAAATCGTCGAGTCAGACCGGCATGCGAGCACTTATTCCATTGCCCAGGAACTGAAGATTAGCCAGAAAACCGTTTGGAACCATTTGCATAAGGCTGGTCTCAAAAAGAAGCTCGATATATGGGTGCCACACGAACTGACGCAAAAGAACCTTTTGGAGCGAGTTGACGCCTGCGATTCTTTGCTGAAGCGTCACGAAATGGACCCATTTTTGAAGCGGATGGTGACTGGCGATGAAAAATGGGTCACATACGAGAATAACAGGCGAAAAAGATCGTGGTCCAAGCGCGGTGAGACGGCCCAAACGATCGCCAAGCCCGGATAAACGACCAAGAAGGTTTTACTATGTGTTTGGTGGGATTGGAAGGGAATCCTGCACTATGAGCTGCTCCCATCGGGCCAGTCACTCAATTCGGGCCTATATTGTGAAAAACTGACCAGATTGAAGCAGCCGATCGAAGAGAAGCGACCAGAATTGTCCAATCGGAAGGGTGTTGTCTTCCATCAAGACAACGCCAGGCCGCACACATCTTTAACGACACGCCAGAAGCTCCGAGAGCTTGGATGGGAGGTTATATCGCACCCGCCGTATAGCCCAGACCTGGCACCAAGCGATTATCACCTTTTTAAACATTCACAAAATTTTCTTGATGGCAAAAAACTGGCCTCAAGAGAGGCTTGTGAAAGTGAGCTGGTCGAGTTTTTTAACAATAGGGACGAAGACTTCTTCAATCGCGGAATTATGAAATTGCCTTCAAAATGGGTAAAAGTTATTGAACAAAACGGCGCTTATTTGATCTAATTCCGAAAATTCTAAGTTTGTTAATTTTATCATCAAAATAAAGAGAAAAAACACTCAGAACTTTTTACTTCATCCATTATTTAGTATTGAACGCTGGGATATAGTACGTTATACTACGAGAAATTACGCTATCAATATTGTTATGCGGGGCTATAATGGCTACGTTAAACGCTTGGATTTCCAATGAACAGGTGTCAGTTCGTATTCTCGTCAGCTGTGCGACATCTTTCTCAAATTGTTATGCAATAAATCATCGAAAATTCGGAATTTGCCAAAATTGTATATCTAAGGCGAAACAACAATAGTGTAGGAACGGCATTTTTATACTGCTAAATAGTTTTAACCCTTGGCCTTTTTGTAACACTGCCTGCCAGCAACTCCGGCACATTTTTGCAGCGGAGTATCTCAGAAGAAGAAGTCTAAATTTCCATCATAACATTCTTTCGTCTCCATGTTTTTAACCATAGAAAATGTCATAAAATAACTTCACCTCAATGTTAGCACGTTTTAACAACAGGTAACAATTGCCAACACCGACAATGACACAGTATCTAAAACGTAATCTTGTTAAAAACATTTGGCTCCGCAGCGAAGCCACGGGAGTTACTGAACAAACGAGCGATGTCTCCGTACCGGAGCCAACGGAGCGCCAAGGGTTAATTTTTAGAATTAGTCAGTGTGGATTGATTGTATACAAGCCAGAGTGGATGTTTAGAGTGCGTGATTTGGAAGGCGACGAATACTAGGGCTGCATGAATGTTTAGTCTATGGATGAGGAGAAACTGAGTGAGTGCAACAAAGAATGCATGCTGTGAGAAAGAGTGTCGAGGGTAGATGCGAGTGTGAATTTTGAAGGAGTTGATTGAATTTTGAAAAGAAGTTAGTTGAGTTGAGAGTCTAGAGAGTGAAGTAGAAGGCGTGAGAGGAGACAGATTTTCAGAGATTCATATTATTTAGAGTTATTTTAGAGTTAGTTAATGTTAATGAGTTTTGTTATTTAAATATTTATATGTATCTAATAAAGTTAGTTAGCTTGTTTTAATTACACTCGTTCAGTTAAGTTTTTAGGCTATGACATCATTAGTTAATTTAAGGGAAACTATTCGGTTTTTTTAAGATCAGTGCCTATATTCTTTGGGGGCTCGTCTGGGATTAAATTAGAGTAGGACCCTATGATAGAAAAGCAGAAAAATTAAAGAGTGAAAGAAGTAAAATATTGTGTAAACTTCGTGCCTAGTCTAACCATATCGCAATGATTAAACTTTGTCCACCTAGTTGAAGAATATGCACCATCCGAAAATTATGAATTCCTACAAACATCAGCCTACCTTTCCATCATTAACACTATGCCGCCCGCGCGGTGACACCGCATTGGTGCCATACGGAAATATGCGAACAAATGCCGGTGACACCACGTTGGTGTCACGCTAAAATTTTAAGACAGTTGCCTATTATATCGCAAATGTGTCGTGGCTATCTCACAAACACAAATTGTTGCAAAGTATCGCTTGTATTGTGTACAGGCTGCAATACGCTACATATCCTCGAAATTTCGTGAAAATTTCGGGGCGGAATTATAACTTATTGTGAATAGTAAACGTGACGTTTTATGCTTTCTCGACAAATTCGAAAAGCGCCGGCGACAAGCGAAAAGATCTATACGAATTCCATCGGCGCCAAACCAAGGAATCTTGATTTATCGCGCGGACGGCATAGTGTTAACACTAGATTGACTGGCTGAGCCAATTTGACTCATTAAAAATTTGATTTCTATATAAATATAAAATTTAAATATTATTTTTGAAAAAACATATGTTGTTTTTTAGTTACGTAATGAAATATATGTAAATGTTGATTCCTCTCCCCCGCAGACCCCTTCATTTCGCATTATCGAATGTGCTATACCTATTTTTACGATTGTGAGCCAATTTGACTCATAAAATGATTTAACAGTTGTTGTATCCCACTTCTGACACCAAATTTATGTTGTATTCCGTGGGGAGTTTTACAACAGTTTTATTAAACGAAGAATTACTTTCGCGTTTGGAGTTTTTACAAGTAAGGATAACGTCGTCGCAAGATACCGACTGTCAGCGATTCAAGACAATTGATTATGAATTCTGAAGATTTGGAAATGAGCCGAGGTTTTAAGTGCTCCGAAACAGCGTGGTGGGAGGTTCGGATAACCCCGATTTCTCGTGATTAGGATTCCAAAGAGCGGCCGCTTTCCCTGTGACTCTTGTTAAGACTAAAGGTCCTTAAAATATGTTTTACAGGGAAAGCGATAACAAGTAAATAAGATTTCCCGTTCGGATCCTCAATCACGTTTGACAATATTTGGCGTTCTATCTTATAGAATTAGGTCAGTATCCAACACAGTTAATCGCATAACGCATGAAATTTATAGCTTATATCAGGCCTGGGCAACTTGCGGCTTACAAGCCGCACGTGATTCGTTTCTCCTCTAATTTGTCTCTCCTCACATATAAACAATCATCCTCATTTTTCTTCGCTACTCCGCTACATTATCTTTCTTACCTACCCACTTCTGCCATCATTTCGATTTATACATCGCGCGTGAATAGAGCATTTTTAGTGAAATAATATGATTTTATAAAATCCATTTTTTGAAAAAATATTTCCAATGAATTTTTTAATAATAAATCTTTCATTTAAATTGTTTTGGAACTATGTTCATTGCGAAAAACTTCAATTTTCTTGCATGAGTCAAATTGGCTCACTTCAGTAAAAATAGATATATAATCAACATCCGTAAATCTAGTGTTAACCCTTTGCGGACGAGAGGCGACTCTCGGTCGCCACGACGTTCGATACCCCACAAACCTCTGATAATTCAGAATGAACACCTTTTGATGAATCTGGGGAAATACCAGCCAGAATAAAAGTCACACCCGGCAATTTTCGACAGCCGCGACATGGAGCTTCAAAATCTACGTCCCATTCCGATGAAATTCGGCTAAATGGAAAGCTCCACGTGATTCTTATAGGTACAAAGAAGGATTGTAAAGTTTGTTCTAGTCGACACACACCAGGTGGAAGACATGAAACAACCTACTCCTGCGATATATGTCCAGATAAGCCAAGAATGCATCTTGATCAATGTTTTATAAATTATCATACCAAACGAAACCACAGATCTTAATTTTTCTAAAATTATATTCATAAAGGTGTGAATATAGATAAACTGTCGAAATATAACGTTTTTGTAATATAATTTATATGTAAGATCATTTAATTGTACCATGTAAGACACTCGACATATTTGCAAAAATCGCCTCGTCCTGCTACCTGATCCGGCTGAAAAAGTCGTCGTCCGCAAAGGGTTAATAAACCGTGCTTCCAATATTATTCGTCAACCTTTGCAGCAACTTCAATCCTGTCGGAGATGTTAACGTTTATCCGGTTATTTCCGAAATTACGTTGCATCGAGGAATTCTTAATTCGTGTAACCAGTTGTCTACGTCTCCTTTCGTTTTCGAAGGGAGCGCCGCGACGCACCACCGTCGAGACGGAAGTCATGGTGTCCCGTGTTCTACGATGACGGCGGCACCGGCAAGTGATTACAGGCCGCGTCTCGGGAGGCGAGTTACAAGGTCGAAAGCTTCTCCGATCGAAAGAAGAAAAGAAAAGAAGATTGTGAGCAACACGGAGGCGTTCGCGGGCAATTCGAGCCGATAGCGATCAAAGCCGTCTCTCCGACTTCGTCGAGGAAGAAAGAATTTCACTTCTGGGAGGGTTGGAAGAGATGGGCGCAAGGTCATCAAGAAAGACAAAGCGAATGAAGTAAAAGAAAGCACCCTTTTAAGTGTAGGAGGGAGTATTGCACCTTTTTTGGTGCGCTTTTGCAGAGAAAAAGAGAATCTAACGAGAGTAGGTATGTTTACTTCACTCTGACGTCTTCTTATAATGTTATTTTATGCAAGGTAACCTTGTAGGGGATGTTGCTGTTAAAAGCGGAGATTTTCTTGCCAAAGATGGTTACTTGATGGTTACTTACAAAGATAATTAAGGCGAACCTGCTGTTAGTTTTTAAGATATTTCTTTGGAAGCTTAAGGTGATTCTGTGTTGTGGATACTTTTTTGTGACGATAGACAAGGTGCATTTAGTTTTAAGAAAAATTTTCAGTAGTTAATGATAGTACTTCTGCAGTTTAAATTTGTGAACTTATTTGGAGTGTTGAACCAAATTTCGTTATCTCAGTTGTAATGATTTGAAGTAATTTGTGATAAATAAGAAATTGGGACATTTCACAGATTCTTTTTAATCCGACCATTTCAAGCGAGAATTTGTAATTCCGTGAAAGAGGTAAGAAGAAAATGGTTGATTAACACGTTCGCGGACAGTAAAAATTTCAGTGAGTTGCAGAAATAGACAGTCCAGTATTACACTTCTAACTTACACTTACAACTACACAGAGAAAAAATAAAATGGTATGAAAATACTCAATGAATCACTTGGCAATCACTTTAAACTGCATAATAATTATAAAAAATTAAGGTTATATAAAATTAAATAAATTAAAATTAGCTTTATCATTTGGCACGACATGAATGCTATAGCATTCATGTGATTCTACATTCCGATGAAAATGGATGCTATAGCATTCAGGTCCACGAACGTGTTAAAGAAACGGATAAATGTGAAGTAGACAAGAAAGACGTAAAACTACTCAGAATAGGGAGCGCAGCAGGCAACGAAACATTGTTGACGGCGCAACAAAGAAGTAGAAAAAGGGCTCGTGGAAAAGAAAAACAAAGAACGCGCAGGAAACACCGTTCACGAATTACAGGGCACTAATTGCACCATGGAACGACAGATTTTTTACCCGGCATGTCTTATCGGCACTTTGCCTCTACTAAACGAATACCTAAAATAAAAGGAAACCCAAGAAAAGGAGCAGTCAGAAAGAAGAGAACCGAAGAAAAAATAGAAAGAAGAAGTAAAAGAAAAGAAAGAATACGGAGGAAGACTGACGGAGTCAAGCAGATCATCGAGAAAAGAAGAGATGGTATCTCAAGATCCAAAAAGATGGAGGGTAGAGAGCTCGATGGAAAACCAAAAGGAAGAAGATAGAAAAATGCAGAGAAGTTTACTCTCTCCGCCGAGAGCGGAGTGGTGTAAAAAAGGAATCCCCCAAAAGGACGAGAAACAAAGCGTAAAAGAACTAACTCGCGTGAATTATAAGGCACTAATTATGAAGCAAAAGCGATAGCTTTTTTATCGACACGCTTTATAGATACTTTTATTCTACGCTCCAAACCCAAGATGAAAGCGGAAACGAAGTAAAAAGACGACTTCAAGAGAGGAAGAGGCAGAGACAGAGAGAAAGGTCGAAGAAGGTAGATATCTAAGGTGGTGGAGGAGGAACTCGAGAAGGATAAACCCCGCGAAGCGCTGTTAGAGGGGGATGAAGAAAAAAGACGGGAAAGAAGAAGCTGAACGAAAGTAAGAGGAGCAAGAGGAATGAAGGACGAAGGAGGAGCGGGGTTCGGCACTCGGAGCAGGCAGGATAAATAAACGCGGCGCGCCGCCCTCTCATCTCGAACACCTCTATTTCGCCGCTACTCGAGACGCAAGTCATCCTTCGTTTCTGACCGCGGATACTTCGAACGAAAGAGAGAAAAGGATCGAATGAGATAGGGGGAGATGGAGGAAGAGGAAACCAGGAGGATCGGGAGGATCGGGAGGATCGGGAGGATCAGGGAGGATCAGGGCCATCTTCTTCACCTTTCGTTACTCGCGGCATGGCTGCTCGTCATTAACCCTTCATAGTCATTGCGCATTCTTCGTCCAACCGATGAGATCATGCACGACTTTCGTGAATCGAGATCTAATGGAACGTCGCTCGGGCCGATGCAAACTCAATGAAATTATCGCGATATCTAACGATCACTCCCTCATTATCGGTGCCAGTGCGATATATAATGATGTACGAAGCGAACGATCGTCCGTCAATTGCAATCGTGTAGTGCCGATTTCACTGACTATTAAGGGCGACCCCGAGACCTGCTTTCTATTTCTACGCGTTACGTTACGAAAGGATGCCAAAAATTGGACATAGCAAGCTGATCATGCTTCACGGATCGAAAATTGGCTTTGTAACATCGATTGATACTAAAACAGGGCTAAGTGGAAAAACAACGAACCTTTCATCTTGATGAAATAGCGGCGCTTACTCCGAGGCCGTCTTCTTTTGAAAGTCGGAATGCAAAGCACACATGGATTTATTTAATCTTTTTGTAATTTATATGTAGCTATAATGTACTTCTGTGAGTTTTTTTATATAGTGAGATTCACAGTGAGATAAGGAAGGTTCGCCGGATGATGGGCTTAGATTATGCATGTTGTATTTGATTGTTTAATTATAGTAAATTTAAGTTATATTCGAATCGTAATAAGTACTGTAGTACAAATTGACATCCGGTTATGAATGTAGCGCATCAATTGTTTGCCATGAATGTGTAGAATCATCGAGAAGCTTCCGGGAACAGGATTGTCATTTGTCTTAAAGGACGATGACCCCGGAGCTATCGATCGGTAATCATTATGATAAAGAACTGATGACGAGAGTGCGGGTGATGTGCGAGTAAGCCGTGTGAATGTTATAAATATACCCCGCAATTAGGAAATTCGAGAGACTTCTGCGAGATCTGAGGAAGATCAGTGCGAGAGAATTTAGTAATCGAGTTGTTTGTATAATTGTGTAGTTTGAGTCGTATCTGCGTGGTTATTTATTATTGTATTCGTGTTGTTTTGTGTTGCATTAATATTGTGTTCTTTGTTGATTAAAATAAATATTCTTTGTTGTGTCTGTTTAACACTAAACCTACCAAGCCAATGTTTTCCAATATTTTCTAAAACTTACCCAAATTGATAGGGGAGCCATGAAGTAAATATTCCACTTCTATCTTATAAAACCTAAATTAGTTAATTAAACATCTTCTTTACCTCTCAATGTCTTTTCTTCCAAAGTTCTTATTCGGTATATCTACATTTTAGTAGATATAATGTCGGTAGTTTAGTGTTAATTCCTACAGTACCTACATACATCTACACCTGCAGGTTAAATCCGTTTTTGCTTGTAATTATAAAAATAAGTTTGGCGAATGAAAACAAAAGAAAGCAGCTGAAATGAAGATAAGCTTAATCTGTATGCAGAAAAAGTACTTAGTACCTATGTAGGGACTATAGGTCAAATGCAATTCTAACAAAAGAAAAGAGCGTAGCTCAAATGAAGATAAGCTTAATCAATATGCAGAAAAAGTACTTAGTACCTATGTAGGTACTATAGCTCAAATGCAATCCTAATGTCGACGAATAAGCGAGTCGGACATGTAAAATATCACATAACTGCTGCGAATTTGATTTGATGTATCAATTCCTTCAAGTTTACAAGACTTTATTCCAACACTATAAGCCAACTGTTTTAACCCATTCGAGACAGCGATTTCTTTCGAACACGGTCCCCAGGAGCAAATTTTGTTTTCTTTATATTGTTCATTTTTAATAAAAAAAACTTGTTTACTATGGAAATCACCCAATTCGCAAGTGAATTCGCATAAATAAGGTGATTGCACACTGTGTGTGCAGCTCGCTCCTCAGAAATTTTGTATTGCGAGGAGCGGATTGATAAACATTTATTTCAAAAATAGTTAGATAATTTAAAATCGTTGTTTTGCTTTCAATAATGAAGAACAGAATATAATGCAAAGACAATTTCTAAGAAATAGTAAAAAGTTAAGAAAATAAGTTGAATAATGAAGAAGATAATATAAATGAGGAATAAATTTTTAGATAAATGTCTAAAGGTAATAAAGTAATGTAACTCAGTAATGAAAAAGAAAATATAATTTGTAAATACATTTTTAGGAAATAGTACACTGATCGTAAAGCAATTATACATTATTTGGTTGATGATAGTGCTTGAAACATTCTCCCAAGCATAATCCAGGATTACCGACACAAGCAGGACAAGAGTAATTACTACGCCTATATTTTCCTTCTTTGTAGCACTGTCGGCAAGTCTTTCTATTTGCTTTCCTATTTTTATTTCTTGGTCAAATTTCAGGTGGGTGATCATTTGTTTCTGGTGTTGTCCACCTTCTGTCTCGGGGTTTTTAATTAAGTTTTTTAAAATCTCTAGACGATAAACATAAAAACTCAATTTTCTTATTGTTGGTGAGTATGTTTTATATAAATTGAATGAATTTAAATCCAAAGTTTCAACTAAATGAATCCATAGTTTAACATACCATTTAAATGTCCTCCTTGAGCAAGAATAATAAGACAGCATCTTATTTCTTATTTATTATTTATCTCTGTAATCTGTGCGAAAACCAATGCCAAATTTTCTTTTTCTATACTTTACAGATACTATTAATTAAAAAAAGTCTTATCTCGACGACTACTCTACTCAGAATAACGGATAATTTCACATTATTGCACACACGGTGTGCAACCGGTCTTATAGCGTCGGAAATCAGTTGCACACACGGTGTGCAATCGGTCTCGAATGGGTTAAATATCCCCAAAAGTAATAATAGATCGAAATTTTCTAGGTGATTCGATTAGATGCATTAACTACTAACGAATGGAACTTACAACATTATAGAAACAGCCTCGATTATACGCCGTTTAACAGTGGCATTTAAAAGGCGCAAATCGGTAAATAACCGTTAGCAAAGAGATATACTTTCACGCAGAAAATCGAGTGTAGAAGAAGCGAAACGAGATTCGCAGTCTTTCGCTTAACAGGTAAACCCGAGGAATAATTCAGCGAGGATTGGGAATCTCGGACGTAAATCTGGAGTAACGAGGAAGGTAGCACCTGTCGAATCGCCGCTGGTGGTGCCCAAGATGTTTGTAATGCGCGGAAGCATCGAAAGGTCACGAGGCAGTACCTGTCGCAAATTTGACAGCTTCAACCTGGCACTTTCATCCTGGCTCCGTAATAGAGGACGACCTGTCCTCCGTGGGGCCTAACCTTTCGGATTACGCGTAATCGGCTTTCCGGGGCGATAAATCGTCCTTGGAAGAGCTGAAAGAGGTGACCCACCAAACAAACCTCATTTTACTGGCGAAAAGAGCCGAAAGAATGGCTCTCGATCCGGCTTTCGCTAATTTCTTAACTCGCCCCTCTAGTGCTCTCTTCGGGCAAACCCAAAGTGTCCGAGATTCAAGATAGGTCGCAGTGCGGCTGACAAAGTCGAACCACGAAGTTGACGCTATTTCCGAGAGAAATGAACGGACGCAGATGGATAATTTCGTGGAGTGTTAGGAAATTATTTTCCTGCCGTTTATTATTATTGCTTAATGCGTAAGCGTAACGGGGGTAGCTTGTTCGGCTTCCTTAAAATGAGATAGAGGAGAATTTTGAATTTAACTGTTTGCTCGAAGGATTCTTGTATAGTGAGCGATTGAATTTGTAGTAAAGTGTTCAAAGTAATTCTTTTTTACAGGTACAGTGCCGGCCATAAGTATTAGGACACCTACTTCGGATGGAATAAATGTGAACATACATCTACGCACATTTTTGTATGATTTTAACTAATTTTGTTTCATTTAGTATTATATATTTAAAGGCAAGCATTCATCAAGTGCTATAACAGGTTTATAATGCAAAAAATAAAATAACATTATATTTTGTTTTCATCGATATAACCACGTCTTTTCTTCATGACGGCTTTCACGAGTTTTGGCATTCTGGACGTTAATTTTTTAAGGGTATCTGTTGAAACTCCATTCCGAACAGTTTTTTTTAACATTTTTATGAACATTTGTATACATTTACAGAGGATCTGATACGAGAAGCCACACGCAGCAAAACCTGAAAGTTGATCGGTAAAAATATAATAGACTGTTATCAAAAAACCAGTAATAAATTTATAAATTAACCAAGGATGTCGTAAATACTTATAGTTGAGAATATGTTTTAATCAAACCCTGAAAATAGGAACAATGAAAATGTTCACTCCACAATCAATTTCCGATTTCGTGAATATGTAGCAGGTGTCCTAATACTTTTGTCCGGCAGTGTATATATGATCGTGCACTTACGGGGTTTGGCGATTACTGGATAAGTAATGAGTTTTGTGGAGTAATATTTAGATAAAAACAAGTAGAATGATTATGTGAGAATGCATAAGTAAAGATTTGCTTATATCATTTGAATTAATACATTTTCATGTAAATTAAAGCTACGTCATTTTAGGCATGTTAATAGTATGAAAACACATCGATTTTATGTATCTAAACATACCAACTTACAGATAGGAATAGACGTTAAGGAATAGAAAGATCGACTTTAATTCCCGCAAATAGTTCATTAAAAGCAAATTACGATAACTGTTATTTTTTCTTGATAGGTGTAATTCAAGTTTAAATCGAATGCAATACCTTCGCGGAAACTTTGACATAATTTAGTTTCTAATTTAAAATATAACATGGATACATATCTTCGGAGTATGTGACTTGTAATTCAAACTTTTTCATTTTTGGTACCTGTGATTTGCTGCTTTATAATGAATTTGTATTTACGAAAGATTGAATTTACATTTTACAGTTTCAACATAATATAACTTCTTACAAAATACTAATAGAAGATAAAAATAAAGTAGCAGATTTCTCTTGGAGCTCAGTTTCTAATCTGTCAAAAACTTCAAGCAGATACAAAACCCTCGGAAGACGGTCGTATTTTTCGTACTTCTAACTTGCAGCCTTTCATTAATTCGTAATTAACATAATAAATACCCACTTCGTACTATTCGATCCTCATTAAAACCTTCAAATGCTTTCTACGAGTGGGCGTAAATTGCAACAAAATCGCTGCATCATTTCCATCCTTTCTCGCACAAGTATATCATCCACTTTCTTAGTCTCCCATCGGACCTTGACGATTAACGAAATAGTTATTATTAGACAGAGAGATATGTAAAGAAGAGCCTATCATTTATTCTATATTAGAATTTTCAACTCTGTTTCACGATCGCGCAAAGTCTGCAACAAAACCGCAGTATTATTTTTAATGTTATTCTCACAAGTACCTATAATATCTAAAATTTGAATCTTCCATCAGAACGTTATAATCTGTACAGTTAATAGCTACATCAGAGCATTCGATCCTAATTAGAATTTTCATCTTCGTTTCATGGTCGATTATAAATTATAACTAGATTGTCTCATTATTTCAATTCCTCCTATGCAAGTATAACGTCCGCTTTCTCAGTACTGCATCATCAGATCTAAACAAGTAGATAAGTAAGTATACAATTTCTTTCGCTTATTCTTTACTGAAATCCACGATCTTTTTCTATAATACAGCAAAATTTGCAACTGTAGTGTTAGACTCACCAGGGAACATCCTGATTTTTATGCAATTTTAGTAAGATATACTTTTTGTGAAAATATTTTTTTTATAGACGATCGTCCACGTTAAGGGGGTGAAAACAGCCCTCAAACTTGAGGTTGCGAAACCTATTTATCGAATATCTCGGAAAATATTAAATATATGGAAATTTTGTGGAGAGTGAAAATTAACGTCTTTTGGTGGTAAATCCGATGGTGTCGACGTTTTTTAAAAAATCCGTTTGTTTAAAGAACATCTTAAGAACTACATTTGACAATAAAATAACTCTTTTGTAACACAAATATCCAATTTCTAATTTATTAGTATTTCGTGTTTGACTATATAGTTTTTACAAACAAATACTCAAGAAAATGGATTGAAAAGTAACTGGTAAAATGATGAAGAAATTGTATTTTTTAACATAATATTTAAGCCAACGGATCTTTTAAAAAAATGTTTACACCGTGGGATTAGCCATCAAAAGACGTTAATTTTCACTCCACATAAAATTTCCGTATCTCTAATAGTTTCCGAGATATTCGATAAATAGGTTTCGCAGCCCCAAGTTTGAGGGCGGTTTCCACCCCTTCAACGTAGACAATCGCCGACAAAAAATATACGTGTCAAATATTTTCACGAAAACTATATCATACTAAAAATTCATAAAAATCGTTGATTTACACTTCGGGTTGCAGTTGATAGAGAGTACTTGTTATCACCATTAAGTGGGCGAAATTTCAACTTCGGCTCACTCTTCCGTTCAGAGACTTCTTCCCCGAAAGGAGATCCACGCAACAGCCGTTCTGGGGGCCAGATATTTTCATAAACAATTGATTACTTTAACCATCAGTTATGGAAGTACGAATGGTAACCGGTGAAATGGATATTGTAAAAAGTAATATATATCAAAGAAAAAGTATTCTACATTACATTTTCTCAATATACATAAAATATTAACCCTTTGAGGACTAGCAATGCATATATGTGGTCTGGGAAAAAATTGATTTATAGTTTATCGCTGCTTGTATACACAGTGAGAGGTGAAATATTGAAATGCAACCTTTGAAGTATAATTAAATAAATAGTAATTTATAATGTTTATACATTAACAGCCTAACCTGCTGATAAAGCGGTGGTTTTGGATCGCAAAATAAATGGTTATTTTTCAATATTCATAATGTGTCCATCTGCAAAGGGTTAACACTGAAAGAAACAGAGATTTTTTGTCACCAATGCTGAACTTCCAATACGACAAAACATCTGATAATTAAACGCTACAGATTGCTTCTAATAAATCCAATGCTCACATCATCGTAAGATCAACCTTCACGGATATGTACGAAAAGCAATTTTAGAAAGGGCAAATAAAAATTCCACGTATCAACCTATTTATCGTCGGTCTTTCGCCATTGATTTCTCGCCCGATTATGGCTAAAAGGAGCCTATGAACACGAAACAATATTATTACAACCATTGACCCCTTGCCCTACGATTTGTTTTGTGACTGTCTTCGCAAGAATTCAGAATTTAATTGCTAAAATATAAACTGATCGGTGATTCTTGATATATCGTATAATTTAACGTACTATTAACATTGCAGGAATAATATTATCGCGTCGCGGCTCATTAATATTTTCAATTTAATAGGTTTTTCAAAACTTGAAAATTTCCTATCCCATTCACCTCATTACGAGTGTCACTCATTATAGTGCAAGGGGTTAACCTCATTACACTTTAAAATAGCAGCTTGATCAAATACTTCATTGTGACAGATTGATCACACCGTACAATCATCAAAATTATGACAAAGTCCCAACATTTATTCCCTTCATGCTCGTGTAAGATTAAGTAACAAATATACACCATTTTCCACCTCTATCTTATAGAACATCGATGAGAAATACAACGGAAAGATAAAAGGAGGAGAAAAAAAGGTAACAAAGAACACGAAGAACATTGTTAGGGTGCGCGGGTCGGCTCGATTTTCTGGATCGTAGGTAGGGCGGTCCGCGCGTGATTTGCGCGATTACCTGTAATGACGCTCGATCTCTCACGGGGGTCGTGGCCGATCCCCGTGTGTGGGTACAGCTTCGTGACAATGGTCGCTCATTATCGGCTCGCTATTGGCCTATTGTTGCCGGTGAGAGAGCCGGAACGGCCTTACCGACTGCGGCGAGGAGTGATACCGGGTACACCGCAGGGTGACTCGTCCTTTTTCGACTTGTCGGCAACCGAATCGTATTCCAAATGCCGGACGCCGATCCCGGGGCCTCGTCGAGTGTAACGCGGTGAATGATAAAAGGCGAATTTCAACCAAGCGCCGGCACCGATCTATGATTTTAATGTGACCCGCGATGCCATATGCACGGGGATGCCATCCGGCCGCGGCCGATGACGTTGATCGGTGCTGGTGCTATGGATGTCACATTATTCCGTTCGAACCAATCGTTTCCTCTTTTTCAATTGCCATTGACAGGTATCATTCGAAGGACGATTAGGGTATCGATGTGTTGGAGTGGAGGAATTATTTGTGTTTTATGCCTCAAGCTGAACACCATTGACGTGGAACATTAAATGGGGATGACGAAGAGTGAACGTTGGGATTGATGTGCGGGCAGTGATTTATGGAATTACTTGCAAGTATGGTAAGAAATCACTTTCCTGTGTTGACTGTGTAAAATAGTTGTCTACTGTTCTGTTAACACTAGAACTACCGGCGTTAAATCTATCATATTTCAAAATATTAAATAAGTATTTTGAAAAAAGGGGAATTAAGAGGTGGAAAACTTGATTGATTCGGTAATTTATGTTTTATAAGATGGACGTAGAATATCTATTCTATGACTCTCATATAAATTTGGAGAATTTTTGGAAACAACTGTGTACCAGTCATTTTGACTGGTATGGTAAATCTAGTGTTAACTGACATCGCTAATTCACGATCATTGTGAGAGATGCTGTACTACCGATATCTATGTGATTGTCCTTTATAAAATGGAGGGGCAGTCGCCAGATTTATAGGAAAGTATTTTCTTTAAATCTGGCGACGTATCAAAGTCTCATATGTTAAAATAACTATCTGCATTTTCTGTTATTAACCCCTTGCCGTACAATAACGAGTGGCACTCGTGACGCGGTAAATGAAATAGGAAATCTTGGATTTTTCCAAAAACTATTAAATTAAAAATATCTGTCGGGTACGATACGATCAAATTATTTCTGTGCTATCAACATTGCGTTAAGTTATACGTTATATCAGAAATCGGGGATATGATTGTTATTTTAGCAAATAATTCTGAGTTATTGCGGATTCAGTGACAAAATAAATGATACGGCAAGGGGTTAACACTATTCCTACCACGACCGGACAAATGACCGTTTTTAAAATTTCGATTAGAATTTCCTACATACAACGTAATTGAACGCTTTTAAACTTCACGACTTTTCCTCAAATATACGTATAATACATTCACATTATAATACATTTTTCAATATTCACTACTTTATTTACTGTTCATTTTCTGGGAAAAAATTATCGTTTGACAAATTCACCGGTTGCGGTAGGAAAAGGTATACGTGAAATGTCGGTAGGAATAGTGTTAAACACGGTGCAAAAGTAGTTAGCTATACAAATCAATTAATCCCATCAAATTCATGATCGAGCCAAAATGTTAGACTATATACCACAGTGATTGAACTAATAGTTAGAAACAATTTCAGTGATTGTTTCTCAAATTAAAGAACTGCGAGCAGTTGAGTTACACGTTACGGAGAATTAATTTCGCGAAACAGCACCGTTTCCCCTAAACTTTATTACCCTTCGCGAGCAAACCTGACGCGACTTTCAAGGAAGGATGAATCAACACGACGGGGGAGGGTAAACGCAAAGTTCATCATTCCAATACATTTTTTTGAAGAATCTTTCGTTCTTCAAACGTTCCCACCCTATCTCCACGGTCGATTAATATTCCGATGATTCGTGGGGCCGCGCCGTGGCGAAAAACCAAGAAAAATAATTTCCCTTCTCGTCGACGCTGGCACAGCCCGTTTCTGCATCTCTCTTCTCCGCCTTCCCTCTCGCTTTTCCTCTCGTCGTAACCCTCTCCCACCCACCCTTCGGCTGCCACAGCCAGAAAAGCAAGCAGAAAACGTAGGCAGACAGCTGAAACCCGATGGGCGCAGCCAGGACGCGCTAAAACATGCAAAATCATGCAAATTGCGTTCGTTCGAACACCCTCCACCTCTTGCACCCCCACCTCCGACTACATTGGTTTCCTCCGCGCTCTACCGATCCCATCGTGTTTCCCTCGCCCTCTCTTTTTCTTGATTTTTCCTCGCTCCTCTCTCTTCTTCTTCAGCCTCCTCCTCGTTCTACTTTATCCAATGCTCCCTCTCAACCTTCCCGCCCCCCCCCCGTGCATCCCCTGCACCCACGCTCTTTCTCTCTCTTCCACAGCCCCCAAGCGCGAGTGCCAGCGTCAAAAATGTTTCGACGATTGCGTGCCGCGGCGTTTGTTCCTTTATTTTTGCCGAGGGGTGGAATACCGGCCTGGGCGGGGCTGCTGCCCCCGGGACACAGAGGGGGATGAAACTTCGCCCGCCATATTTACGTCTCTGCCGAGTGGGAAGCGAAAAAAGTCCGGAAAATCGCCGTTAAGGTATTCAATCCTTTTTTCTGTCTGTGCGTCATTGAACAATGGCGAAAGACCTTCGACGATGAACGGATTGATGCGTGGAATTTTCGTTTGTCGTTGGTGAACTTGCGTTTTGCAAACAGCCGTGAAGTTTGATGTTACGATGATGTAAGCATTGGATTTATTGGAAGCAATCTGTAGCGTCTGATTGTCAGATGTTTGGTTGGATTAGAAGTTCAGTATTGATGAAGAAATATCTGTTTCTAGGAAATTCAGGGTTATTATTTCATGTAAATTGTGAAAATTAAATGTAGGATAGTTTTACTTGGGTGGAAGAGAGGGAGGAGGGCAAAGAAAGGAAGAAGGACAGAATCTTCGGTATAGAATACATTTTACTATATCCATTTCCCCTGTTACCATTCGTACTCGCATTATAACTCTTGAAGCGATTGTAACTCTCGTCTCCGTTTTCCGTTTCGTTTAATTTCCCCTCCTCTCTCCATTCGATCTTCTCGTTCAATTTAATTCTTTCAACCCCGATCACGTTCATCGTTCATTCGAATTTCACGACATCTCGCTGGAGAGATCCTCGTACATCCTCCGATTCGACCGCAGGCCGCGTTCCTCAGCTATTTCTCGCATTTCACGCAGTTTTTCTGAGCTTTGGTAATCCCAAAGAGGGATTCTACCGGTCCACCGTAATCCGGCTGCTGTTCGCTAATGAAATGGAAAAAAAAGAGGAGGTCTCGATGGACAAAAAAAAATGAAAGAGCCAACGCCGAGAGGATTTTCAGCAACGTTGATTAAAACCGCGATGGCGTATGGCTGCATTTGACGAACAGTGGATTCCTCGTCGCCGTTGATGGTGGTGGTGGTGGTGGTGGTGGTGGTGATGCTAGTAATGGTGGTGGCACAGTCGATATGTATATAGTCATACGTGCGTTCGCTGCAACGTTTTTTCCTCCCCCACGAGCAGAAGAAACGGAATGGCAAATACCTGAGAGTGCAGCCGCCATTATAGTTGCACGCGCGTCATCCTTCATGCATAAAGGATATTTTAATATGAATGCTACATCGGTGACTTAAATATCTTCATTATCGGATTAATTAGGAATGATTGATGAACATTTTTTTTAACCATTACTATCCACCGCCACCCTCTCCGTTCCTCTCTATCGATCTCTTCAAAGTCCTCTACCACCAACCCCCCTTCGAGACCGCAGACCCGTCCGTCTTTATTATCGGAGCGGTTGAAATCGTTCTGGCAGATTAAACGGCAGTTACCCTTCCTCCCTTTTTGTTTCTCGGTTATTTTCCCTTTTACCCATCCAAATAAGCGCTACTGTGTCTATCGAACGGCTCAACAATTGCGTAAGGTCGAGAATGCGAAGAGGAAATGCGACGTTCAGGCAACACGGTGTCAGCTCGTAACGATAGTCAAAACTGTCGGAATAATTCGCGACGGTGGTAGATAGCGGGAAATGAATATTGATGAGTCGTTATCATGGCGGACTCGACGTATACGCGGCAGACGTTCATTATTTAGAAAACATTGGCTGTATTCATGTATATGGTATGTATATGCTCGTCGGTGTCCTATGTACCTACCTATATATGTATTTATATTTTATTTCACGACATGTATTGGGACTACGTTTTATTTTTTTTTATTCCGTCTGAATTTCAATCCGTCTCTATGGGATTACGGGCGGATGGCGAAGCATTCAGAGATCAATCGAATGGAGAAAAATACTTACTAGTCGAACGAAAGACTAATCGAATTACTGTGTTCCATTGTGCACGAGCCAGCTTAGCCGTCACAATGGACAATAGGAGAATATACTTTGTTCTTTCTACTGCGAAACCTTTAAATTCGCAAATACGCCACGTCTTTTTGTACTTCGTCAATTTTTTCATGTAGATTACATGTTCTATTTTGACATAAGCGCGTAGATTTGAGTATTCGGAAATAGTAGTGGTCAGTGCACTTCCGTTTATTCATTCAGGTTAACAATAAACCTACCAAGCCGATCAAGATGACCGGTTCGCAATTATTTCTAAAAATTCAGTAAATTGATAGGGGAGCCATGAAGTAAATATTCCACTTCTATCTTATAAAACCTAAGTTAGTTAATCAATCATCTTTTTCACCTCTTGATTTCTCTTTTTCCAAAGTACTTATTCGGTATATCTAAATTTTAGTAAATATGACGTCGGTAGTTTTAGTATTAAAAGATAATATTTTCTTAGAGTAAAATTTTGGAGTTATCGAAAATAAATATTTCGTATCAATGGAAGAACAATCGTGTTGTATTATTCTTTGAGGCAAAAGCTAGCGTCCAAAAGTAGGAAGAATTTCGAAATACTGAATAAAAAGAATACTCGGTCATTAAAGTCTTAAATGAAATTCTAATAACTTTCATTCTTGCGAAATAAACATTAAAAAATCTCCATCATGAAAGACACAGTTTTAATGAAGAACCGAAGTAAAGACGGCTTTGAAGGTATCAACGAAACAAAAGAAAGCTGTGTTCGAGTAGCTTTTACAACATTTCCCGAGAATCTCTAACACAAGCCTCTTAAGTTCCCAAAGCAGGGCGGGACTTGTGAGTTTCACTCGCAAAAGAAACAAGTACAAAGTATAAAATCGCCAGAGAATCACCCAAAAAGCGTACTCCACGCAAATCATAAATTTCCAAACGTCTCTGCCGCTACTTAGCCTTCATCTGCACCCAAAGTGGAGTCAATTTCAACGGTATCAACGAAACAAGAAAATTCGACTCTTCGAGTGGTGTTTACGACGTTTAGAGATTCTTAAGGATCTCAAAGCGTGGAAGAGTTCGAGCCGCGGAAGAGAACAGGACCAGAAGACGGACGAAGTACCGTTTCAAGAACGTGGAATAGAACCTTCCGACTCATCGCGCAAAATTACCCAGTCGAGTGGGTTCCATCTCGTCAAATTAGTTGAAATTTTCTTTTCGCCCCATTGTATACCGTCTCTCTGTCTGACATTGATATAAGCCTGCCTTCGTAGGCCCACACAAAAGGTACACACATAATACACCGCGATTGGAAATACTTTCTAACCCGTCCCGTAAATCCCCGATTATATTTCGCCGGATAAAAATACAAGCCGGAACAATATTGCCAATGATTCGACGTTATTGACCGACGTCTATCGTCGCCGGTGCCGCGGTTGCCGGCGATTATTTGCGACACATCGTATAATTACGATATCACTGGCTCCTTTAATCGTGCACCCGGATAACCGTGACTCTTGCGATTAATTATCCCCTCGAAAACGGTCGACACGGCGAATCATCGGGGCCTTTCTCTGCGAGGCGTTTCCACTACGAGTGTTTCTTTTAAGAAAGACATCTCACTTTGCTTTTGATCGGTTCGTGCTCTTCGCAGTGCGATCGGTATCTATGAGGGAACTCGCGCCAGCGATGAAGAATCACGGGCATCGATGTTAAAGTCATTTCTGCTGTCTCACGCGTTCTGGTAACCGCTTTGATCTCGAGACGTCATCGATCCTCCTCGTGATCCGTTCGTTCGATCGTAATCTAAAAATCGTTCTTATATACCTAAGTATGTAGGAATCTATCTGTGCATACACACAGGTCGAGGGAAGAACGATATCAATGGGTGCTAAGATGTTTCGTGGCGCTTCGTCGTCGAAAAGGTACAGTGACGGGCAACAATGGACCCGCTGTTGTCAGAAGCTGACGGTTTTCGATGTTTATTTAACTAACAAACCACGATGCGTGTATCGGCTCGACGAGCTACCGACGTCACTCTTCGTCGACGACGTCTACGGGGAGAAAATATTAATCATGCGAAGGAAACATTGGTCGGTTGTTCGCGTAGATACGAGAAGTAATGTTGCATTGTATTATTCGAGGATGATGTTGACGGAATGCTGAGTTGTGTTCCAATTGGATGATTTACTTCTGAGACTCGAGCTATTGAGCGATGAAATGTTGAAAAGTATTTTACACTTCTCACTGATTTTACGAGCCCACCAAATGTTGCTACCGGCTTGCCGTCTTTCTTCTGTTAATTCCTTTCACCGAAGCAAGCCAGAGGATTAGTTTGAAGAGCCGCGGAAGATCTCTTTAGAGGTCCTTCCGGCTGATTACTTCCGTCAACGTTGATCCTTCTTAACAACACCACAGAAGCCGAATCTAATCTCTCTGCTTCCACTTTTCACGATTTTGAACTTGGAAATGGGACATGGGTGCCGTAATACTGCACAAATATGAACTTGATACGCACTCACAGTTTTTCATATATTTTCCAAACATCTTTCTTGTACTGTTTTCTGCATTTTACATATAACGATAAAATTTCATGTCATTTTGTATACAGTCAAATAAAAATGTTCAATTTTGTACGATCAGTGATTTTTGCGTGTGGACTAAATTTAGAAAAAATTACGTACATATTTAAAAATTGTGTTACGAAAATCTACCCGCGCTCAAAATGGCCTATAATTATTAGGTTGGTGCGTATGAAATGTCGGATTGTATACGGCGAAATTAAAATGCCACAGTTTTTGCAAAATGAATGTTTATAAATCAAAATAATTTCCATTGACATCGATACACTTCTGCCAAAGATCCACAAGAGCTTTTATACGATTTTTAATAAAATCTGAGTTTTTAGAAAGAATAAAATTGGAGGCGACTTTTTTAAGGTCACTTTCATTATTGCATTTTTTTCTGTAATGAAGCGGTCTAAGTGTTTATAAATGGGATAATCCGTTAAAGGAAGATCAGGTGAATAAGGTAGGTACCGTAAAATTTCATATTTCAATTCACGAAATTTTGTTGAACTCACTTTTCGCGGATGTGGTCTTGCGTTGTCGTGCAATAAAGTAGTCTCCTGCCGATTAATTGAAACCGAACGCAGTTTTTTCAATTCTACAAGCATTTCTTCAACTTTTTTACAGTATCTGTCAGTAGTAATGCTTTCGTCGCCTTGGAAAAAAGGAAGTTCAGTTTTCCATGTATGGATTAGGCCATTATTATGGCATACGGTTGTGGGTCTATCACGAGGCGCATTTTGAAGATACTTGTATCTAGAACGAAACTTTTTGAACCAACTTTGTACGATTTTTTTATTAACAATTGCCTCCCATATGCTCTGTTTATGTTAAGACTTAGAACAGCAGCATTATTATCAAATTTAAATTCATATCAGATTACTACTCGTAGTACTCACATTGCACAAAAAAGTTTATTTTTTTATAGAAATTAGGAGTCTTCCAAAAAAGAATACACTCAATATTGAGCGTATAGAGCAAATAACCTTTTTCACCTATAAAATTATTAATTTTACGGGCACCTATTTACAAAATATGGCCAAAATGTTGTGTATAGACCTAATCCGACGTTTCATACGCACCAACCTAATATTTCATAGAAAACTTACTGGAAAAATATACATTATATTGTAACTTTTGGAAATTGTCACATGCAAACTGCTGATCGACAAATGTGAAGAAACTTTAAAATCTTTTTTAAGGTAGTATTTATGCAAGAAACACTCACGTTCAGTCTCGTGAAAATACACTCGATGATTCAAGAAAATATAGAAATTATTTGGAATAAATGATTAGCTAATGGAGATATTCGTTGAGTCGAAATAAATTCCTTCCATTCAACACCATAAGCTTCTTCGTGGACTTCTGAAGAATCGGACTCGTTGAATTTTTCTCGTATTAAAAGACGGTCTTTTTTTGTGGCTCGTTCGAGTATTTGTGGGACCCTTGGAGTACATGCATCGGTCCGACCAAAGCGATGAGTTAAAGTTTTGGGTAAACACGACAGCAGTTTCAACGACACGCATGAAACGGAGGTGCACATTTCATGGGTATAGCGTATGAAGTTTAAATTTGACCTTTTTAAATGTATGTCATAGCAAGTGCTCGGTTTTGCATAGATATGCAGTATCATATTTGTCGTATAGTGCCGATTAATGCTCATAACATTTATTCTCAAAATACAACATTACAACTGCAATGATGCACCTATATTAACACTAAACCTACCGGCTTTATATCTGTTATATTGAAATATACGAAATAAGTACTTTGGAAAAAGAGATTTGAAGAGGTGAAAAAGATGATCAGTTAAGTAATTTTTGCTTTATACGATAGACCTAAAATTTTTACTGAATCAATTTGGGGAGTTTATAGAAAAAATCAGAAAGCGGTCATTTGACCGCCCATGGTAGGTTTAGGTTTAGTGTAAATAATCTAATACTAGTAGATTAGTATTTACTCCTGAACTACTAATTTATTAATAGAAAAATTCTCCGCGAGTATTACTACCTGCTATATTCACTTTCTATTAGCAATAATTTTCTACATCATCTACACCGTCCTTCGAATTTTCCTGCATCGTATGATCTAACTCCTTCGTAAACAAGTATTCATGACTGCATTTTTCATTTTCTATCATCAATAACTTCATACATAATTTATCCTTAACTTCATACTTCACCCTACATCCCACGCACTAACACGCTAACCACAAACACGAATATCCCACTTCTTCCATTTTACATCAGCATAAATTGTTATTATATGTACTAGCAAAAAATCACTTCACACAGCCATCACTAATAATTGCTTTTCTCAGGTTCTACTATTACTACCTGTTACCTATTTCCACAAATCATCGACTCTGGCTTTCGGTGATCGTCTTACGACCTGACGCACGGATCTGAAGTGTGGACACACCATTACGCGGCGGTAGCGCCCATGGAAACGACAAACGAGCCGTTTCGTACACGCTACTGTACACACAACGATAGTTGACCGTATCTTCGGCCTTCGTGTACATACAATTTGAACCATTTCGCCACACTCCCTTTAACTGTCTTAACCCACGCCGACCAAGTTCAACAAAATCGCTCAAACTCCGCGGACGTTTTCGTTTCCCACACGCGCACCTTACACTGCCCTCGTATGCATTTGGCATACAATGATACGGTGGATCGTTTACAAAAACTTTGGCATACCTTTGATCGAGGGCCTTCGGGAATTTCAAAGGAGCATTTAAACGTCTCGAGGTCGGATCTTAATTTGTGCCGGAGTATTAACATACTTATCTGTGTACCTATGCGCCGATTAACATTCAAGGTAAATTGCAGACAAAATAATGTGCATTGACGTTCGGCTAATTTTACACAAACATTTGGAGATGTTATGGCAAATGGAAAACGTCTGAAAAGCTTGTTGTCGGATTTAATAAGAGGGGAATTGTAAAGGTTTTGCTGCGTCAAAAATATCAATCGGTACGTAATTTGCTATTTGCCTTAATTCTATTTTTCAGCGATCCGATGGAACAGAATGGAATAGTGTAATTTTTTTATTAAATATAACTTAATATCTTTATACTGTTAATATGTTAATGTATGCAAATGTGCTATTAATACCATCATGCTTTTTTGCAGTTAATCGTTTCAATTGATTCTTATGTATAGCAAGAGATAACACGTGAACTTTCTGTTTCCTTGTTCATTTTTTATGCGAATTATTCAGTGATTAATGCCGTTTTCTCGAGTATTCACGTTTTAAGATGCGATTGTAATTATTTTAAATTGAATTCAAAATAGTGAAAACCGTGTACTTCGCGTTAACGATAACTGAAAGCCAATGAAAAATGTTTACATACTTTTAAGATTATGTTTCCGACATTGATTTCCTTGTCATCGTTAAAAATACCGTGTGACGATAAGCCGGCTTCTTCAAACCGAGGTCTTTGAAAAATGTTGAATCTCTCTCACTGTATGCAGCAAAAAAATATTGGGATTGAAAATAGTTTGCAAACACTTGACAGACATTTATAATTTATAAATTATTATCAAACAGGTTCGTTACGATTTTTAGCATATTTCGTGACCAACAAATCTTAAAAATTAAAGTTGCCGATACAACTATCTTTCAGAAATTTCTCATTCGATAATCGTGCTTTCCGTGTCCAGATTTACAGTAGTCCAAATTAATAGGCAAACTTGTCATATTAACATAAAAACATGATATTTAATAACTTATCTATAAATTGGATGAAAATATTAAAAAAATATTCAGCAACAAGGGAGGTTTCAAGGTGAATATGTTAATTGATAGTCCGAGACCTTAACTCCATATCCATAATAGTTCCCCCAAAATTAAAAATCCACCATCTTTGCTCCCTTCCTCATTATTCATCCCTCAGAAAGACAGCCTTCGTTCGCCAACCTTCGAAAGTCTTTACGTCAAAATTCTCCCCCCAATCTTTCACTTAACTATGCCCGCGGCGCGTTTACACCATAAACGCCGCCATCGTTCGTCGCGGGGCTTTTTGTTTCTACTTCCGGCTGTGCAGGATCTGAAAGCAACCAGGAATCGAAAGGACGCCGTGCTGGAGCAAGTAATCGTGGCCGATTGGGGGGTTATGGATTTAGTATTCAGGGATGTATCCGCAAGCGTTTATTTTCCAAAGACCAGTAAATAGCACTGCGCCCACGCAAATGAGACGCCCAGCTCTTCTTGGTGTCTGTACGACGTATTTTCCGGACGAAGGTTGCTGTCGACTTGCACCGATTGCATATACATATATCGGTGTTCGCGAAATGATCGCGAATGATGTTCTCTATTGTTGTGAACAATGTGTAAAATATTAGGTTGGCAACTAAGTTCACGCCTTTTGTTTTTAAATTTTAACATTCCGCATGCCATTCAATGTTTTTGGCATACTTAATGTTTTAAATCATTCGAAAACAGGATGTTTTGTTCAACAGGAATCTATGTTTTGTTTTTTTGTTTAAGTTAATTTTCCACCTCTTTCGATCTATTTCAAATGCTATGCGCGGAGTTTCGTTCAATATTTTGAAATTTTTCGAGTCGAAACCGGGTGATTTCTACCGACGAGGTATTGAAAATCTTGTTGAACGTTGGGAAGAAGTTGTAAACAACAAGGGAGAATATATGTTTGATTAATTAGTTGTTAATTTTTATTGAAAAATAAACTTTCCAAAAATTTTAAAAAACGGCGGGAACTTTGTTGCCAATCTAATAGTTCTATTACTATTTTAGAGATTGTAAGGATATCCATGATTGTCGTGAGGATAGAGCTTTAACTTTTACATTGTTTGTCTGAGTTCGAATTGTTTTTGTTATTTTTGCCTAGAAACGATTTTTATTGGGTACGGATTGCCATATTGTATGCAAAGTACAGGTGTCAAGTTTTCGAGTTTTTTGAACTGATTAGATACTACAACTATCGATACTACTGTCACTAGAATGCCTAGTTCTTCAATAGCTAATTTTTTAGAGTGAAATTTCAATACTATGTCAATTAATTTAACAATTACACGCAATATCAGGCGTTCATTCCGGTTGCTTATAGATTTTCAAGCGATTCAATCGTCCTAGATTTTCAAACTATAACAATTATCACATTGTTGACCGCCCGCGAGTTTTGGACCTTTTGCGGTCCAAATTATATTTCCAATTCATCTGTAGCCAATCAAAAATTATTTCGGAACATATTTTACTCTTGCTTATTCATTTTTATTTAATAACACGTATAATCGTAAGTACTAATTGCTGTAAAGGTTAAAAATATCAGCAACATTATTGTACAATTCCATAGTCGAAATTTAATAGGTAAAATATTAATTACACCAAAAAGCTGTATCCAGTATAGCAGGACATGGGATTGCAAAGGGTTAACTCGTGTTTTCATGCCCAAACGTTGTTGACCGATCACGAGATGACTTGTGTTTGCAATTGCATTAATTATTTCAATTTTACCACACCAATAGAATTGCTAAAATATATAATATGTGTAAACCGTAATATACAGGGTGCCCCAGGTTTTAATGTTCAAACTTTGTCAGTATATTCTACGGCACTAAATAAGAAAAAAATATTGTGTAAACATAGGTCACATAGAGCTTTATTAAAAAGTTAACGAAAATACAGAATAGAAGTAATATAGGAATAGTAATCGACTTGCTGTTATTGCAAGCATTGGTTCAAATAGATCAGCAATTCAATGTGTTTATGTAAGCTGTGTTTACTATCTGAGGCCACTTAAGATTGAAAGTAATTATCGCAAATAAAACAGAACAGAAACGAAATTTGTACAATTATAAATTCGATCTCTGATCGCTGTCAATCACGTATTGTCAAGAACGGTATACATTTTAAAATGGAGTATTAATTAACTGTGGAACTGACGATGTCAACTACTAAATACATTGATCTATTCGAACTAATGCTTGCAGTAACAGCAAGTCGGTTGTTATTCCTATATTACTTCTATTCCGTATTTTTGTTACAGCTATTTAATAAAACTCTATGTGACCTAAGTTTACATAACATTTTTTTCTTATTTAGTGCCGTAGAATATACTGACAACGTTTGAATATTAAAACCTGGGACACCCTGTATATCAGATACGTACAAAGTTTCGTTAAATTCATTATGTATAAATAAAGTATACCGAAGTTTATTTACACTCTTTCAATTCCATATTCAATTACGGAAAAAATAGCCGGTGACATGAGTTAACTTCTACCTAAAATTGCCAGTCAGCAATGCGTTAATCCAAGTAACGTAGAATAAATTCTACGTAAAATAAATTCTAAGTAACATCATAAAATCAATCTGTTCGGATAACGAAAAAGGAAGAAAACACTCGTAATAGAGACATATCGAAAGCAATTCAAAGTAATCGATAGCTGACTGAGAGTATTTCGTGAATGCATTTCGAACAGGTCGATAATGCCATCGATGAGCAATTTATGAATACCTCGGAAACGCACCTCGGCAATGTGGAACCAGCATAATAGCTATGTCGTCAAACTGTTGGGACGCCTAGCCGTGACGAGTGGCGTCGGCGTCGATGTCGACGTCGTCCTACGGCGTTCCACCTTCAAAGGGCAAGGCCGAGAGAAGTAATAGGGGCGAGGAGCGAGAAAAGGGTGGAATAGGGTGAAACGGGAGACAGAGTCAGGGGCGGTGCATGTCGGGAGCAAACTACAGCCGCCATCTTGCACGCGAACGGAATTTCTAAGCGGACATGAGAAGAGGACGAGGAAGAGCAACGACGCGAGGAAGAGATCTTCTGTCTTTTCCTCGCGTCTCTTCCCGTTCTTTTTACACGGTGCGAGTAAGCGAGTCTCTGATTGTCGTGAGTAATGTTTCCCCCGAGTCTTCTCGGCATACTTTTTGATATTTTTTTGCAAGGCTTCTCGACCGTTCGCTCGTTTTCTGCTTACGTGTAACGCACGGCTTAATTGTTCGAAACGTGCGCGTAGTATAATTGCATTTGTAATGATGCAGGCAGAGAGATAAACGCGGATAGACAGGCACCCGTGACAGGGCCGAGCGTTTTGTAAATTTTTTTTATATTTATTGCCTATGAGCGTTTGAAGTTCTGGATTGCCGATGAAAATTGAGCGTGTCTTGCGAGGACGGATTTGAGGGAGATTTGCTGTGGGTAATTCATCGAGGATGGTTGGATGAAATGTTATTGCGATAAGGAAATTGAAGATCGTTTGAATCGGTTTATCCGTGTACCAAGGTAGATACTTATGCGGATGAACATTCGTTGAATTATTGATTTACCTGCCAGGTACTGTGAAAATTTTATCTGATACAGGTCGTAGACAGCCGTGAACGAGATAATTAAGGATTTGAGTGTACCGTATATATCTACCTGTAGTCTTCGATTTCAAGTAACGGCTGATCTCTAACAGAAGTAGCACGAAAGATTTCCATCTCGAAATACTCTAAACAATTCTAATTGTAACATATAGTTAGAAAAACATTGAAAAAATGAATTTGTGTACACGTAAAATTGTACTTAATTATATAAAATTCCTGTACACTATCCCTATCCTGTAACAGAAAACTAGATGTCTAGTCATCAATATTAAAAATTGTACTTAATTATATAAAATTCATGATACACAATTCTCCTAAAAATGCAGCTCCACTGATCATAAATGATATTTCTACAATTACAACAATAAAAGTGTTATATACTTCTCACTAATAACATGTTCTTCTTCACAGTTCTATCATCGAACGCGCTTTTTAAACCAAAAATAAATAAATAAATTAGTTAATTAAAATGAATTCAAGAAACACGTTGGAAAAACAGACTATCGAAGAAACTACCCCCTTGACCGTTCATCTAAATACGTAGACCTACATACTCCCTCAATCGTTACGATAACAAATATCAAAATATTACACATTCCTCACAATTTGCACATTCTCCTTTACGTATCCATTTTCCACCGTGTTTCCCGAAACAACGGTAAAACCCGCGACGTGCCACCCTCCTGAAAAACGGCCACCCCTACGCTCCGCGTATGTCCTTACACCCCGGCGGTACCGATTAGCATTGTGTCCACGTAGACTCTCCCCAAACACTATACCCTATTTAGGCTAACTTGGTAATCACCGAGGGGTTGCTAATCGCTAGGGGGTGCTATCGGTTCCTCTTGCGCACCAGCCTGCGGGTAATTACAGGCCCGGTGACGTTGAATAAAGTCATTACGTTTTTCGTTTCTGCGGATCGGCCACGTCAAAGACAGCGCGAGACGGTGCCGCGAGTCTTCCGTTTGATTGGCATCGGTACGTTGATATTAATTATCGGCGAGTTACATCGACGGAACGCGGCAAATGTCACGGAAAGGAGCGATGCAAAAGTCGGCATCTGCACCCTCGACAGGTGTTGGATAAATGCGAATTGTCATCTCCGCGCGGGAAGACACCAACGTAAGATCGTGCATTGTTACTTTCGTTTCGACTGATTGTAATTAGGCTGATCTGTTTCGAATGTTAGTTTACCTTTTTTTCTAGGTATCTTTTCTTTTGATTGTTGTGGATATAGAGGCGACCTTTGACTTTTACACATTCTACGTTCGCACAATTCGCTATTTCGCACATGTATAAAAATTCAATTTTTTCAAGATTTATGCCGATATTGCCAAAAATTTTTACTTCAATGCAGTCGCTCCCATGGAGCGCTGTAGCTCGCACTGGCTCACACATTGTCTATTAGAGTAATCTAATATTATCTAATCCATCTAATATTAGTAATCTATCAAATATTGTAGTATTGCCTCTAGTATTGCCTATTAGAGGTTACAGAATCTCAAGTTAACAAAGAAAACACATGAAAGCGCTTAAACATTCCTCATTGTCTTATTTATGTATGCTGATAAATGAATATTTTAAAATACAATTTTTATTGTTTTTTCTATATCCCTCTACTTTCGGACTTCAACATTCGCGCACATTTTCAGAAGCCGATTACGTGCGAAAGTCTAGGGCCGCCTGTATATTGAGTAATTGTTTTGTCGGTGTTGTATATTTTATCGAAATTAATAGTTCGGGTGAATGTATTATTTAACCGTCGTTTGAAAAACTTGACGAGTTCTTTCGTGTGTGATTTTCTACCATACACTTGAATATTGATAAAGGCTGTATGAATTTTTTTTACGAAACTTTGGTAATATTCGATATCATAAAAATGGTGTCTTTCACTATACAGCACTGTGCTACAGCGTTTTGACGTAGCATTTTTAATTGTTATTTATATGGCAGTGGTTTTTATTTCAACTTGTGGTACGCGTCATTGCGCTTTAATTAACCATACCTCAAACACATTGTCGAAAGTACCGAGATGAATAGAACGAAATTATCGTATATCTCTTTGGATCAAAGGGGATTTATTATTTACTCGGATCAATATAGAAGGAAACTAGTTTCGATGCGTAAGATTTAGTATCGTTTTCAAGGTATGAATAGTAAAAGCTAATAAGAACTGATATTTTCCAAGTGATAATGATCGGAGTACCGTTGAAAGGGCCTTTTACATGCGAATTGATTGAAATCTGTATGGCATTGAATGATCTTTCTAAAGTGCCTATAATAAATCATCGCTATGTAGCAACATGATCGTGAAACACGTAAGGCATTTCCATGGTAGAAGTAATTAAATTATTTTTAAGTTAATTCGCACCATCAGTCATGACATTTTTGACAACATATAGTATGATTCTCGAATAACATCGTTCCGATTAATCACGCGTGTCGCGCAATCGGCATCGATGGAGAAATATGGCACTGAAACGATCGAGAAAATCATTTCTATCGAAGCATGCCACCTGGCATTACGGCAAGTGGTAATACTTATTTTGTCTTTTTCATCTGTTACATTTTATCCAGCTTGATTTTTCATTTCTCATATGTAAATTTACCTTAGCTTCTTTTTCTCAATACTCTTTTTCGTATCTCGAGCTCGTCATCTCAACCTTGAACGTCCACAAATCGCAAGGATCCTTCATCAGACACATTTCCCTCAAAAGAAAAAAAATGAATGTGATTTATCAATAACAAGCTCGGCACTCATGTTTATTCACAATTTTGCAGAAGGGTATTATTTTTCCTTAGACTTGTCTCGCGCTGTTGATCCTTAAAACAGGACGAGAGTCAAGCGTCTCAAAGGGTTAAACTGCCAGCAAAGCGAGGAAATTCAAAGAATGGCTCAGGGCGCAAGGCAGCGAGACTGTAATGCGCGTATTAGTTGGCTAAATGCTCGTTGCCCGGGGTGTCCCGAGAGAGCGAAGGGTAAAATTTCGCCCGGAGGCCGGTAACCATCTTCCCGAGGGATACGAGCGGCACCTCGCTTCCGAATCGGACGATCGAGTTTCATGGGCCAACCCGGCAAAACTAGCGAAGCTCCCTTCACTAAACCCATATCCGCCGACCAATCGAAGATCGCGTTCTACAAGATTGCATTAGGCATCACGGAACAGGTATACTAAGGGGAAGACGATTGTTTTATTTTCTTGCGTCTTCACATTCTCACATTATTCACATAGCTTTTGTTTTCATGAATTTGCACGTTCGTTTCAGATGTTCAAGTTAGCTTCAGAGATTCTAATATAGAAGTTAGATGGGAAACAGGAGGTGGAGCTTTTAAAGCGTTGATAAGCCGTTAGGGCGTTGAAATTTGGTGATTTGGGGAATATTTATAAGTTACACAGTGAATGACTTTTTTGTGAAATATCAATCGCGAAACTGGAACTTCTGTGTGGTATGTCGAATAGGTTAAAAGGTAGAATATAAGTGTTGGGTTTCTTTTTGGACACAGCAGCTACTATTTTTATTTAATATAATAAGCGAAGGAGATCTAATAAGATTGTAATACTAGAACTACCGGCGTTAAATCTGGTATATTTAAATATATTAAATAAGTACTTTGAAAAAGGGGGAATTCAGAGGTGGAAAAGATGATCGATTCGGTAATTTATGTTTTGTGAGATGGACGTAGAATATCTATTCGATGACTCTCTTATAATTTTGGGGAATTTTTCGAAAAAATCGTGTACCAGTCATTTTGACTGGTTTGGTAGTTCTAGTGTTAATTGCGTGTCCGATTGCTCTTATAAAAATATTTTCTACTATTAGAAATGAATTCGATGCCAGGTGAAAATGTACAGTTTCATTTATCCATTGCGTCGTTACACCGACAGAAATATAAGATCATACAAAATCACCCCAAATACTTGACATCTTGTACCCATTTCTGAAAGACTCGCGTGCTTTGTAAAAACTAGAGGAATTATGGCTCTTGAAGCACAGGTAAAACAAAGTAAATCAATCATCTCGATCATTTACAATCAAAATTCATCATTATAAATTGCAATGATTAACAAAGAAGGTGTTGAAAACACGTAAAAATCTAACGTTGAAAGTCCCTACTACAGAAAGTATTTTGAAGAAACGACAGGATTCATGGCTTCGCCGCGACGCGCTTTCGGTGCAAGGTAAGAAGCAAAGAGGCATATCTAGCAGGCTGGTAACGTGAAGGCAAAGAGGTATAGAGACAGAGAAGTCGCGGATGGGTTTTCAGAAACGTCGTCGATGTTTGCCGCGGCCAAAGTGGTCTCGAGTGGCGTCCATTAGCCGGGCACGCGGTTGCGTTCGGTCCTCTCCTCCCGCTCCGCGCGTGGAAAAGTACACGCTCGAGGGGCAAAGAAAGCCGTGCGTGTGTAAAGAAATACCGTGGAAGACACCTCGATTGCACGGCTACCGGGAGCCGCATGGCAAACATCGCCAGAAGCAGCGACGTATACCGAGATCGCCGGTTACACATATACTATATCGTACAAGTGGCATCCTCACCTTTTGCTCGCTTTTCGAAACGTCTCGAGTAGCACACGCCGGTTATAGAGACTGACTGCGACACGTCGCTCAGTACGGAAATTAAATTCCTCCATTTCAGGATCAGACTTAATCCCTTGCTATGGTCTGTGCTTCTTCTAATGACTGTTCGCGCTGCTGTCAAGCGCCGAATAGATTCGGTATGAGGCTTAGTGTTATGGTACCAATTACTTTTTGCTGTTGCATTTGTATTTTTCTAATCCGGCTTTAACATGCCTAGGACTTCCTATCTTGGATGAGTTCTGGATAATCGAGGCTACGATATAAATATCACATAGGAAAAATTTCACAGAGGTGATGGGGAATTTGAATTCGGACCAATTACTTGCGAGTCCGAGTCGTTATCACCTTACCCTCCGTAGTCCTGGACCTACTGTTTTAGGTGGGTTCCGAACCACCGGGACTAAGAAAGAAATATCACATAGGAAAAATTTCCCAGATGTAATGGGGGATTTGAATTCGGCTCCATTAATTGCGAGTCCAAGCCTTTATCACCTTGCCGACTATAGTTCTGGACCTACTGTTTTAGGTGGGTTCCGAACCACCGCACAGTGGTCCATTTGGCCGAAAACCTGGCCAAAACCCCAAGGAGTTTTTCAATTTAGCTGAAAATTGGTGTATTAGTATTATTTGGGTCGCTGATTAAGAATCTGAACTCAGAATTTCCAAAAACAAAATGACGGCTTCAATATGGCGGATGCGAGTATTGAAAAATTGTCGGATCGGCACGAAAATGAGTATTCTTATGTTTCTCCGGTCGCTAATTAAGAATCTGAACTCAGAATTTCCAAAAAGAAATTGGCGAACAAACATAATTAAAAAATTAAGAATTTATTTAGATATTATGATACATTTATTGATCACAGTGAATTATATTCATCTTATAAGCTTTTAATATTACAGAGAATGATAACAATTACCTTATAACGAACGTATTATAGTAAACTGACTGTCACAGCTAAGTAAGTAAATATCACAAAGTACAAGTGATATCTACCGTGTCAGAAAACGTAGAACGGTATAAATACTTTACGGTGCTTCCACCTCCAATTTTTCATTCCAGTATTTAAAATTACGGTGGAAGGAGAAAAACTAAACTTTGCGAGAAACAAATATAGCCCTCATACCTGCAACTAGCCAGATTTTCAGCCGAAACGTCAAACATCTTTCGGTTTATGACGGTAAGCGGTCGAGGTGATCGCGGCTATCTATTGTTGCTTTGGAACAAAAGGCCACCAGCTTGCTTAAAATTATTTTGATTTTTAACCCGAACGAAATAAATATAGCGTTTCGTTAATTACAAGGGTAACCTTAGTGAAGGATTAGCATTATTCGTTTGTTCAAGGCACGATAGCCTGGCCGTATGTCATAAACGCATTTCCCCGAGCATGGCGCGTGCGACAAACAAATAAGAATATCTCGTAGAATCGCAAAAAG
This sequence comes from Cerceris ruficornis, assembly GCA_963989415.1. Classification (NCBI taxonomy): domain Eukaryota; kingdom Metazoa; phylum Arthropoda; class Insecta; order Hymenoptera; family Crabronidae; genus Cerceris; species Cerceris ruficornis. Next base: position 42,230,399 of record OZ022517.1, read on the forward strand.
TCGCAAAATTTTACAACGTGGACTACTTCGGGAAGCTTCAAAGTTTAATTTAAAAAAAAGTCGCGTTGAACTTTTGCGTACTTCACAACTATTTCCTCTGCAAAAGGAAAAAAATGTATGGGTTTTGCAATCTGTGCCATCGCAGTTGTAAAATATTAAATAAAAAAATGAAACTAAGGTACTTATAATTTAAAAGTATGACGAATAGCTACAAATACTTACAAAGTTGATTGTACTATTATTTCACATTGAAAACGTATTCTGAATTTCGACGTGAATACGTTACATTATTCAAGTGCCAACTTTGACATTGCATTTCTCTAAGAGCGTTGTTCAATAAAAACTTTTATTAATGGAAACCGATGCACTGATATGTTACAAATCAAACGCAATTCCTAAATTTTGAAAATCGCGAAAAAAATGTTTGGCTTTTTGGCCAGGTTTTCGGCCAAATGGATCACTGTGCACCGGGACTAATTGTAAGAAAGAAATATCACATAGAAAAAATTTCCCAGAGGTGATGGGGAATTTGAATTCGAACCCCATTAATTGCGAGTCCAACTTTTTATCACCTTGCCCACCATAGTCCTGGACCTACTGTTTTAGGTGGGTTCCGAACCACCGGGGCTATGATATATAATAAATGTCACATAGGAAAAATTTCCTTAGAGATAACGGGGGATTTGAATTCGGACCGACGGATTGCGAGTGCGATCCTGTACCTTCTTATCCATCACAGCCCCAAAATACCTTTGGGGTTACTTGAAATTACGGTGTAGAACAACAAGAAATACCTCATTACTGAGTGTGGTGTCTTCTTGTCCTCCGTAGCCGTAGGTTTTCGTTGTTATAGGTACTTGTACAGTAAATACTTGTACAGACATAAAGCGGGTAATACGTTACGCATTATATGATATTGCGTTAGAGGGAAATGAAACAGACAGAATCGGTAATGATAGAGATAAGAAATTATGCTACGCTCCTTGACTAAAGTATACGGGGAATTCCCGCATTTCATGATGCAGCACATTGCACGAGAATCGCGTTGTACAAAAAAGTAGTATCTTCTGCCCTCTGTAGGAACTCTGGTTTTACGGAAGTTTAGTTTGTTAGAAATCTTCATCGGGGATGTGTAGTTATCTAAAAATTTAGATTTGAATTGCACGGGAATCTACGGTATTATAGAGGGTACGCATATGTGAAAACAATTTAATACGACGATTCAGAATATTTTGGCTATTTTTAATCCTATTGCAACGATCTTCGATTCGGAGCGATCACTTTAAATGGCGTGCAGTCATAGAAAACTTTTTAACATGTCTTTACTTTAATGTTAAATCATAATTAAATAATGTTACTCGTATTTTAATGTTTTGTATTGAGTCGTTGAAAAAGGGAAATAAAACAAATGTTTAATTAATGGTAAATCAATAATATCGTGATATCTCTGAAATAAAAATGTTGGAAAGGGTGAGAAGCTTTGAATAAAATTAATTAAAGTAAAAATTTTCATATTGATTATTTATTAGTAATTGAAGCTTTTTCGATAAGGTGGACCATAATAAAATTTAGATATTAGAGGAATCTAAAGATAGATTTAAATTTTGTCGTGTTGTCATTAATTTTCGTACTTGAAATATCCTTATCTATACCCTTTTTAAAAAATATTTACACTTATTGTGACGCGATAACGAGCATATGAATTTCGAACGACGAAAAATGTGCGACAGCTGTAATTCATAAATGTGTAGAAAACTAATTGACAACTTTGCTCGCTTTGACGTTGAAGAGATTGGTGACTTTAAAGTCTCGTACAGCAGAATTTTTGAATACATGTACATCTGATGCACGGTATTATTTGCATTTGGAATTCGAGAAGTCAATTGATCAGATTTTGTTAATCCTTAACATTAAAATAGGCCCACATACGAGGGTGAAATATTAATTTGTGCTCGTAGTTTGCGACTGTCTCGTTGACGTTTGATCTCCGTTGGCTTTCCTTTATACAATAGTATTTTTAACATAAAAAATGTTTTTAAGCATTGTATTAAATTTAATGTTTTTTTTCCCCTTATGGAAATATGTTGCGACTCATTACAATGTTTGCAAAATTTGCATATTTAACCCTTCAACTGTTCTAAATGTATGCACAAAATTTTCGCCTTGGCTGCGCTCCAGATACATTTTCATGGAAATCTTGTGAATTCATTTCGCTGTTTCATAACTAAATACTGAATACAAAGAGTATATATTTGCCTTTCTGTTATATATACCCACATATGCATATTAATATGTAATAAATGTTAATAAATACGCGATATATGTATCGACACAAATATTCTGTGATACGTTCATCGTTGAAAATGTCAAAATATATGAATTACGCATGGTACTTGAATGTGTTCAAATATTTCATTTAGTCCTTTCGTCCATCTTATTTTGCGGTACCGTTAACCTCAGCTATTAAAATGTTCAGGAAATGGACCGTTCGAATGACTGAAATATCTCATTGCATTATAAGATGCATCGTAAATAAGTAGTCAGGATTTCCTCCTTTCGCCATTACCCGAGTTTCTTTTTCGTCTTCAGTTTCCCTCGAGCGGCACTGCATTTATATTTGCAACTACTTATAGAAATTTTTAAGCGACTTCTTCTTAGACCACAAATTTCCCAAGTAACCGTTTTAACACTAGAACTACCAAACCAGTCAAAATGACTGGTACAGAATTTTTTCCAAAAATTCTACAAGTTCATAGAAGAGTCTTAAAATAAATATTCTGTGTCAATCTTTAAAAACATAAATCATCGAATCGATTATCTTTTCCGCCTCTTGATCCCTCCATTTTCAAAGTACTTTTTTAATATTTTGAAATATGATAGATTTAACGTGGGTAGTTCTAGTGTTAAATTATTCTTTCGTTTTATTAATAATATCGGTCAGTCTTTGAAAAATAATTTCTAATTTCGATTATTACATAATTAATATATAATAGAAAATTCTACAACAGAGTTCAATAATTTGTAGCAGAATGGGAGGTACGCCTAATAGAGGCCGAGGTAACACTGTGAAAGTAAAAAAGGGAGATAAGGATACTAGCATAATGGGAATATCGATGGATGTCTTCGATGCATGTTGTTTTCTCTCTCCTAACATCATTTGAATTCAGAATTTTACAATACCTATACGATTAAACCATCCCAAGATTCAATCAACTTCATTCAACGTTTTACTAATTACATCATCTATCAATGTTGCTGATGAAGATACATCAAAATAACTAATCGGGTCAGTTTTTCGTCGAGAAGAAAACGTGATATCACCTTGCTCGATATATTCGCGTTTATACTAAATCACTGTAACTATAACTAAACCACGAATATGTATGATAATTGGAATTTTTTCAAATATACACAATTCTGTTTTTACACGTTTTTGATTTAACACGAATTAGAAATAAAATTTAATTCTCCTTTCACACCACTTATTTTGATTTAACACGACCGACCCAAATTTGAAGAAGAAAATTTTGCTTTACTGTGGCCTAGCCAAAACACAGACACAACGATTAATTACTGAATTCGTTGTTAAATCCACTGAACCATCGGCACCACTGGAGGCTAGTCCTAATTTTGTTCAAGAGATTACAGAAGGAATGTCACCAATGGAGCACGAAGACGATAACTAAGATATTTCTACTGATAACAGTAATATTGCAGTCTTACGCAAACTTATGCGTTTATTGTCAAAAAGTGACAACGAATAAAATCTTTTTACGTGTGACTCATATTATTTTGCCTAATTTCTGTGTTCATGAATTAGTGACATGTTTTTTTTCCTTTTCAAATCATATTTTACTTTGTATGATACGTGTGCAATCTTTATGAAATAAAATTCTTATTATCCTAACATGAAAACTCATGGTTTATTGTATTATTTTTGCTGATTTCTTAGGACTGGGACTAATCTTCTATTTTTCCATAGATGCAATACATTTTCTTACAAGTATTCTTCGTGAACGTATCTATCCTGTAGAAACAGAATTACGTATACATCGAAGAAAGCGACATTTAACACTATTCCTACCACGACCGATCAAATGACCGTTTTTAAAATTTCGATTAGAATTTCCTATATACAACGTCATTGAATCGCCTTAAACTTCACGACTTTTCCTCAAATATACGTATAATACATTCACATTATAATACATTTTTCAATATTCACTTCTTTTTTTACTGTTCATTTTCTGGGAAAAAATTATCATTTGACAAATTCACCGTTTGCGGCAGGAAAAGGTATACGTGAGGTGTCGGTAGGAATAGTGTTAAGTATATATTTCTTCCTCTCCCTAATCATCCGATCATCTCCCATTCAATGAATATTTTGCATATTAATGAAACAACATGTTTTCTGTACATCTTTCCAACTTTCAAATTTCAACTAAGAACACAAAAATCCACAATCCAACAGCAATCACCAATCTATAACACAATGTCAACCAATGGAAGGCCACCTCAACCGGAAAGGGCATCGGCGCAAGTACCCATTCCTGATTTTCGGCTTGCACGGCCCGACGTCGGGACACGTAGGCGTCTTAATACACTGGGGTGTTTACGGAAATTCGAAATTCAGGCTGCATAGAGTCAGTCGTCCGGGACAATCGGCCGCGGCGTGTGTCCCTCTCGAGACGGCTCCTGCGGGCCACTTTGAATCCAAGCCGTAGCTTCACGCACGGCCGAATGTCATTACGTTTCACGGGCCAATCCATGGCAGTTCCTTCAACAGCCATGGAGAACCGGCACCCTGAAACGTCGAATTTGTTTCCGATTTATTCTCCTGACCGTAAAGAGAGTCCTCGAGGCCGCCGCGCGTTGAGTTCGAACCGGGAAGAGAGATGGGGTCGACGTTTTTCGATCCTGCGCTCGGTTACACCCTTAAGTACTCGGCTCGATTGAGTACTCTCGAAAACCTCAGGAGTATCCACTTCCCGTAGATGGACGGAGAAACTTTGGACGTTGATAAATGACAATCGCGAATGTTCGATTGTTGTATTATAAATGTATCAGGGGGACCGGAAAGTAATGTCGTTTTTTTACATTAAATTCAAACAAATAAATTTATAACAAGTTTTTATTTTTAACGAATGATGTAATCGCACTTGTTACCAACAACCTTTTGTCATCTAATGTGAAAATGTTCAATGCCGGATCGATAAAAATCAATTAGGCTTTTGAGCAAAATATCTGGAGAAACGATATTACTTTTCGGTCCCCCTAATATTATATTAATAAGCTGTAGAGAGTGATTTGGTTATCCCATTTCGTGGGTTAATTAGTAGTGTGAATCCCACACGTATGTACGGGATGTTTCAAAAATATTTATCACGGCTTTCAGGGGTTGTTCTACACCTTTGGATCGATGGATATTTGTAAAAAACCCGCAGCAAAATTCGCGAAAAGGTTGCAAATTTTTTTATTGGCTCATCGCATTCGTCTTGTTCGCGGAATTCCTGGCGGTGAAATGTCCGCAGCAGTTAAAGGCGAAAAAAATGCAAGAACAATTTTGTCACAGCATCATTTGTCGCATTATTATTAAAGAATATTTCAAACAATATGTTTTTAAGTTCTTAATGTGTTTTATAATAAAATATTCATTATATTGGTACGACAGAATTTTTTCTTTTTTTATCCGCTCTATAAAAGTTTCCCCATCACTGGCTTAAAATATGTGAGCTCGATAGGATCGAATAGATTTTATTCATTTTATGCAAAGTAAAGCGAGGGAGTACTTATAGATCCGTAGAGACCAGAGTAGTTGTAGATTATAGAATTCTTCTTGCCTTATAATCGACGAGACTTGTACATTTTTCTGTGCGTTCCATTTAGGAATGATTAAAGTACTGATTTTTTTGTACGTTTCGACACGTCTTCATTTAAATATAATCAAATTTTTCCTTCGTAATATAGAGCCACCATTGGTATCACAGACAAAATAATGTCCTTCATTTCGGTTATAACTTGACGGACAGTATAAGCGACAAATTGATTTCATGAAATATTCAATCAACACCGATACCGTACTTGTTTTATAAGTTACTTTCATTCGCCACGAAACAAAGGAAAACGAATTCCATAGAGTTACGACCGCTTTTGAAAAGGAATTAAAGTATGTGTACGCATGATTGGCAAAAACAATGCAACAGTGGATAATGCTGTAGCGCCGCATTCGGTAGAATTATGATAAAATTAACTCATTGTCGTATTACGGTGGAATCGCGAAATCACGACGAAATCGCGCGAGCCAGCCACTCGGAACGGCGAAGCCGCGTAGCCAAATATTTTCCAATGACATCCGCATTATGAAACACCACCGCATTTCGGTAGGTATTCGGCTATTTTCTGCCGGCGAATTCCAAACGAGCCGTTATGGACGCCGTTATTTATTTGCGACCGGCGTTGAATCGTTCGAATCAATCGATAGCACCGCGCATCAATTTGCACCGCGTATTCGACGGCGATGCACCGACAATGCATGCGCGTGTATCGTTGGAATTTTATCACGTTGCAACGATGGTGCCGGGGGTGTGCAAGCTTTTCCAAATTTTGGAAGCCTTTGGAGCAACCGCTACTGGTTCCACGCTAATGTGCATTTGTAACACGGCGTACTACGAATTACCAGAACAATGTAGGCTTTGAGAGTGGTATATTTGAAATATAATAATTGCAGTTTCGTTTCCTTTCGTTTGAAAATATTTGTATGTTATTCTTATCTTCTAGATAGGTTGGCAGTCAGCTTTAAGGATAATATAACTTTGATGTTTTTCTTAGAATGTTAGTTATTATTAAATGTTAGTTTCTCCAGGTGTCTTCCAGTGGCCTTTTGGTCGCTTGTATCTTGTTTAGGACAGTTTCGAGATTTATTGTGACGTTACTAATACACCTAATTCTGATTTTACACGATAGATACGTTCCCGAAGAATACGTGTAAAAAAAATTCGTGTACAAAAATATATTGCATCTATGGAAAAATAGAAGATTGGTTCCAGTCCTAAGAAATCAGCAAAAATAGTACAACAAACCCTGAGTTTTCACGATAGCATCTGAAACATTTTATTTCATTAAAATTGCATATGTATCAGACAAAGTAAATTATCATTTGAAGAGGGAAAAATCATGTCCCTAATTCATGAACACAAAAATTAGGCAAAATAATATGAGTTACACGTAAAAAGATTTTATTCGCACAAAATTGGGACTAGCCTTCAGTGGGGGCGATGTTTCAGTGGATTTAAGAACGAATTCAGTACTTAATCCTTCTGTTTGTGTTTTGGATAGGCCACGGTAAAGCAAAATTTTCTTCTTAGTATTTGGGCCGATCGTGTTAAATCAAAATAAGTAGTGTAAAAAGGGAATTAAATTAGTTTTCTAATTTGTGTTAAATCAAAATCGTGTAAAAGAAGTTCGTACAAAAACAGAATTGGGTGTATATATTTCAAGGTTATTATTGAGCAGAAAACAGTGCAGACTTTAAGTATTTCTTTGCAATTTAATCGATTGGGTTTGCAAACATTCTCACCGACTTCTATGATTACTATCATGCTCTCTTTTATAAGGAACCATGAAATACATCGAATTCTACCTCAATTATTCTCGTCTTCTACGGTTTTCAGCGTTTCTAGCAACTAACAAATTACCCACGTAAAGTTAGAATTGAAATAATTATCATTAAAACTCTCTTCTGAATATCGACATATTGTTACAAATTCATATTCGATCTTGCTGCAGTTCTTTGCATTTCTCCGCAAATCTATTTGCAGAGCAACGACTTAATATCAACGAGTTGCTAAAAATTTATATTCCAACTACATGGTGTTCTTTACACTTTTTTCGCATATTAAGTTAAGGCATTTTGACGGACTTTATGCGGGCCTTACAGTTGGCAATGAACATATATACATACCTCGCATAAACGAATGAAAGCACTTCGCCGAAAGAGAAATTACTTCGAGGCGAGCGAGCGATAATAAAGTGGTTTGCAACAGTCGTTGTTGAAGTTCGCCTCCAAGGAATGTTTTTCGGCTCATTGTATCGGCGTTTAGGGTATTTGTACTTCGCGATGACATTCAAACTCGCAGCTGCCATCGCCGCGGGGTTTGGGAACGTGTGCGATTTCTCCGTCGAGATATCGGTCGTGCTTGGAACGATTCGATTGTCCGGAGGTACCAACCGAAAGGAATCACTCTCGAGGAAAAATAATTGCGCGAATTTCGCGCGTTAATGTGCACCATGCGACAAAAGCAGCGAGCACGGCACGCGTTAACTCTGTGCTTAATTCGCGCGCCAATGCGTCCAATTAACGATATTGTCATTTGGGAAGAGCATTCGCGACGCGTTCGATGCGAATTTGAAAAAATTGCAGGGCGTTTTATAAGGGGAAGGAAATTAAACAGTGGGAATTTTTGTACGGCGATAATGCGATTTTAAGAGCTAGATTGACCTGCGGTACAAATGAGCTATGAGAGATTTGGTATATGAGTCGCTCAGAAGCCAATTCCGTTAAGTCCATTTTTCCATACTTTCTAATTTTTGTAAATTTTAATAGAATAAAGTTGATTCCATTAAAATTTACAAATATCAGAGAATATCAAGAAATGGACGTTGGCTTCTGAGCGACTCATGTTTCTTAGCACTATACTGACAAGGGAAGGACCCCAACTGTCCGACTTCGATTTTAATGAGCTTTTGCAAGATGATAGCATGCAGGTCCCTTATGATGTATGTCAAATGTTAGCCGCAGTTATCCAGCAGTTTTAAAGATATAAGCAATTATAATTCGGACCCATTGACATACTATAGGTGCAAGTTACATTGCAACAGTGTGGTGGCGATGTAGCCCGTTTGAGTTAACGCTTTTTTTTTCTATTTTGATATCTTTTTTTTATTTGCAAAATAATTTTGTATCTTTCGCCTCCAGTCTTTTTGTAAACGAGGTACGAAAATTTGAGCATGTCTTATGTTGTACAACAGGCAAATTTCTATGAGGTATACAAATAAAAAAACTGTCTCATCTTTTTCTTTTCATACTATAATATCAATTTCGATATGGCTAGCTGTGCATTTTAAAATATCTTCAAGAACTTCGGAGTCTAAATATTTCGAAAAATTGTGGAAAAACATTTCGTTATGCGTGTTAGGCAAGTATCAATTCCGACACCTGCGTTTTGGAAGGAAGTATTATAATCCGTATCTTTATCGAATAGGAAATACTGTAAGCAAATAGTTTCTCATAATCATTTATTATATATTTATTACTAATATTTATTGCCTGCATTCTTCTCGTATTTTAAATCAGAAAAAAAAATGTTAACCAAAACGGGATTTGATTGCAAGACTCGACCACCACAGCTGTTATAACGTAACTTACATCTACCTATCCCCCGATTTCCACGGAAGTTCGGTTCCTCGGAATATCGTATAAATCGAAATCGTGTACTGGAAATATTGCTACAGTCAGTATATTTGTTGGTAGGGAAAATGTTTATTTCTAATACTTCTCTTTCAAATCCAAATTGATGACCATGTAAAAGCAAAATCGTGTAAATAAAATTCCGTATAAATGGGGGAATAGGTGTAGATGTCGAAAGGTCCGAAATTTACTTGCTTATTGTTTTAAAACTTCTCCATAACTACGGCTAATGTTTGACATACATCATAAGGGACCTGCATGCTATCATTTTGCAAGAGGTCATTAAAATCAAAGTCGGACAGTTGGGGTCCTTCTCTTGTGAGTTTCAACTTTTGATCGAATAAGAAAAATTTCCATTGAAAAGAATTAAGTTTATCTTAAAATTTCTTTCACTATTTCGCCTGTAAAAAAATGATTTTCACCTCTGGATATTTCTCTTTATATGTAACGACTTTTCCCGAAACAATTTTGTTTAATTTTTACTCCTCCCGAAATATTCGACCGTTCACATTTAAACGAAAAATACTGTGTAAACTTCATTATTTCCTCCATTCACGGTCTCGACCGTTCACGTTTCCCTTCCCACTTGAATTCCGTGGCACATTTTGAAAAACCTCCCTCGGAATATTTCCACCGGATGGATCTTGCTCAGCGGAAATGCATAAGTAGGCAGATGAGGGATCGCACGGTGGTCCAATTTGAGGCAGGAAAGAATCGCGATCTATTTGCCGATCCTCGAGGAGGTCGAGGTAGGATCCTAAAAATACACCGAGGGGACAGCTCGATGGCCCACAATGGCCGCTGTAAATGGATTATTAGGCGTTAGAATCGCACGTAACACCTGACGCGAGTACCAGAAGGGCCAGGTCGAATGGGCGCACTTACGCCAGCATCCCGAAGGACCTTCGTCCGCAGTGAACAACGAGGGAGATCCTATTTTACGCGCCTTGCCTGTCGGCACAAGGATCGGCTAATATTTTACCTGTACTGCGGGACAAAAGTGTTGACCGAGGCTTCCACAGTGATGTCCCATGAGAAGGCCCGTTTGGAATAGCTGGTTCACGATCCTGTTCGTCGAATCGATGGGGCGACACAATTATTTGATCATAAGTCGATTATTTTTTTGAATCTTTTGCAGGAGTATTCCTATTAAGTTGTTAAATTATTTTGAGCATATTAAGAAATTTTTAGCGAATATCAAGTCAATTAAGTTTTTGAATATTTTGGAAGCATATTATTATTAAGTTGTTAAGATATTTTGGGGATATTTAGAAATTTTTGGCGAATATCAGGTCAACTAAGTTTTTGAATTTTTTGTAGTATTCTTATTAAGTTGTTAAGTTATTTTGAGCATATCGAGAAATTTTTGGCGAATATCTAGTCAATTAAGTTTTTGAATCTTTTGCAGGAGTATTCTTATTAAGTTGTGAAGTTATTTTGGGGATATTGGTGAAATTTTTGGCGTTTATCAAGTCGACTATTTTTTTGAATATTTTGCAGGAGTATTTCTATTAAGTTGTTAATTTCTATTGGGGATATTAAGAAATTTTTGGCTAACATCAAGTCAATTAAGCTTTTGAATCTTTTGCAAGAATATTCCTATTAAGTTGTTACGATATTTTGGGGATATTTAGACATTTTTAGCGAGTATCAAGTCAATTAAGTTTTTGAATATTTTGCAGGAGTATTCTTATTAATTTGTCAAGTTATTTTTTGGGTATTGAGGAATTTTTTGTGAATATCAGATCAATTCAGTTTTTGAATCTTTGCAGGAGTATTCTTATTAAACTTTTAAGTTATTTTGGAGATATCGAGAAATTGTTGCGAATAATTTCCAAAATTTGTGTGGATTTGATGAAAAAATATGAGGATGTATCGCGTTTCTCATGCTTATTTGAATTATAATGGCTTCTTTTGGAATCGGGTGTCTGCATTTCCTTGAAGATTTCTTGTCCACTTTTTAGTTGTACAGTTTTTACAAAAATACCTTTCAACTCGCAATGTATTCATCACTTTACGTATTTATAGTTAATTTCAACGGGGCTGTAATGGTACAAATATAAAGGTAATCTGATAACTGTCTGTATACTATTGAATACGTTGGTATTAAATTTATAACTTGTACATATTAAACACTCTTCATGGCGAAACATGGAGATTCAAACATTTGTCCGTTATGCATTACAAAATCCGGAATGCGCACGAATAATCCGATTACTGATCGTTGATTGATCAATAAAGTATAAAAGCAAACTTGTCAAATAAAATTAAAGTACCTAGTTAAATACAGTATTATACAAATTATTAGTCCTTTACAAAAAAAACTTTGTTAACACGATATATTATAGATAGAAAGAACAACAATTAAAATCTTCCAGTAAATAAATTTATCCATATCAGATTTATAATAGCAATAACATACACAATCCAGCTCAGATTACCTTGAGTATATTTCATTAAAACACAGTCAGATTTAATACTTTCCAAAGATATATGTTAAACAAGTATTTCTTAATGCAATGCACCATTCTTTGTGTATATTCCACCTTTAAGACCTATGCAAACTTCGTCAAAAACCTACAGTTTTAACTCAGTTTTGAGCCATCAATAATACATATTTCTATTCCACATCTTCAACTTCATTCCAAGCGAGAAACATCCCCGTTTCAATCGAAATATACTACCTCAAACAATCTCTAACTGTCGCAAAATCCATCATAAGTGTCCACCAACATCTTTACCAGACATTTTCTATTTGCAAATTTTTTTCCGCTGCATCTACTATGGTCATTTCACTTACCCCTACCGTTTCAACTAGATACTGAACCACCAAAGCTGAGATACACAAATCACATAAGAAGCATTTCCCAATGGTGCAGAGGGGAGGATTTGAACTCGGGCCCGCTAATACCGAGTCCCAATTTTTGTTCCGTTGTATATTTCGCTATCCACCCCTGCAGGAGATATCTCAAGATACACCCTTCCATCCATTTCATCGAACGCAGAAACGCGAAGCCATCCTTCGCGGCGGCGGTACGGCTGATCCTAATCTGCGCAGCCGCAAATCCATTTGCAGAGCAACAACTATCGAGGTAACGAGATCACCGGCCGATTCTAGTGTCCTGTCCCTCTAGTATCTACGATCGACCACTACGTGCCCGTTGCACCAATACAACGGTGCATCCGGTGTGCATGGCGCCCCGTTTTCGCAACCCCGAAGCCAGTTTCACGCATGCACATAGAGATATACATACGTAGGTACGCGGCATCCGATGCATCGTGGCCCTCGACCACGGTTATGTCAATGTATATGCATGACGCGTTGCAACCTTTTGCCAAACAACGGTGCCGCGGTCGATCCGTCAATCTGATCTAAATACGTCCGGTAACAATGGCTTTCGTGGTGATTCGAAAAAGGGATTTTTTTCAGGGGTTCCGGTATCTTGCGAGAAATCTGCCGCGAATTCCGGGCCCTCTCCCCTTTCACTTTTCCTTTTTACTCGGAGGTTTTGAGAGACGTGAAAATGGAGCGAGAATGGCAGACTGCTTCCTGTTTTTCAAGTCTCTTGAATTTCCTCTGTGTGCATTTAGTGGATAGAATTTTTTTAGGGAATTCGACGGTGAAAATGCGAGGTACGAGGAGAAGGAGTGTTATTGGAACTTGTAATTCCAAAATGATTAATTCTATGATTTCGAGAAACTTAAAATGTATACCTTGAATTTTTTTAATGGAAGATTGATTCAATGTGGTTGATATTAACACTAGATTTACGGGAGTGAAATCTGTTACACAGCAATATATTAAATAAAGACTTTGGAAAAAGAGATATCAAGCTGCGAAGCTGATAATTCGTAGAGTAATTTTTGTATTATGAAATACACGTGAAATATCTACTGTAATGCTTCTCTGTATATTTGAGAAATGCTTATAAAAAAAGTATGAACCCGTCAATTTGACGGCTTCCGTAAACCTAGTGTTAAAATAATTCAGAGGTGTTCAAGTTAGTTTTATCTCTTGGAGCACGTTTATAACTTAATTGTGAATTCTTTTGGGCGATTTTCGTTATATAGTTTTCCCCTCAGTGCAATATACTTAACAAAAGTTTCTCTATCCGATGCAACATGATTCTTAACACATTTCTTCATGCTAATTAATGAAAATCACATCCATAGTTTCTATCATAATTCTTGAGCTACCTAACTTAATATTATGAAGCAACGCTTTTTTCGCGAGTGCATTAAAATTCATAATACATTATTATTCACAGTATTTGGTTGAAGTGTTTTCTTTTACTAATTTTTCCTCTGCACTTATCTCTAGATTAGATTTTTAGTCCTTAAGTGCTCTGTAACGTTTGAATGTTAAACAAAGCAACTGGTTTAAAACATGCAACTATTTCTTATTGTATGCGACAACTGTATTCTTTGCAATAAAGATTATTATTATTTATTATCATTTATTCACAGTATACTTTTATCATGACATTCTCACAAGCAATTGGTATACCACTAATTTTATGCACGCCATTAATACAAATTATACCATACGCGTGAATAACAGCTTATAAAAGACAACGTTCCCAAAACCCTTCCTGTACTTCTGATTTCAATTTGTCCTACATTTCATATCAGTTAATACAAAATCTAGTACGGTAAAAAAAATATGAAGAAACCCTATTGAATCAATATGGATGAAACGAAGGAATTTAAAATTCTCAAACTTATCAAAATACCCTTCACAATTATTTTCCATATCGACAAAAGCCACACAAAGGATTTCGATCTATCATATCGGAGTGTAAAAATATATTATTGTAAGGATCACAACGCACGATCCATCTTTGATTCCGTGATCTCGTTCGACGGACGAACGGGCCGCGTTGCAACGTCATTATTTGTTAAATATTCGAAAACTCGGAAGGATAGTTCGTTGAGCAGGTTTGGAACAACAAACCAACGGCGAGTTTGCGTAGCTCGAATGGCCTGGCGAGCAAGCAAACGCCGTCGACTGTTTTTCTAACACCCTCCAAGGGAAACCGACGCATCCTAGCCAAGGTCTGTGAGAACGCCGATCGCTACGAACTAGTTCGAAACGGGCTCAAGAATCCCGACGTGATTCGACAGAAATTCCTGAAACTCGAAGAGACTTCTGATCCGTGCACAATGGATTTTAGAATATTGTTGTTATCCTTTATACGTTCTTTCTTTAATTATATGTCTTGTCGTTTACCTTGAGCATCTGTGATTTGAAATATTTATTTTTAAAAAAGGGAAAATTGTAAAGTATTAAAAGAAAATATCAAGTGTTAACCTTTATCACTGGAATTGCCACTTGTAATGCCGCGTTCTTGTTGCCGTGTAATTTAACACTTTGAAGAAAGAGGTATGACGAGGTGGAAAAGGTGATCAATTCAATAATTTATGTTTCACGAAATAGACGTGAAATATCTACCATATGACTCCTTCAAAGATTTGGAGAATTTTTATAAAACATTAGGGTCCATTTGACCGCCGTGGTACTTCTAGTATTAACAAAATTATCCACTTTTCACAATTTATCTTAACGTATTGAAATACAACTATAAAATCTATTAAATACTTCTCCGCATGATCGTAGAGTGTTCAAAACCAGCAAAGCTCTCTTAACACTAAACCTACCGGCTTTTTATCTGTTATATTGAAATATAGGAAATAAGTACTTCGGAAAAAGAAATTTGAAGAGGTGAAAAAGATGATAAGTTAAGTACTTTTTGTTTTATACGATAGACGTAAAATATTTACTGAATAGCTGCCGAATCAATTTGGGGAATTTTTATAAAAATTCAGAAAGCGGTCATTTGACCGCCATGGTAGGTTTAGTGTTAATAATGGCTTAAACTCCTTTCATTATTGTTACACTGCACAAACAATATTTTTATCAATTTAGTATAAAATGAATAAGCTGCGCGATTTATTTCAAATAGCTAATATTCTGATATAAATTAGAAAATAAATAATTAATACAATGAAGTAAAATGTCAGTCATAATGAGAGGAAAATGTTGACGCAACATTTTGTCGGCGTTTAGGCTACCATCTTAAAGCGAGCATTACTACGGGCCTTGTATTCGCGTCGTTTACATCGTCGAAAGCAATATTTAACAAATTGCTTTCGTTTCCGTCGTCGGGTTTCACCCCTCGGTGGCATCCCATTGAGGATTTAGACGGTACTCTCGCAGTGCGATCGCTTAAGGTTTCATTTGATGAACCGAGAGACAATAAAGCGCCTCTCTGATGCCGTCTAATAAATCTTAGGTTGCCATTAACTAAGAAAGGCAGTCTTTCAATGCCCGTAATCCTTGATACAACGAGAAATTCAAGTTCCGCTGTACAGTTTGAGATTCCGTTCGTGATATTTTCCAAAAACGATGCGACACAAATGAAGGTTTGTTTTTGTTTCACTTTGTAAAGGTAAAGAAAGTATTCTATAATATGCTGGAATGTCTGTAAAATATTCAATACTGCTACTAATGTATCTGAATATAAATTTCAGATGCACCTTTTTTTATAGCAATCAACAATTTCGAGAAAAATTTAAAGGATAAAGCACTATATAGGAATTCCGATTTTAAAGAAGAATTATATCATAAGAATAATTAATAATTAATTAATAATTTTCAAAATATTCATTTTTTGTTATAGTTCCTAATTTGTCCATGTTCATTATTTTGTTTTGTTATTGTATTTTCATTATAACAAAAATGAAGGAATGAACACGAAAATTCTATTACTATGAAAATGAAACATTCCGAAAATTATTGACTGCTATTTATACCATAATACTTACTGTAAAATATATAATATGCCGGAGAACAGGTGCACATCTTTATTTGTTTCAGCGTGCAAAAAGTTGTATGCTTAACACGTTGCATGCCATGGGGGTCACCGGTGACCGGCGCTATCAAATTCAATGAAATTTCGTTTGACTTTGAAATTTTAATATCAACGAATTTTCTAATACATTTAATATTGAAATATTGGCATTAAAAGGGTAGAGCTCTGCTAACTATATAACTACTTGTGTCTTTAAGGTGTCTGCTTTGCAAAGATGTGACTTTAATAGAAAAAGTTTCACTTCTGCAAAAATAATGAAATTAGCGAAATATCGGTTGCGTTCAACGTGTCCACATTGTTGACAGCCTGCCGAAACGCATGTAGAATTTTTCAGAATATGAGATTGTCATTTATACAAATATCTTGCAAAATATCTCGAATACCATCTTTTTTATGGATGACACATCTTCGTGCCCGAAGACAGTATTAATTAAGAAGAAACGAGATATCATGTTACCAGAAGCTAATGTGTCAGGCGTGTTAATATGTTTCAGTATATCTTTATATAAATTTTGCAAACAAATTTTGACGTCTGTTAAACAATCATGTGAGTATTATATTGTAGAAAAAAACTATATATCTTAAATAATTATCAACACTTTCTAGAAGAAAACGTTTTTTCGAAGTTTTTGAAAGTTTAGCGGTCAACTTAAAGTTTTTGCGTGCTAGTCAACCTGAGAGTTTACTAACGCTGTTGATTCAAAGAAACATAACTTTGTAAAAGATAAATTGGCTAATTACTTATAAATTTAGGCCTACTCGTCGCTTTGGTAAAAATATAAACTCCACATTGTGTACTATTCGTATTCCGCAAAGTGTTAAGGAAACAGTATAATCAATTTTTAATAATTTCCCGATAAGCAATATTTAATAATTTCCTATCAAATCATTCTCCCTACTTATTGCAAAAGAATTTGCGTTCCAACAGCGCGAATTTTAATTATATCATGCGTAGTCATAGAACAAGTTCTAATAACTGTTATAAATAAGTACAGTAAAATCAAATAAATATTAATTTTCTAACGATCATAAAAACGGCATAATCTCGTCTAAAACAAATAATTACCCAATCCTCCCGCCATAATCGTTCAAATAATAACGCGCAGAGTCATGAAAGAAATCATAAGACAGGAAGTCAAAGGAAACACTGTGATATGAGAATACCGTCGCTAATTTAATGAACGATAAAACATAGAAACTGCAATTCTCAAAGGTGCCAGGATCATCTCAAGTATTTCATTCGACGATGAATCCCTTGGATAATATGCCACGACGAAAAATTCCCGTTGATTGCCGATGCGAATTTCATCGCATGATATTGACTCGGTTAGCATTATACGAGCGTAAAGATCGAATTAAACGTCCTGTCATTTCTGTCGAAAGTATTGCCGACAGTAAAGAATCGTTCGAAGAAAACAAGGCTATTATCCGATTATGGGGCCGACGGATTTGTCTTATGGATTTCGAAGCGCTAGTCTCGAACAAGTGCGTTCCCCATTAGAGCAGATTTGCCGACGGAATTATTTGCGATAAACAGATCGAGCCGCGTTAGGTACGGACCAGGTGCGAGAAGTGCGATATCCTTTTGTTCGAAAGTCCTGGATAAACGACCGTGGCACGATTCTCGATTTTCGAATGAATTCTCATCGTCTTTACGCGAAAACGATCATGGAGAATTTTTCAGGAAATATTATATTTAACAGTTAAACCTTTGAGGATGGAGACCTCTTTGAATATGAGGAAATAATCATTTATTTCATGAAGAGTGGCAAAGGTTAGATTGTACGAATTATAAATTACAATGTTCGTTACTATATTTCAACGGTGGTTAAACAATAACGTCGTGTATTTACGTCGATAAACCGTGATAAACTTATTCCTCTGAACGTATATATGCGTTTATAATAGTCAGAGGGTTGAGGGATGCGACAAATGAGATTTTATCACTGTTATTTAATATTGAAATTTACTTGAATTTATAAAAATGCAGTTAACGTGGGGGACACGTCTCAGTGGAATTTTGGTCAGTTTGTTTGATACTCTTCATCGCCGAATTGCAGTCGTGAAAGTTAAATGCGTTCGATGTATAATAAATTGAAGGCGATTTATAATTATTTGTGAGATGTTGAGAAAATGTAATAGCGTTTTGAAATTTGTGATTATTGAATTTCTGTTTTAATCCTTCGACGCAAAGGAAAAGTTTCTATGTAATTTCGTACTGTTCGTTCTGTACTTACATATAGCATATTATATCAAAAATTTGTGTCAACTGACTAGTTAATTGGGTGAAAAAAATTATAATAAATTGGGTAAAATAATTATAAGTTTTATAAAGACCAATTTTAAATCATACTTTGAGCGAGTTCATTTTCCGGGAAATGAATTATTCTGAGCCGAAAAATAATTCGTATTGACATAAAATTCAACCTCGAAATTTTTCAAACGTAGTAACTGACCTATCGACTGAAAAAGATTACCTAAGAAGTGGAATTTTAACTACCAAAGAATGATGTATACAAAATCTTTCATTCAATTTTCACTCTAAAACTAATAAAAGTGAATTAAAAATGTATAAAATCCAATCTCGTTTAATGGACGATGATTCAGTAATTCTAAAACAACGCGACTGTAATAAGAAATATATGAAGACTAATTGCATGTCACCTCCTTCCTCATTTCACCGCAACAAGTCGCTTTAACGAGGCGCTCATCGTCGCATAAATTTCAACCTTATAAAACTCTCCGTCGATGCTATTGGTCAAACGTTCGGCCGTTAAGTCGATTTACTCAAATCTCGCGTCTTATTATCTGTCATATTTGTATGCTAAAATATTTTAACATACGACTTCTTTGTCCTCTTATCGAGCCGCGAAGAGTGACAGGGCTATCTGACAAGATATTTTGCGACTCCGTTCTGATCGAAAGCAGGCCGAGCAAATGAATAATCGATCAGTGGTGAAATTACAGAAAGCGACCGGCTATCGAAGCCAAGAAAAGAAAAGGCCGATGTTACTCAACGATAATAGGAGTTCGATTCGATTTGAAATCGTCGCCTGAAACAAATCTTTTTTCTTCCCTCTTACGTAAAACCTTTCAAGAAACTCAATGACGTTAAATTTCTTCCTTCAACTTCACCATTTCCCAGCTTCTTCGATTGCTGTTAAACATTCTGCGACTGTTGAGAAGTGCCGTCGCCACTTCGATGGAAGAAGGACGGAAAAATTTTCCGTTATTTTCTAAGCTCCATGAAATAAATGCTCTCGCCGTTCTAACGATGCTCATTCGTCGTCAACATTAACTAATGGGCGCGGCCGAGCGTCTGTTACCACGACAAATAGTAGTCTCTGCGATAACGTGCTTTTCTTCTTTTCTTTTTCCTTTTCTGCGCAAATGTGCGCGGAATGTTTGTGTCAACTTGTACATTTTTTGCGAGTCAACGAAACCGACGAGAGAATCGGGATAATACGCCGATGGTATTTGTGTCAAGAGTTCTTTGTCTTGCTTTGAATATCGCAATCAATTGAAGAGGGAATTTTACGCGACGATGAAGAATTTCAATGTTAATATGGATTGATTTTAATTTTTGAACTATTTGTCGATTATTCCCACCGTTTAATTCTCCGAGGTGTTGTCGAATCGCCTTTAGATATTTGTTAGATATTTCCTCATGAAATGCAACTTGCAGTCATTGGATGACTTTAAGTTCTTATTAGTTTCTGTGATTGTTATAATTCTGTTTTTATTACTTGTACTTATTCAGACAAATAGGAAGCAGAGATTTTAAAATGTGATCAAAGGGTGGAAGAAGCACGTGAACTGGATCATCTTGAAGGGAATGACTATAGAGAGATAATTATTAAGTATTATGATATAGGTTGGAAAATTTAATTACCGTTTGGATATATAAGTATGTGAATTGGATCATCTTGAATTGGATGATTACAGACAAATGATTATTAGCTGGAAATCTGACAGCAATTCTGCAATGACATTCTTTATAATTTGCAGGCTTGCTTCTCTCACGATTTTATTCGTTTCATAGAATAATTGTTTGTCCGAAAGAACTTCAAGTTTTTTTAGCGTTGCGAAATACATACCTATCTCAATTCAAAGAAGCCGCTATCTTACAGGACAGGCGGTAAGAATTTCATAAAAAGTGGCAAATAAGTATTTAAAATGTGAGTAAATATTTCTTGGAAGTTTCAGCATTTAATAATTGTTGTACCTAACTAGATTACTATGTTCCAAAATATGCACTGCGTATTGTAATAACAAATGTGCATATGTATAAATAACCAAAATTGGGAGGCAGGATAAGCACAATGATCCTAAAGCGATTCAATAACTTAAACTTTGTAAAATCAACAATGCATGTTTCATTATCTGATATTAATAAAAACTAGCATGCTTAATTTGCCGTAAAATCTTAAATTATCACATTTTTTAAATAAACTGTGAACTATTGTCAAAGATTCTGCCAGATTCACTTGGCAACGGAAAAAGGGAACTGCTTCGTAAAAATAATTTACTCTCTCAATTTCTTGAATTTCTCCTTGACAGCAGTTGAATATGGAACACGAAGAAAATTTGCATTTTTGTTAAATATAGGTAATTCAACGTGGAAGCGTGCTTAATAACATAATTTTTGTGGATTCATCCGATCTCTTGTAATTCTAAATCGTCTACAACAACATTTCCAATTTTGTACCTATCTTTACAATTCCAATTTCTTTCGTTAATGATGTACTAAGAATCAGCCCCACGGTATTCTTTTCGAAAACATAATTAAATCTATCAGTTAATCTATTAACTCTTTGCAGTCCGAGTTATTTTGTCAGTTTTGTAGTGAGTTAAATGAAATTAATTTCACAACATTTTCTATCACTGGTTATTTATTTTTTTTAATGATGGCAATAACTATAGGTACTGACGCATATTTAGGTGATATTACAAAGTCATTAAGAAAGTGGAAAGTCGATATTAAATAGTTGGAATATAGAATGCACTGAAAAGCTATGTCAAGTACAGCTCGACATAGGACTGCAAAGGGTTAATAAACAACAATGGAAGAAAAAAGAAAAATAAAGCGTTCCGTTTAACATGTTTACAGAACACTTTCAGACGGCCTTTACTTCAAACGACACGCGAAATTCTGTAACCCCCAAAAACCTTTAACACTAGATTCACGGGCGTGAAATCTTTTAAATTGCAATATATCAAATAAGGACTTTGAAAAAGGAGGGATCAAGCGGCAAAGATGGTGATTCGTTAAGTCATTATTGTATTATAAAATACACGTGAAATATTTACTGTGCAGCGTCCCTATAAATTTGAGAAATGTTTATAAGATAAGTAGGGACCCGTCAATTTGACGGCTTCCGTAAATCTAGTGTTAACACATTACCGACCGCTATAGTTTGAGCATTCTACCCATTTTAAAGGATTTGTTTCGGCTTAGATTGCCTAAAGAAAATTACAATCTCTTTGAAAATTGGAAATGATTCTCACTGACTCCTTAACACACTTCCACTACAATAATAAATAACAAATTAGTGATTGCCGTGGGAACCGATTAATAAACTGAAAGTCTAAGCGTTGGTAACAAAAAGCCTATTTATAGCCTACCGGTCGGTAAAGCGTTGAAAATCGTGCAGAAAGTAGGAAAGGTAATAACGCACGATGAAAGAAATGAATTAATAGTGGACTTGATGGGAACAGAAACTTTATTAAACTTCAATTGCATCGAGTTGTTCCGCGCTGACGAGAGCTTCGGAGGGAGAGACCGACGGTATGCTTACTACCTGGGACTAATCAGTTAAAAAATGCTGCTTTATCTGGCTTAATGAATGGTCATACTACGATCGCTCTCGATCGTCGCTCGTTCTCGATACACCTCGACGTTACGTAGGCACGTATATATATATAGTATACATACATACATACATACATACATACATACAGAGAAGGACGAGGGCTTGCACGGAAGGCAATCTTTGTATACACGTTTTATACTGTTCCGAAACGCTGACGTGGATTACAATAAAGGTGAGCTATGATAGATTCCGAACAATCTTCTATAATACACTTTGAACAGCCGATCTCGCTTCAGTCTGATGTAATGCCCCACATTTGAATTTTCATACGGAGCCGTATGATATAAACGCATCGAGCGACATCCTCCCGGTACTTCTCATTATTTACAGAAATTTCACAACTCCCCGAGTAGAATTCCATCATTCGGCAGGAGCGTTTCCGTTAACGGCGATCGGGCATTCGTCGAATGGAAAATACACAAAGTGAAACGGGCGTTTCGTCGATGAGAACGCGACACTCGCCGATTGGTCGGCACGTTGAAACGCGTCGACGTGGAATTCTACTCCGAAATGTTATAGGTCTATACAATTAGTTTCCTTAAACATTTATCTATATAGTACACGTATATTCTTTCGCTAACGAACGTCTCGTGACGCGCGGCTTCAAGTACCTGACTCGAAATCAAATGTCAAATATTCCGGAAGCGACGAGAATACCATCGAGGTAACCGAATCGATGGAAAGGTGAGAATTTGGGGGAAGGGGGAGGGAGGGTGGGGGGCAGGGGTCATCAGGGAATTCGTTGTTCATTGCTAAAGGATTTCCTCCCGGCGATCAGTTGCAACAACGAATGCGATGTATCGTCGGGATGCAATTAAATTTATTGCACCTTTGTTGACACCGTAATTAATCGAGATAATGCAATAAAACGTTAGATATTATATACAACGATAATCATTAGAATAATATTACGACCCGAGGTTAATATATAATATTTATAAAGGTCTCACTAAGAAATTGGCGTATTTAAAGGAACTCAAACGTTTCGTAATTTGGCACGACTAGTTCACCTGCTAGCAATAAACGACGTTCTCCGTGTCAGACGATCTGAAAAGGGGGAATTTAACGGGAGCCGTTTTCTCCGTCCGTTCGTAGCCTGGCGTGTCTCGAAAACAAAACTTCCCAATTGGTCGGCCGATCGAACGAAATAAATGACAATCCCCGCATGGTCATGGTGAATTCTTTTACCCCGTCGTCTTCCTCGCTTCTCTTCGACGTTCCTCCTTTACCGATTACGGTCCGATCATTCGAGGATTATCGGCGATTATCGAATCGCTTTCTAACGAAACACGATTCTCAATCTTCGACCGGCGAACGACCGGCGAAACGAACGAAAAGAAATCGAAGATCTCCAGGACACGTTACGCCAGAAGCGTTTCTTCGAAACCCCATTAGACGCCGGAGCCCATTAGGAGCCGGTACTCGAATTAGCGGGTACGTAGTAATTTCGGATTTGCAAGTGATTGTGAAGATGAATTGCGGAGATTTGTTGACCGGTATTCTGTATGGCCTGCGTGTTCCAATGACCGGCGGGGGAAACGACTTTAGATTCCGGGCTGGCCGACGGCGTATTCGGCGACGGTAAAGCATTAGTTTCCGCGACCACGTCAACGTCCACGTCCTCTTCGTCCTGATCCGCTTCTTGAAGATCGTGCAGCTCGTCCTCGCTGCAGCTGAACCTTCGAGATTTCGACGGCCTGAAATCGGACTCGATCTGATGCTGATCGTCCGGTGCAAGGAGGGAGGCTACGTCAAATTGCCTCTTTCTCGAGGGCTGAAACGAGGAGGACTGTCGCAACGATTGACTCTGAAAATTGTGCTCTTGATGCGGCTGCTGTTGCTGTTGCTGTTGCTGCTGCTGCTGTTGATGATGGGGATGATGATGATGGGGTGTCCAGATTCCGGGTATCTGTTGAGAAGCTACCGGCGGACCGAGACTCGTCGGAGGAGGTGGAGTCGCCGGCAATGGTGGCGGACTCGGACTATCCGGTTCTTCGTCCACCGCCAATCCCATGTGCCGTCGAACTTTCCTTTGCGCTTTGCGTCGCCGGAAATCACCGCGTCGAAAGTCCTCCAAATTTGCCGGATGAATAGCCCAGTAATGTCCCTTGCCGTTGGCGCTTCTTCCGGATTTTACAAAACAATCGTTCAACGATAAATTGTGCCTAATCGAGTTTCGCCAGCCTGGACCACGGGTACGGAAGTACGGGTAGTGCTCGAGGATATGTTGATAGATGTCGGAGAGTACGAGCTTCTTTTCCGGGGATGATAAAATGGCCATGGCAATTAGACCGATGTAACTGTGCTGAGGTTTCGGTTCCTCCGGTATCCGTTGATGATGAGGGTGTAAAAGAGCCATAGAGAGGGCCAATCTGCTCGGATATCCGGCTGCGGCTGCCGCTGCTGGATAGAGGGGCAACGGAGCCGGAAATCCAGGACTCATTCCAAGATGAGTCGGAGCACCGGAAGGCGGATGACCGACGCCGGGATGCTGGGGATGAAGTTGCTGCGCCAACCTCAATCTCTCCGCCATCGCGTAATGATACAATTGTAATCGATAGTGCTCGAGACCCGGCAAGAAACCGGCCATTGGATTACCCAGTCCGACGGCCAGCGGCTCCTTCGCCGGCGGTGGACTCTCGTTGCTACACATGACGTTCTCTTTCCAAATCCACCCTAAATTTCTCTCAATTCTCCTCCCCGATCTTCCCCAACGTTGCA
This sequence comes from Cerceris ruficornis, assembly GCA_963989415.1. Classification (NCBI taxonomy): domain Eukaryota; kingdom Metazoa; phylum Arthropoda; class Insecta; order Hymenoptera; family Crabronidae; genus Cerceris; species Cerceris ruficornis. The sequence goes on from OZ022517.1 coordinate 42,255,331, forward strand.
AAAATCGTTCTACCCTCGATCTTCGATCACAGCTTCCACATCAAACTTCACGATCGTCTCGTCGATACGACGAGAGGCCCGCGAACCGGTTTCACTGTGCGAATTCCCGCGCACGCCGACGGACTCCGTGAACCAAAATGGCAATTGCTCCGAAACGAAATTACAGCTCGGCGTATCGTCTCGCAGACGTCATCGATCGCGGACTCAATGTTTTCCAACGGTTTTCACCCTGTTTGTCACGATGCGCTCCGAGCGACCGACTGGTCATGATTTACGATTCGGCCGTCTGCCAGGAACACCGATGGTTCTCCCCACCAGGATCCTCAGGGAGAGCCCATAAGCTCCGCCCGTTTGCCCAGAACACCGTACAGGTATCCGCGTGCAAACCTGAATCCGCGTGCCTGCTCTCCGACCAATAAGCACCAAGAGGGCGGCCGAAGATGGAACCCTCTACCATCCGCCACACCTACCCCATGATGGATATTGATCCTGAATTCCGTAATCTACCACCGGTGCCAGTGGTGGTAACGGCGTCGCAGACAGCCCTGATGGGGCTGGTTCTCTAGTGGTGGTGGTAATAGTGCTGGTGGTGGTGGTGACGATGGTGGTGGTGGTGGCGGCGGTGGTGGTGGCTGCTGTTACCGCTGTCTCTCTTATCTGCCTAGCTACGAAGCTCGATATCACAGCCGATCGTAGACTGGGGAGGAAACGGTCGATGCGTTTCCCGTTTCGACTCGAATCTTGGATACGACGTTCCCGTCTTTCAGGTAGACTCGGTTTATCTTACCGTCGTTAATGATAGCTTCATCGAGTGTCGAGAGAAACTTAGTGGAAAGTAGGCATTTTTTTTTTAGTACGCGGAACACGTTTCAGCTGCTTTTTCCAGCTTTCTTTGCGTTCGCTGATGGTTTACGTTCGTGACTTATTTCCTGGGGATGATTTTGTTATTTTGGGGTTTCAATGTCGTTTCGAGTTGAGATGTACGATCGAGTTGCAGAATCGGAGCGATCGCTGAGTGACGGAGTATTCGTGTAATTATTTGACATTGTAAAAGTGAATAATCGTCAACGACTTTCCTTTTTCAAGGAGGTAGTAAAATTTGTAAGCAGAGGTAGGTAATGTAAGGAAATAGAAAGGCAAGACAGGAAAACTATCAATTGACGCAGTTATAAGAAAAATCCTTTCTGTGTGACGAGCATTTCACCTTTTTCCAATATAGAAATTGTTACGTCAAGCATTATTTAACTGTTATGCAATATGGTAAACACAATGCATGCAGTTATGGACACAAATAAGTTTCAGGTAATCTACAATTCACTGTAGCACTACAAATGCCTGTTTCAGATGCAAATTCTAAACTCTTGAAATTTTTCCGACTTTCAATATCGACAATACTGCAAACACTTTATACGCATACAGTAAATTCTCAAAAACCAGAGAAATGTCCAAAGTAATGCTCATTATAATAAAGTAGCATGTTAATAGTATGCTACATATAAATCGGCGCCAAAATGATCTTAAAACCTTCCCGTACCGTTTCATTTGTAACTGAATGCGCAAATATTCAGAATTAATTGCTGGAATAACAATCTATCCGTGATTTCTGATACAGTGTATAACTTATCGCAATATTAATAGCATTGAAATAATTTTATCGTATCGTGACCCACTGATACTTTTAACTTAATAGTTTTTGAAAAACTTCAAAATTTTCTATTTCATTTATCGCGTCACGAGTGTCAGTCTTTATTGTACGGCAAGGGCTTAATATTAAAACTACCAGCGTTATATCTATTATATTTAAATATACTGAATAAGTGGTTTGAAAAAAAAAAAGAAATGTAGAAGTGAAAAAGACGATCAATTAAGTAACTTATGTTTTATAAGATAGAAGTGGAATATTTGCTACATGACTCCCTGTGAAGTTGGGAAATTTTTAGGAAAAATTGGTAACCGGTCATTCTCACGATTGTGGTAGGTTTAGTGTTAATAAACAAACAAAGTGCTGTAAACACGTTCATACACGAGTGAAAATTTTGCGAAACATTACCTCACAGCATAATCGTCAGATTTCCCTTCATTCATTCAGAAAATTGCGTAAAATGCAACATCTCTCCGCGACAAAATCGTTGCTCCGCTGTTCGACACAAGTGGCCGGTTAATGGACCACCTATCTCATCGATTTCTATTACCGATCGTGTCTTTTCTAATCGATGAAAATACGGATCTTCGTCTCGAGGTAACGGAGTCGTCTGAAAGTGGGCTAACCGTATAGGGAGAGAACGAATAAGAGACACAGAGGAAAAGAGAGGCCAAAGAACTCTAAATTTCGTGTACAATTCTTCCCTCCGTTTTCACGGCATGCAACGACCCTCTCCCCCTGGCTCCTCTTTTAGAAAATCCTTTTCGTCCTCGCAGGATCCGCGAACAAAAGAAACAGAGAGCCCGGTCGCATTTATATGGAGGCGCCGCCCTGCAACTATTTGTAAGCATCCGCCATGCTGGTTTCATATCTGCCGTTTCGGCTTGCACAAAAACACTATTTTCAGACCGGCCCAGTTGCAATATGGCGTTTACGGACGCCGTTGGCGTGCAGCCTCGGCATCGACTCGAGTTGCAATTGTTGCGTTTCATTGCAAATAACAGCCTCGCACGGTCCCTCGCCCTTCGCACCGTCCTCTCTCCTCGTGCATTCTCGCACCCTTTCGCCCATATATATTGCCGACGGAAATACAACGTTGGCTCGTATCAATCGGTACGACTGTGTACATTCGAATGCGATATTGCCATGGTTAGACTTCATTTACTAGCGCTCGTCTGAACGAGCTTTGCTTTCGTCTCTGCGAGATGGTAGATGAGCGATTCTTTGGGTATGCAATGTAATTTCCGTTTATTTAGAAGGATATTTTGGAGCTATTGTTCTTGAATAGCTGATTTAACACGTTGAATGCCATGAGAGTCATCGGTGACCGGCGATATTGAATTCAATGAAGTTTCATATGTCTTTTAAATTGTTATCTTTATGAATTTTTTAATACATTAAGTATTTAAATGTTGGCGTTCAAAAGTTAAAGTCCTGCTAAATATGTATCTATTTGTGTCTTTAAAATTCCTGTTTTGTAAAGGTGTGATTTTAATAGAAAAAACTTCGGTAGAGACGGTGAAACCAGCAAAATGCCGTGGCATTCAACGTGTTAATTGAGTGGAATTAATATTTGTATTTCATTTGTTTTTATAATCGATCTGATAATTTTTTTGAATCGTTCTGGATAGGCTCTTCTTTGGATTTTCTTCTATTTTGGAGCACATTTATGGAAGCCAACCGATTGGAAAATTTCTTCAAGTAGATGATACTATTGTTTGTATTATTTTATGTATACTTCTGCCAGTGTTTGGTGAGATATTTTTGTTCGAAGTTCTTTTCCGATGAATTGAGATGGATCAAATAAAATTGTAGCAAATAGTTGAATTTCATAGGTAGCACAATTTTAACGTGAAATGGATTCTTAGTTACATTTAATACTAAACCTTCCGGCTTTATATCTGTTATATTGAAATATACGAAATAAGTACTTTGAAAAAAGAGATTTAAAGAGGTGGAAAAGAAAATAAGTTAAGTAATTTTTGTTTTATACGATAAACCTAAAACATTTACTGAATGGCTGGCCAATTAATTTGGGGAATTTTTAGAAAAAATCAGAAAGCGGTCATTTGACCGCCACGGTAGGTTTAGTGTTAATCATGAGTATCTAATACACATGAATTTATTAAATTAATAAATTCATAAATTAACAAATCAATAAATAAACCTAATATTTCGCCATATTAGGTTTAAAGTGACCGACATTAGCAATCAACCTCTTAGGTACCGAAACAACCTACCACCATAAAATCTTCCCAAAATTTTTTTCAAAACAGGCTACACTAAAATCCCAATTTTACATATTAACCTGAATAAAGTACCCCCAAAAAGAATTTCAATTCATACGGGAACAATTTTCAAAATTATCCCTCACTGAATAATTTCCATCGCGAACCGCGCTGTCATACACAGTACACGAAAGAACGTCATCGTTAAACAAAAAGACAGTAAAAAGGACGTCGAAACGTCTCTGTAGAACTATATGGACACTGTTACGAATTATTAGGGGGGCCGGAAAGTAATGTCGTTTCTCCAGATATTTTGCTCAAAAACCAAATGACTTTTTTCGATCCAGCATTGAAAATTTGCACACTAGATGACAAAAGGTTATTCATAACGAGGGCCGTTATATCATCCATTAAAAATAAAAACTTGCTACAAATTTATTTGTTCGAAATTAATGTAAAAATACGACATTACTTTCCGATCCCCGTAATATTTTATGTTACGAAATTGTCTCCTCTCCATACGATACAGAGCATCGGAAGTACATACCTACATTTTAGAAAAAAAGACTCCCACCGATCATCTATCAGCGAAGCCTATTTATCCTACCTCCGTGAACTCGTAACTTTATATTCGGTCCGATCAGATATGACTGCGTGGCAAAGACAGCCATAATAAGAATCGTAAGGTGTTCAATAGTTTCGCACGGCAAACTCGTCCAGGGATAAGATCACGGCAATGGCAGAGGCAGACCGAACAGTCAAGAGGGACTATCGTCCGGTCGAGGATGAGACCAATGGTGGTTACAGGGAAACCGGACTCGAGCCTGTCAAAACACAATAAAACTCGATCGAGGGAAGAATCGATGGTCGATTTTACCTCGAGGTCGACGCAACCTTCCCTGGACGTGGCTGTTAGCGGGTATACGTTCTTGCTAAGTGTTGAGAATGTATGGGCCGTCCTGTATACATATAGATATCGGGTCCATTGTGCGGTGCCGCTAAAACGCTCTCCTCGCGCCGAATAATGGCGATAATTGTGACGAAATGGAGCGTCATTGTGGGAAAAAAGGTACTGTAACGATCAAGGGTAGTGCGCCGAGTAAGTGGCAGATGCATGGCGCTCGGTTGACAGCTTCTCCGATTTCTTTCTTCGCCGGCGATCCTCCACTTCGATGGGACATTTGTTTCTCGTTCGCGATGGATCGCGATCGAATTTGAGAATCCATTGAAATTCGGCTGGGACTCGTGTAACGTGGGTTTTAGTGGGTGTTCGTTTGGAGTGCCGTTTTGGATATTCATTTTGTTGTTGTGAATTATTGTACGTTGTTTTGCACGGCTTGAATTTTCGACGAATTTCTGTAAACGTGGGTAGAGATTTGGGATTGATATATCGATTGCGTGGAGAATTGATTTGATTAATTTTGTAGAAAAGATTTATCAGTTAAGGTATTATGGGAATTCAATTTTTATTGAATTTTTGTATCATCTATATTGATAGGAGCGTTTGGAAAATTGTTGGCATTTTATTTTATGAAGGAATGTTTTTTTCCGTTATGGTATTTGGTTTTGTAGACGTAGAAGAATTCTATTAAGGGGACCGGAAAGTAATGTCGTATCTTCAGATATGTTGCTTAGAAACCATTTGAATTTTATCGATCCGGCATTGAAAATTTACACATTAGATAACAAAAGATTGTTGATAACGACGGTGATTACATCATTCATTAAAAATAAGAACTTTTTATAAATTTATTTGTTTGAATTTAATATAAAAAAGCGACATTACTTTCCAGTTCCGCTAATAGAACTACGGTGCCGTCGGAACTGAATGGATGATCGTTGATAGATCATTTCCTATTCTTTTATCGATAAACAGGGCACGATTAAAAATATCTACTTCGGATCTTTGTTTTCCAGACATTACTGTCAACGATAATGCAATAATATTGCAATCGTAGGTGTCTTTTTGAAAAAGAACGTCTCGTGCCGTCTTTTTCTTGTCATTTTCATATTATTACTCGACATTGAGTAATAATATTATCGATAATTTGGTAATACACAAATACTGAAGGTATGTTGGATACCATAATGAAGGATTCCTAAACTTTCTAAACAAAAATTAACACTTCTTAAGTTATTTATCTGCTTGTAAAGTTTGTAACAATTCAATTTTACTTAAACTCATTGGTACTGCAATATTAATCCTTTCTAACGATTTTACAAATTACAATTTGTAAGTTAATCAAGTTTTAACACGTCACATGTCCTGGAGACACCAGGAACCACTCCTTTTAATGAAATTCTCTAAAGTTTCTGCAATATCCGCAAGTTTCCAATGTATACCTCTAATATCAAGATAGTATTGTATAATAAATAATCATCAATAATATAATTATTACAGAAAAAGAAAACAAATATTTTAGCCGCCTATATATAGGCGGCCCTTGACCTTCGCACGTAATTGGTTCCTGAAAATGTGCGCGAATGTTGAATGTTCGAAGGTAGAGGGATATAGAAAAAACATTAAAAATTGTAATTTAAAATAATTGTCTATCAGTATACATAAATACGATAATGAGGAGTGTTTAAGCGCTTTCATGTGGTTTCTGTGTAAACTTGAGATTCTCTAACCTTGAAAAGACAATGTTTGGAGCGAGCACGAACTACAGCGCTTCATGGGAGCGACTGCATGAAAGCGAACAATTTTCGCAATATCGACAAAAATCTATAAAAAATTGAATTTTTAAAAATGTGCTAAAGTAGAACGTGCGAAAGTCGAGGGCCGCCTGTATATCTAATGGACACTAGGAGAGTATATTTAGATAAATAAACAACGAAATTAGCGAAATACCCGAAGTATTTAACAATGTTAATTGCACTTTACACGTTCCGTGTCGAGCCGTTTTTGCCCGACTTGTCGTTCAGGCCATTTGATGTTTTGACTAAAGATTGCTATATTATCACACAATATTTCATAACATCATCAATTCATAAGTAATTAGCTTGTTTAGAGTAGTTAACACATCGTGTACCATTTATGGTACACATGCCGCTGCAATCAGATCGATTGCAAAATTCAGTCAGATCGAAACTTTTGAAACAAAATGTAAAAAAATTCGGTATTAAACCAGCAAGACAAAGAATTAGAAGAGTAGTGACGTTCTGCAGCGACTGCCCGAACAACCCGATTTTATGCATTTCTTGCTTTCAAAATGTCAAACATTACATGTAATTATTAATTATTGTATATATAACAATCAAACAAATTTATGTGCTTTCTTCTACACTGCATTTTTTATAATGTCTCGTTCTTTTGGTGGAAATAAATTTTACAGAATTAAATTTCCCATAAAATATATATTTTCACCGCATTAAATAAATATGTTTGCGTGTACCCTTAATGGTACACGTGACCTGAAGGTCAAGTTTAACCACAAATAGTACACGTGGCATGGAACATGTTAACCATACAAAGTGCAATACGGGGAAGGCAAAATCTTAAAAGTGGACAGGTGTAAGTCCTGGATGAATTTTCTCGTTCGAGTGATTCTATCTGTAACTTCGTCAAATTGGCTAAAGCTAATCTCGGTTTCTCCGATACTCCTGGTAATCCAACAGCGGGACGGATACTCGTAGCTTCCCCGCCGAAGTTAATAAATGTCGTGGTGAGGCGACTAGGAACTTTGAAGCCCGGCTGGTCGAGTTTCGTGCCGGCGGACTCTGCAAGATATCCGTTGGTTTTGATGCTTCCAAATACGCTCGTAATCGGTTTTCAAACTTCTCTATAAACGCACGCGAACCTACGAAACAGCAAATCGAACTCCAAGATTTACCATCGATGCAACTTCAAGGACCTTGCAACGTTAATCGGGAGGAAGTTAGATAAGAGTACTTACAGATATTGCCTAAGAAGATAGTTAGCTTGTTGATTGGCGAAGATTGATACTAATTTCCAATATTAAGGGATCATATGACCGCTTATGAAATAAACGTTGATTTTTAGAAAGAAATTCTTAATTTATTAAAGGAAATAATTCGCAACGTAATTTCCGACTTCTAATAAAACAATCAAACATATATTTGAACTTTTATAAGTAAAATAATCAATTAATTACACTTTTTACGTATCACTGATTTCTCCTTCATACATTTTCCGTAGACAAATTTTTTGCAAATTATGTAAGCTTTTTTTGGATTGCTCATATTTACATATAGAATATGCCCCGTCTGAATCCGCTTCACTTATGTTTCGAATTCTTTCCAATAAATAACTGCTTCACTGACCGCGCGGAAATATTCAGGGCTGCAGTAAAACACAGGGCCAATGTACCGAATGTAACGAGAATTGTTCATTTCTTGTCGAACCTGACTTTTTATAGGCTCTGATCTTTACTCTCTGACTCTCAATAGAGAACTGCATTTCTATTCCTTTTAGTTGTTCAGCAAGCATGTCAAACTCGCGGCCCGCGGGCCGCATGCGGCCCACGACTGTCTTTGCGGCCCGTCAAGACAGAGATGTCAAGTGTCAGGAAAAAAACATTAATTTTGCCATTATACTTGTTCTTTTTTTATTTTCCAAATAAACCTATATTTCTATAAAAATTGAAATTTTATTTTTTTGCGGCCCACATAAACTCAGACCTTGTTTATTTGGCCCGTGTTAGCCATTGAGTTTGAAATGCCTGCTTTATAGGGTGGCAAGTAGGAGAACAATAGCGGAAAAGTGTAACAAAATTCAATATTTTCCTCGCGCTACACGTGAATGGAAGTCTAAAAATTAATAATAAAAATCTTTCGTATAATCCTTTTTACGATAATAATATATTCGGTATGATTTAAGGAAATTATAAACATGCTCGGCCTAGTTCAAAAAAGCAACGCAATTAACTGAATATTTAGGACGATTCAGACGAGAAGTCTTCGAAAGCAACTTCACATATTACCCGAAGAGAGATTTAATTAAAGGGCCTTGTTTATTTGGCCCGAGTGGGCCTTTGAGTTTGACATGCTTGCTATAGAGAATCCCATTGGCGGCAGTGTTGCCTGTTTTTCGAAAAAAGTCTGTTCAGTTTATGCGTTACGTCCAATGGACCCGATCTGGTCGTTGAAATGCTCACGTCGAAACCAAACACACATATCACATTCGGATGAATGAAACTATAACTTGAGAAGAGTCCAGAACTAAGGTTTCATTTGAAGAGCTGCAGAAAGATACGTAAATTTCATACGGGGTCAAGTGACCCCTCGTGGCACGTAAGGTATGCAAAGAATTTTTCTCGGGAGAAGATAAGCTAAGAGAAAAATGGAAAGGCAGAAATTAAATAATCACGTTATATAAGAATTTACGGAAAGTCGGATGAGGAAAGAAAATAACAATGAATGTAGGATTTTAACACGTTGAATGCCATGGGGCCACCGGTGACCGCCGCTATTAAATTTAATGAAATTTCATATGACTTTTAAATTTTAAATATTCTAAATATTTACGAATTTGTTCATTCAGAGAATATTCACGCGTTAGTCTCAACAAGGTAAAGTCCTGCTGTATATAAATCTCTGTTTGTCTTTGTAGTTTCTGCTTTGTAAAGATCTGATTTTAATAGAAAAAGTAACACTCCGGTAGATATGAAGAAACTAGTTAAATACCGGTAGCACTCAACGTGTTAAAGTACATTTTGAAAGGGGTCATTTGACCCTGCTTGGTACGTTCAGTGTTAATACATTAATTTGGAGTGAAAATAACACCTTTTCTTAAAACCCTCAAGTTGATGTCAGTTGACAGTTCATATAGTAACGAGAATGCATTATTTAGTTGTAAATAATTACAGTCAAAATTTTCTTAGAACGTCGAAATTTCTTCATATAATATACACTTAGGATGAATATGAAAACCAGGAACATGTAATAAGAGTTGGATTCGAAAAAACTAGAAAAAGAGTTACAGTGTATGAGAAGATTTTTCAAAAATGTGCAACATCTTTTTGCCTACGGCATGTTAAAGGGGATCAAGTAACACTGTGACAAAATTCATATCACGGTTAAATAAAAAAAATCTTAGAACAACTTGCTAGATTTTACTATAAAAAAAGACGCAGTCTAAAATCGGATTAGAATACAGGAGGCGTACAAAGGAAAGGTAATGCCAAAGTTTATTTCAGAAAATACCAGCAGAATCCGCTTAACCCTTGACATTAAGAATGAATAATTCTCGTTACCAAATATACTAACTCCTTTTATTAACGTGCTTAGAAATTTGTTCTAAAATTAAAAGATATTTCTTCCAAAAAATAAAATAGTTAACTCAGACTCTGCAATTGAATATTGCGCGCTATATGGCCCTAAAGCATCGCTCACACTTAAAAAAATAGTTTAAACTTCATCGCAGAAAAACGAAAATAAGGCAGCCCTGTTTCTGTATTGGTAGCTAATGAGAAAAACAAAACGCCCCAACTTTGTATTCATTATTACCACGGAATTATAGCGACTGCAAAAGCAACACCATTCACCCATCAATCACTTCCCCGCGCCAACGTCACTATCAGTATCCCAGATCGAAATCCCAGAATGTTTCACGATGCGAATCACTGTTTCCCGTGAATTTCACCGCCACGAGTTAATTAACTCCCGTTAAGAATCAAAGTGCGCATCCTTCCACCCATAACATCCTTGCATCCGCCTTAACCTCCCGCCATTTCCATAAAGTTCCTGACGTTTCGCGAAATGCCACAAATGCACGGGAACGTTTCCGTGGCAGCACGCGTTCCAAGCTCTCTCGTATGTATATCCATTAAATTCTCCCCGGTCGTCCCACAAGAGAAAGAGCATTTAATAACGATGCTTTATGCATATTCTAACGAGCTTGCAATCAACTGGTACTAAACATTACCAAGGCGTCAGGGACTCGCCCGTCGTGACCCCCTTTGTAACCAGCCAGCCGTAGATGGAAAGAGAGAGAGAAGAGAGAAAGAGCAGAAAGTGGAGAACGAGGGGAAGAAAAGGTAGAGAGATGGAAAAGGAGGAGAAACAGCGAGAGTCGAGGAGAGCCGCGAGAGAAACCTGCTGCTCCGAGGAGAGAGATCGAGAGGGACCGAAAGAGGGTGAAGGGAGAAGAGAGGACGAGAGAGAGAGATGACGATGAACCGCGAAGGGGTGAAAGGAGGAAGAGGGAAGAAGAAGAGTGAGATCGAGGGGAACCGTGAAATGGTGAAAAGAGGAAGATGGAAGAAGAAGAGAGAGATCGAGGGGAACCGAGAAAGAGTGAAGAGAGGAAGAGAGAAGAAGAGAGAGAGGGAGAGGTAGAGTGGGTCCATTAGCTTTGACGCTCCTCTCAAAGGGATGCTCCCGTTTTAGCGACGTGTACCGTCCTGTTTCCTAAGCATCCCTTTTGCACAGCGCGACGTTATTGCACCGAGATAGGAAAATACCGTTTCCACGGAGCACGGTTCTGCCTCTGCTTAAATATTCATAATTTATAAACTCTATCGCGCCGGTCCCATCGGGCTTGCCTGTTTCCCGGCTTGAGATTTCAGGATGCACGCTATTTTTTCTCTTTTAAAGGTAAGCGAGAAAAAGTCACACTGAAATTATAAGGGGATCGATGTCTGTTGGAGAGAGGTTGCTTCTTTTTTATTGTGAACGTGTATTTCTTACGTTGTTTCGCGCGTGTTTCATTGTATGTATGATAAGGGATGATTTTTAGCAAATGGTTGAGGAAGCAATTAGTTTTGAAGCCTTGTAGAGCGAAGTGCAAGGTTAGGATTAATCTGAGATTTCTCGATGCAGATATACCTGTTAGTTCTCGCGATGTTAACACTATGACGTCCGGCGACACCACAGTGGTGACCTTTGCTTCGTATCATTTAACACTAGATTTACGGGCGTTAAATCGGTCACACTTAAATATATTAAATAAGAGCTTTGAAAAAAGAGGGATCAACGGGGAAAGACGAAGATCGGTTAAGTAATTTGTATATTATAAGATACAAGTGAAATATTGACTGTACCACGACTCTATGAATTTGGAAACCGTTTTTAAAAAAGTAGGAATCCGTCAATTTGACGGCTTCCGTAAATCTAGTGTTAAAAGAGAAATACTAAGTATGTACCAAAGAAAATGTAATTAAAAAAATATATATTTCAAAAAAATTTTACATTTATTTACATATGTATATTTTCATAAGAATAGGTGAGGTGGATTGAAAACTCGTGAGAACTACCGATGAGATTAGAAAAACTTGAAATCATCTCCCAATAACCTCAAAAACAGCCGGCGACAAGCGAAATAACAGAGTTAGTGGTGCCGGCGCCAAGCAAAGAATTGTTTAAAAACAGTGCGGCCGGCAAAGTGTTAACACTAGATTTACGGAATCCGTCAAATTGACGGGTTCCTATTTTTCTTATAAACATTTCTCAAGTTTACAGAGACGCTGTACAGTAGATATTTCGTGATTATTTTATGATACAATAATGACTTAACGAATTACCATCTTTGCCGCTTGATCCCTCTTTCTTCAGAGTCCTTATTTAATATATTGCAATTTAACAGATTTCACGTCCGTAAATCTAGTGTTAATTAAATAATGAGCGAAAATGTCTCGTACTTGTATTTCAGTGAATTTACTTATGGTTATCTTGACAAGGAAAATTTTCAACGGGAGTGGTATAATTTCTGTCCGTAGCAAAATACAAATGAGTGCTGTAGTTTTTCATTTTTTTCCTATAATGGGAAGTTGTAGCTTATAAACATTCAAGAGTTGTTAATACTTGATTTCTATTGCAACTTTTATGCGACAGGGTTATGGAATGCTGTAAATTTTTAAGAATCTCGCACCTACATAACAGCTTTACCCCCTTGCCGTACAATAACGAGTGACACTCGTAACACGATAAATGAAATAGTCGATTTTGAAGTGTTCCAAAAATTATTGAATTAAAAATATCAGTGGCTCAGGATAAAATAAAATTAGTTCTATGTTATTTAATATTGCATTAAGTCATACGCTATATCAGAAATCAGGGATGGATTGTTATTTCAGCAATTAATTCAGAGTTATAGCGCGTTCAGTCGCAGAAGAAATTGCTAGGGGTGTGTGACAAAGGATTTGTGAAATTATCACTCTTTGTTTAACCAGTTAGCTGTGATTGACGAGTGTACTCGTCATGGCTCGATTTTGGCGACACAAAACGGAGCGCGTTCTCAAACGAAGGCGCCACAGTTAACTGGTTAATATAAATGAAATTGATATATTTATTAGCAGTTTGTGAAAGGTTTTTCACGGCTTTCTTTTTGCTCGTTTTCTCTTTTCGGAATCACATCTCATACTGCGCATTCATACTCCTCTTTTCTCATACTCTTCCTTTCTTTCTCCCTCTCTCTCATATCCTTCTTTCGTTACTCGCTTCCGATAATTCTTTCTAGATCTTTCCAGATTCTTTTTCTCCTGCGTACACACTCAATAAAAACAATTACACGCTCACAGAAATGGTACGGCAGGGATTAACTGATGTAGGTACTTCAAATACCTTACAGTAATATTATTATCATTGGCCCTAATGATAAAAATACCAAATTGAAATGTCTTACTCTTATCTCACTTTCGTTTATACCAAATCCACTAAGTTTCAAGGTTTTACATGAAAAATGCAAACGACGTTGCAGCAACTTCATAGAAATTCCAGAAACGATTCGGTGCTTTACACTGTTGTATCCCCCTTCTGACACCAAATTTGTATTGTATTCCGTGAGGAGTTTTACAACAGTTAAACGAAAAATTACTTTCGCGTTTGGAGTTTTTACAAGTAAGGATACCGTCGTCGCAAGATACCGACTGTCAGCGATTCAAGACAATTGATTATGAATTCTGAAGATTTGGAAATGAGCCGAGGTTTTAAGGGCTCCGAAACAGCGTGGTGGGAGGTTCGGATAACCCCGACTTCTCGTGATTAGGATTCCAAAGAGCGGCCGCTTTCCGTGTGACTCTTGATAAGACTAAAGGTCCTTAAAATATGTTTTACAGGGAAAGCGATAACAAGTAAATAAGGTTTCCCGTTCGGATCCTTAATCACGTTTGACAATATTTGGCGTTCTATCTTATAGAATTAGGTCGGTATCCAGCAACACTTCGCACAGTTATCTCTCTCATATCGATCAATTATTCCAGGCGAACGTATTAGGTTGGAAACTATGAAACGGGTGTTTTTGTTTAGTCTGTGTTCAGCTGCGACTGAGAGAGGTTCCTTGTAACGTGCGCTCAATATTTTTATTTATAAAGTTCAAAGGTATTCTTCTTACTCATTTCGGAAAATTTTTCGTGTTTGTATCCCATTTTTGTATTATTTTTCTCCGAAACCAAATGGAAACAAAACGCGATTTACATCTACTTTTCTTGTACGAGTTCAAATTGAATCATATCGCAGCTCAAGCTTCGAGAAACATTAATCGCGCATTCGGAGATGGATCCACTACTGAAAAAAATGCTCGATATTGGTTCCAAAAATTTCGTTCTGGCAATTTGAGTACCGTCAACGAGCCTCGAGGAAGAGCACCGGCCCATATTGATAACGAGGAATTAAGGATGACTGTGGAATCCGATTCACACACAAGTATTCGCGAACTTGGGTCTAAACTAGGAACTAGCCATACGGCTGTGTTAAAACATCTGCGTACAATAAATAAAGTAAAGAAATTGGACTCATATGTGCCGTACGAACTGACGCAAGTGCAGATGATCGACCGCAAGAGCAAGTGCGCATCTTTGTTACTTTGCAATACACGATTACCGTTTTTACACCAAATCATCACTTGTGATGAAAAGTGGATTTTGCATGATAATCGAAAGCGATCGAGCAAATGGATAGATAAGAATACACCCCCAGGACACACCCCGAAGCCGAAATATCATAAAAAAAAGTATGGTTACCATATGGTGGAATGCCCAAGGAGTGATCCATTATTCCTTCCTAAAACCAGGTGAAACCATAACAGCGGTGTCCTATTGTCGTGAAAATGATGTCATACATGAGAGACTTATGAAGAAACAACCAGCATTGCTCAATCGTCACGGCGCAATATTACTGCATGATAACCCACGACCACATAAAGCTTCAATTACTGTTGACAAATTAACTTCTCTACAATATGAAATTTTGCCACATCCTCCATATTCACCCGATATTTCACCGGCCGATTATTACATTTTTCGTAATTATGAATTATTTTTAAGAGAAAAGAAATACAATAACCGAAATGATATTATAAAAGACTTTGAATTCTTTATTAACTCTAAAAAGAAAGGTTTCTTTCAAAAAGGCATATATGACTTGCCCAATCGTTCGCAGAAAATCGTAGATGCCAATGGAACTTATTTCGATTGAATGTAATAAATAATGTGAAAAATAGCGCTTTTTGTTTTTTATTCTTATTCAACGCCCGTTTCATAGTTTCCAACCTAATACAGTGAAACCTCTTTTTGTGCGGTCCTTTTTTATGAGATTTTATTTTTGTACGATTTTTTTTTATGCGGTATATGAATCTCAGCGGTGCTGGCGCCAGTTTAATGTTTCCTATCAGTGTACATATACAGTCCCTGGTCATCGAATTAGGACCACGTACAAAAATTTCACTTTTATGGTTATAATGTTATATCATATATGGAAAATTGTCTTTGGTCATTCAAATTATTATTAAATACGTTGATAACAAAGTATACATAGCTATAGATTTGTTACTGTTGTGATAATAACAGAATTATGTGGACAATTCTGTCGACTTGAATGGCATAGAAAATGTTTGGAGCCTACTCAAAAGACTTGTTTACAACTTTCCAAGCACCACATTATCTGAGTTGAAAACAAAAATTACAGATATTTGGGAAAATAACGAAGATATAAAGCATATGATAAAGCAATGTATACAAAGCATGCCGGAAAGGATACAAGGTGTCATCAAGGCAAAGGGTGGAAATACGAGATATTAACATGCGTTCATAGTGTTATGTACAGTAGTAGTGTATTGTGTTATTAGTTAATAAACTATGTCATTACAATTTGAACAGGACTTTTAATTTTACGGAAAACATGAAAAATGCTGAAAGTTTGGAGTGGTCCTAATTCGATGACCAGGGACTGTACATGTGTGGACGAACCCTGACTACGTGGACTCCTTGACGACAATGTATGTGCACTTCGCGACGCTCTGCTCATTTGTTTTGAACCAATTCATCACAAGAAGATGCGCGTTTTGGATTACGACGAGTAGCAGTGAATTATTTAATGTGCATTTTGAAAGCTTCTCCGTGTATACAATGGAAAATTAAATGTTTTTAAAATATGTCCAGGTCTAATTTAATTTGTGTGAAAGCATTTTCTCATCTATCTCGTAAATAATTGATGTATTTTCTAAGTGCGACTTTTTTTATGCGGTCCCTGTCCACCGCATAAAAACAATTTTAGGTGGTATATCGTACAAAGTTGTTTATTATATGTAAGTATTTATAAAATTTCCGAATATTTTTTTGTACGATTTCTTTTATACGGTCCCTATCCACCGCACAAAAAGTGGTTTTACTGTACATAAAAGAAGTCATCGTACCATCCAGGTGTCATCGTTTCTCCAAAGCTCACCGAATCGTCATCGATTCGATTCCCGAGGCAGCAAGGTGTCGGTGCTCGAACGAAGTGCCCTCGAGGAGGCGAGGACGCGTGTAACGACAAAATAACGAATCGCCACTCAAGAGCGGAAGCGAGAGTCCTCGGCGGGGTGCCATTTGTGTTTACACCGTGGGTCCTTCAAGTTTAACGAAGCATGCCAGGTTTCTCGTAGTAAACCCCTCCGGATAAAAGTGTTTCACGCGGCGCGTCGACGAATTACCGAGTCTCTTTGTGGTTGCTTACAATACCGAAACAGAGAGGACAAGTAAGAAGACGAGAGTCGAAGAGAGAGAGGATGATGTCGAAGAAGGAAGCTGGAAACGAGATTTAGCATTGTGAAGAGAGGTGCAGTGGCCGCGTGGGCGCACCAGAAGCGGAGCGGAAGTCCTCGAGATCTCCAAGAGTACCGTCAACCCCCCGGTACACCTTCTTGATTCCGGTCGCGGTCGGCGCTGCGGCTGAAACGTGACCGTTTGGCCGTGTAACAGGATTAGAGGGGGATAGATTAGATTCGAGATATTTAGCTCGGCCATTCCTATCCCTCTCCCTGGTCTCCGCCAGCGACCGTACAGCACCCTTGCGGCCGCAATGGAACACCAGGATTTTCGCCAATATTTTGGCTGTTTAGCCTTTGTCACGGGACAGTGGCCATTGTCGCGTGAAACGATGGGCGTGGAGTCGTGCCGAGAATAGAGAACCGGTCACCTTCTCGTTCCTTTTCACCTCTGCCTCCGGTACTGCCCTTCTCCCTTCCTCCTCTCTCGCTCTTTCTTTCATCTCGACAAAAGGGCTCTCTCGTCGGGTTCTTAATTTGCTACACGTACACCTCTCCGATGACTCTCGAATTTGTTCGCGTTTCTCTCATCGCTGTGCCAAAATATCCGCTCGCTGATCTGACGCACCGTCGAAGAAACGTCACACGTTGGAAATGTTACATTGGAACGAAAGCAACGTAGTCTCGCAACTGACGCGAAAGGAGCTGCGGTTTCGCAGGATCCTCTGACTTGCAGGTTTCGATGTAGGAGAGTTGTTTGGCGGATGAAAAATGGCCGATAATCAAGGAAGAAGTGTGCGTAAGAATGATCGGGGTAAGAGATATTTCTGCAACATGCTGACGATGTAATATGCCCGGGAAGAATGAAGAATTTGGACGAATCTATGGATTATACCTTATGTCAATTTCATACATCGTTCTTTCTTCACAATGTCAATGGTTATACATTCATTTGCATCGTTTTGTATTAAAACTCCAACTATTTTCATACTAACCCTTTCGTTGCAGGAGTCCGCTCCGCTGGAGAGCTGCCGCTGATCGCGACACCGCGCCAAAAAAGTGTGCTCGTTTCAAAAAAGATTTTTTATTACAACACTTTCTTATCGTAAAAATATTCCACTGTCGAATAAAGTAAAACTGAAGCTCGTCTGGACGGCCAAAATGTTCTTTGAGTTGGATTAATCCAATACGGGACAATATAATCAAGAGATACGTTACAGGTACGGTATAATTCGATGCCGACTATAGTCGGCGCCCGTAACGAAAGGGTTAAATTCTTTTTACGTAATTACGTTAAATTTCCCAATGCCTTAAAATGATTTTCAGCTTTTTGAGAACCTTTAACCTCAACACCAAAATAAACCCTTTATTCGGTGCAAAGTTAAATAATACACCTCAAAGAATTTAAATTATCCGTCATCTATAACACTAGAACTACCAAACCAGTAAAAATGACTGGTACACAATTTTTTCCAAAAATTCTCCAAGATTATAGGAGAGTCATAGAATAGATATTCTACGTCCATCTCATAAAACATAAATTACCGAATTGATCATCTTTTCCACCTCTGAATTCCCCTTTTTTCAAAGTACTTATTTAATATATTTAAATATAACAGATTTACCGCCGGTAGTTCTAGTGATAACAATCACATAAGTGTATAGTAGGTATACTTCGTAGAGAAGCGAAAAAAAAAGATGCACGCAACTTCTTCGAATATTGTAGCAGCGGGATCAAAACAGAGCTATTTATGTACAAATCAGATCAGCATTATTCCGCCTACGTTTTGCGGCGGCCGATCGCCGGGACAAAAGACTGCGGTAAAAGGGGTTTGAAAAATCAACGGGCACTCTTTTGATACGTACACCTCGATCGACGACTGGGAATACGAGATCAAAGTCGCGGTATCGTTACGCTTAACGTCCGAATGTCGTCGACGACAGCGGGGCTCCGAATGAATATTTCAAGGTAATCTTTGCCGATGGGATCCCATCGACGGTGGAACGAGAACCCCCCTTCTCCCGATGTCATTCTAGTAAAGAGCATTTGTGTAATCTATTAGTTCGCTCGGTACTTTTGGGGATGAAACCCTTTTGTCGCTCGTGCGAGATGCTTAAGCGGTTGGTTAAGCTTGAAATGGGGTGCCGTAGCCACACACGGGAACCGCACGTCTAAAGTAAGCCGTATCTCGTCGAGAGGAAACGATACGCTCTTCGGAAGGACCACTCGTCCCGATTTACGATTTTTCCCGTAATCCGATCGCGGACATGATCGCGAGCATTCGGAGAATGTAATTCCGATTTACCAAACAGTTATGAAGGATTAAAGCTGGTTGGTAAGATATGGGGTTGTTATTCCCTTTGCTGTGGCGATATTAGCAAGTTTTTTCTTTAAAGGATGTTTATCGATTGTAAAAGTTGTTAATAGAAATGATTTTAGAGAGATTTTTGATTTATTTTTCAGAAACTTACTACTTCAATAGTTTGGTAGAAGTTCTTTTGGTGTAACGATTTTAAATATTAGTTATTTATTTAGTATTTTAAAATGGTTTACCAAAATGGCGGTATATACTTGAATTAAAAACACTTACACAAGTACTTGCTAATAGCGTTTATAACTTGACAGATAAAAAATTTGTCTGCTCAAGTAATTCTGCCTTCTAAATCGTGAGGATTAAAAATTAAACAAATTGTTACACACCCTTTGGAATATTATAAAAAATTGTTTGCAGCTTAAAGCTATATTAGTAAAGCTGTCGTTTAACACACAACTGATATACTATGTAATAATTTAGCATTTCTTTATTTGCCTTTCCTTTCGAAGAATGCATTTTAATCACTATTCCACCCCCTAAATGAATGTCCACAAAACGATATTCCAATTTTAACGGTCCCTCTCCTCTGCAATATTGTCATACCGATCCAAACCGAAAGAAAATCATTGAGATTTTGACGGGCCAGAAAACTGTTATTCTCAGTGAGTTAGGAGGATGGCTGCATTGATACCGCTCAGCTACCAAAGTTCCATTGTTGCTGGTATTCGATGGACCTACGAAAACACTCGAACTGTTGCGACAGCCGCCCATAAGCGTGTCTATGTCTCAGATTGTTCGAGAGTCATTGTACACCCGAGGCAGTCCGCAATAATAACGTGCATTTATCTCGAGAGTGTCATGATTCGTTCGGATAGTACTTCTCTATCTCTCTGGAGTACCTATATTTCGTTCCGGCTCGGTATTCTCGACGTTTGATCGATGATCCGTTCCCAACGTTCCCATTAAAAAGCGAACAATAAATTAAGACTATCGTAAAGATTTATTGATACGTCATATATTTCTCTCAAGAAAAGAAACGTTAATTTCACGCCGCTCTGCCAACGTATTGTACGTAGGCACTAAACGAATCACAAGTTTTAGTTTGGTTAAAGTTTCTTTTCCAACGTTCCTCAACCCTTTGCGGTCCGAATTATTTTGTCAAGTTTGTAGCAAGCTAAATGAAATTAATTGCATAACATTTTCTGTCGTTGGTTATTTTTTTTTAATGATAGCAATATTATAGGTACTGACGGATATTTATGTAATATTACAAAATCAATATGAATTTGAAAAGTCGATATTAATTCATTAGAAAATAAAATGAAGTGAAAAGCTACGTCGAGTATAGCTCGACATAGGACTGCAAAGGGTTAAAGGCTCTAAAGTAATTTTATACGAGAAGCCTGTATATAATTTTATATGTAAACCCAGTTTTCAGAAACTAATGAAACACTCGCTTCATGGAAAACAGGTATACGTCTCATTCTAAAACCAGAGTCGTCAAACAACCAAAAGTCACACCACCATAGTTCCTTAACTCATTGCATTCCTTGAAAAAAAGAGAAAAAATTCCTTATCTATACAAGTAACAATAGCAAGCACTTGTCTCATTTAACACTTCAAAAGAAGCCTCGCCGCGAGTAGCACCCGCATGACGAGCGGAGGAAGAGACACGAAAGAAAGAAAGAACAATGGTCAATAATAGACATCAACGTGCAGAGGATATCTCGGTATCGCGATCGTAGGATATCGATATTATCGGGCAGCTGTCGCGTGCCGTGGCGATCTTCAATAATGCCAGTGGAGTAGTCGTTGGAGCCGACAACAAAAGGGATCCCTTGCTTTGGAGATCGTTCTCCATAATGGATACTGAAAGGCCCCGCCGCACGATTCGCAATGTAACGTTAAATATGTACATGTAAACGGACATATCGCAGGGTGCGGACGCGTTTCGAATCGTTTGGGGTACTTTTTCATTGCAATTGAACATACATCGACCGGAGTTTATGAGATTTGGCGGGACAAAGGGTTTGCGCGTTTAACGGTATGGTATGATTGGAAACATTCTAGAGGGCGAGTTTTCAATGTTGTACTTACGAAACTTTATTTGCAATCTTTTTTCAAGGTTCATTTTAAGATTTCTTAATTAATCTTGGGGGATTTAAATTTCTTTGTTAAACGATACAATTGCTTTATAAAGTGATTTATTTAATTAAGATAGAGAAACTTCAATATGGATGAACGAGAATTATAATGATATTTTGATTAGATGTTTCTTTTAACGATATTTGAGAAATATTTGACGGTGATTAACCCTTTGAGTACTACGGACGCATATATGTGGTCTGAGAAAAATTCTGATTATACTTTATCGATGCAAGTATACGCGGTTAGAGTTAAAAAATTGTAATATAACCGTTGCAATATGATTACGCGAAAAGTAATTTATAACTTCTACACATTAACACTCGGACTTTCTGATAAAAAGCTGGTTTTTGATCGCCAAAGAAGTGCTTATTTCTCAATATTCAGAAAGGTCATCGTACGCAAAGGGTTAAACTTTAAGAGTTTGACATCTAATGAGTTTTGCCAGATCGACGAAGAAGTTCATTTTTAATTACTTTTTTCTAAATCACGAAAGGGTATTATCCTCAGTTTGAGTTAATCCTAACGGAAAGAAATCTTATCACCTATCGCAAAAGTAAGTCGTATACCTAACTTTGTTCAGCCATTGAAAATTATTGAACTTTTACATTATTACTCAACTCTTTCTAGTTAAATAACACACAGTTGCTGAATAACTATGAAATAATATTTGTCATAAACTTGATAATGGAATAGAAGTAAATGCGTGCTTAATGATTGTTATTGTAACTTGGAAAGCCCAGGTCTAATAACCGTTTTGAAAAATTCTAAGAAACAATTACCATATGAACATTTTCCAGAAACTACTTATATTCAGGTTGATGTTTCGCACAAAACTGTAGGGCAGGTAGATTTTACGTACAAGCGGATTGTATTAGGATTTGGAAGAAAGGGCCGTGGAGGAGTAGGTCGAACCCAATTTGCATACCATAAACCACGTCGAGTCGTGAGATTCGATTTTAAAAGAAAGGCGAAAAGCGTGCAGTGCACACGCGTCAAACTTTTCCTCATGTAAACGTCTTCCTCCCCAAAATCATGATATTTTTCTTCATTTTTGCAACTTTAAGGCAAAGATGACAAATGTCGCTACTGCTTATAAAATTTCAAGAATTTTATGTTAGACACCTTCCTCTCTAAATTCAGAATATTACCAAACCTTTTAGAATTTTTAAACGTGAAATTTTTAATACTTTTAAAGATATCTTTAAGCCATTTGGAAATACTTTTATGTTAACTGAAAACGCAATAAATGTAAAGATAAGTAATTCGATGCACAAATCTACTTCTTAGAAAAATACACGATTTTTATCATTAATGAATATTTTTGTTACAAAATCTCAATATTTCTTATCGGTTAGAAATCATTTCACGCATGTTACATCATAATAAAAGTACAAAAACTTTTACCTGAGTTCTCAATTAAAACTCACTATTATCCAGCACTTCGAATTCTAATCCAAAACAATTGTTATCATTCTGCAAGTTTACTAGAATCTTTACACAGCACAATAATATCTGCAGATTACGAAACAACAATACGTCAACTCCCTTTACTACCCTAAAGTCGAACGCAATCGATTTACCGTCAAAACGTTACAAATTCTATCCAAAGAAGCATCACCGATTGCTTACGAAACACCAGCTACATTGGAAAATAGTAACAATAACGAACAGCAAGGACATGATGCCAGATGTACGAACATGTGTTTCGGGAAGGCGCTAAATACGCGGTAACACTCGATGGGTTTATTCGGTCTGTCACCGGATCCGCCTAGGCATGAAACTGCACACTTATTTCTCATATTACACCCACGTACTGTTGGGTAATCATCGTATAATAGCCGAGTAATAATTTTTGCGAGGAGGGGTCGCCGCGACAGTAGTCGGATAAATAAGAACGGAGCCCGAAGGCAAGGGGACCAATATGGGCGCCTTAAACGTGAAACGGCACCCCCATCTACCGCCGTCTATCTAACCCCACTGTGATGTTTATTATTCACTTAGGATGCTCACGTTATATTTATTCCCCGCAGAGATATGTAGTTCCGAAGATCGGCTTACCCCTTCGAAAGGGCAGAATGCGCAGATAAGTGGCTCATGAAAATAACGCAGATTATTTTTCTATGGCTTACGGCACTTTTTTTTTTAAATGTGGCCTATCACTTGTTAATTTTGAGGAATCGTAGAGTGAAATTTCTTTCTTTCAATTTATTCGTATTTATGGTAAAAAGGGAGTATTCGAAAAAATTTTAAACTTGGCGCAAGTGTATTTAGCAGATAAGTGGGCCATGAAAATAACGCGGATTATTTTTCTATGACTTACGGTACTTTTTTTTAAATGTAGCCTATCACTTGTTAGTTTCGAGAAACCCTAGAATGAAATTTATTTCTTTCAATTTATACGTACTTATGGTAACAAGGGAGTATTCGAAAAAATGTTAAACTTGGCGCAAGTGTATTTAGCAGATAAGTGGCTCATGAAAATAACGCGGATTATTTTTCTATGGCTTACGGTACTTTTTTTTAATGTAGTCTATCAGTTGTTAGTTTTGAGGAATCGTAGAAGGAAATTTCTTTCTTTCAATTCTTACGTATTTATGGTAACAAGGGAGTATTCGAAAAAATTTTAAACTTGCCGCAAATGTATTTAGCAGATAAGTGGCCCATGAAAATAACGCGGATTATTTTTCTATGGCTTACGGTACTTTTTTTTTTTAAATGTAGCCTATCACTTGTTAGTTTTGAGGAACCGTAGAAGGAAATTTATTTCTTTCAATTTATACGTACTTATGGTAACAAGGGAGTATTCGAAAAAATGTTAAACTTGGCGCAAGTGTATTTAGTTTGTGTAATTCGGACGAAGAAACCATCCTTTTTTCTTTGCTGGAAAATGGCTCCAGGAGTGAAAATACTGTTTTTTTTTCTGGAGAACTTTTGATATTTCATATTATTGGGAATATTTGCGAAGCAATATGAGCAAAAGTAAAGGTTCATTTGGTGAGCGCCGGATATTTTCATCACTGAGAACCGTTTTTAAATGGAAAAAATGATTCGATTATTACCACTAGGTGAAGTGGATTTGCCTAAAGTTTCAAATTTTTTTTTTAAACTCTCCAGTTATTGACCTTCTTTTGTAGATTTAATATAAAGGGCTTGGGCGTAGTCGTTTTGTCTGATAATTCAACTTTTTTAGTAGGTACATTAGAGAGGTTTATGGAGATAATTCGTTGTGCATTAAAACATTAAGCCCATTTCAGTGGACGTGTCATGAGTGCTTAACGTGGTAATGTGCTTTTAAATTATTTTATCTTCATATTTAGGCCCCGAGGATTGTTTTTATTATTATCATTTTTTCTTTGATCGCTTATTATTTCGAAACTATGGAATATGTCAGTGCTAATTAGTAGCCTACACTGCAGACGTATATGAAAACACGTCCTAAACAGTGTGTCATTTATTAAATATTTTATCATATTAAATGCATTGAATGGATGTTTGCATTTTTCAATTTTCCATAAACGCACAAGAATCCCCAATTTTATAAGTTGGACTGCGCGATTCCTTTCCCCCTGAACATATCGAGAATCGATAAAATCGAAATTGAAATATAAACGGTATGCGACGAACTTTCTATAATCTGCAGATCAAAGATTGCTCTTACGTTAGTTTTTACTAAGATATATTTTTCAACGAAACAATTCGGAATAATTTGAATCTTGTGCTTCATGTTACATCAATTAACTGCAAGAAAATCATGTTTGAAGTATTTGAATTCTACAGAAACGTAATCGTTAATGAATCTCCTATAGTTGTCAGATTATGTCAGCTGTCACTCTGAAAACTGTACAGATAGCTTTCGCAAGTTTGCAATATTTCAAAGAATGGAGTACACACGTGAGCCTTGTCCTTGGAGGATAGTAGACGATTGCGGAGGTGCTTTCACCATGGGCACCATTTGCGGTTCTTTATTCCAAGCAAGTATTTCATGCATTGTATTTTTCACAAAAATTCAATTTCGATTTTTTCATTAATTAGCAAATGATATAATTTAATTAATTTATTGTATCTCCACGCTGGAACTGGTACGTGCTCATTAATCTGTAGTCTACAGGATCGCTGTTGTTGTCAACAATTTTTTGGATGAAATTATTACAACATAAATCATCATATCTCTTTTATTAGGTTGGTAAGAAATTAATGTCGGTTTTCGAGTTTAATTGTGAGATAGCCGTTAATTGTAATCGGTTTGACTTCTTATATTATTTTAGAACAAAGAAATTGATTAAAAAACTTGTTTCTCGTTGGGAAAAATGTGTAAATTGTAATGGAACTTATTTTGATTAAAAAAAGTTATTCCCATTCTCAACATGTGTATTTAAAGAAAAAGTTTGAAAACCGACATTGATTTCCTACCAACCTAATACTTTCATTTTTTCTTCTCTCCAGCATTTCATGTGTTACGTCATCTTTTCGAAGTTTATATAAATTAATTCTATACTTATAAAATTCAGCATTATTATTATTCTGTTACCAATTATCCATATAACGTTATACCTTTCAATCCTTTTTATATAATTTTTCAAAGCACATTCTTAGTACAGTCAAACCTGTTTTTGTGCGGAAGATAGGAATCGCATAAAAGAAAATATCATGAAAGTTCATAAATAGCTATAAAATATATTGTTTGCAACACATTTAAAAAATAAAATTTTGTATGCGTTCAATAGGGACCGCATAAAGAAAGTCCCACAATAGAAAATATGTAAATCAAAACCTCGAGATGTAGCTAGAAACTTGTTTTCCAAACAAGGAAAAATTGAGTTTATACACCGGAACATTTTTAAATGTTTTATTTGCTTGTATTCATTTCGAATTGTGTATTTAAAACTACTCGTAATCAAGTTTGCGGATTTTCTTGTACAATACTGGTTCAAAGTCACTTTCATCACTTTCAACACTCGTTGAATTCTGGAATTTAATTCTTTTTAATTTGCAACTTAATTTGACAGCCATCTCTTGCTCTTTTTTAAATTACATTTTTTAATTTATTCTTATTCCTAATATCCATTTGATGGACTTCTTTACATACCGCACAAAAAAAATCACATAAAAAAAGACCGCACAAAAACAGGTTTCACTGTACATGGTCTTTTCTCAATGTAGTAGCATTTCTTTTAATCAAACAATCTTATTCTTCAATCTTCACATTTTCATTCAGAGTATCATCGGCTTCCGGAACGCGCCATCTGGGATGCGTAGACGGTTATCCGGCGGTATGATGGCAGTAAAGATTCGAGTACCTCAAGTAGCTGGTAACTTCGCCGTATGGGGTGGTCTCTTTTCCGCCATCGAATGTGCTCTGATCCGTTGTCGTTCCAAGGAAGATCCATGGAACTCCATAATGAGCGGTGCCCTCACAGGTGGTGTTCTTGCTGCCAGAACGGGAATCCCATCGATGCTCGGAAGCGCGACCGTCGGTGGTGTTTTCTTGGCTCTTGTCGAAGGTTTCGGTATCATGGCTACAAGACTCCAAGCTGACTTCTTCGCTCAACATATACAAATGTACGACGTGGAGCAACTTCCGGAATTTGATGGCTTGCCACCGAAAGGTCCGTACGTCTTCACCGGAGCACCCGTGGTTGGAGAGATGCCGAAACAACCCTCCGGTACAAATGGCATGGAGGTCGAAAGGATCGGCAAAGCAAGATGACTTTAGGAACTGATCTTTTTCGTATGGTGTATTGTTATATATTGCTTTTGACGCGACAAGTATTTTTAGGAATGTATCCTGTATATCACTGCATTTTTTTTATTACAATTTTACGACTTTTTACTGTAGCATTTGGATACTTAACTTTCGCTGCAGAGTTATTGCTACTTTTATGTTACCAATTGCTTGAACTCCGAGAGACAATTTTATTTGAAATTGCCATTTTCTTAGTTGCATGTTTATACCCTTTTTCTGTTACATCTGTGTACTTCGAACTACGATACCGTGAATTATATCTCACTTGCTATTTTTATATCATAAATTACACTAAATTTGGTTCTACGCAACAATGTGGAATAAGTACTCTAAAATAATCTTATCCAAAATTGTCACCTAAAATGATTAAAAAGACATTTCACTTTGGTATACTACCCAGTATGCCAAATATATTCCATCTCACGGCCATCACTCCGCCGCATCAACCCAACATCGTTCAAAGTGTACCATCAATTCGGTATCTCAAAGGAGCAGTACACGAGGTGCAATTTCCTTGGCGTAAAGGGCACACACGAACATCTTAAAATAAACGCCGATGCTTTCATCCATCAATCTCCCGTATCCACCTGTGTTTTACAACTCCCAACATCCAATCACACTCGTCGATAATATTCGTTTCATCTTCGACGTCGCGAATACGCAAGAGCAACGATCACGTATAATAAATAGCGCGATAACAAGGGCACGGCACTCAGTCCGCGATCACCGGATAATCTTCCCGTCATTCTTCCTCTCCCTTCTCTTGCAAAGGGCCACAGATCCGAGAGATAACACGGAAGAGATGAGCCGCGCGATGCAGCCTCGAAATCGTTTATTGCAAGGTGGTAATGACTGTTTTGACAGCGGCTCGCGCCCGACCATCATTGACAGTCCCGAGGAAGTACCTCGACCTCGACGTCCCATTGTTGCGGACATCAGATTGGAATCAATATTTACACTCAAGCCTGTGTAAGCTGCGGATTACCGGAGGCTTCGGCAATCCTTCCAACCCTTTCCCGATTGAGTCAGCACAGCCAGTGGTCGTTTCGTGGAGCAACGTCCAAAAGGATCGTCCTACCCCCAAAGTGCCTCCCTTGGCCTTTCTCGAAGGCCACTCGAGATGAGAAGTTTTCAAGGGTTGCCGTTTTCAGGCACCGTTTCGCGAGATTCTTCGACGATTTCACGCGTTTACAGGGGCAGGAGGGGAATGGGGGTTGGAGAGGAAAGAGGGGCGATTCGGGGCGGTACTAGGGTGTGACTGCTCGGAAGGTATTTAGTTAGGGTAAGCATTGAACGACGACAATAAGGATTCGATCGTTATTGTGTCCCATTGGCACGGACCAAACGATCATTAAATACGCGTGGTAGACGTGAAAAGTTCCCCGTCGGATACGTCGACGGCGTGGATAATTCGTAATTGGATTAGCACGGGCTATCTGGGAACGTAGGGTCGATCTTTCGTGATCATTTTGTCTGAGAGATTTTTCGGAAGTTTCTTTTGCAGGGAATACTTTCTTTTGATTGTATTGCACATTTCATAGTGCAATGATTGTTAAGTATTTTTAATAATAATTGTATTTGTAAAGTATCTGATAAACAGAGTTGAAAAACAATAAGATGAATGATCAACGAAATAAAGATACAAGAATTATAGCGATTGCATTTCAATAATACTCGCAATTGTTGAAAATAAATTATTTAATGAGTAGTTTAATTAAATAAACCGACTGTTGTAATTCTAGAAACTGTACGTAGCTGGAATGAGATTTTGAAAGCACTTTTTGCCCTGTAGCGTCTCTGCTTGATCACGATTCGATAGAATGGAAGTCTATCAACCCCTCTATAAGCTACCCTTAGCAAATTTACCGACCCAGCAGATGGGGATGGAAAAGTACCGACGTTTGATCGAACAGTTTGAAGGGTGAATTTTGCGACACAAACGGGGGATGGAGCTGTGTCTACTATGTCGACCATGCTTTATGTGTAGGTGTTAGCAGTCGGTACATGTTAGAGACCCTTTCCCTTCTGTCAGTACATTCACAGTCGGCGTAGGCAACCGCTGCCAACCTGCCCTGCATCGTTAAGGTAGAAATTACTGAGGTTGGTATGTTATGTACTGAAATATCTTTCTCTCTTTTCTTAAAATAATTGTGTAATAACGGCAGGTGGTAACCGGTAATAAATTCGTCCGGAAAGCCACCAGAGTCAGACTTTTTAAATTTACATAATTAAATGTACAGTAAAAATGTTTATATAAATTCTGTAGGATATGTGGAAAAGATGTCAATCTTTTTTAATGAGATACTCGCGGCTTCTTATATTCTTTTAGAGAGGAACATTATCAATAGTAATTGTTAGCAATATTAAAGAAGAATAATAGAATGATATTCTAATAACTGCAGTGCAAAATATACATTTGACATTATAATTATAATCTAATTATAATTGTTACGCTATTTAACGATACTACTGCTTCACATTTGTTCTTCCGCTTCTTTAATTCAGAACATTCTCAGTTCTAATTAACGATTCATAAATTCATCTAGAATAACATATTAAATTCTAATTCATATTTTTATGCTTGCATGTAAAAAACTGAATAATAAGATATGACAAATAGTTATTCAATGCGCTAATAAATCTCTCTAACTTCCTAATTTCTCTGAAAATGACGAAAAATGGGTGCATAATAAAGCTATTACTGGGATAGCATAATTTATATATGCCCACGTCGCACTACAAAGTAATTCGAGATGTTGCGAAAAGCAACCAGAATAAAGGTTTGCTCGATATCTTTATAGTTATGTCAGGACACGTGCCCGACATAATTTGCCATTGATGGTTATATTCTATTGTGGCCAGTGCCCCTATTATGCTCTTTACGAGCAACCACCGAACAAAACCTTGAAATGGTAAATACCTGCCCCCCTATCCCTCCCGATTGTGGCTATTTTCCCAAGATATCCCTCTACTGTTCCCTTTTCAACTTAACACTTAACGGACGGGTCGAATCTGCTCTGTCTTTCCTAGTTTCCGGGCACCCTAATGCAGCATACTAAATATTCATGCAAAAACGTAGATCTACGTGGCCCGTCCTAGGAAGTCAGAATGGAAAAACGTAAATCTACGGGGCCCGTCCGTTAAGTGTTAAGCTCGCACTATTTAATCGTTTAACTATTGCGGGTAGGTCAACAATTTAAAATCGTCTTCTTAACATAAAAGATTCCTATATGTACATATATTCTCTTGAATAAAAATGATTTTGACAAAATTTGTGAACCTCTATTTAACGGAAAGGCAAAATGCGTGAATTTGTTATTTCAAAAGATTCTTGTAAAAATTTTGTTGTAATTTTGTGGACAGTGTTTTCACTGCTATTTTATTCTTCTTTTAATTTATGTTTTGGGAATTACGATATAATGTTTAACATATTGCAAAACTGTTAATTATAATTTTTAGGATTTTTTAAGCTTTGTCAATTTCATAGTTGTAAAGCTGAAATAAAGAATATTGTTATTATATTTATTAAGTTATACTTCCATATTCGATAAGATACCGAATGAATCATTTTTAAATAATTTTTGTATTGATTTAACCGGTATTACTCGTTTATCACTCGAGATTTTGTTGAGTAATGAGTTTAAACAATGAAAGGTTCAAGTACATGTAACAAGCAGTGCATACAAAGCTATTGTAACACCATTACAACTCTGTACATGTAAAAGTAACATAATATTATTACAGCTCGGTACATACGACAGCAATATAATACCATTAATATATATTAACCGTACACGCTCTCAAACAGAGTCGTATCGGCTTCAACTAATTCCATATTAATAATTATTTATACTAACATAGGATTTGAGAGATTAAAAATTACAATTTACAAAATATTTAAATCCACCTCTTAATATTTAATCAGACGCCGGTACACTTCAGGCTTATATAATTCAACGTTTTCAACGGTTCTATCACCTTATTGTAATCGTTCATTTGTATTTTCAAATATACAATGAAATATTAATTTTTTTATAAATGTTAAATTCGATGATGAGGCATAGAAAAAGTTCTGAGCCACCGTGAACAAGAAATGCTTCTATTTGAACAGTAAAGTAAGTAGTTACCACAATTATTTTCATGTTTCGGCTTATATTGCAATCTTCCACGTAATATCTTGCTGGTGAGAAAATGGTTTAAATTTTGTTAATTTGATTCGATAATTTGCAAATAATCTTATCCTTCCCGCCTTAGCTTCTCAGTGGCACGTAATAGGGAAACAGCCCCAGTTAAGTGTTAACTGTGCCAACAAAAGCCTGTTCCTTTCGCAACCCCTTATACCGTGGCAAAATACACGGTGACCCTTTTCACCCTTCGAGCACTCGAGTCTCGAGAGAACCCAGTGCTTAGAGGATCGTAAACAAACTCCTGATCTCGTTTTAAATGTCTCTACCGATCGACACGTGCGGATAAAGTGACGATTGTTGAGAAACAAAGGATTTTATCTTCGTTCGTGTACAATTAACAGTAGAATGTGAACTGTTATAGTGTACTTTTTAACAATAGTACTAACAAGGCGGCCAAAATCATGGGTTTTTAATATCTTTTTTAATTCTATTTTATCCCTATAAAGTAGTTTTGGAAAAGAGGTGTCAATGGGAAAATGACCAATCAAGTAATTTATATTTCGGAAAATAGAAATGGAATATCTATTATATAAATTCCCTATCTGAATTTATCTTAATTTAATAAAAAATAAATACTATAAACCTATTCTTTTGACCTTGGTATTTCAAGTGTTATAAAACCAACAATTCATTTCATCGCTACCCCTTAAAATATATCTCCCCCATCGTATCCATTTGTCCTCTACTTTCTCGGTGAAATTCGTAAGGAGAGCGCGTTCACGGCGATTGTCGAAAAAGACAAAATAATCGAAAATCGATCCCGCAAAGAGTGCTGACCACGATGCCTACTGCGATTGCTTTGGGATTGTTTCAGATTGCTATTCGAGTGGCAAACACGTTCAGTTCGGAGCACCGAGTACGGCCGCGAGGGTGAGGGATGGATTCATCGGCAAGGAAAGAGCGGGGGGTTATAATCTGTATTATCCCTCGACTATTAGTGTCGAGAGGATCGAGAGCGCACGGATTACACTTATTATGGTAGATACGGCAAGTAATATTATGCGTGTTGCGTTGCGCACATCTATCTTCAAGGAAGCTTTGCTGCCTCCCTTCGCTACCTCTCCTTTAATTAAATCTCTCTTCAGGTAATATGCGAAGTTGCTTCCGAAGACTTCTCGTCTCAATCGTCCTAAATATTCAGTTAATTGCGTTGATTTTTTTAACTAGACCGAGCATGTTTATGATTTCCTCAAATCATACCGAATATATTATTATCGTAAAAAGGATTATACGAAAGATTTCTATTATTAATTTTTAGACTTCTATCGACGTGTATCGCGATGAAAATATTGAATTTTGTTAGTCTCTTCCGCTATTGTTCTCCTACTTGCCACCCTATGAAGCAGGCATGTCAAACTCAAAGGCTAACACGGGCCAAATAAATAAGGTGTGAGTTTATTATTCAAGAAAAATAAACGCTTCAATTTTTATAGAAATATAGGTTTATTTCGAAAATAAAAAATAAGAAGTGTAACAGCAAAATTAATGTTTTTTTCCTGACACTTGTCATCTCTGTCTCTGTCGGGCCGCAGAGACAGTCGTGGGCCGCTAGTTTGACGTGCTTGCTATAAAGTAACTCGTGCAAATGGTCAATACTTTGCTTAGTAGCTTTAATCCTTTGCGGTCCGAATTATTTTTCAATTTTGTAGTGAGTTAAATGAAATTAATTTCAAATTTTTCTATCATTTGCTATTCATTTCTGTTTCAATGATAACAGTAACTATAGATACCGACGGATATTTAGGTGATATTACATGTTGAAGTACAACGATGTAACGCTCAACGGCTGTATGAGGAAGCGATAACGGCGGTTTTCAAAATTTACATTTAAGCAGAGCCGCTCCTCGTGCTGTAGAACCATCGTCTGCAGTTCCAAAGTCACAGCCGCAGAGAGCACACCATATTTTATTTTATATTCTTATTCTGCATTGATATTTAAAACAGCTTTACTTCATTATATCTTCTTATATCTTTACTATTCTTCAAATAAATAAAACCATTTTTTACAAAAATTCCATCATTACAAAATCATTATAAAATTGCAAAGTCGACATTAAATCGTTAGAAAATAAAATGAAGTGAAAAGCTATGTCGAGTGTAGCTCGACATAGGACTGCAAAGGATTAAAGAACAATTATTACTCAAAATTAGTCGTACCTTTACTACACCCATATACTCTGTATATACATAATTAACGCCTAAGAAATCTACTATCTTTCATCGCACACATGTTCAGAATTAGGTAGCTTCGTTCAAAAGCAATTAACAAAATTTCTCCTCTACAATAGTACCCCCACCTTCCGAGAAACTTCACCTAAAATCGCGAGCAGTCGAATTCACGTTAATCGAAGGAAAGGAACGGGCAATTCACCGGAAACGGAGATAAAAAGAATCAGTGTAGACTGGTGGGATTTTCCTCGCAAATCGATAAATCGGCGGTAATGACACCCTCCAGGGGCGTGACGGTCCGTGTGGGGTCACCCTTCCTTCCTTTTGTCGGCGGACAACAACTGTCGGCCTATTAAACTAATTGACTGCGCAGTATGCCAGCGCCCACAGCAATGCCTGCATGGTTACACGGCTAAAAATCGTCCTACACTTACGGACGTTTCCCATATGTAATGCTAGGATCGGGAAGCCTCTGTGACTCGATTACGACCCTCGTGCCAAAATTTCGTACGCATCGTCGCCTCCGAACAGAACGACGTCGCGCTTCGAAATCGAGACGCGTTATGCAAATTTCGCGCACTCGAGCGTCACGGTCGGCACTGATACGAGAACTCTCTTTTGAATTACTTTTACTTAGGAAGTTTTCTAGTATGTAACTTCATGGCGAAGTGTTAAGTAACTATAATCATCAACTGAAAAAATGAAAACATAAACGTTTCACATCAATGAAAACTTCTGTTAACCCTTTAGCTACTGGAATGTATTCATAAATCTGTCTGTCTGAACGCAAAAAAAAAAGTTGTGCAAATACACAATATATAGATAAAATATTCATAATAATATATTCTTTTACAAAATATCCCTATAAATAAAGAAATTAAAACTCATACACACTTATAATACTCATACAAATTTATAATAACAAAATAGCAAATTGAAACGTAACATTTTCATTTCATGAAAAATTTTTTCTGGTGTGATAAATTTTCTAACATTCACCTATACAAAGTCCCACTTTGCATTCAGCGCACCAAGTTGTAACATATTTCCGTCTTTTTTCACCTCGTTACCGAAATTTTGTCGATGAAACAAATGAAAGTCGATAAGCGACGCCCGTTCCCAGCATAATTCATCAAGTCATTGACGATGGCCGTAACTCACGAAAATTTCGCACCGTCGTCTATTGACGACAGTCGTAGTTAAAGGGTTAAAAGTCCAAATTATGAAACTGACAAATAAGTGTGAAGTGTTTCGAGTTTATTTCGAGTTTTAACAACTTCTAATATAGAAACTAAAAGGAATTCGAGGTAACAAGCATCGACGGTTAACCCTATCCGCGTACTCACCAATTACAAGACACGATCGTGTCGATTCTCTGCAAATAAGTTACCCCAGTGTATTTCGATCGGTATCGCAAAGCCTCTATTTTTCGACAAATCAGCCGCAGTTGGCCGAGGAAGCTAGCTTTAATATCCGACACGCGCCCTCATCAAAGCGATTCTCACAGCACTGATAGCCCATTGAAAGCCACACTTAATCACTCCATCTTCTTTAGATCGAGTCCTGGCTTGCGGTGACCTACGGCTCGTTACTATCCCCGGCTGTTTAGCCCATCGGTTTTCCTCGGTTGGGGATAAAGTCTATTTAATTTTATCCTTGGGAATCGTACGTAACTGCATCGGATAATTGGCTGTTAACTCATTGACTGCCAACTACGAGATATCTCGTAGCTGCACTATAAGTTTGAATTAATAAGTTAACAATAATGGCCGCGCGTGTATAGAAATTTTGGAACATATATGTTTTTCGTGCCATTACAAATGTCGAGATTATATTTTTGATTAATGAAACCAATGTTCTAAAAATTTTCTGTCATCTTCTCAAATTTTAACAAGCAAAGGTAATATTTGCTTAGTTTTCCTGGCAGTGAATGGGTTAAGGGCGTCGAAGAATTAGAAGAGAGACTTGTAGCGTTTATGTTTTTTAGCGGCTATTCTTTTCATATTGTTTGACCTGTTCTTCGCGGGGGATTGAACGAATGTATGCCTTCTGATATACGGAAAATTTCGTAGAAAGCGTTTTTTTACTAATTGTGGTTACTGTTAAAAGACAGACAATTGCTTTACCTAGTTCTGGTTATATGAAACATCAGAACTAAAAAACATTTCATGATATTGCCACAATGTGGTTTTAGAGGCTAAATTAAACCTTTGAAAAAATGGAGCGGTTTCTATTGAAGGGCGAGAGGGATGGATAAAAATGTTTAAATGAAAACTGCAGTGTTTTTCATATGTATAAAGTTGTGTAAATGGATTTATCAAGAGATTGATATTTTTAAGTTATCACAAAGTAGAAAATTAGATATCACACTATACAAATTAAATGATACACGTGATGCATTGTGATAAAACGTTTTGTTTCATAGAACTTCATAATTTTATAGTGGTACCGATATAACCGACAGCCAGAAAATTAGATACGATTTTAACTTCGTACTTTTCAATTGCCAAAAACAAAAAGTAATCAGTAACGTAAGAAATATTTCAGATTCAAAGAGGAAAACTAAGAAGAAAATGTTTTTCAATCATCTCGATCTTGATAAACCTAAGAGATCAAAAAGGTATGATAATCATCACTTTTCCAAGTCGAATCTTTACGCATCTACGATTTCACCTCGAAAGTAGTAGAATATCCATGCGCATTAACCCCTTGCCGTACAATAACGAGTGACACTCGTGATGCGATAAATCGAACAGAAAATTCTGAAGCTTTCCAAAAACCTTTGAATTAAAAATATCAGTGGGTCACGTTACGATAAAATTACTTCTTTGATACTAATATTGCGTTAAGGTATACACTATATCGGAAATCAAGGATAGATTGTTATTTCAGCAATTAATTCTGAGTTATTGTGCATTCAGTCACAAAAGAAACAGTACGGCAAGAGGTTAAAAACAGTCATTCATGAAATGAATTTCATTCGTGAAATTAAAAAAAAAAATTCAAAGACAAAATGTCCTCTGTCATACGCCAATGCAATTGTGTTCGCAACGATGTTACAAGTAATCGGTGACATTAATAAAATAATGCAGTCACGGATCTCGGAACACTCGACTGCACTCGGGGGTTGTCAGAGATCAGGGAGAAAGAGACGTGACCTTATGTTCGCACATCGTCGCTCTTGTCTCTCTGCTTGCTGTCCCGGCTATGGGTCAGAAACAGAGGAAAGAAGAAAAGAGAGGAGAAAGTGCCAGTTCGGTATAATTGGCAGGGGTCCGCAACAATATTTATTACATCTAGGGGCGGCAAAAATCATAATGGCCAACTGGGGTATAAACTGCACCAGCCTCTTTGCGGTTCGTTAAACGACGTTTCGTTAGGGGGACTCTGCTTGCTGTGAAAAAAATTCGTACAGTCCGGACACTTCTTTCTCCCAATCCTGATGGAATTTTTCTTCCCCGTTGAATATTACAGATCTGTCTTCTTCAACGGGCAAATTTTAAAGTCACAGACGAAAAATGAAAATGTCACATCATTTTTCTGTACGTTGTATTACGGAAACACTATTTATTCAGTCTCATTGGTTTGATAAAAAGATCATTGGATCTGCTATTATTGTTATTATTTGGCTGACAGTGTATTTCACTGTTATTGTTACTATGGTTGCCATTTTAATAGGCGATAAAGACAATTAAATTTATATCAGGATATTTTCAGTAATAACGAATGAGGTGGAATGTGAACATTTTACATAGATATTTTAATTTTACATCCACTTCCTACAGATTGATTAAAATTTGTGCTGTTTATTATAAAGAAAAATATTATTTTTTACTTTATTCTTTATCCTTTGTAATAAAGACTCAGCTTAGGTGAGGTTGTAGTCTATAGCAACGCGTAAAATATCTCGCCAAAGTATAACTCTAGTTGACTGCGAATATTTGCGCACACTTAAATTGCTATCGGTGCGAAAAAGTAATAAATTCTTAATAGAGATTTCGCTCTCTCGTTAAAGGTTGGAAAGAAAATGTATATTTTTTTACCCTACATATTCCGTACTTTTTAATTTCACACAAACCCGGGGCCTGATAATTAATGTACAATACAACAGTCTCAAACACAATTACCTTCAGCCTCCTATTTTGACTCCCACCTGAAAGCACGATCCACCGGTTAAACTTGAAAAACAGATCGATCACCATTATGCTTTCAATTTCCCCTCGAATCCCATGACCTCAAACGACTTAAAGGCGTATAAATCAAGGAAATATCAATAACTCGTCGTCTACTACTCTGTTCTAAAAATCAAAACAAAAAGCATTTCACTCAAGCAAGCGCGTTTCCTTGTGTGCTGATTTACCCGTTTCACGAACCAGCCCGTAGTAGTCTTCGTGTATGTAGAAGGGTTTTCTCTGTGTTGAGTTCGAGTATGATAATAATGTTCGGTAAGTACGTGTTTGTAGTTACCCCTGAGGTGAGCCACCCCCAAGAAGCAAGGGAGCGAGGCTCCGCCTTCGTCCCCGTTACCGACGGCGTGGGGTTGGTTGTTACGGGGGTGGCATACTCGGGGGCGGTTCTTCGTTTCTCTCTCTTCTCTTTCTCACCCTCTCTCTACCTCCGTCTCTCTCTTCCACCCTCTCTTTCTCTCGTCATCCCTCTTTCTCTGTCTGAGTTTCCCTCTGCTACCACATCGTGCAGGGAGAGAATTTCAGCAAGTACAGTACACCGAAACGCAGCTCGTGTGCCGACAGTCGTCCGTCGAAACAGCCACCCCTAACGTGTTCCTAGCTTCACCGTGTTACAAATTCGACACTTCGATCAAAGTTTCCGGAGATCGTTTGATTTTTCCACCCTGCAACCGCGAAGACCGAGAAAGAGACCAGTGGAGAATCCGACGGGAGGAAGGAGAAGCACGTCGGATAGATTTTCATTTCGACGGGGTTTTTTTACGTGAGAATATTTGTGACTTGCGTGATCCGCCGAGAAGAACTTTCTGCTTGGGTTTCGAGTCGACCAGGTATTTCTGAAAATCATTCTCATGCACGTCGTTTTTAGGCGCGGAGGAGTCGTTTGTTAAAAACATGTGTCCTCTATAAATTTGTGAATTCGCGAAGAGGTTTTTTTGGTGTATTTCAATGTAGATTGGAGAACGGTCTTCCTTTTGACAAAGTATTTACAACGTTGGAATGTAAATTTTTGTACTGAGCGATTGGATTGCCGCGGTGATTAAATGGATATTGTTATTGAAGCTGTCGATTGAACTCTCATGGCGTGAATTATTCATCAGCAAACATCTGACGGAGTCATTTCTTAAAGCGTAAAAGATACCATCGAAGACTAGGGATGACAAGACAGCACTCGGTTCGCGAATCGGGTACTGATCAGTATTACATTTACGAAAATCGTGGAATCTGCCCTGGCATGGTCCATTTCATTAAATACTTGAATTCATTTGTGCAAATTTTTAATAAACTTGTCGGTCATTCATAAGAAAAATATAAAATCACGAAAAATATTTCACCCCAAGAAATCTGATGAATTCTATCTATCAAGCCACCGTAATGCGACAGAAAGAATATTCAAACTAAAAATAATTACAATTGATTGTCTGTGAAAAGTCACCAATTAATTCGCCCACCTCATAAAAGAACTACGGGAGAATTTCGTTGCAAAATTTTGCAACTGCGCCCCCGAGCACATGAAAGCCAATACGTTTTAGAAAAGCTCGTTTAAAAAAGTAGATTACGACTAAGTAAGTTGATAGTCGATTCACGAGTCTCGGGCAAACCGGTCCCGAGGGGAAACAAGGGTTTATTTCCACCAGGAGGGTTCGGTGCACGAACGAGCAAACACCATAAACTGTTTGTCCGGGGATTAGTCGTGCATCACTCGAGATTTAACTAGCGAAAGACTTCGAAAACAACAACCTGTTCTGCTTAGGGGAATTAATAAGTCCAGTGTCTCGGGGCGCAGGTGAAGAACGGAAAAGTTTCACCTTCCTGCTGGCTCTTCGGAGCAATTTCAGAAATTACCGAAGTTTGGCAGTTCGAGTAATTTTTCGGTTGGCTACTCGTGAACGACTGATCCTTTATCGGGTAAAATAAGATCGAAGGGTTTAAAGACACCTTCTTTTCACGCAAACATGACTTTGGATACTTTTCTACAGTAGAACACGAGGAGTTTTATGGCGATGTAGCTTGGAGCTCAGGATGTTGTAGAATAGAAATTGTGTACTAGAGATTGTATACTTTTAGCCATTTATTGCAAGGCAAATTAAGCAACCATTAACCTCTGTACCAGATATTTGTCCAAAGAACGGAGTAGTCGAAGTTTTAAAATTATTATATTTATAAATTGTGAATTTAGATTTTTATATGGCGAGTCTTTATAATGAGGTAAAGAGTATTTTTTCTAAAAATACTCGATTATTTGTCGTGTAAAGTATCGTGATTTCGTGCAAAATAGTAGTATACACAAGCTTTTTTTAGTTACCATAATAAAGAAAATTGCAGAACATCTGATAATCGGAATTTATGGGGCTTGTCCTTACTGAGAAATATTTTATAGTTGACAGTGAATATGTTAACCGTATTTATCGTGTGATTATCACTAAGTAGCACAACATTTATTATTAGTAAACTCACGAATTTAGTGACCGATTAAAGTCGACGAATGAAACCAAATACTTAACGATATCCTTTACATGTGACACGGAAATAATGACACTTTACTTTTATCAGGTGTCATAAACTTAGTTTAGAATATTTACAGTATTTATAATAGTCTAATATAGAAGCATGTGTAACCAATTAATATTGTAGAATGTCACAGAATTAGAAAACACAGAACGGAGATTTAGGTTTTGCATATTCGGCCACTTTAAACACTGAAAACATATTTAATTGTACCAGGAAACCAAAAAAATATTTAATCTTAATAATACGGAAATGGTCACAGTCTACGATCAAAGGCCGATGGAAGTCGACTATTAAAATTATAATCCGAGTGACATTTAATCGCTTAATCCTCTTGAAAGATTTCTGGAATTATGAGAGGCACTCGATGCCTCCGGAGACAGATTAAAATGCATACCACTTTAGATAATAAAATATAATTTTGCACGAGCACCTACGTTAAAAGCCGACTCTTTGATTGCGATACAGTGATGAATTATACGAAATCCGTCAAATATCTACGAAGAACAATGATAATAACTTCCAATTAGGTAATAAAAGATACGCGATGAAAAACATTTGGTTACATCAATAATTTCGAGTGGAATAAAAATACAAGAAGATTAAAAGACATAGAAAAAGTGCTCCAAAAACAATGAGGAAATTACAATTAATTGACGAATGGAAGGGCCGCCCATGACTGCGAATTTTAATTTTCTACCGAGGAAGGATTCATCGTTCATCGACAATTATCGTGATTACATGCCTTTCAACGTTCAACGTGGACGTGTTAATTAGTAGATTACATGACATTTACCGGAACGAAAAGGTTTACCTGCCGAATTAATATTTAATCGGCACTATATCGTTAAGGTGATTGCGAACAATCTGTATCTGTGTACAAACACACCGTAAAATTTAAAGACCCGCCTAATTACCCTCCGCCGCCCTGGTATATTGGTTACAATTAATTATGCGACGGGAGAAACAAAATCCAATTAATATAAGTTACATTATCATACCAAAGCCGCGCACGATAACGCGGATTTCAGCGAGCGCATCTAAAATTACTTTGTGAAAATTTCATTTTCATCGTTCGTTATTAAAGTAAGCAGTTAAGTGGAATTTCCATGGAATTACTTCAGGAAGACTGTGAACTATCACGAACGTTTCATCGCAGGAGCATCGCGTGTCTCGATTTTTAATAATTCCCGCCGCTTCTGAAATCCCATTTTATTTACTACCAATCATCACGGAAACGTTTCCTTGAAACATCCTCAATAACAATAACATTTCAAACAGTAGTAACGTCTTTTTAAAACTTCTATCTCAATATAAAATCGTTGCCCAGTAATTATCATCGTTCGATCGTTTAACAAATTAATCCTGCAGAATCCGAAATACAGATACAATTACCGTCCAAAATGAAG
Organism: Cerceris ruficornis; assembly: GCA_963989415.1. Taxonomy (NCBI): domain Eukaryota; kingdom Metazoa; phylum Arthropoda; class Insecta; order Hymenoptera; family Crabronidae; genus Cerceris; species Cerceris ruficornis. The sequence goes on from OZ022517.1 coordinate 42,296,789, forward strand.
TATCCATTTTGACTACGGCGAAGCAACGGAAGAAAAAAGGACGGTAGAAACGAGGGGGTTAAACCAGGAGAAAAGAGGAGCACGAAACGAAGAGGGAAAGATAGCGAGAGAAAGGGGATGTAGAACGAGGGAAGGGGATTTGTAGGAGGAGAAAGCGAAAGAGAAACGTAGAGGGACAGAGATGGAGGTAGATAGAGAGAGATAAAATGAGAGTACGGTGTAGTCATAATGGAAGCACAGAAATTTAACAACGTTACAATGAACGAACAAGCGTTTCCCGACCCTGTCCCCGGGCCCCCAACCCCGCCGGTGCCTCCAGGAACCGAGGATCGCAGATTGAATTGTAAAATAACCGAGAGGGGAACAATGCGCCTCGGTACAACATTGTGTTTGCATTTAAATAATCCGCGAGCCCGCGGGTACGCTTATTCTCGCGACTTCGTTCCCGTCTGCCGTCTACTGCATACAACCCTCGTCGTTCTATCTTCTGTTTGTCTTCCGTGTATCGTCTTTCTACGACGTTGCACAAACGGGAAACGTGGCTGGATATTGTACGAAGACGTTGAACGAGGACGGGAAGATTGCATGACACGATGTTAATTACGATTATCGCGATATATGGAGGATTTAACGTACGGGAGTTCGATTAACCCTTTGCAGAATACATCGGGGTGTACTCGACATGGTTGTACATTGTAGTTAATTTAACATCGAATTTGTTTCGATTTTGAAATTTCACAGTACCGTAACGAACGATCTGTAGAATTAGAATCCGCAAGGTCGATTAGATTTAGAGATTCGAGGTTTTCGTGGTGAATGCTTGAAAATTGAGTAATACCATGAAACGACTTTAACCCCTTGCCCTACGGCTACTTTTGTGACTGGCTCTGCAATAATTGAAAATTCAATTGCTAAAATAAAAATATATTATTGATTCCTGATATATTTTAGTATTCAACGCAATATTACTAACATAGAAATAATATTATCATCTCGTGTTCTACGGATAGTTCCCATTTGATAAATTTTGAGAAGCTTCAAAATTTCCTGCTCCATCAACCGCATCACGAGTGTCACTCGTTGTTGCAGAACAAAGGGTTAAATACATTTCTCTGATAGGGGAAGGTAGCCTAATTTGGACCAATTTTATATTATTCACTATATAGAAGTACGGAAGAAGTGTCAATAAAAATTAAGTAGTAGAAAAGAAACTCACTAAGTGTACCTGCAAAATTAAATCATTTATTAAATTTTAAAAACCATTTATAACGGTGAAAAATGAATTCAAAAAAATCGTGTCATCGGTTCAATTTAGGAAACCGGTTTCCTAAATTGAACCGCTAGTTTCCTAAATTAGACCATTAGCTTTCTTAACGACAATTACAACAAAAGAACCTTTTAATTGCAGCACTAACTCTAAATTAGTGTTAAATTAACTCTCAATGTAACCACGAAGCGTTTTTTCACAAACACGATTGCATTAACCTCGTCTACATCTACGTATAACAAGATGCCTATCTCAAATCGCACAGATTTTCTCAATTTTTGGATATCATAGCGGTCCAAATTAGGCTACCTTCCCCTACCGCGACAAACGATTTGTCGATATAACGGTCACGAATACAATTAACACTAGAACTACCAAACCAGTCAAAATGACTGGTACACAAATTTTTTCAAAAATTCTCCAAGTTTATAGAAGAGTCATAAGATAGATATTCTACGTCCAACTTATAAAACATAAATTACCGAATCGATCATCTTTTCCATCTCTTAATTCCTCTTTTATCAAAACACTTCTTTAGTATTTTCAAATATGATAGATTTAACGCCGGTAGTTCTAGTATTAATACTTGTATCGGAGTGTTATACTTATTCCGAAAGTGTCCTCCCAGTCTAAAAGCCCTCTAAAAACTTGAACAGCGCTACCAAAAACAATAATACCCGCCCTCAACTTTCCCTCGATCGCTACGAAGATACCGGTATCTGCATCTCGAGAGGTCTTTCTTTAAAAGGTCTCAGTTCCGCCTCCGCGGATGCTCGGCATCTCATTATCCGGCTCAATTAACGAATCCTTCGCTCGCGCGGAGGAACGAGTGCCGCGATCATTAGTAGAATATACGGAGGCGTTTCTAGTTTGCACTAATTGTAAGTAGCGAGTAATTAATGCGGTTGATTCGAGTCCGATCTGTCCGACCGCTGACCAGCGGAATCCAGGAGAACGCGAAGAGAGGGGCAGCAGGGGGTTGGAGTTGTTACAGGGGTATAGAATGGTCGACGGAGACTGCAGGTGGGATTCGTGGACGGGGCTCGCAGTGGTAGTTCGAAGGAGGGGTTGTTCCGGGTCGGGTACTGGCATTGTTTCACGGTGGATGAGAATTTAATTTGCGCAACGAAGAGCAAGTGGGAACAAGGACAACTGGGGAGGCAGAGGAGGAAAGAACGAGGGTGATTGTGCGAGAGGGAGAGTGCAATAGAAGCTGAAAGAGAGACAGAGAGAGCGAGAGAGAGAGAGAGAGAGAGAGGAAGGAAAAGAGAGAGAAAGCCAGAGAGAAGGTGACAGAGGAGAGGGTAGAGAGAGGATGGCGGAGGGTCGGATGGGTGCTGCCTTGTTTAAGCGTGGGTGGGGGTGTCAAATTGAATTACCCCCCGGCTGCACGGTCCCCGGGGACGTTTGCTGGAGCGCTGGCGCTCTCTGTGCTCCTACGTCAGGGCTATGCTCGTTGTGGATGGGTTTCATCCGCGTGTACCACCGTACATGTACGCGTACACGGGCAAATGGTATACAGAGTGTACCTTCATGGAGGCGTTTTCAATTAAAATCAACACCGGGGGTTGTCTCGGTCTCTCTCCGTCTCTCCATCGATCTCACACTCTTTCTCTTCGTCGTACCCGCGCAATCAAATACGCCTATCCTCTTTTTTCCTCGTTCTTCCGTCGCCTCTTTCTTTTCCCTTCTTCCGCTCCGTTCTTCCTCTCCTTTCTCCTCTTGGTTCTCTCATGGAAAATGTACAATCTCAATGGAGTCTTCGTCGCGCGTTAAACTAATGGAAAGAGCCTCTCCAGTCAGTTGCCTCGATGCACTTATTGGTACACACCTCGGCTCTTCTCTTCGACGGGAAGATGCTCCTCTGACTCGACTAACGTAAGAGGATAAGGAACTCGATGCTCGGATCTACCTTCCCGTTGCTCTCTTTCAGTCTTCCCTACCCCATCTGCGAATCTTCTCCTCTCCGTGCTTTCGTTTCGCGATAAAGAAGGGACGATTAAGCGCGAACGTGGAAAAGAAACTTTCCTTTCTCGTTCCAAAAATACAGGTGGGAGACGACGACGGAAGTCTGATGGCAATGTATTCCCTTTGCCATTCCGATGGGGAGATCGATGGAGGATGGTTGGTAATCTTGATGCAATACGAAAGTTGCAAATGAAGTACTGATGGCACAAATTGTATACCATGCAAGACAAAGAAAAGTTATGTAGAAGCAGGTAGATTGAAGTAACTCATTGTATTATATGCCACGTTAAGCGACATATTTGCAATATATGAGAAGTAATCAGAGTTATTAAATCTTCTTACGTAGAAACCGTAAGTATAAGAGGTCTGTCGCAACTTTTGCAGTCAATCATATCGAAATTGTTTTCTCAGAACACCGTGTTAAAAAGGGTTTACTACACAGAGAATTTTCTGCGTATTTATCAATGACATTCAATTATCACAGAACAATGATCTCATAACAGTTTTAGAAAATACGAGACAAAACTATGGTGCAATACACTAATACGAAACTTCTAAGCAAAAATAACTGCATATGTAAATGTCCATGGCAAACTGTCCATAAAAGAAGTTACGACATAGCGAGCAATTACGTAATGTAACTTAATTAAAAACAAATTGGAACGATACGAGAAGAAAGATCCGTTGTAAATGGGTCCTTTTTTAAAGTCAGTCAAGAGGCAGGACCCGACGATGTCCGCTTTTACTTGCGAGGATTTAACTCCGCGCAGCTCTTTGAATCTACTTAATTACCATCCGATTGCAGGCGATAATTAAAGACGATCCTTCGAGCAACTGTAACACTGAACTGGACTTAATCACACTTTGACTCGACACGCGTGTCTCACTATCGTATTATCGAAAGCTGATCAAGTATTCCGCACTTGGCAGCTATTGCAATTAAATGCCCGCGGGCGCAGAAAAGTCTGTAAAAACGAGAAGCGCGATTTAATTGAACTAAATGCAGGCGAACGTTTAATGGCGCCGGTCGAGCGGCTCGTTCAAGCGGACAAGTGATCGATAAAGTGTAATAAATATAATTACAACGAGGGTGGAAGGAGAATCGAGCAGAAGCAACGTGTATATCCCACGGCATTGCTTTTTTCACCCGATTCAACTAATCGTTATTGCTGGAAATTCGTTTCGTTCGTGCAATGTAAAATGTTGGGAGCCGATGCTCGTAACACGATTTCGAACGAAGTAATTTCGTCAGAGTCTTAGCAAAGGATTGGAAATTCAAAAGGTGGTCTGTTTTTCAGGATGGACGGGCCGGCGGTATTGTCGATGCCGCCGATAACCGCGCCCCAAAAATCAGCACAGTCGCCGCAACCGCAGTCGCATTCCAAGTCTAATCAGGTATCATTTGTCTCTTAGTTTTGCGTTTTACAACTCTGCTTTGTTATAGCAATATGTGCTGCGATGCACGAGCAGTTGCTTTTCGAATTTGTTGGGGCGTTGTTATTTATATTGGCTCGTCCCATGTGTATCGCAGATTTTGCTAAAAGTTCATGATGAAAAGAATTCAGTGGCGTTAGTCAATCAGTGTTTTCAATCATTAGTTTTTTCGATTTTCTTGATGTTCAAAATTTAGAAATATGACAAGGGTGATTGGTCGAATGTGAAAGAAGTGATATGCAAAATTAGCAGTCGTCAGAAAGTTTCAATTTGATTTTTGGCGTATTTGAGAAAGACCACATCATTCATCAATTTACTACAGCTAGTTATAATATATTGACGCATTACAATTGCTGTATTTTCTAAGAATTCCCCCCAGAATCGTGTAGAATCTGGACATAGATTGAATCAGTAAAACAAGTAAGAATGAAAAATTAAATAAAAAAAATCTGAGGAACCATTGGTTATTATGAACGTCCGAATACATTTGCACTCCGCGACAAAATGATAGGACACCTCTGAATTTTCCGTATATCTCAAATTCAGCGTTATTTGCAAACATTTGGTATATACATCTATAAACAATACCCCTTCCTTTGTAACATACGAAAAATCGGCTACTTCGTACATTATCTTTCAGAAGTTATATTTGCTTATGATTAAAACGGGTGCGACAAAATGATAGGACAGGTTGAAGAAAAATGATCATCTGATTCAAAAACAAGAATTTTATTCAAATTTCGATAACGTGAACATTTCCCTTTTCTTTCTATGACTTCTAATAGTCTTATCGGTAGGCTTTTGCAAAGCTTTTTTATCAAATTTCTAGAAATTGTATTCCTAGAAATTGAATCTGTCGACTATTCGTCAAATACTGGCTTAAATATGAGACATGTCCTATCATTTTATCGCACTTGTTTTGAAACAAACGAATATAATTCCTGGAAAACAGCGGAAACAATAGCCGATTCTTCGTATGCTACAATGGAGAGAGTACTATTTATAGATCTATGTATATACCAAATGTTTGGAAAAAATCACTGAATTGAAAAACACGGAAAATTCAGACATGTCCTATAATTTTGTCGCGGAGTGTAATTCAGATGAACTGTGAATTATGATTTGTTTCTTAATTTCACTCATTGTCAGTGCTCATCACGCGATACAGTCCATTACCAGACCATTTTTTATTTTCTCGCTACAATTTTTTAGTAAAAACCATTGAAAATCAATTGCTACGTTCTATTTTCGGAACAACAGCAGTCAGGGCCGCGTAATGAATCTAAATCGATAGGAGTTGCAGGTAGGCACCGTTTCTCTCTACGGAATTCACATCGTGTCTCTCGTAATTGAGGGCCAGGAGAGGCTCTGTCTGGCACAGATCAGTAATACACTACTGAAGCAATTCAGCTACAACGAGATTCACAATCGCAGAGTCGCATTAGGCATAACCTGCGTACAGTGCACGCCTGTTCAATTGGAGATCCTTCGCCGTGCCGGTGCAATGCCGGTTTCCTCCAGAAGGTGCGGCATGATTACTCGAAGAGAGGCCGAACGTCTGTGCAAGTCGTTCCTCGGTGATAATGCTCCACCTAGGTTGGTCCCACGAATGTTTTACGTCAAAAAATTCACTTGAAATTTCCCAAAAGAACAGATTTCATAGCAGGCATGGATACTTTCTGTAGACCGTTACATTTGCGAAGAAAATATTCCATATCCTTCTTCTTTGATTATAACATCGTTGCACAGACTTGTACCTTAGCCAGCTATTAAATATTATCATCAATATATTGGCAACTGAACATTGCACCTTTTGTTATAATCACTGTAAGAACGGAATTTTCGCACGCGTAAATAGTATTAATTTTTAGAATTAGTTAGTGTGGATGTTGTGTATATAAGTGAGAGTGGATGTTTAGGGTGCGTGATTTGGAAGGCGACGGATGTCAGGGCTAGCAGGAATGTTTAGTCCATGGATAAGGAAAAATGAGTGAGTGCAACAGAGAATGCATGCTGTGAGAAAGAGTATCGATGGTGGATGCGTGCGTGAATTTTGGAAGAGTCAGTTGAGAATATGCAGTTGAGTTGAGAGTTCAGAGAGTGAGAGACATAGCGTGAGTGGAGAGAGCTTTAGCGAGAAATTCAGAGTTAGAGTAACTTTAATATTATTAAGAGTTTTGTATTTTTATAGCTATTTATATATAGTTAATAAAGTTAATCACTTATTTTTAAATTACACGCGTTCAGTTAAGTTTCTAGGCTACGATATTATTAGTTAAAATTCAAGGGTATCTATTCGGTTTCTTCTAAGACGAGTACCGATATTCTTTGGTACCTCGTCTGAGATTAAATTAGAGTAGGACCCTATACCACTTTCTTTCATTGCTTATAATTCTCCCTGCTTTAATACTCGATTTCCAGTATTAATTTTCATGTCATCTCCGCTCAAGACTATCCAAAGACTTTGCTTAACTTGTCACTTATTGCTATTACAATAAAATGAAGACCAACAACATTCTACCAATTTCCTTACATGACCATGAATTTTTTTACTGTTCAACATTGCTATAATTTTATTCCCTAACCGTCTATAATTCTTCATCGACCAGTTCAGTATTCCCTTCCCAGTATGAATTTCCATTCCATCTCTGTTTAAGACTACCAGAAGACTTTGCTTTCACCGTCCATCACGAATGCGCCTGGGGCTGCCGAGGGGCTTTCCTTCCGGCTCGTTACAACAGTTCTCGTGCAAAGTGCATAAAGTGCGCCTACTGCGGCTTATTCTTTTCCCCGAACAAGTTCATCTTCCACTCGCATCGAATTGGACCGTCGGACAAGTACGTCCAGCCGGACGCCGCGAATTTTAACTCTTGGCGACGTCACATGAAATTATCCGGTAATCCACCGGACGAGGTTGTTCATGCATGGGAAGACGTAAAGGCGATGTTCAATGGCGGTACCAGAAAACGTCTTCTGAACAATCCGAGTTCGAGGGAATCGCCGAGTCCGGCAAAACAGCCAAGATCTTCGCCCACGACGCAAATTCCTGCTCTCGTTCCGTCACCGGCGCATCCGAGGGTGCCACCGTTTCCGGAATTGCCGCTTCCTCTGTCGAGAAGCCTCGTTATGGATTACGTTTGGCATCAGCATCAGCAAGCGGCCGCCGTCGCCGCCGCGAAGACACCTGGTTTCGCATTTCCGCCTTATGCTTTACCCTGGCTTGCGAAGAGGGGACCGGTTTTGTTTCCTGGTGAGTCGATGATTGTTTTGGAAGTTTTATTTCGTAGGTTTTAATTGATTTATAGCTTTAGAGCATTGGGATAATGTCATTATAGAATTTGCAGCGTTGAAGGAAATGGGCTTAAGTCTTTGCACTTTTCATATTTTTTTACAAGACTGATTACCAACTCGGGCTTTTGGTATAGTGACACTAGTCATAGACAGTAGAAGAATACGAAGGGTTAAATATTATTGCGGGAATAACAATGTAAAGTAACTTTGAATGCAGTTGGGACACCAATTAATATTGTTTCTGTGTATTATGGAATGTCAAATATTCGCGTGTCAGTGAAAAATACACCAAAACGTGTTAGTGTTACATAACGATATATCTGCTTTAAATTTTAATAGCTAGTAATTTACGAGTAACTTTGCACACCAATTTATTTATTAGATGAATAGCAATTAAATGATGTGGCAAAGTGCATTAATCTGATAAAAGAGACCCTCGAAATATGAAATGAGGAGTAGCCGTTCGGTCAACACCGAGAAGTATGTATGTGCTTCATATTATGGTATTTAATCGTGCAGATCTAATGTTTAGACAAAGTTGCCAGCAAATAATAGCTCAAAGCGATATGCACTATTTTAAATAACTTCGAAAATCGCATTAACGTGTCAAAATTATTTCAGTTGCTGAAATAGTACTCACATCGGTACGGATGTTATCACATATGTTGATAATAAATTTGACGCTATAAATGAAGTACCTGTTCATAAAATTAATTCATCCCTGGTATGCAACAAATATCGTTAGTTAATGTTCGATACTCATTAATTGCTGAAACTATTAATAATGTAAATACCTGAAACCCATATCAATCGGGCAATTTTGCGCTAACTAACCTCAGGCTTAATCTCCTATTCGCAGAACTTTATTATACGATATTATCTTGTAAGAATCGATTAATACCAATCGATGATCTGTGGACGATTTAACTTGTGAATTCCACAATAACAAGTACAAGGTGCTAAAAAATGAGATTTTAGAAATTCAGAATATAGTGCACTCATAATTCAAATTAAGAAACAGTGATGTACTCCGTTCTATGCATTTCTCAGAAGTTTCAAATTCTTTATTTCTTCGCTGCATTCAATGAACGATGCCACTTTCATTGGCAAAACTGCAAATTAGTTATAATTCCAGAAAGGTCAGCTTACAAACTTTTAATCTGATCTTGGCTAACAAGTATTTTCTACTCATTGTCTGGTCGAAAAGGTCAACTTACAAATTTTTAATCTGATCTCGACTAACAAGTATTTTCTACTCATTGTCTGTTCCAAGAGTACTGAAGCTCCGAAAATTATAAACTCTTTCTTTCGACCCTCTAAAGCAGCAAATAAATGGTTACTCGCCTTTTCAGGACCATTGCCACCACCGATAAGTGGTTCCAGTCCAACGGAACCGCTGCTACCAACGGTAAATCCGCCTCTACATCAATCTGCTTTCCGTCCTGTCATTCGTGGTCCACCGATCGTCGAGCCGGTTGTTCAGGAACAACCAACGGATGCCACTACAGCAAACAAGGAGGATAATTCGGATGACGAAGTCGACATAGAGACAACAGAAGATGATCCTGTGACACCTCTCAATGTTACCGCTCAGAGCCTTCATTCGGCTTCGAATTCGGCCATGAGCAGTCACAGTGGACATAACTCGTCGCCTCAGTGTTGGAGCCCTCCTCGAGAAACGGTGAGTGATTGTTTATTGCTATCAAATATGTCGTATTTATCAGCGTACTGGCCGAGGTACGAATTATTTGTCACTTAATTCACAGAAATTTTCTATGATTCTCAATTTTTTAACACTAGGACTACCAAACCGGTCAAAATGACTGGTACACAATTTTTTCCAAAAATTCTCCAAGATTATAGGAGAGCCATAGAATAGATATTCTACGTCCATCTCATAAAACATAAATTACCGAATCTATCATCTTTTCCACCTCTGAATTCCCCTTTCTTTCAAAGTACTTATTTAATATATTTAAATATAACAGATTTAACACCGGTAGTTCTAGTGTTAAATGAAGAATATCATGGAAAAGCTTTCTATTTCTTCTTGCTCTATTTCTTCTTTGTTATTGTTACATTGTTCAATCTATAAAAACAGAATCTTTGTGACTCTTTGAAGTTTCGTAAGTACACCTATCCCCCGATTTACACGATTTCGCTTTTACACGGTTTTTAAAATAAGGGATTTTTAAAAAAAAATGCTTTTAGTTATTTCTATTTAACCCTTTGAGGACTAGCGACGCATATATGTGGTCCGAGAAAAAATTTAATTTTAGCTTACCGTTGCTTGCACACATAGTTAGAGTTGAAAAATTGAAATACAACGGTTGAAATATGATTAAAAAAATAGTAATTTATAATGGATATACATTAATAGCCCAACTTGCTGATAAAAAGGTGGTTTTGGATCACAAAATAAATGGTTATCTCTCAGTATTCAAAAATGTCTCCATCCGCAAAAGTTTAACGTTGAAATAGATGACTGAATTGTACAGGTCTTAGTTTGTTTTCGATTTACGCAGTTTTACGTATCAAAATTCACGGTTTCGATTTACACGGATTTCTAAGGAACCTATCTTCCGCGTAAATCGGAACATAGGTGTATGTCAATATTTTTGTTACTATTAATAAGAAATTTTTAGTGATTCGTTCAACTATCTGGATAATACAATATCTTAAGATTAATTGTAGAGCTTCAAATAGGCACATGCCATTTAATGGATCAATAATGAATGAAAAATGAAACTGAATGGATTCAAACTATAGCATTTTATGCCGATTGCAAAGGAATCTCAGAAACTGATGAGTACTATAATAAGCTAAAGAAAATCAAAGAGCAAAATTCGATAGTTTAAACCCCATCAAAAACTGTAAGTCTTACGTAAAACCCAGGCCAAGTTCAAACAATAAAAACCCACATAAAGCGAAGAAAGAACTTTATAACGCACATATATTCTCAATTAAACCACACAAATATAATTATAAACCATGGGCACAATTCAGGTACATAGAACACAAAGCGTCTTCGTTCCTTCGAACATGTTATTAATTAAATGAGACCCCATTAGCTCAAGTTCTCAATCGACAGAATGAGTTTAAAAGAGTGTTTCGATACCCGACGACAGGCACGTGGCCATTGTTACACCCTCGATTGCGACGACGGTACCAGAAGCCGTCGTTGTCTATTATCAAAGTAGGACTGCAAACACTTGACACCGAACGGGAAAGCTTCGCTAAAAATATGTCGCTACTTTCAATCGCCAAGGCCGATCCCGAAGTGCTAAAAAATACATAATCACTCGGTAAACATGTGGCCGTAAATTTCTAACTCTCATCATAATTCGCACGGGTGCTTTTGCACGTGGCCTATTGGCGAGCAATTGTGAGTTTAGGGTCGCTGTGCCATGATGAAGAGAGCTTATCCATCGTTCTCGTTTTTTCTTTTGGAATAAGCTTAATAAATGAATTAAGTATATGTTATAGAAAGTTTTTGTGTTGCTCTTATAATAAGGTCCGTTATTAGTGAAATTGAACCTTGTTTGATACAAGTAGAGACAGGAATAATGGCTAAGCCCTATGTGTTCCTTTTTTAAGCTTCTTTCAACGTAGACGTGCAGAAAGAGTGTGCAAATACGCAAACTATACAATAACGTTTTAGCAGCGACGAATGTTGTGAAAGTCTGGTAGAATTTTTAACTCGTGATATGCAATTAAACTGACTTTCTTACTTTATCTCTTCGAAGCATAAGACTTTAGAAAGGCGAAGAAACAAAATTGTACCGAATCTTTTGTACAATATGTTAACCTTTGTCCTTCAACGGCTGAACAACTTGAACATTACTTTCAACAACTGGCTAACATGTGCCGATCTACATCAGTTTTCTACACATGTGCACACTTTTAATTTCATCAGAGTAAATAATTTCATCTAATTTTGTTGCATCTCAGCACTGCTTGTATGGAACCTAATCTAGAATATCTCTTAGGCTTGTTGCTGATTTGGGATTACATTAATTTAGTCGGTACTCGGGGAATCGTTAATACGATGATTACTTGGGTTGGCGATATCATGGTTTAATAGAATCTGATTTGTAAATAATGTTAGATACTCCTACGTGTTCACATTCTTGATATTAGTGTGTTTATTTTTCCTTCTCTAACTAAAGTTTATAATTTGATTTTCATTCTTTCAAATTTGTTTCAATAAAAGTAACGGACTGCACCCTTAACTCTTTGTGTAAAAATTACGTCTCCAACTCGTTATGAACTTTCTAAGCCGAACAGACAATGACAATCTCCACATTTCAGGAATCATTGAATAAAATTTTCCTTTATTAATAACCAATTGTTTGACCAGTTAAACAGTAAGGTTCTATGTTAACCACCTCTCTATAAAATTAGGAATACTGAAGTTGTATCACTCCGTATTATTTCCTGAATATAAATTACAGTGCTAAGTAATTAATATTGTAAGTTACGAAGACCATATTATTTCTTCCACAAATCCCACGTGTTATGATTCCGTTTTAATTTTTGATCTGTGAAGTATTAATAACTCAAAATAGTTACTACATAAAGATGCAATATTTATAGAAGAAAAAAATAATATCAAATCCATCTTAAAACACACATAGAAATGTTTTTTAATGATAAGAACGGTAGATATAATAGAATCAAACTGTTATTTTCAAATAACTCAATTTGGTAAATAATTAAATTATACCCAAGTGTCTGATATTCTATCATTCCAACTGATATTGAAGCAACTTAAATTTTTCTTCTAAACGCCTCATCTTTCAATAGTAATGTATTAAAACGTATTAATATCCCCCACGATCTTTAATCATTCAGTAGTGAATAAAGCTATATATTCTGGTCGTTTAATAACGAAGTATATTTACGTTGTAAAGAAAGCAGCTCCACCCGTGAACACTCGTCTTCTCTGCAAACGGGCAACGGGATACCTTCGAGTTATACGACACCGAGCAAACAGTTCTGCTCCAAGTTAATCGAATTAACGTTGTATTCACCAATCTAATGTAATCCAACGTTGCGTTTTTAAAATGCCTCTCATATGAAGATAGAGATCGAAAGCATTCTATTCTAATTAACGACTTTCCTAAAGACGATGGCAATCTTAACTCGGACCCATTAGCTTTGAGCTTGAACTTCTAACTTCAATTCTATTAAAACAGTATCTATATAACCAAAATTAATTTTCCCGAATTATTTTAACACGTTGAATGTCATGGGGGTTAGCGGTTTAATGTAATCCGACGTTGCGTTTTTAAAATGCCTCTCATATGAAGATAGAGATGGAAAACATTCTATTCTAATTAACGAAAAATTTCCTAAAGATGATGGAAATCTTAACTCGGACCCATTAGCTTTGAGCTTGAACTTTTAACTTCGGTTCTATTAAAACATTATCTATATAACCAAAATTAATTTTCCCGAATTATTTTAACACGTTGAATGTCATGGGGGTTAGCGGTCTAATGTAATCCGACGTTGCGTTTTTAAAATGCCTCTCATATGAAGATTGGGATTAAAAGCATTCTATTTTAATTAACGAAAAATTTCCTAAAGACGATGGGAATCTTAACTCGGACCCATTAGCTTTGAGTTTGGACTTTGAACTTCGATTCTATTAAAACATTATCCATAGAACCATAATTAATTTTCCCGAATTATTTTAACGCGTTGAATGCCATACGAGTCACCGGTGACCGGCGCTATTAAATTCAATGAAAATTCATACGACTTTTAAATTGTAATATTTCTGAATTTTCTAATACATTAAGTATTTAAATATTGGCGTTCAAAAGTTAAAGTCCTGCTGACTATATATCTACTTGTGTCTTTAAAATTTCTGCTTTGTATAGATGTGATTTTAATAGAAAAACTTTCACTTCGGTAGAAACGATGAAACTAACATAATACTGTGGCGTTCAACGTGTTAATTTCAGTTATAATTATGTCTAATCCGCAATGCATCCTATTTCGAAGCTTCTCTTATTATAATCATTACTTTTTTCCGAAACACTTTCCCTAGCCGTATTTCACCGGTAATCTATATTCTGAAATTTCTCCAAAATGGCCCAACCAATTCTTTATTAATCCTATAAACATATAATTTCCAACAAAGTTACAATTTTTCACATTAACCCTTTGCCCTGCAACAACGAGTGACACTCGTGATGCGGTTGAAGGAACAGGAAATTTCGAAGCTTCTCAAAAATGATCCAATTGGAACTATCCGTAGAGCACGACACGATAAAATAATTTCTATGTTATTAATGTTGCATTAAATTCTAAGATATATCAGGAAACACTGATAAATTTTTATTTTAGCAATTGAATTTTCAGTTATTACGGAGGCAGTCAAAAAAGACATCGCAGGGCAAGGGCTTAATTCCCCAAAATCACTTTCTTGTAAAAACAAATCAATCCAATAGCACACGGATCTAGAAATCTCCTAATAACTTTTAGATCATAACCGAATTCCCAACTTTACAGATCACATTCAGCTACTCTCTTCCTGGCGCAAAAGCTTGCAGTTACCTTAAGTACCTCCATCGACAAGTTCGTGGTAGTAATTAGCGTAGCAAGATCGTTCCATCGATATGATCGGGCAATTAAATCGTCATAGAAACCTAGAGTGAGGAAATAGGAAGGGCGGCGAAGGGAGCAGAGGACAAAGAGGGTGAGAGTCCCTGCCACGTAATACTACTCGACGTCCCTAGAATTTGCTCTGCGGTCTGACTGCTCGTGCGGCTGCCCCCGTCAATTGCGATAATTATTGTGTCAGTAAATACTCCGTAACCATACGAACTAACGGGCTCGCGCTATCGACTCAACGTAATATACTCACAGTGTGGATACACTTATGGCAACGATATAATTAAATGAACGACCACGATGTTATTTTGACGTATTCTCTTTCACACAGACTGGCAATGCCTATCGCTCGTCACGGTAAGAATGGCAAGTGTATATCGAAGGGAATCGATTATCTTCTTGGCCGCGTTACGAACGTTGTGACTTCTCCATTTTCTCTATCGACTGATTATTATTCTCTATATTTCTCTCGATTCGATGATGAAGAAATATTGCTACAACGTATTTCGCTTTGGGGGTATCGAGACACTTAGGATTGAAAGATTTCAGTTCCTTTTCTTTTTTTAAATTTTAAAGTCAGCATGCTGTACGGCATGCTCTTTATTTCTGGAGATTTCGTATCAATTTTAGCGTATTTAACACTAACCGTACCATAAACGATCAAATGACCGGTTCAATTAAATGAAAGTATATAATATTTTGTACTATTCTTTCGGAAAGGTATTATCGTTTTTTCGTAGCCGGTTAGAGGATTTGCCAGGGTAAGAATAAATATCTATGAAGTGTTGGCTACATTTTAAATGTTGTAGTGCACGATATCTTTTTGTACATGTGTGTCCAAATACATGCTAAAAGCCAATTTTTAAGAGTTTATAAAAGTCATCAGGTTGAGTTACGATGGGGAGAATTACAATTTGGAAGTGTATTTGGGACAATACATCTAACATATTGACCACCACTAGTGTTTCACTACGATTTCCAACTTTAATTTATATTTTACAAAGAATTTCAGCGATTTAGTATTCTATATACTACCAAGAAATTAAAGAAGGGACCAAAATTACTTGAATTAATTTTGAACATTATTCCAGGCGCATATAAAAAAATAACAGAAATTGCATCAGAATACAAAGTAAATTTTTTAAAATAATGGAGATCCATCATTTCGACTTGTTAGATATAGAATTTAAAATGTAGCCGTAAGAATGATTTATCAGTGCACGCGATCACAATTGAAAAAGACTGAATGTTGCGAATAGTCAATAGCAAAATTACAACAGCGATACAGATCTCATATAAATTTAGATTGACACAGTTAAATCAGATTTACATGGAATCAACTTTTAACATCGTTTTTTGATCGAAATAAGCTAGTTTGATATTAGTTAATCGAAATAAACTCCAATCTGGCGGTATCTGAAAATGTAACTCTATAGGGAAGAGGCCCTTGTCGGAGTTTAACCACTTGAAGGCCTTAATCGGCTATCGTGAAATATCTAAGTAGATTTGGGATAATCGTAACAGACGCACAGAAGCTCGATTGCAGAAACAGAGGAAAGGAGAACGAGAAAGATGGAAAAAGATAGAAATTAGACAAATGGTTACATAAGCAGATATCATGGAACAAGTTCCCCAAGGACCCTTAAGTACCACATTCAACGAACAACCACAAATCTCAAGAAGAAAGGAAAGAATATCACATCTGGCACTATACAAAAAAGAATATTAATATCTAGAAGCAGATATAATAACAGATACTGCGATTATGTAAATGGATAAAACATAAGAATCATATAAAACAGCTGAACGTGCACTAAATGAAACTCTTGGTAATTTAATTACGGTTTCTTAAAGATGGACGTTCTTTAATCTTTTTAGCCCCTACGGCCAATTAATTCTATATAGTTACGTTTAGTTGATAAAAATGTCAAGTTTAAGGAAAGCACGTCCAAATTAACAGATTATATAGGACAGCGAAAGTGGAAATAATCAAACGAATGTCGGCATATTAAACACGAGCACGTAATAGCAAAGTCCAAATTGCGGTGGCAGTGTAATTATCAGTAATTATCTCAAAGAGGTGATTTAGAAGATAAAGGAAGGGGAGAGCAGTAGATGAAGAAAGATGGCGCACTGGGAAGGGTAGAGAACGGGATAAGCCATCCGGATTGCCAGACAGCTTTTCAATTCTCCCTTGTTGGTGAACGTGTCGAGTAGGGGTAGATCCGTACTTTACCAGGAGGCTCGCCAGCTTTCCTCTCCCTTTATCTTTCATTCCCTCTTTCTCTCTCTCTTTCTCTTCCTCTCTCAATGATATCGCGCGTATACGTATACGTTGTCGAGATATCCGTCACAAAGGTACACAGATAAGAGGAAGTGGAAACCCAGTTACTGTGTCCTACGATACAGGCTTCCATGGGGCACAACTGTATTGCGGTAACTAAGTAATCCCCGAACGTTATTTGCAGTTATTTCTCGCTCCGACGGGCCCGCCGAGCAAAGAAACGGGGGGCTAGTATTTTCATTTTCGCGACATCTGTGTAATCTACGTGCGTCTCTTTAGTTTTTCAAACGAACTACGTCTTCTTCGATGAGATACTTTCAGAAGAAAGTATTGTCTCATTCCGTCATTAACGCGTTTAACGTTGTTATACTTGCAACATTTTCTATGCTTCATGAATATAGATAGTCGGTTTAAGTGTGTTATTTCGGTAGTAATAATAAGAAATATTAACACGTTGAATGCCATGGGGGTCACCGTTGACCGGCGTTATTGAATTCAATGCAATTTCATATGACTTTTAAATTGTAACATTTACGAATTTTCTAATACATTCAATTACAATTTAAATATTGACATAAAGGTAAAGTCCTGCTAACAATACATCTATTTGTGTCTTCAAGGTTTCAGTTTTGTAAAGTTGCGATTTTAATAGAAATGTTTCACTTTAGTAAAAATGATGAAACTAGCGAAATATCGGTGGCGTTCAACGTGTTAAGGATACAATTCATGACTCAGTTTTCTGGAATACCAGAAACTCGTTTTTTTTTTAATATTAAGAAAAATTAAATATTATATTTTAATATTTACAAATTTGTTTACGCCTTGCTCTCAAAAGGGTAAAATCCTGCTGTCTACATATCTCCTCGTGTTTTTAAAGTTTCTGCTTTGTAAAAATGTGATTTTAATAGAAAAATGTTCACTTCAGTAAAAATGATGAAACTAGCGAAATAACGGTGGCGTTCAACGTGTTAAGGATACAATTCATGACTCAGTTTTCTGAAATACCAGAAACTCGTTTCTTCTTTAATATTAAAAAAAATTAAATATTATATTTTAATATTTACAAATTTGTTTTCGCCTTGCTCTCAAAAGGGTAAAATCCTGCTGTCTACATATCTCCTCGTGTTTTTAAAGTTTCTGCTTTGTAAAAATGTGATTTTTAGAAAAATGTTCACTTCAGTAAAAATGATGAAACTAGCGAAATATCGGTGGCATTCAACTTGTCAATTACATTGCTTTTGGTGGTATTATGTGAATCTAGTTTACTATTGTGATTTCAATATGTTGATACGCAAGTATTTAATACACCATGAATATTCAAACTCACAATCAGGACGATCTTAAACCTTCAACTCAGATACCGATAAAAATAAATTCCAAGTATGTAATTCGATGTATGTACAACATAAAGTCATAACGTAGAAAAAATCCAATTAAATGTCCCTCCGCTTGAAAATTCATTTCGCGGAAGATTCTTCTTTCACGTCCAAAGTAGCAACGACAGAATTAAAGTAGAAAATGCCGGCGTATTTGAACACTACGAAATAAAGACGAAGGCGATTACCGGTTCGCAATGCTCGTCTGGTCAATTAAGATCTTTCGGTCGATCGTGATTAACGAACATCCAGCTCACGTCAGTTCTCTTCGCTACGGGTTTCCGTTAGAGGAACACGAAGATACCCACAGACCTCTTCCACCATCCATTTAAATGCAATTAAGCGCCGTCACGTAGAAGAGGAAGAGGGGTCGGAAACGTTTAAATCAAACTCCGGCTGGTTTAGTTAGTTTCGACCGCAACTTTTAATTGCGCTTCGACCGTCTAGAGAGCCATTAGATTTTCGAAGGGCCATGTTACTTCTTTTATCGTCTTTTCTTTGCCACGTGACTTTATTTTCCGCGTGCCTTTCGCCGAAGGATTGAATCGAACGAGGAAATTCGGAATACGCGATCGCCATGGTCTCTTTAAACGGAAGTGAATAAAGAACGACCGGGTGATTTTTGAAGTTTACTGTGAAGGGTTTAAGTGAGTTCTTATTAAAATAGTAAAATACTTGCAAATTCTCTTTTCTTCTGTCTTCAAATATTTTATAGAAGATTGTTTAAATATAGATATTTCACTGGTGTTAGTAAATTCTTTTGCCTGTCAATAAGAGTTAACTTAACATTTATCTCGATGTAAAACTGCAAAGTTTGATTTCAAATTGTTGTTGTTAACGAAGATTTGAGTATCATATCTCTTTAAAAGGATTCCAAAAGATACAGTTTTCTTATGCGCAACAATAAAGAATTGTTTCAAAACTAATCACAATTCTTGACAGTTGAGAAGTGTTGAAAAAATCACCGGACACAAGAATTATAAAAAATATTAGAACACAGCATGCTAATTCAGAAAACGTATCATACTTATCATCATATTCCATTTCACTTTCTATTTAATCGTCGTCGAAATATCAGTAAAATCGCGGATACGTTGAAAAATATAATAAATACCTACATTATATTTGTTTACAACTTCTGTACCGCCAGTCATATTGACACGTTGAACGCCATGGGGGTCACCAGTGACCGGCGCTATCGAACTTAATGTTTCACATAACTTTTAAATTGTAATATTTACGAATTTTCTAATAAATTCAATTACAACTTAAATATTGACATTAAAAATGTAAAGTCCTGCTGACTATACATCTATTTGTGTCTTCAAGGTTTCAATTTTGTAAAGTTCCGATTTTAATAGAAATAGTTTCACTATAGAAATATGATAAAACTAGCGAAATACCGGTGGCGTTGAACGTGTTAAAGATACAATTCATGACTCAGTTTTCTGGAATACCAGAAACCCGTGACATTTCCATTTTACGTTTCATTTTCAGCGTCACGTCCTTACATCATTAATTAAGGAACTTGAGTTGGCATTTTTAAGAACCGTTGAGCACCGATAAGGTTTCTCCCTGCGCGACAAAATGCCAACATCTGACCTTATCTCCATGGTACCCTTCGGGACGCTCTGTGATTAAATTGACTGGTATACAACGCGAATACATATTACAACGTGTGCCTGCAGCCGTCTATTAAAAACGTTAACCCGGTAACATTTCCATCCACGCGCAAATCTTGCCCTGAAAAGGTGTTCACGGGATCGTAATAACTTCAAATGTCACTAATCTTGCACAGTTCTAAGATATTGCGAAGATATTGTTGACTGTCGGTCAATCAAATTACGCGCCATGGCTTAGTTACACGTATCTGTTACTATCCATAGTTATTGGCAGTGCCAATCACACAAATAGATTCATTGTACGACAAAATCGTCACGAAGAAGCATAGAAACAAATGGAGATAAAGTGATGGAGAACCAGAACTTTTAATTTATGGCAATAATTAATTTAATTATTGGCTATATAAATTTCAGCATTTTTTTCGGTAGTGTAAAACTGAAGAGAAAATAATAACATCTTTAACCCTTTGCAGTCTGTATTAGTTTGTCAATTTTGTAGTGAGCTTAATGAAATTAATTTTCCAACATTTTGTATCGTTCGTTTTTTCTTTTTTTTAAATAATAGCAATAACTATAGGTATTAACGGATATTTAGGTGATATTACAAAATCATTATCAAATTGGAAAGTCGATACTAAATTGTTAGAAAATAAAATGAAGTGTAACGCTATGTCGAGTATAGCTCGACATAGGACTGCAAAGAATTAAGAAAAGAATTGTCTGAAAAATTGTATGTGTAACGAAATTAATTCATTAATTTCGAGATAAATTAATTCATTAATAACGAAATTAATTTATTAATAAATAATTTGTTCTGAGGTTTCACGTATACTCCGCGAATATGTAAAAGTTACAATTTATAATATCTGTACGGCTCAATTACATTGAACTTGTATCAATCACTAAATCGATATGTTGTTCGTGAATTGAAATCGAGCTTCGATAGTATCCGAGACTTTAACATACCGTGGAATATCAAGAAATGTATGAAAATTAAATAATTAATATTTACTGTAAAATATAATCCTTTAAGAACCTGTTATAAATTAATAAGCGTCAGACCTTTATGAAGTTTGACATTCTTTAACTAGAATTTCCTAATTTTAAAAATTGCAACACCCGGATATATTTTGTCTTATTTTTATGCGAATTTTAAGCACACTCTGGTACCACGACAGAAACTTTATATTCAAGTATTTTTCCCGGGCAATATTGCCACGTCGTACCCACTTGCGAAA
Source organism: Cerceris ruficornis (assembly GCA_963989415.1). NCBI lineage: Eukaryota > Metazoa > Arthropoda > Insecta > Hymenoptera > Crabronidae > Cerceris > Cerceris ruficornis. Next base: position 42,317,893 of record OZ022517.1, read on the forward strand.
AGCAGAATGTAAAGTGGCCTCAGAAGGATAATTATTTAAGCACACACGACAGATAGATATATAATAAATTCATAGCGAATGCAATTTTGTAGGGTTGCCCGGGTTAAGCCAACGATGTTATCCTTTATTTAATTCGATTTGGTCGAGATGTCCGACGAGAAATGTCATCACGAGTCTCGAAATGGAGGTTTGCCATGGAAGCCGAGGGCGGCGACTGTTGATTTAATTATAATCGTTAGCTCGGAGCAGCTCCGCCCAGGACCCTCGAATTCAACGCAACTTCTATCATTTGTCCTTCTTCACGCTCATTCTTTTCAATCCGACAGTGTTTTATTGGGTTTTAATAGATATCCCCTAAAGAAAGTCAGAGTACAATTGTTAATTAAGATCGGTATTCATTGCAAAAAATACTTGGTAAAACCTTATAAAGAATTCTTATAGTCGAAATCTGTAAGCGTTGTTAATCAGATAATTGGTTCACGGTATCGAGAATGAAGGGCTCCTTTTTTTCATAGTTTTACTAAGAACTAAGTTTATGATAAAAAGGAATAATTATATTAGGTTGGTGCATATGAAATGTCGGATTAGATCTATACACTACATTTTGTCCATATTTTGTAAATAGGTAGCCGTAAAATTAATAATTTTATCGTTGAAACAGATTATTTGGTCTATACGCTTAATATCGAGTGTGTTTTTTTTTGGAAGACTCCTAATTTCTATAAAAAAATATACTTTTTTGTGCAACGTGAGTACTAGTGAAATACGAGTAGTAATCCGATATGAATTTAAACTTGGTAGTAATACTGTTGCTGCAAGTCTTAACAGAAATAGAGCATATGGAAGGCAATTGTTAATAAAAAAATTGTGCAACGTTGGTTCAAGCAGTTTCGTTCTGGATGGAAGTATCTTCAAAGTGCGCCTCGTGGTAGGCCCACAACCGTATGCCATTATGATGTCCTAATTTATACATGGAAAACTGAACTTCTTTTTCTCAAGGCGATGAAAGCATTACTACTGCCAGATACTGTGAAAAAATTGAACAAATGCTCGTAGAATTGAAAATACTGCGTCCGGTTTCAATTAATCGGCGGGGGCCTACTTTATTGCACGGCAACGCAAGACCATATCCGTCAAAAAGGAGCTAAAAAAAATGTCGTGAATTGAAATATGAAATTTTACGGTACCCGCCTTAGTCACCTGATCTTCCTTTAACGGATTATCACATTTTTAAACACTTAGGCCACGTCGTTACAGAAAAAAAATTCAATAATGAAGGTGACCTTAAAAAAGTCGTCCCTAATTTTATTGTTTCTAAAAACTCAGATATTATTAAAAATCGTATAAAAGCCCTTGTGGATCTATGACAGAAGTGTATTCATGTCGATGGAAATTATTTCAATTTATAAATATTCATTTTGCAAAAACTGTGGCATTTTAATTTCGCCGTATACAATCCGACAATTCATATGCACCAACCTAATATAATAATTCAATATTATGTCAGAGTCGATACTTTGTCCCTTTTCTTTGTTCATTGACGATTTACACCAATATAAAAGATACTCGTTTAAAATATAACACATCTACGTTAGGATATGCTGTTTTAATTGATATGAATTTAAATTAAATTCCGACCGGTAATCTGAATTAAGATAATTCTGACCGAAAACAAAATATACAGTAACGCCACTTTTATAAGCGCAATCGTAACCAGAGGTTTTCAAAATTCCACATCGTTTCTCCTAATTTTACGTCATACTGAACTCCAATCAATTTGAAACTGTCAATCGCTATGTAAAAACAAGCAATCGGTACGTTGATCAAGCCCGAAAAATGAATGAAAGGGTATTTGGACCGCAAATGGAAAGGCGTCGAAATTTTGGTACACGGGGGATGAAACTCGTTAACTCCGCTACTGTGTTCACAGTACAGCTAGCCGAATGAGAGGGCTTAAGTAAAAATTATTTTATATCTCTCGTGGGAAATTGAGAATCTCCAAATAATGCTTTGCCATTATAAACGGCATACTGCATTCCTGTGATTCGCGATCCACCTGTCCCTGGTCTATTCCCCTCGTTAAACGAGCATTAATTAAATTAGAAAATTAATTCAAAAGTGATTCCAGATAATTTTTTTTTCGCCTGAAAAAGCGAATTCCCCGGAAAAGACTTCGAGAGAGATTCTTTCATTGCGAAAGGCTGTTGATACCGATTTAGATCTCCCTGAGATGGATTTCTCTATTCGGAGAAAAACTTGAGTCGTTTCCGAGAAATGAAAGGGCTATAATGAGCTTTACTTTTCAGAAGTTTTTCTTTAAAGGAAAAACTATCGCTAATACAATGAAAGGTATCCCAGCCCCTTTACTTTTAAAAGACATTCTTTCACAGAAGAAAAGTATCAAATCAAATAAAGAATATTTATGATTCTGAAAGTAATTAATTCTAGACCGATGTTAGTGTAATTTTTTTAATAATTTTTAGATCAATTACTATATGTATTTAATGGTCAACTCTGTTAAAAATTGTTTAGCAGTACTTTGAATTTTATAGCAGGAAATGACAATATGATACTGTGCTACATTCATAATGAGCTAAAATGAAAAAAATTATAAAAACTTTATAAATTAGATAAAAAGTACAATAGTTGGTCTAATTTTCATTATTACGATCAGGCAATAAGTAAAGTATTTCTTTAAAGTCTAACACTCCATCGTTGAAGCAATCAGTACAAGGAAAGATGTACTTAACACTAGAACTACCGGCGTTAAATCTGTTATATTTAAATACAGGTAGCCCTCCTACAACACGGCATCTTATAACACGGTTTCGCTATAACACGATTCATAAATTGCGGGAACCTTCCTACAACACGGCCTCCTATAACACGGTTTCGCTCTAACACGATAAGGAAATGGAGGAGCTGTAAAACTGTCTAGCTACATACCGAGAAATTTACAATGACCTGGTAAGAACCAGCAAGCAAAGTAATATTACAAATTTTTTTAAGAGGGAAGAAGATGCAAGAACTTTAAATGAAGAAAAAATTTCTGAAAGTGAAGGCGATATCATTCCACCGAAAAAAACGTTCTCGGTTGATTATACTTAGCAGTGACGACGAAGAAATTTATTAAATTAAAGTTGCGTTAAATTTAAATAATATTTTTTGTTTTTTTTTTGTTTTGTGTTGTACATACATTTATATTTTTAATAAAAATTAAGTTGTTTATGTAGAAGTAAAAAAATATTTGTTTTTAATAAGTGTTTGGAACGTAACCCCCCTTTTTATACTGGATCTGGGTCTCATAGAACACGGTTTCACACAACACGGCATTTTCTAGGAACCTATCTACCGTGTTACAGGAGGGTTACCTGTATATTAAATAAGTACTTTCAAAAGAGGAGAATTCAGAGGTGGAAAAGGTGATCGATTCGGTAATTTATGTTTTATGAGACGGACGTAGAATATTTATTCTATGACTGTCATATAATCTTGGAGAATTTTTGGAAAAAATTGTGTACCAGTCATTTTGACTGGTTTGGTAGTTCTAGTGTTAAAACTACTATGTATTATACAAATATAACTGATAAGGAATGAAATCATCATTGTGCAACAATTCAGCAAAAGTAGCCCATTATGAAACCCCGTAGCATGCACGGCCAAAGGAAATTTCGAAACTCCTTCCTTTCTGTGAGGATGTTCAATCAAACTTTAATATCTTCATTGAAAACTCTCAAATAAATACTTATTTCAAATATTAATATTGTTATACTAATCGTTACATGGTTTGTAAAAGGACTACTATTTAGCGATATTTTAGAAAGCAATTCCATTTATAATCAGTCTTTCATCACTCATTAGTTCTCTCGATTTTCCAGCAAAATTATAACCATGCACCATCGATCGATTGTCATCGCCGAATTTCGCTGATCTTTCAAAACGGGCGGGAAAGCGAAATCGAATATCGAGCTGAAAAATTCACTCGACTTTCGAAAATACGAATGACGCGGAACAAGTACGTAACTCCGGATTTCAGCGTCGTACGGATAACGGTCTCAAATAAAGCCGGCATTATCGAGAGTATAATCAATTTCCCGTCATAATTCCGCAACACGCCTATGAACTCGGTCGAGATCGGCCGACCGGAAATCATTCGACTAACGCGATTGCGTACTAACTTTGCACCCGACGAGTGGCTCGCATCCCCGATTCCAACTTCCACCGCTTCGTAATCGTACTTACTTCCCATTATTACGATCCCTGTGGTCGTCTAAATCGTCTGCGAAATTAAAATGAACTTTTCGAACGTTGGCTTATGGAAATGTGGAAATAATGTGAAAAATTGATTGCGCTAAGAGATAAGCGCGATGATGCAGATATAATATTCTCTGTTTTAATGTTTCTTTTAGTACGAATTTAGATAGGTGATGTAATTGACCAGAAATCTGAAATGTTGGATTGACTATATGTAACGCTTGAGATGATTTACTAGGAAGAGTATAAACCCTTTGCACTCAGAGTAATTTTTACTGTGAACTGCCAGCTATTGCAGGACTATTTACACGGTGCGAGTGCACATCTGTAGAAAATTTTGCTTTGTCATTAACACTAGATTTCCGGAAACTGTCAAAATGACGGATTCCTACTTTTTTAAAAACGATTTTCAAATTTATAGAGACGTGGTACAGTACATATTTCACTTGTATCTTATAATATACAAATTACTTAACCGATCTTCCTCTTCACCCGTTGATCCTTCTTTTTTCAAAGCACTTATTTAACATTATTTAAGTGTGACCAATTCAACGCCCGTAAATCTAGTGTTAAACAAGTGCATATATTTTAAAATTGTTTCACAATAGAAAAAACTATAAAAATACACCGGATTTACCTGACAACGGAGTTATCAGCTCGTATTACAATGTCACCGCTGCGGCGACAACGGAGTGCAAAGGGTTAAAGGGCATTGAATTCGAAAAATATCCTCCGAGCGTGTAATCAGTTTCCCTGACAAGATTAAGAAAAGTGCAATGTTTATGGGACTGAACACCCCGATTTCTTTGTAACTGTACTTTTATCCTATTATTACTAATTGTAAGACTGCCCTTCTGAAATAGTGTTTTAAACCATTAAAATTGATAACAATTTTTTGAAAATCTTAGAATATATTTAGTACAATATAATTGGGTAGATTATTAATCAATCGCATTTCAAGCACGTACTTTTGAAATCTTAGGGCTCCTCCAGTTTTTTCGTCCCGTATGAACATGGTACGATAACAACATTCCTAATACAAAATCGTGTCTCCTTCAGTCGAATAGCCCTGTAGCATTGGACTATCATTCGAAATGAAATTACAAAAACACCGATATCTAAGTCTCATAAAAATTTCAACATCACCAAAGTTCTAACTCCATTGTCAATGGAGTTCATACTTCTAACATAGTCTTTAATCGATTATACATTATTACCGGAGACAGCTTCACTTCTTCGTAACATTGAAGCGAAGCTGTCTCCGGTAATATAATCGATTAAAGACTATGTTCATCGATACATCGATAGTCGGAGATTGAAGATCGTATCAAGGACAACGGATAAAACAAGATAGTCGAAGACGAGAGTCGAGTGGTGACAGCGGCGCGAAGAAGTAGCTGGAATCCTCCGTTTAACTGTATTTTGAGATATCGAAGCGTTGTAAATAAATAATGTCGTGTGGCGATTCTTCCCGGCGCAACATTGCCCATTGAAGAAATCCAACGCACCTTCCCATCGTCGATCGGAAGAGCGATCGTTAAAACTACCACATCTCAGTACACCATGATATCAATTAAACGCCACAGCCAATCAAAAACTAATGGGAAAAGCCGTCCGCAAGTCCAACAGAAACACTTCCATCTCTCAATTTACTCTCGGCCCCGTGAAAAAGCGACAATTTCAGCTTGAATCAAAAAGGTCTCCCCTTCGATTCCCCCGTGGTAGGGAAAAAGGACAAAATTCGCTTTATACAGAACGCGTCATAGCGCGTCCATCGACGATTCTGTATCCGCGGATAGGTCGAAACTTTTGCCGTTTAGGTAAAATCCATCGTATACAAAAACGAAGAGGAGGAGGAAGAGGTGGATGAAGAGGTGGAAAACGAAGAGGAGAGGAGAGGAGACGGTGGCGCAGAGAGAGGGGTGGTGCTGGCGCACGCTACGATTGTTTCGCCGTAATCCTTTATTGGATCAACGGGGCTGAAACAATTGAGCGGGCCATAACGCGAGGATGGGCTGGCAGGGCAGGGGTAGGCGAGCGTGTCGGGTTTTCGGTCTGGCGATGCCGATGTTACCGGCTGCCCCGATGCGGAGGTCCTCGCCGGAGGTTGGAAGCGCGAGGTGAGGGCCGACGGGAGGGCAGAGAGGCTGGGTACCACCGTGGTAGGGCTGGATAAGCGAGGGTGCCCTCCGATGATGGGGGCGAGGAAGGATTTCTACCTACTTTGCCGGATGAACGGAGTTACAAATGGGAGAACGCGGAATTCATCCGCAAGTGGAGACTCCAAACCTTCTCTCTTTATCTCTGTCTCTCTGACTGTGTATTTAGCTGTTTATGCGTTTGTTCTTCTCCACTTTTTCATCAACCCTTGCTTTTCTTGTCTCTTCTCTTTACCCATGACGTGTGTATACGTTACTCCACTTTTCTTCTCGGCTGACAAACAAGTCTTCTTCGTTTCGTTCTTCCATTCTATGTTTTCCTTTCCATTGCAATCTAGACCTTTCCTTGCCTTCTTTGACTTTCAGCTTTCTTTCGTGACAAATATTCTTTCTTTTTAAAGAATGATTTTCAATGGAGAATTGCAACATTGTTAAACCTTTCGTTACAGCTAGGACCAGGATTAAAACGTTGGAGGTACACGAGCGTACGCAAATGATAAAATTTAGTGACAATTTCGCAAAACTTCAGTAAAATTCTAATTGCACGTTGAAGTACACAAGATAAGGAACATTTAAATGATTTATCGAGAAATGACGCAAGCTTTTAGCCAAAAACTGATGCGAGATTGAAGCGAGATACTCCTCGACAGAGTAACTGTAGTGTCCATAGGAAAGTTAGCGCTTTAAATATATAAAACTAAGGAAATATCACCCTCTTTTTCATTAGTTTTATTTCGTTAAATATTGTCATAATTCCGGTGCAATTTCAATGTCTTCTTCTTTCTCTCCTTCTGCCTCCTTTTCTTGTTCCACTGGCAATTTCTGGCAGCGGAACTGCGGCTGGTAATCTGCCGTTGATTCAACGCCATGCTTCTTCCGTGCGATTGTACTTCTACGTCACGCACGCCGTTTATCCTCTTTCTGATCGTTACCCGGCTTCTATCTTTCTCTCTTTTGTTCTCAAAACCGTTTCTGGGATAACAACATTCGTACACATCACGTACAAACGATATAATAAGCGGACGATCGGCAGAGACTCGTAACGAGCGCCGCATGCCTCGAATCTCCTCGCAACTCGTCTTCCTGTTCCTTCACCCTCTTCTTCATCTATGAAATTTGTCTTCCGACAGATTTACCAGTGGGAGCACGTGAGAATGGCCGCGAAAAGGAAAAAGACGAGGGAGATATATCTCACGATTTGTCTTTTTGTACAGCGGTTTCAGAGTGCTACTTTGGGCAGCGATAAAATATGGATAGTTGTTTTTAGTGTTTTAATCTCCGAAGGCTGACATCGAAAGTTTCTTACTTGTTACAATCTCTGTATGGCTTTTAGCTCTGTTTGACAACATTATATAATAATTTTGCTAATTGCGATAATTTTCAAATGTATACTTTGAATATTTCATGATTAAGAAAAAAAAAGTTAATGGTTCCACGTGACGCTACGATTTTTCCATCGATTCATAAAGCACTGTAATAACGCAAAGTATACAATCTACGAGGGATAAACTATAATAAAAAAATAGAAACTTCGAAATATTTCATAACAGTTTCTTTTATCAGATCACTGAACTCAAAAGTAGATATTATACAACAAGGAAGAAACATGTCAGTTCATTTAGAAATGAATAATAATGAACTTTTTACCTACGTAAATATTTATTTTCCGCTACAATAACACTCCTAATATCCTGCAACTTTTATTTAAGAAATTTTCTAGCACTATTCACAGATCATAAAATATTTCATCTAATATTATTAGAAAACTCTAGGTGTTTAATCTTTGCAAGAGTATTTTTTCCCATACCACGATCCCCATGATATCTTATAATTGTTTAACAAATTTTCCTCTGCTATTTCAATATATGGGCCGTTTATTTTAAAAGTGGTTTAAGTCCATTTTCCAAAAAAATCGAGTTAGCTACATTAATAGTTACATTTTTACATGATCTTTTCATTCTAAAGCAACTTGTTATTAATATATTTAAAATCATTAAGATTTTGTAACACGGAAATTTGTTGATTAATGAAGTGATGAAAAAGTTTATTTTGAATCATAAACATATTATTTCTTAAATAATGTTAATTATAGTAATTGGGATGATAAATTTGACACCCTCAGAAACCCATATACAGTAAACCCTCGATAAATGCACTAATTTCAGGGGCAAAGCAGTGCTCTTATCGTGTACCGGTGCCGAATTCTTGTTTACATCACGGCTTCAGCCAAGCGCGAACAAAGAAAAGGACAGACAGTAGAAGAGACAGAGAGGCCCAAGCTATAGGGGGAGCGGCCCGAATGCATCGGTGAGGCAATACTAATTGGAGGGTCCGCCGTTTTCATTTTCGGTCTTTTTCGATCTTTTTTTTTTGAAACCTTTGCTAACGTATTTGTGAGATTTTTCTGATTAAAATGATACCAAACACAATATAGTTTGAATTATATTTACTCAATATTTAATATATTTACTTTGTATTTACATAATTAAAATATATCGTGTTTGGTATCATTGTAATCAGAAAAATCTCAAAAATACATTGGGAAAAGTTGCATTCAGCAAAATTAATAAACGACCAAGTTTTTTGTTGCATTAGCAATGCCTCGCCGATACTTTCGTGCCGCTCACTTTGTTTGCTTGCTCTCTCCGTCTCTTCTACTGTCTGTCCTTTCTTAAGTTCGCGCTCGGTTGGAACCAGATTGTAAACACAGATTAGATGCCTCTGCTACCTAAGAGCAATATTCGGATACGACCTGTGCATTTATCGAGGGAGGTGCCTATTCAGTGTTTTTATGCGGATCCAGCTGACCGCGAATGTAGAAAGGGTCAGAATATGGAAAACCACCCCCTCGAAGATGCAGGAGTTAAATGTAGCGGGACTCGTTTGTGATGGACACGAGATTAACCGCGACCAATCCGTTCCTACGAATCTTTTGAGGAACGTTCTTTGTTCCAATTTTTCTAACTGTATTTCAAGGCTCGTTGTTCAGCAAGCAATTCGTCTTCAATATAATAAGAACCTTTTCAAAAGTTTATTGCACGAGGAATCCCATGGGTATTTTTGAGAAAAATACCTTTACTTTAATGACTTTTATTCCAAAAATCCCACAAGGCCCATCTGGTGTATCCTGCTTTTAAAAATTTTAATTTATTTGTCTCAATAGCTTGGCCATGTATGCAATAAACTGTGAGCATCGTCCAAGTTTGCTCCATTCGTTTATGCATGGAATAAAGAACGCGGTTAATCTCGTGTCCATCACAAACGAGTCCCGCTACATTTAACTCCTGCATCTTCGAGGGGGTGGTTTTCCATATTCTGACACTTTCTACATTCGCGGTCAGCTGGACCCGCATAAAAACACTGAATAGGCACCTCCCTCGATAAATGCACAGGTCGTGTCCGAATATTGCTCTTAGGTAGCAGAGGCATCTAATCTGTGTTTACAATCTGGTTCCAACCGAGCGCGAACTTAAGAAAGGACAGACAGTAGAAGAGACGGAGAGAGCAAGCAAACAAAGTGAGCGGCACGAAAGTATCGGCGAGGCATTGCTAATGCAACAAAAAACTTGGTCGTTTATTAATTTTGCTGAATGCAACTTTTCCCAATGTATTTTTGAGATTTTTCTGATTACAATGATACCAAACACGATATGTTTTAATTATGTAAATACAAAGTAAATATATTAAATATTGAGTAAATATAATTCAAACTATATTGTGTTTGGCATCATTTTAATCAGAAAAATCTCACAAATACGTTAGCAAAGGTTTCAAAAAAAAAAGACCGAAAAAGACCGAAAATGAAAACGGCGGACCCTCCAATTAGTATTGCCTCACCGATACGTTCGGGTGGTATCATATTACACTGCTCCCTCGTCGAGCGTCGAGGTTCGCCAAGGGGGATCCCCCTATGTGGAGGGGATAGTCATGATGCATTTATCGAGGGAAGCTCATGATGCATTTATCGAGGGTTTACTGTACATTATTCTACTATGTTATCTGTTACCCATACTTTTAAATTAGTCCAACGCAAACCCTTCAATATCTCGATTCGAACATAAATGGACTTAAACCACTTTCAAAATAAACGGTCCATATAACATATTCCATTTGACAATAGTTATGTTAATCCTCTGTTCACTCCAACTTTAAAGTAATTAACAAAAATTCATCGAAAGGATTCTAGACAATTAGAGAGCCGAAAGGAAGATGATGTTTATCCCGATTATCGCGATCTGTTCCAAAGCATACGGGGTAAAACCGTAGTTTATGGTGTAACGAATCGATCTGCCACGACGAGCGAATTTACCCCGTGCTCGAATCGGCTCTCTATGCAGCGAGGTTGCATGGGTATTACCAGGAACATATGTGCCAGTTGCAAGTATCTGTGTGTAGAATATCAACTCATGGGGTATCTTCTCCATCGACCACCTGCTCCGTTGCAAACGCATTCCCAAACCAAAGGGCCCATCGATCATGATATCATCGAAATTACTTTGACACACTTTCATTTTTTTCGCAACGTGGATTACATTCTGGTTGATTATTTACGCATGTGTTTTATAACACTTCCAGTATTGACTTTAACCCTTTGAGGACTAACGACGCGTATATGCGGCCTGAGAAAAATTTTAATTATGGTTTATAGCCGCTTGTATATACAGTTAGAGTTGAAAAATTGAAATACAACCGTTGAAATATGATTAAACAAGTAATAATTTATAATGTATATGGATTAACAGTATAACTTGCTGATAAAAAGGTGCTTTTGGATCGCAAAATGAATGGCTATCTCTCAATATTGAAAAATGTCTCCGTCCTCAAAGGGTTAAAAGAATGGTATTGAAAATTATAAAATAGAATTTTCCACTTAAAATGATAATTATGATTAATCGCTCTGGTTAACGTTTACGAATTATGCAAGTACTTTGAACGTTTTCAACAGGCTTATTATTCAATCAAAGGTTTATCAAAATTACCGGTGGTTGCTGAAACTGCAAAATAAAATGTAAAGTTTTCAATGGTCTTTCTGTCGAAAACTTTCAATTTTCTGATGATATGCAATCCATTGAACGGATAGTCTATATTCATAATGCATCTGTGAAAGTAGTGATTACTGCAAAGTTATTCAAAGGTTTCTGGCAACGGAAGAAAGTTTTCTGATGGCATTTTTAAAAATAATGAAATCCCACTACGATTAGATTCATTTGACGTTTATACGGTGACGTTACGTTTCCAAATAATTGTCAGCTTTACCGAGTTCTAAACATGCAACTTCTGAAACGTAAAATAACTTAACGAAACGTAATTCCGTAAATATTTTTTGTAATCGCGTCTGCCGAGTGAAATGTACCCTCTCTAACGTTTCACCTTCGTCGAATTATTTCACAATGGATAAGTCGACCCCTTTCTTCTCTTTTCCCCTTCTGTTGAGCGACTCCGTACACAAAACGTAATTACTTGAAATCCCAAACACCATGAAAATTTTATCGGCACCTCGCTCGTCGCAAGCCATTAGCATCAAACAACCGGTAATGTCCCCAACGAACGAGCAACAAATGGTATTAAAAAGTTTAATTACGAAGAAAGTACAAAATCTTTCCGATTTGAATTAAATATCCATGATAGCACTGTCATTAAATATATCAAAGGCGAACGTTCGATAAATCTTTATTATTAAAATATAGGAAAAAAACCATCGATGTGGGCTACTTTTTATGAACCGTAATATTTGAAATATGTGTTGCCGGCAAATAGCATTTCGCAGAATTTTTTTTATTACCGTCAAGTTGTGAAATGAAAGATAAATGTCTACATCGTACTAATGATGTTTATGTGGCACTGTAAAATTGATTTCAACTTTTATAACCTCTGTATCACGCTTTAAGTGGAACCATTTGAAACCGTATTTATATTTAAATACATTAATTCCTTGCGACATGAATAATTTTTGCAATCTGTTATCGATTAAGCAAAATCAATTTGCTTCTTTGCATTTGGATCTTTAGGTTTTTTTAATTACAGCGATAATTGTTGGTAATACTGAACACTTCGGTTTAATATACAAAATAATTTGAAAGTCCCAAGGGTGAAATTATGTTGATAGAATCTTAAAATTAGCTATGACATCAGGTTATAACGGCTCATAAAATCTGAAGAGGAAGTCAACAATAAACAATGCAAAATAAAGAAAAAATGCGACACGAAAATTCTATCGCCGCAAAAGAGCACGAATCTTCGTTTCCTGGTAAGCACTTCCTGTTAATTTCTGTGGTACGCATTAACGTTGATACAAACATCGTCAACAGGCGGCAGTGACCAATCTCTCGCAGGTAACAAAAGTAAATGTAATCGGTGCGCCTCCTATGGCGCGTTACGTGACGGCGTAATCGCTGTGCGGTTATAATGAATATTTTAATATCATCTAGTAAAGGGGGTGTCACGCTTGCAATCGGCTTTACCTGCCGTTTCGAGGACTCGTATCTCTGCTCGTGCATCTCTACGATTACCTCGAAGGTACAGTAACGTTCAGAAATTCTGTAACGCCAACTGTACTACCAGCAAGCAGGATGTTTATTATTCTTCGTTATTAAATGTTTAGAAAATATGGTGTGGAGTGTAAAAAAGTGATACGTAGTGTGAGGTGTGATTATTTTGTGTTTCGAATTGCATCATGATGGAAAAGAGTTTCTTTCATATTTGTAGCTAACGTTTAAAAATGTTTATTATTCTTCGTTGTTAAATGTTTGGTAAATATGGCGTGGAATGTAAAAAAATGATACGTAGTGTGAGGTGTGATTATTTTGTCTTTCAAATTGCGTCATGATGGAAAAGAGTTTCTTTCATATTTGTAGCTAACGTTTAAAAATGTTTATTATTCTTCGTTGTTAACTGTTTGGAATATATGGCGTGGAATGTAAAAAATGATAGGTAGTGTGAGGTGTGATTATTTTGTCTTTCGAATTGCATCATGATGGAAAAGAGTTTCTTTCATATTTGTAACTAACGTTTAAAAATGTTTATTATTCTTCGTTGTTAAATGTTTGGAAAATATGGTGTGGAATGTAAAAAAATGATACGTAGTGTGAGATGTGATTATTTTGTGTTTCGAATTGCATCATGATGGAAAAGAGTTTGTTTCATATTTGTAGCTAACACTTAAAGCGCTGAACCTGCTTTAACCTCTTAATTTAAAAGCACGAGAATACTCGGGATTTGAATTTATACATAAACTTAAAAGCCCGAGAATACTCGTCTATCTAGACAATATTGTGTTTAGAAATTGAAACTCCGGAGAAATTCGTTGCGTCTAGATAGTTGCGAGAAATTTTGTGATAACATTTTATTATTTCAATTTGTATTGTTCATCAAAAACACTAAAACCAGTTTTGGAAGAGATTCGACTAAAATATTCGGTCCTAAGACGTTTTATTCTCCGTGGAGTTATTTTTTAAAAACAAAGAGTATACTTGGGGTTTTCATATAACTTTTCTTCAACCTTCTCTAATTACCCTTTAATCGAATAATTTGTCAAATTACTGTTTGCAATAACATATAATCCTATTAAAGATTACAATTCAGTATTAAAAAAATTGGAAATATTGGACACACTTTTATAAAATAATTGTTAAGTTAAGAGGTTAACACCTTGCGATACAACAACGAGTTACAACAACGAGAAAAACATGAAATTTAATAAGTGCAATGTTTCTTTCAGAATGCTTCCATTCCTCGGTAAAGCATAAGATTATAATCTATTTACAAATCACTATCGTATTATTATCAACAAAGAGATAGAAGTTCGAAAACAATCAGGAACATGTCAGTAAAAATTCTATCAGGAAAAATTCAAAAGGGTTTTATCAACAGCTTATGATTCACTCTTGGTAAGAAAATATTTTTCCGATGTATTACATCTTGATTAAAATGTGTTCCATTATAATGGCTGACCTCGAACCCGTCTATTTCTATCGGCTCATTCGTTCCAGTCAATCATAAGGATTGAATCCATTATCCACGATGCAGAAAGCTGACGCTTCAATATTCCCCCCGTGGGACAGAGTTTACGAAAAAGAAGTGTGCGTTCGGTCGTTTTAATGGTACTTTGCACCCCATAAAATGCCAACATTTTACTGAAAATTGAAGTTCGAAATTTGAGGAAAATCACTCGCTGAAATTTGTAACATCCGAGTGCGAAATATCATTGCCTAATCAACGGCGGGATCTCTTTGATGTGCTCAAGTGGGTATTTAATATAATACTATTAAGAGCCACTAAGAAGAGAGTCTTAATTCCAATTTGCCGATATCTCGCGTTCGTGGTAAAAGGAGAACTGTATAAAAAGTATTGGCATCATATTTTCAATAAAATTTTCATCGTTACTACTAAAATATTAATGTTAAATTTTCATCAATTTATTTATAAAAATAACGAAAATGATATCGGAATAATAATTTTAGTGGTAAAAAGTTACATGGAAGTAATTCGTCTAAATTACAAAAACACTAAAATTTCCCCCTCAAGACCTAATTTTACTGCAGCAGTTAATTACCTAACAGAAAATATGCATAAGAAATCAGTCTTTTCCTAAAATACGTGATAGGAAGAGTACTTGCTCAACAGAAATGTTAAAAATATCGCCCCATTCCGCCTTCAAAAGTATCGCATATGCAATTGTAAATCACAAATAAGAAATTTCCTTGTTGCCTCTTCTGCAAAATCAATTGTCTGGTGAAAAGTCAATTTTACTAATTCCTTAAAAGACCTGAAACTACTCAGCTCACAGTGTTTCGTCGATTCTCGCGAAAGATAGATACGTTAAATCAATTTCTTTAAACAGCCGCGTGACGAATGTTATTTAAAAGTTAGGGTATGTTGGAACTTCAACTCCTTCCGTGACAATTGCGGTGGGTGTACGTGAAAAATAGAAATCACCGCGAATAGACACGCGAGAATGCATTTTTTAAAGGTTACTAGCATGCATCCACATGCGATGCAAATTGTCGCTTGTGACAGAGGAGATTCGACATTTTTAAACGAAGTTCTTTGATGAAAAACAATCAAAGGAAATGGTATGCATTACAAGTAAGAGACCCGAATGAAGTGAAAGCTCATTTTGCAGTATAAAATTCAATTACTTAATATGTATTACTGAACCATCGTTTCCAAGAATTTTTGATGGAAATATTTCTCACAATCTCTTCATAGTGAAAATTCAATATTTGTAATTGACGATGCAAATATTTTATAATAATTATTTTAATACAATGATACACTTTAAATATCTCATTTTTAAAATACCCTGCCTGCTCTCTATCTGCTTGTATTTTCCATTGTATTATGGACTGTGATAAAGAAAATTTTCTTTGGAAATATTTAAAGAACTATGTATTGATAAAAATATTTGCAAGTTTGACAAACCTATTTGTATATCAACAGTTATCTCGCGTGATGTTTCAAACAAATTATTATGTACATAATTATAGTACTCACAGTGTGTCGGTTGATCGTGACCCGTTTACCTATAAAGTTATAAATATTTACTGCCGGAAAAAATATTTTGAAAATATGTATTTCTTACGAACGTAAAATGAATTTCATAAATAAATTCAAAAACGAGCTCAACAAATACACGCAAATGCGATGTTTTAATCGTGGAGTTTCCCTAGCTTATACTCGTCCAGACCTCAGAATATTAAACAATTTTAATCAGGTGTCTAATTAGCAAATGTCAGTAAATTTTGTCCCGTACGATTTCTCTGATTTTAGAGGAAATAATTCCGTTAGAAACAGCGTTTAATATACCATGCATAATATATGTAATTATAAGCCATTTTAATTATCTCCATATCATGCAAAATACAATTTCGTACAGTTAACAAATAACTTTACCGCAGTGATACTACGGTCCAAATTGCAAGCAATTATTATTACGAAATTAATTAAAAATATTTTTAATCTTGCCTACGTTACTTGAACACGTTATTTTTCTTATCAAAATATCTTCACCCATCCGTCATTGATTAATTGAAATTAATTTTCTAAAGTCTTCTCCCATCGGACAGTTATTTTTCTAAAACGATAGGAATAACTACAATTGCATGATACTTCGGTTAAATGCACGAAACAATTTTTAAATCTTAAAATCAAAACGATGTCAACTGAATTTCGATATAAGCCCGCAAAGAGTTATATTCCACTTTTCCAAACCCACACTTAAAAGACACCACCAATTCTTCCATTTACGTCTTACAAACACGTTTTTAATTCGTGTTTGCAATTACCATTTCAACACCCGCCGCATTTCCCTCTGTTACAGAGAAACTTGTCATCCCTTCATCGCATACCAATCCAAACGTCAAAACATTTCTTTCGGAGTGCGACAAAGAGTCGACTCCTCGTTTCTCCCCGCCTAACCGTGAATAATTCACGCCGATCGATCGCCGTTCGTCCGGGGGAATTAATTTAAGTAATTCGACGATCGCTATCGGCGGAAACATTAAATAAAGCACCGTGTCCCTCTCTCATACCTGTTCGCGTTTAGATTATAGATCGCCGCGGTGAGCCGAGTGACGTTGGTCACAATACATCGGCACGATCGTGGCCATCGTTGCATAACTGAGCGGTTGATCAGGATGAGTGGGTCATCACCCATTTTCCTGCCCTCGCCCGCGGAGGAGATCGTCATTACGTCAAGAAGTCACGTACTCCGTCACAACCCCCTTCAACGACTTTGTTTGCCAACCCTTCGACCTCGTCGCTACACCTGCCCTTCAAAGAATAACGATTTGCGTTTTCCTAGCCTCTTTCATCGAATCAATTATTTGTTTCTATGCTACTCGGTCTACTGACTTTTCAGGTTTATCTCTTTCTTCGGCACGACGTGTATCAAGTTTTCTACAAATTTTCCTCGATTGATCATGACTACACTTGGCGATGATGTACAGTTAACGCTTCATCTACCGGAAGACTATTAATAGGCTTTCTGTTTATCAATGCTCATTGGCCGACAGTCTATTAATCTATTATTACAAATGATAATAAAATAAAGTTACGCTGCCTCGGAACAACTGAAATTAAAACGACATAATGAGTATTTCTTCACATTTTAATATTAATGTTATAGAGCTTTGGAAGTAGGTACATACACTCGTGCATAATGTTCAGAAGAATGGGCGGTAGATAAAGTGTTAACCCCTTCGGACCCTGTGCACATTGTAATGTACATAATACTTTTCGTGCTGTATTTTATTACGTATAGGTTTAATCTTAGTTTCACTTAGTTTTTTTTATACAAATATTTCTCAGGATCTCCTTAATGTTACAAGTTTTGCGTAAGGACCATATGCCCATTAAAATGTATATTTACAAATTATAAATAAAAATTTTAATTATAATTGTATCAAATTATAATTTAAAAATTCGGGTCTGAAGGGGTTGAGAATGTAAATTTCGAATGTAATTGCCATAGGCATTTCACCTGAGAGCTACTTTTTTAGGTATGATATGCATAATCACATAGGACAAATTTCCCAGAAGTGACGACGGATTTGAACTCAAGCCCACTTATTGGGAGTCCGTGCCTTCAATTCTATATTCACCATAGCCCCTAATTGTAAGACGCTTTTTAGTGGGTATATCTTTGATGTTTAGAAATTAGTGGAAAGAGAAAAGCCTTCTTCTAATTCCCATGTATGTACAAATAAAAATGTTGTATTGATATGCATTAATTCTTTGCATCTTATATCGATTGATCAGAATATATCTCGGAAATGAAAAATGTATTCACATAGGACAACTTTGCCAGAGGTGACGCGGGATTTGAACTCAAGCCCACTTATTGGGAGTTTGTGCCTTCGATTCCAAATCACCTTAGCCCCTAATTGTAAGACTAATTGTAACTTTTTAGCCCTTTGACTACGGCAGACTTTGAGACGCACCGGTCGTACCACACGGACAGGAATTCATTTACAATGTCCGCCGAGAACGGCGAAGTTTTGGGTAGAGATGCATTTTTGTGAAAACATTTCAATAATCAAAAAACTGTATTTCACTATATTAAAACAATATTATTTATTTCTTCGTATTATTGACCGAATTACTACTATAAATATTAAAAATTTACCGTTAATGTATAGCTTTTTTTACAATATTACTAATAATGTGTTGAGCGTTTATGTGCGCCCTCCGTGTCAGAAAACCAAACTTTGCTGAGCGCTTATATGCGCTCTCCGTGTCACAGAAGCAAAATTTCTGAGCGCGTATATGCGCCCACAGTAGCCAAGGGGTTAGTGGGTATATCTTTGATGCTTAGAAATTAGTGGAAAGAGAAAAGCCTTCTTCCAACTTGCATGTATGTACAAATAAAAATGTTGTATTGATATGCATTAATTCTTTGCATCTTATATCGATTGATCAGAACATATCTCGGAAATGAAAAATATTGCTGGTCATTAATATAAAGCTAAGTGGTGTACACAGCGAGAGATTACGTACGATAAGGCTTTGCCTTTACCGCTTAGCTTTCAGATTTAATTCCCACTTTATGTAGTACATTATTCTTATTGTCCATGGAATATTAAGCCCAAGAGGCAGACTTCTATAGCGTAGGATTTTAAAAAACTAAATGTTTTCACTTATTCTAATGACACTTTATCTTTTACGAAATAATTCATTGTCTTCCGCCTTTTCCATCTGGATATATGGTCTAAAGATTAAATTCTCAGATTTTTCGTGTGGTTTTATTTCAGGAGCGAGAGGCTGAAAAAATAGCAGAGGAAGCCGCGGCAATGCGAGACGTAAAGCCGGAATTACAGCCAGCGAGAAGTCCAGAAAGTTGGCAAGGAAACAATTTCTATCGTCGTCTCAACGTGATAAAAGGCAAGTAAATATGTATATCGCGTACTTTTAAACGTTATTAACATTTAATTGATCAGGGATGTCGTATTAATCAGCTCGAAAAACAAACAAATTACGGAAATACTGTACTGTAGGAAAATACTGTAATAATATAATAACTGTATAGCACAGTTATTTTGAGTAATTTTGCGCAAAAGAATTATCGATCAGTCGCTTAAAATATCTAGGTGGATGTCCCGGTAATCTTTGCGTTCATTAAGGTCAATTTAATGAAGCAAAGGAGAGAATTCTTTGTTGACATAGGCCAACTAAGATCCGTCTAATTACTATTTCTATCAAACGGCTGTAAATGGTAAACGTTGCTTAGTTCGTGCTTAATCCCAAGGTATTTCGGACGGTAGCGCTCTGATATTAGTAATTAGTAATTAGCGCGGCACGAGCGGCTCACGAGGAGATCGCAGTTTCAATTAATTAGAGTAATTAGTCGCGACCGGAGTGTTAACTGGAAACGGAGGGTTGCCTTGATATCAGACGGGGGTGGATCTTGGAACCCGTAATAACGCGAAAAGGGGTTGCGGGTGAACTCCTCTCAACGACGGGGGCGTGATTTCACCGACGCTTGCGCGTTTCTGAACGTCCATCGGGGGTGATCCTTCTCGTATGCCTACGTCGCTCGAATAACGTAAGCATTTTACTTTTTAACTCCGGTTTTTGAATACTGTAAAGCCGACAGACGTTGGTTTTAAAAGACGTCTTATTTTCTAAGTCTGTTTGGAAGAAAAATGTTACAACCACACTGCGGATGTTTCTACAAATTTCAAGATTGATAAACGCAGCTATAAAGGAAAATCCAAATGGATATTTGTTTCCTCGCTAAATATTACGGTGAATACGATGTTTTCAATATTTTATTCGCATTATATGCTTCGGCATAAATGCATACAAATCCGCAGTCTAGTTATAACGTATGTTTTATTTACTTTGGTGAAAAATAACAAAAATAATGAAGAATGAAAAGACGGTAAAAATTGTTAGAGACTATTTAGGAAGATTGGGAGACTCGTTGTATAACGGATTAAAAGTGTCAGTTGGGAATGAAATATAGATAAGCTGATATGTGTAGAAATGTGAAAGTGTACCAGTAACTTAAGTCGTATTGTTGATGGAGTATGTAACACATAATTAATAAGGCTCCGGTAATCGATATAAAAGTTTGAATGACGACTGTGGAGTTTTTAATTATTAAGCTTTTGCATTCTGCTCGATGAATGTTAAACGGGGCAAGTATATTAAAAAGGAAAGCGAAACATCTCATCATTTAAATCGACGTGCTCCTGCAAGTATAAACTTTTAAGTGAAAAATGTAAAACTAATTGAAATCGTTGTGTGAAATTGGCTACAACCAGTTTGTACGAAAGTAATAATACCTTGAGAAACAATGACCGTAATGTCAACGACAGAAACTTTATTCCGGAAAGTAATAAGAAACTAGTTCTGAAAAACGACAGAACGTTTCAAAAGGAGCGACGACATTAGCTTCAACCTTTTGCGGAATATTATATTTGCGGGAACTTGAAACCAAAATACACAAGAACAACAAAAGTAATGCATATCTTCAATTGACGAAAGTTATTAACTTTCACAGTTTTAGATAAACTTATTCATTAGATGTACTTACGAAATTATGCATGCATATGTTTAGAACGTTTTTGTCATTAATTTGGACAATAAGCGATTTTAGAAATGGGAATACTGTTTTACTGCGACGTTTAACTCGTTTTATCTAAATCCAAAATTTAATTTATTTGCTCTCTATAACCCTACGAATGTTTTAACAGGATACTGCTTTTGAAACTACAAATTGTTTTCTAATGTTTACAATTTTGTTTAATTTCATTGCATTGTAACTGATGATTGGATAAATAAAATAAAATTTAGAACACTTCAAAATTAGTTGCACTCCTTAAAGTATACTTCTTTAGACAACAAGCATACTCTACATCTACTCTACAAGCAGAATCTTCATTATTCCATAAGACGCTAAAGTTATATTTAATTTTAATTATTCAGCACTCATCAGAACGAATATCTTCAGAATATAATATAGCATTGATATCATACGATATAAAATATAATTCAATCCAAATGAAAATTTACAAAATAGAAAATTTCCCCTTTTCAGCCTTGAACGCTTAAACGACTACAGTTTTAAACGTTAAGGGTGATTTTATTTAGATTACAATTACAAACACCCAGATTAGATGTCTCCAGTCAAACGGTAACTGTACATCTTTATAAATACAATAATTTATAAATAACAGAATACTTAATGTTATTATGGAAGATTTTTAAATCTTTAGGATTGTAAAAGATTTTAGGGAATTAGAAAAATACTTTCTGTAGCGGCTACAGTGATTATATTATATATAATTCACGCCAACGAGTTTAACAACCCGTTAAAAATTATTCAAATTGTAACGTGTAAGAGACCATCATTAAGTGGAAAGGCAGAAGCGGACGATGAAATGCAGTCTGCCGATTTTACATACATCTACCTCTTGGGAAGCGATATGCTCTCGCTGAAATATCGAGCCATTCAAAACAGTCGTAAGCCGAAAATAACGAGATAGGTGCGGTACTTCTGCGATGAATGTAAATACGAGATCATTGGCAGTGAACGAAGGCACTTTGAGTAACGTGCAGCGTGTACGAAAAGGGACTTCGTTGAACGCGTTTCGAATGCAATGTTGAATTTCTTCAGCGAGTTAATTGTTTTTCACAGGTTTCACTCTTTCGTTATTAAAGGTGGTATGTGATTAAATGTAAGTTCTATGATATTATTAGGATATTTGAATATAATACTATTCCGGAAGTATATGCAATGTATAAGTTTATCTACAGTTTTCAAAGTTAACACTCGTAATCTTCTGCAAAACCAGATACTTACTACTTTGGTATTGCAATACTCAGCTGACACCAACTTGTTATTTTACCAAATTTTGGAGCTGATGTTTCAACGTCCTGCCTGAGCTGTTGCAATATTTTTAGTATTCTGTCGCATTTTTATACTAGTTTAATATGTATTATATCTGTTAAGGATTTCGTTATAAGAATAAGAACAGCATAAGACTATTAACAGTGTAAATGAAAAATATTTATGTTTGTACAGCAAGAGGGTTGCATTATTTTTTGTGAAGATGATAGAACATTACTTGTTTAAATATTGGCAAGATAGAATATTGAGTGGTAGAATGAAATACTCTAGGATTCAGGGAAGAATATATGATGCTGTTTCCGCAGGCTCTATGATTGATCAATTATTCATTACTTATCAATTTCCGTATAATGACAATGCTTGTCGAACGGGTAGTGTCTTTAGAATAATTTTAAAATAATAACTCTCCTCTTCATGCGTTGCCTGCATGCGTATCGGCTTGAATCTACCACCAATTTTTTAAAAAAATTCAATTTAAGAAGGAAAAAGAACTATCATTTCAAGAAAAAACACTGCAACCGATATCAAACTTAATGTGCCGGCGATTATGTAACAATATGTGATTAAAGTTAAAAATTTGGAATATTAACTTAGCAAAATAAGTTGTATAACACCAAAGAAAATTATAATATGATGGAAGTACTTTGTAGAAAGGACAAAAAATTGAACTCTTTCAAATAAATTGATAATTGTATCATTACACAGAACTCTATGTACAATTCAACACAAACGTTGAAATACGTCGAAACGAAGAATAAATAATTTAAGACCAATGTCATAATTACCGGCAAAAATGGCACGAATTAAAACAATTGAAAATTTTCAACGGAAAAAGAAATCCTCGCAGATCTGACGGCCGTAACTTATTAAAAAATTCTACCGGAAGATTACTCGATACATCGACATCCCCTCTTACAATTATTCCGCCGCTGCCGCGTAAACATTGGCGCGAGGAACTTTTTAATTTCGTCGGTTTCTCTCGAATTGGCTCATCGTTCGCTCAATTAAAATGAATAAATGAAATGGTTTTTCGATTTTGTTTGTTTCCTTTGATTTCCGTCCGTATTGCCCGTTTCCATGGAATTTTGTTAATTTTCGACAATGATGATTGCAGGAAACGAGCCGAGCGAGGGAGCGGGCTCGGATTGTTCGGCCTGCCGTCCACGAGGAATATTTTACGGCCAGATCCACAGTCCGTCTGCGCCCACTAATTAATCGACACGGTAGGAAGAGACAAAAACAAAGAGAAAAAATACAAAGCGGGGGAAAAACGTGCGAGAGCGTTTCGGAGATTATTATCTAAATCAGAGGCCTCTGGTTGATCGTTAATTCGATTTTTCGCTAAATTCATCGTGACAACTTTCGGCACGGTTGTTGGAAGACACTTAGGCGATTAGAACATACACGTCGGTCGTTAATGTGAAATTATGGAGTCAATGATTTTGATATACAGGATATTTCACCTAACTTGGCCACCTTAAATATATCGCTTATTTTGTATGATACAAAAAATGTCAGTGGTAGAAAATATTCTGTTTGAAGGCGCCAATACGGTGATGGGCCGAATTTTTTTCTCAGGGTCATTTTTTCGGGATTTCAAGGTCATCGTATTTGTTTAAATGGGACTGCATATCTTCATTACAACAGTCTTATAGGTTATAAAAAAAAACGAATCCAACTAGGTGCAATATGGTGACCTTCACGTGACCTTTAGACCTCAACCAGAATATTTTCTTCCTCCGACAGTTTTTCTGTCATGCAAAATAAGCGATATATTTAAGGTGGTCAAGTTAGGTGAAATACCCTGTATAATATTTGAAGTTTTTAATCATGAAGGTTGATCGTATGTTGCACAAAGTGATGAACGTCGATGTTGATAAAAATTTACAAAATAATAGAGGAAAGTTTACGGAATACGTAGTTGCGACTTCTTACTGACAATGATGCGAGTTTAAAAGGTAAAAGTAAGGCTTAATGGTTCATCCTCCTATCTTTTTTTTACATTTTTTCGTCGTCAAGTTCACTGGCAATTTAGCCTAGACACAATATAATACTTTAGGTGAGTTCCGAAAAAGCAGGGCTATAATATAAATACTATGTAGGTAAAATTTCCCGGAGTTGATGGGAGATTGTAATTCGGGCCCACTGAACACTTGGTATCTTGAAAATTATTGCAGTTAGCAAAAGCTTTGTATTTCTTTTTTAAAAAACCATTACGAAACTAACAAATTTCATTTTCCATGTTTTATACTATTAAAATTCTTATAGGAAAAAAACAGAATGTATTACTCTGAATCGTTATTAATATAGTTTTTAAACGACTTACAATATTAAAATTCACCTCAAATACTCGTGTTATTGATCATTAAAAAATCACATTTTTCATTCATAATATCAACAAACATTTAAAATTTAATCTCAACAAATGTGTCACATTTCTCAACGAAAAATTAAAACAACACCAAGTAAGCGTGCTATAAACTTTCTGCAACATGTAAAACTGCAAAGCTGGAGGCCTCTGTTGTAAATGTGCATTCCATAAACTTCCAGTTGTTACTTTCACAAAATATGGAACATCGATTTTTAATGTCTCAGAATCGGTTTACGAAGTGTATTCCCAAAACTAAAAGTAATAATCGATATCGAAATACTTTTGATCGAGATATTTAAAGCCACCGTATACATCGTATAATGTGCATTCACCGAAAGTTTAACGAATATATCCCATAGATTTTCTATGGGCAAAGAAGCAGAAAAATCGATCGTTCTTATTCTCACGTCTGCGTCGAACGCAACTTCGATTTTACATTTACGCGACGCGTTTATTGTAAAACATAAATGATACCAAAACTGTAAGAATCGCACGTATTTCGTCCGATTGCCGATTAGAAGAAAAGCAATGAAAAATTCTCGAAATGAAAAGGCTATCGTACATAAATATATACGTATACTCGTGTAATTAAATTTTCTCATAACAAGGCGCGCAAGAATTGAAAATTCGAAGTTTCTAAAAATGTCGATAGCCAATTGGAAGTTATTTTCAATTTTTTCCATGGTGCGTTTCTTGTCTCATAAAATTACATTGTTTCGATTACTCGCACATAGGAGATCGATTGTATATTACGTCTATTTGCGACGAAATTCACAAGGAATTTAAGGTTTTTGCGGGTGGTTGCGGATTTTCGAGAAGGGAGAACTCTTCACAAGAATGGACCCTCCGTTTAAGCTTGCTTAATCCGGGAATTGATACGTGAAACAGATTTTATCGTTTAATGCTCCAAATATGTTTATACTAACGAGAAACACATACTTCTATTGGCAAATAAAATTAAAACGATTAATTAATTACTAATTACTGACTTTCTTTTCATTTTGATTTCGTTCAGCAATTTAACATTTATAAAAATATTTTTTCTTTTAAAACAAATATTTCCTATATTTATATATAAATATATTTCTATAGGCAATAATTTCCACTAATTCTTTTGCATGTAGGTGCTTCTACGTTGGGGTTTCTATAAGGCTGGTTGCATTAATTCATTAACATTTCTGTACGGAATAGCATGCATAATTTTTTAGTAAAGTAACGACATATTGTACTTTTCTAACGATTTCAACGAATGACAAAATTATTAACGTAAATGAAATGATTAAACGTTCATCATTATATCCTACACATAGTATGACTCTCAGTTAAATAGATATTTCTTGAAAGCATTAATGTAGTTTTTCACTGTTCAAAGATATCTACATATCCTTATTATCATTTAGGTGCTCCTTTTTTGAATTTGCGTTCAAACGGATAGAATTACATAAAAAATGAATTAAATCTCGACATACCAAATGAAAAATAAATTTTTAAAGTTCTTTTTCTGTGCACATTCAACTGCATTTAAAGCTTTCGTTAAACAGATTCTCCATGACCAAAGACTATGTTTTGCTACTACAAACTACTGTAAACGTGCCATAATGATTAACGTATCAGTTTCCAGTTTAAGCGGAGCTTTTTCGTGTGTGCGTCTAAACTTACGAGAACTATTGCATCACGTTCTAATAATCACTATCTGTAGCGAATATGGGGCCAAACGCAGCTTGAAATTGGCCCCTTATTACGAGTCGATGTATCGTGCAATATACCCTTTACTCCTGTTATCTTCTTCGGCGAATAATTACGCGCAGCGAGTCTTTCTCCGACGAAGGAGATCTTAAAAGTACCCCAGTGAATGGCCGCGCGAATTGCAAGCAATGTACAGGGTGATTCAGAAAGAGTTAGGCATAGCCTCTTTTCTTTCTTTTTTTGCAATTTTCGATTTTCACTGCTACAGTAATTTCACTTAAAACCTATTCTTTTAGGTGGGCCTTAAATCACCAAGGATATGATATACATATCACATAGAACAAATTTCCCAGAGGTGGCGGGGGATTTGAATTCGAGCGTACTGCGTGCGAGTCCGAGCTTTCACTTTCTAATCCACCATAGCCACAGTTAAATGAAACTTTGAGTGTATATCCAACCAAAACCTATAGAATTCATCATCAAAAGTGCCGAAGTAAATATAAAAAGTTTGAAGAAGTTGCAATAGTTAGTGAATATCCCCTCGTTTTCTATAAGCATTATAATGGTTAAACTATTAAAATATCTCTTGTGGTAGTACCATAAGTGTTTAACCGTTAATTAATATCTAAATTTATCTACTGTAGCCATTAAAAAGAAGAATTTTTGGTTATTAACACTAAACCTACCAAGGCAGTCAAATAACCGCTTTCTGATTTTTTCTAAAAATTCCCCAAATTGATTGGGCAACCATTCAGTAAATATTTTAGGTCTATCCTATAAAACAAAAATTACTTAACTGATCATCATTTTCACCTCTTGAAATCTCTTTTTCCAAAGTACGTATTTCGTATATTTCAATATAACAGATATAAAGCCGGTGGGTTTAGTGTTAAGTTATACGAACTGTTTTTTCTTATTAACATATGTATATCCAAAAACTCGAACAAATGTTTTGAAACACCCTGTACAAGCGTTACGTAACGTTGCTTGCCATTTGTACCGAGTATGATTTTAATCGGTCACGAGAAATTTCACACGCAGCTAGAAAGAAGAAAGGAAATCGAAAGACGAACACGAAGATTCTTTCTGCTTTTTACCGTAGACCGGTGTATACAGCTGTAAGTAACGCCGTATAGGATATACAAATTGCGTCAGTGAGTATAAAGTAGGTGACAGCGTGTGGAAACACTATGTGTAATCCAAATTACAATAAAATTCTAATCGCTGATACGTGTTACCTTTATTCCAATCTATTCTTTCGCTCGTTTATTGCTGGGCTGTGGATTTTTATGCATTTATAAGAAATTTAAAACTGCAAATCATTACAATTCATTATTATTGGTTAACTAAAGATCGTAATATTGCCTCAATGACCATCTATTTCTTTTTAACACTAGAACTACCGGCGTTAAATCTATTATATTTCAAAATATTAAATAAGTACTTTGAAAAAGAAGGGACCAAGAGGCGGAAAAGCTAATCGATTCGATGATTGATGTTTTTTAAGATTGCCACAGAATATTTATTCTAAAACTCTTCTATAAACTTGGAGAATTTTTGGAAAAAATTGTGTACCAGTCATTTTGACTGGCTTGGTAGTTCTAGTGTTAAAGCATTCGATGTTACATCAGCACCTCCCTCTGATGAAAAAGCGTACTGCAAAATTGTTAATAATAAGATCATCTCAACCAATCAACATACATACAGGGTATTTCACCTAACTTTACCACCTTAAATATATCGCTTATTTTGTATAATAGAAAAAATGTCAGAGGTATAAAATATTCTGTTTGAAGACGCCAATAGGGTGATGGGCAGAATTTTTTTCTGAAGGCCATTTCTTTGAGATTTCAAGGTCATCGTATTTTCTTTAAATGGAACTGCATATTTTCATTAACACAAGTCTTATAGCTTATAAAAAACGAATCCAACTAGGTGCAATATGTTGATCTTCACGTGACCTTTAGCGAGAAAATTATGAAATGTTGCTTACAAGCACCAGGGACAATTATACGGTACGCTGTTTCAATGAAGTTGAAATTCATTCATTTACCGTCCCCGAACGCGTACTGAAGTTACTGACAAACATTTCATAATTTTCTCGCTAAAGGTCACGTGAAGATCAACATATTGCACCTAGTTGGATTCGTTTTTTTATAAGCAATAAGACTGTTGTAATGAAAATATGCAGTCCCATTTGAAGAAAATACGATGACCTTGAAATCTCGAAAAAAATGACCTTGAGAAGAAAATTTCACCCATCACCGTATTGGCGCCATCAGACAGAATATTTTCTACCTCTGACATTTTTTCTATTATACAAAATAAGCGATATATTTAAGGCGGTCAAGTTAAATGAAATACCCTGTATATACCCGTGATTATAAGAATGAACAAAGGAAAAAATTTGAAAAACTGCAATAATCACGAATTTTCCATTCCATCACTGCCCATTAGTGTAATGTACCGACCCTTCGACTAGGCTTACTAATATCTATACAAAAATTTGGACATCGAAAATTTGACTCGATCCTCAGTCACCACTATCATTGTTCATCTCCGAATCACCGTTCCGTGTTCAAAATCCTTATTTTCCTATTTTGACCTTCGACTCTTAAACTCCGTCATCTTACTCCCACTCCTTTCCCTAAAGTCCTTAAAACCCTGCGTCCCTTTCCGCCGACTCTTATTCTCATTCTCATTCTCCTACTTCATAAAATTCTAATTCAATCAATTCTACTCAACAAAATTCTATTCGAGATCATTCCTTCATTATTCTTACTCCAGACCGGCTCGCTGCACAAACGTGCCTAAATCATAATATATCACATCAAAAACAAAAGTCCTCTTTTTTGGTGACTCCCTGCAAACGTGAAACTGCGAGTTCGCATTACATTAGCGCACAAGTAAAACTACTTTGTAAAAATGACACAGAAGAACCATTGTATGAAATCGATTGTTGTCTCATTAGACAGAAGTCAATGTACACCACCGAAACAAAAGTGCATATATTTCCAAACAAATTCTGTATGATTCAGCTCACTGTGAGAATTATCATCGCAACGCAATCCGAACAAGAGAAAAAAACATCACGAATTCCAGCCACAAGTATAAATGTAATGAAAGCGGTACTGCGCTAGACTGTCTAGGAGAAACAAATCTTTTTCAATTACTGGAGAAACTGGCGTATAACAGAATGCACGGTGTAATCTTGGTCGTTGGATATATCCCGCCTGGAAAATCCCCAGGGGGCTCTCCCACCCAGTACGTAAGGACGCTTCAGTGAACAGAAACCCTTAACGGATACAGCCGCATGCTCCCTGGACGATCGTCAGCAAAATTTCCGATTTCGACCACATATGGTACTTACGTTGTGCTCTTGTAGGAGCACAAATAAAAAATACCAACAACTAGATCATTCTTGTGGAGAATTCCACATTGATTCACTGGAAACAGGGTAAGGTAAGGGAAAATTATGTTTAAAGTTTAGAGACGAACGTTGTCCGGAAAATGTTACGTGGGTTTTGTATACTGAAACATTTAAATTCAAGATGTGGGGAATGGAGAATGGCTAAGTGGTATTTTAAAAATAAATTCGAAGTGAAGTACAGACATGGATGACTCTAATTAGAATTAATTTAATTTTATTCACTTCCTGTTAGCGCTTAGCGTTGTTACTATGAGCGTAGGACTTCTTAGTTTCAAGATTAAGGCCTGAAGTATATTTTCTTACGTGTAAAATAGATTTTTTTCAATGCAGTAACATCTATTTAGTAATATTTCACCTATAAAGCAGTTCACGGTACGCGTACAAAAAGAAGAGATAAATACGATAAAAGTAGAACTGCTCTACATTTCCTTGCTCTTATTGCTTTACGTATGGTATAATTTTAAAACAAGCACAGAGTGTTTTGAAATAATTTAATACTTTTTCTGATATCTTTAATCCAAATTCTTATACCACTATCGTTAATCGAGTATCGATAGTTGAAAGTGCAGACTCGCCTTTGAATTATCCCCTTTTATACAGTAAATGAAGTGGTTTATATAAAATATCCTCACTCGAAAAGATGGCCCCTTAAAATCCAATGGAAAATCTAAGAAAGAAAATATCCGATAAACGTATACACATCAATATTTTTTAAGGGATTAGTATTCAAAATCTTCCCATGCCATATTTCTTAAATTTTGCATTCCTTACTATTTTACATTAAATGCTGAAATTTACTCACCAAATAAACGGGCTTTAAACTATTGATTCCACTAAACAAAATTAAGTTAATCCAAACTAAAAGTAACAAAGGGAAGTAATTCTTTCTTTCTTTTTCATATTTACGACTTTAATTGTCATGATTGTTTCGCCAAGGACCAACTGTTTTAGATGGGTTTCGAACAACCGCGCAGTAGAACGAATCTACAATCTAGGTGGAAAAAAATAATAACTCGAGAACTATTGATTTTAGAGAAAAATGTTATATACAAAAGTTTCATAGTATCGTGGAGAGAATATCGGTGTAATATTAATTTTTTATTTGTTATATTTCTTCAATGTTATTTAACACTATTCCTACCACGTCCGGTCAAATGACCGTTTTTAAAATTTCGATTAGAATTTCCTATATACAACGTAATTGAATTGCCTTTAAACTTCACGACTTTTCCTCAAATATACGTATAATACATTCACATTATAATACATTTTTAATATTCACTTCTTTTTTTACTGTTCATTTTCTGGGAAAAAATTATCATTTGACAAATTCACCGGTTGCGGTAGGAAAAGGTATACGTGAAGTGTCGGTAGGAATAGTGTTAAAGGTCAACTTCATTTTTATAGGAAAATCTATATCTTTCTTTGCAGAGTTTCATTCTACAGAAGCAATAAAGAAACTTTTGTATAAGTAATTTTTTTGTTGGACTTTACGTTATAAAGATATTTAGTGAAGAGAGCCTACTAAAGCCTTTTTGACATGCGGAATGTCTCGCAAACTTTCGGCAGGTATAACAAAGAAGAGCACAGGTAGACGCACGAAATCTTTGCAGAAATTACTTCTATATAGTCTAAGGAATATATTTGGAAAGTTTCAACCCGGCACTTTTCGATAATTTTTAGTTATTCAATTTTTAAGTGAACCGGGTGCACCGGGGCTGTGATATACACACCACACATTTGTCGGAAATATTAAAGGGGTTACCTTAAATAATACAGTTTATTAACCCCTTGCCGTACAATAACGAGTGACACTCGTGACGCGAGAAATGGAATAGTCAATTTTGAAGTGTTCCAAAAATTATTAAATTAAAAATATCAGTGAGTCAGTATAAAATAAAAATACTTCTGTGCTATTTAATATTGCGTTAAGTCATACGCTATATCAGAAACCAGGGATGGATTGTTATTTCAGCAATTAATTCAGAGTTATTGCGCACTCAATCACAAAAGAAATGGTACGGCAAGGGGTTAATAATTAATGATGCAGGAAAACTGAAAATACTCTTGACACTCTCGCTTAACACACGTTTCTTTCAAGGCTTTTACTCAACCGACTCTTTCCCATTCTCACTCCCTTATATTTACGCTCATTGATAGAGTGTTGCCCTTTTTCTATGGTACATCCGCTCCACGATTTCAGGCAACACTCGCATTCTTCCACTGTTCACTCTCATTTATACAAACCTGCGGTTTTCAGCCACACATTCGGTTTCACACCTAAACATTCATACGTCGCCCAAACAGTCATCAGACAGATCTCTGCAAACAGTTCCACGCAGCCTATGCATCCCAAGACATCCATTTACTCTACATATTATTAACATGTTGAATGCCATGGGGGTCACCGGTGACCAGCGCTATTTAATTCGATGAAATTTCATAGGACTTTTAAAATGTAATATTTACGCATTTGTTAATTCAGCCAATATTTATACGTTGCTCTCAAAAAGTTAAAATCCCGCTGTATATAAATCTCATTTTGTCTTTAAAGTTTCTGCTTTGTAAAGACGTGATTTTAATAGAAAAAGCTTCATTTCGAAGGTCGCATTCAACGTGTTAATTCACATTATCATTAGCCTGCTAATAAAAAAAAAATTCGAAAATCCCACCAACTAGCTAGCAAATATCTTTTATCACTTCTTCAATGAATCAACATTTCCCTCAGACAAAATGCTCAAAGATGACATTCTTCGTTTACTTAGTCTTTTGGCTGAAAACTATAACGCGTAAAGCTATTAACGTTAACTTCCTAAGAGGATAACTTTCCCAAAGTGTTGCCACTCTTATCACACTTTCTGTCAGATCTGAACCGAATATCCTTTCATTCGAACTTAAACCTCGTACGACCAGAAAAAGGATAAAGGCACATAAACGGAAACTCCATGAAAAAGTGCCATTGATAATAGTCAATCACGAGGACCGAGTGTCAATAATAGCCGCCATTGGAAAAAACACAGTCCGTGGCTAATGTTCCGGCAAATTGGCCTCGGAAATGTAGACTCGGTTGCCTCCGGGGAGAGATCTACAAGTGCGAGTGAGTGTTGTTGCGCCGATTTTTCCCGTAACTACCTCACGTCCCGGCGTTACGCGTTCACGTGCTACAAGAGACAACGTCTATGGGGGCATCCAACCCCGAAACTGAAAGTACTTGTAATGGAAGGTGAGTTATTCGATTCGTAAATTCGTAAACTCAATGCCAGGTGGAAAGGAATAGGCAAGAAATCATTGAGAGGAAATGAATCGTGGAGGGAATAAGGAGCACGTAGAATGCAACGAATATTTCACTGTTTAATTGGGAAATTATGAAGCAAAAGAAAGAAAGTAATTGCAGAATATCGGCTGAAAAGGATGGACATGAAGGGGAATTGCATAGAGAATATGAACTATGGATGAAATGAAAAATACAGAGAATGTAGGTGGATATTAGGTTGAGGAATTCCTATTTACTACAAGTAGTAAATATATGATTTGCAAATTAAAAAATCAAGGAACAATGCACTTAAGGAGTATTGGTGAAGGAGGATAGACAAAATGGGAGAGGTTATAGAGGGCATCCATAGAGGGAATGAAAAATAGAGAGAATGAGATGAACGATTATTTTTAATAAATAGGAGCTGATACGATTTAACAAATAATAAGTAAAAGAAAATAAACGAACAAAAGTATATTCGTGAGATAAGTACCAAGCAGAAAATGAGAAATTTTTAACACGAACGACTACAGAGATTCGGTCCTAAACAAAAGAAGCGTGGCCGGTTTCGACGTGATGAAAGGGCTTTATAAAAATTTTAAATATTTTAAGTGGCAAGTTTAATTGTCCAACAACATAACAAAATATTATTTTCGTCATCGGAATAAAAGGCATTCAACAGTCATAAAAAAATGTAAGTTCGATTTCAATGCACATGACTAAAAATAAACATTAATTTCCGGCTGCTTGATAAAGTGTAAAATATCGAAAGAATACCATCCATAACGCGATTAATTGATATCAACAATGTCTAATATTTTATTTTAACAAAATCTCGTGCCTGACTTTAATTACACATCTTTCTGTCAATTGGTTCAACCATTTTCTTCGTAACCGATTAAGAAAAGTGAAAAACATCAAACATATAATTATAGATAATTCATTAACAAACACGTAATACAGCAAAATCTATGTTCTAAACAGCTTTGTAAGAAGCAAAACTCGGGGACTATTCACATAAGAAACTAACGAGAAACATGAAAAAACATGCTCAAAGTAATACGAAGAAAAATACGTAATGTTTAAAAGCTATAAAAAAAAGCTTCTTGAAACTCCTGTTTTTAAGTGAATTTGCGCACTAATTGCATCCTACACGGTGTAAGCATGGCGGACTGAAGTTTCAAATAAAAGTATAAAATCGTTTTTTACCCGCAACCGCATGCGACAGTTAAGTGATGCCGACAACTACTATAACGAGTAAGGATGTAAATACGGGTTTTAGTCATCTACAATAAAGTCGACAGGCCGGGTATTTAAAGAAACATTTTAATTGCAGAAGGTAAGCCGCTTACGTGCCCCTCTCTCGTACGTTAATAAAAACAACCCTCCTATTTCGAGGAAGCGAACGAGCGGCGCGCATTGTACCCGCAAGAAACTAATTCGGCTTTTCAGTGGAAGAAGAAAAGTCTACCCGAAGACTTTCTTAAACTCAACGAAAGCAACAATAATGGAAATTCACATTTTTCTGCGTCTCCATTCAAACGACAAGAAAACACAACTTACATCCTTTTTTTTGTTATTTTTTTGCAACTGGAATAAGATGTCTTTCGCTGATATTTCTTATTGCTGTTAATTAACATTTCATTCTGAATTGTAAGAGAGTCAAGAGTTCTCAGTACTTCTTTTGAATGTTTAGAAAATATAACACAGAAATGGACTACATGTTTGTCTTCTGATTAAACAAAACAAGAATGACAGATTAACGTTATTCTTCTCCCATTTCCATCTTACGTTGAAGATTGAAATATAACCATTCAAAATTCTATATTAATTTTCTCTCACGTAAAATGTAGATTAAAATAACTGATCGGACCGAAATTGTTTTTGCAGTCTGCTAAAAAAAAGGAGGAAGAAAATAAAGAAAAAGCTTGCCCTTGCATCTAACAAGTATAAAGAATCGTGGCTGAAAATTTTTCGTAATGATCCTCCTTCAAGCGGCTAAGAGAAACACGGATTTTCACGATGTTCGCGATTTAAGGTCTTCCACTCGGGCGAATATCACCGAGAGTAACGTCAACGGAGGAGCATAAAGAAAAACTACCCCTGTAATTGGGCATCAAAAGGCGATATTTTGCCCAACCCGGGTTCAAGAAGCTTAGTTCGCGCTGGACGCCCAATAATTCGACGAATTTTATTTCATTTAGAAAGTCTGTACCATACAGTGACCCACTGACTATTGATATAATGCTTCAAATATAAAAATGTGAGTGTATAAAACGTAACAATCGTTATAATTTTGTTCTAACCTTGTTTTGTGTTCTAATAAGAAATTGACTTTTACTTAAGTAATTTATTAGAAATACTTTTTAGTTGTACAGAGTCGACTGTCTTGTGTCAATTGTTATCGCTGATATATTTCGTTGATATTAACACTACATTTACGGAAGCCGTCAATTTGACGGATTCCTACTTGTTTTATAAATATTTCTCAAACTCACAGAGAAGCTGTACAGTAAATATTTCACGTGAATTTTATAATACAATAATTACTTAACGAATTATCATCTTTGGCGCTTGATCCCTCCTTTTCCAAAGTCCTTATTTAAAATATTGCAATATAACAGATTTCACGCCCATAAATCTAGTGTTAATATGAAATTCTTAGAGTAATATGAGAATGAATTATTCATTTATTTTTGTCCCCCGATGTATAAGTTTCCAGTAAGTTATTAGTATCAAAGGAGATTATAACAGTTTTGTAATATATTTTTTCAACTATCTCTTAATGGACTTATTGCGACGTCCTAGTAACTGGGACTACATATTCTTTCTTTATATTCGCCGTTATTTTGTTACATTTGTAGCATGTTAATGTAGAAAAAAATTGAAGCAAAATATTACAACACATTAGGTGTTTAAATGAGTTTGTGATTCGATCATTAAAACAATTATACATAATTCATGTGCTAGCGCTCTTTTCAGTCTGACTATGTTATCATTTACTTTCCCACCCTTCCATAACTTCATTGCTCAACTAGCACGTGAAATCATGACTCTGATGGTCAAACAGTCCGACAAATATTCTTCTCCGTTAATAACCTGTTAACATTGCAAATACCAAAATCTATTATAATTCTCATAGTTGCTAAAACTTCAAAACTCTATTAACTTATATTATACATAATGCCACTATTTTGTCACTAATAACCTTAAACTTCCAGTTCATTGGTCCATATTCAAATCCGTGATCCCAATGACTTTATATTTTATATAATTCGTCGCGGAGGAACACGAATAGAGGCTCGATCTCGCGGCGCGAAAAGACAGCACGTGGAACTTGAGCCACGTGGATGAGGATGCTTTACGAGGGATTGCCGGGGATGATGGTATGCCTTGTTACCGGGAAGAACCACGCTCCCCCGGGTAATATCGTATACAATTATGTCCACAGAAGGGAAGACAATGCATTATGGATGTCGAGTTCGTGCCCGGTAAATCATGTCGCAGGGTTGGTTAACTCTGCAAATGATTCTGCTGGGTCGCGCTAGGTTGCTCCTCAAGGGATGATCAAACATTTCTATCCGCGACTAATGCTTGCGAACAATCATTTTTTTCAAAGAATTATTAGGGGTCTAGGAAAATTCACTGCCGCAGCAGTTCGCCGTCAGCAATTAATTCACAATTCTAAAATGTCATATTAGCTTATAATACCTCGAAACATCTTCAAATGAACTTTACGATCGACGTGTTATTATTATTCTTGGTGATTGGAAAAAAGATTAATGGAAAGAATTCAAGTCGATTACTTTATAAGTAATATAATCTTGGATCAATTAAGATGCTGACATTGATGAAACATTTATTATCATTCGAATACTCATTGACAATGTAAAATATAAGATACAGGATAAAATCGTAGCTGATTATTTTTACTACGAATATAACATAACAATATAATATCCCAATAATTCTTTAAAATGAGAAGTTTTAATGACAAGTAACGTTCGATTATTATGTCGAGGTTTGAGAAATTTTAAATGGGAAATCTATGTCAGAGAAGAAAATTGATATTTACGCGCATGCTTGTAATCAGAGTGCTCAAGCTCAAATGGATGTACCGCTGCAATAATTTCGAGAAATGTTTCATATTAATGTTTGTAGGAGGTAGCAATGTCACAGAATTTATTGTCCTCTAAAAGACTTTATAATATGGCGCGCTTAATAAATTTCACGTTTTGTTTTAATACTGAATCACATGTTTTAGGAAATACTATTTCTATTTGCAAGCACTTGATTAACAATACAAAAATCATGACATGAAGAAGCCAAAAATCCCTGCGCTGAAAATCCCGAAATCATCGAGCAGCCAAAAGGCGCTTCAATAAAAATCGCGAGAAACCCGTGCCATTTCAGACTCTTACTGTTCGCCACGCTAATACAAAACCCGCCTATTGCCATTTCATGGCTCTCCTTCTTCGCAACGCTACTTTAAAACCCGTCTATTGCCATTTCATGGGCAGCATACGTAATATTATTTAATAAACAATCGCGTACAGCGATTTCGAGGCTTTCATTGTTCGCAACGCTACTTGAAAACCCGCCTACTGCCATTCCCGGGCTCTCAAAATTCGCAACACTGCCTATCTGGAAAAAAAGAAGCTATCGTTGGGAGCAAGCCTCCTGAGGCACTCCATGGAGAGTTGCATTTTTGCAACTCCAATTGCTGAGTCTCCGACTCAACAGATGCGCATCTCTCAGCTGCTTTTGTATTTCGCAACACTAGTTTCGCGATTGTTCAAAAGAAAAACGCGTATAATTCATATTTCGCAACGCTAATTTAGAATTTATTAAGAGAAAACTCCCGGACACCCATTTCAGGTGCTAAATCGTGATGCTATACTCTACAAATTATTAAGAAAATACTAATTCGAAATATTCTATAAGATACTAAAACAAACTCCCGTGCTCCTTGATCAAGGGCTATGTCGCAACTCTACTTTAACAATTAATTATTCAAAGACAAACCGGGCACTTTTAGTGCTTTATATCGCAACGCTACTTTAAAGAATTATTGTTCAAAGAAAAACCGGGCACTTTTCGTGCTTCATTTCGCAATGCTACTTTTAAACATCTAATTAAAGCATGCTCCCGTTCGCCATCTCAGGCGATCTCTCTCGCAACTCTATTTCTAATTTAATATAATATTGTAATAAAGAATAAACCGAATATATTCATATCGCAACACTAAAAACTACCAATTAATTCGAACAAATCCGTGGGTACCATCCGGGGTGACCTTAATTTCGCAACACTAACGAGCAAGGTATACGCAACTCTAATTTCGCGATGAGAAACCGCATGCAGCCAAAATGCGCTCGTTGGACGGGAATGTTACATCCGTCATCGCCGTTAAACGGCAGAGGACAAACACAGAAAGCGAGCACAGTAAATAAACAAATACTAACAATGGATTTCCATTCTAGAACCCATAACGTATTCGAGGATGAAAAGCCATTCGCTGCAGCCCTCTTCGTGACAGTTTGTCGGGCCTTTTCGGCACTTGCTAGCCACTTCTTCTGCCGCTAGAGAATGCTCGAATACTTTGCGCCAATATAATTCTTACTATTATCAAATTCGACGATGAAAACCACACCACGAGCGTGCAGAGCGTATTCGCTGCTCGTGTAGCACAGTTTTCATAAAAAAAGGCAAAGTATTCGAGCCTCGCGCCGGGAGTTTCACCACGTGCGCAGAAAATGTACAAACTAGAAACTACGGTCAAAAAGAGGGGGACACTCGGTTTGACCGTAGTTTGATCCCAGGTCCAGGCATATCACTTTTACCCGACCTACACAGCGAATGTGATATCCTGAATTCCTGGCCCTTCCTGCTTATATTTAACTCACATTCAAGAACGGTATGCTACCTACGTACCTAAAACCTATATTTAAAAATGCAAATCGCGACACAAATCACACAAACACACATCACTCCACGGTTCTCAATCAGGAACCCGGGTGCATGGGCCTGAACTAGAGAGGACTCCCCGGGGTTCCTCCGACACCCGAGTTCGCAAACAACATTCATACTCTAAAATGTACGTACCAATTTCCTGAAATCGACTGACAAGGGTGGCGACCATTGCGTTACTTCATTATAATACTCTATCGCGATTTGACAGGTTTATAGAATTATAAGTATTTGACATTGTATCGTTTGATATTTGAGGCAATGTATATGGCATATGTTGCACAGATAGAGAGAATTTCATCATTGGCATGCCATATACATCGATGAGTTGTAGTAAGAGTGAGAAGGAGAATAAGTCAAAGTGTATTGTTCAAGTTTGTATAAATTATTTTAAAATACGAGAAATTTTCAAGCGACGCAAGATCCACAGCCTAACACACATCACACACATGTGGAAATTACGTCGTGCATGATTCGCCATCGCAATGCCAGTCGCTGATTTTTCAAAAAAAAGGCCATGCCCACCGCCTTTACCCATTCGAAATGCACCTGGACACTCGAATGAGTTCGGGCTTAAAGTGAACACGGCAGGACTTTGTACTCAATGTTTATTTTTGCTGAAAATCCTAGCTAAGAGGATGATTAGTAGAATTGTAACGGTTTGATTTATGAAAATTGACGCACGTGACTCGAATTTGATATTTAATCAAGCAAGTGACTCGACTTTCATATTTGTTCAAGCAAAGAGAATTTGAATTGAAAAACTGAACTTTATAGAGGCAAAATACTCTACTTTATATATTTGTAAATATGCAAAATTGACTTTGAATTGAAATTGAATAATGAAAACCGGGAGATCTCGTCATCAGAGGAAGAATTTTCAGAATTGACAATTCAAGGAGAAGTTATATATCGAACTATGTATCGAAACTTTACGACAAGTAAGTAGAAATAAAATATCTCTGTGTTTACGTTACTCACCTTCAAGGCGGAAGGTGCGTCGCAGTTTCGGTGGGGGAAAAGCGGGCCAATCGGAATACGGCTGCATGTCATACGCTACACGGCCTATCGTCTAGCGCGCCGAAACCAGAGATCTTGAGAATTTAAATCAAACAATTATAAAAGAATCTCGAAATAATAGATTTGGGCATGAATATTATTAAAATAGTTATTAATTAGAAGGATCTGCACCGGTAATATGTTGAATATTTATCGTTTAGAGCAGAGAAACAAATCATTCTACGTATTTAAATATATTTATAACGAGAAGTTGTTCTTTATGTGATAATATGGTATTAGTATTGAATGATGGTATAAATCAATAATAGAATTTAAAACAATTTGGGTACCAAAACCGTGAGAGCAGATCGCATAACTTTTTAGGGGTATTATAATGTATGAGTGAGGATAGTAAGAATGCCGGAACGAATGGAAGTGTTTGAAAGTTAGGAGTGACTGAGCGAGAATGTAGAAAGAATAACAGAGCAACGCGAGCTAGAGATTTGGATGTTTTAAGAATGCATGCATGCGTGTGAGCATGAGAGGGTCGAAGCGAATGAGTATGCATGCGAAGAGCGACAGTCGAGTTTTAAGCGAGCACAGAAATAGTCGTGCTAAATAAAAAGATATTACACGAACTTACGAGTCAAATGGAAAGAACCCATCCTTTCCCTTCCGCTAAAACTTCAAAAATAATCAAAGTTCTGCTTTCTTTCACTTTGACTTTAGTTTGCGGCTTTCTCATGAACACTCATGAAGACCATATTTATGTATATGATATATACGTTAATTAATAATCAAACCGATGGAAGCGCTGTAATCGCACAAGTAACAGTGCTCTCTAGGAACCTACATACAACTAAATAAAACAACGCATATTGAGAACGATATATCCGTTATACCGATTGAAATAATTATAGAACAAAATATTTAATACGTTTGACTGAATTTAACTACATTATTGTTTATTTTCTTTCGCCTTCTTTAAAATCCCTCTTGTATTGTACTAATATGTGAGAAATAATAGTATTTGATCGAGTAATCTATTAACGCTAAAAATTAGTACGAATAAAAAGAAGAAAAATCATTATATTTTACAATTTGCAATCTAAGCATGGTCGTTTAAATAATATTTATTTCCATATTGCCAGTGCTGCAATTATTGCACTTGTAACAGCTCCCAAAGGAATTATTGCTTAAGGCAGATTCTCAATTAGCAAAATATTATTGTGGTAGGGTAAAATTCCGATTTCATAAAACTATCTGATATGGTGCAAAGAGTTCGTGTTCAATAAAATTCAGTGGTTCGACCGATTGTAAAAAGCGTCATTGGAATCGTTGTTTCTACTGAAACATAGTATTTATGTATTAATAAAGCTCTGTAGAAACGTGAAGCATTTAAGAGACTCTTAGCCCACAGACGAACCACATTTATGAGTAAGTAGTATCGAATTAATTCTAGACAACGGGACGCCCGCGCGATTTCCTCGTTAACCACGAATTTTTCTTTGAAAATTTAAGTCAATGAAATTAATATTTCCTGTATAAGTTTTCTCCAGTAAATTATTCGTAAATTTGCATACTTTCGATTTCAATTACAGATATCTCGTTTCTTTAGAAAGTAAGCTTATAACAAATAACAACTTCAACAAATACTGTTCTATCCTATTAGTTCACTTCAATTGTGTATAATGAATATATGTTACTAATAGACATTTAATTCTGCGTTATTTGTCATATCGTAATAGTGACTAATATAAAAATATTCCTTTCTATTTATAGACTATCTGATTACAACTTTTATTGTAAAGTAATAATCCTTTTAACGTTAGACCCATAATTTTTTTAATATTACTGTATTAATTTTGTAGGAACAATAAAGTAATTAATATTTCTGTTTCATATATATTTATGAGAAGTATAATGGTAGTGAAATAGAATAAATTGGAATAGTTTCATATAGCGTCAGTTTATTAATATTTACCGAAATAGAAATTTCGGAAAGCTTAATAATTACTTCAAATAGCATTAAATATTTAACCGTATGTTTATGTAAAAATATGTAATATACACATATATATATATATATTGTTTTACATGTAATTTGTAATCGGCATTTATTCTACTCAGGTATGAGGCGCAAAAGTGAAAGAAATAAAGCTAAAGGATCACCAGAGAAGAAGGTGGAAAA
Source organism: Cerceris ruficornis (assembly GCA_963989415.1). Classification (NCBI taxonomy): domain Eukaryota; kingdom Metazoa; phylum Arthropoda; class Insecta; order Hymenoptera; family Crabronidae; genus Cerceris; species Cerceris ruficornis. The sequence continues at coordinate 42,360,059 of OZ022517.1, forward strand.
GCCAACTAGGAAGTCGGCACGTAGACGTGGAAAGAGGTCACCTTCTACATCACCAGAACAAGAGAATGTTGAAGAAGCAACTACTGTTATTAGTAATAAAGAGACAGAGAAGGAGTCGCCTGTGCTAACACGTCTTCAAAGTAAAGAAGTGGAACCAGTTTTGGAAGAGAACAATGAAAAAGTATCTTCTACTGAGAAAGATGCAAAAACAGAGCCAATGGAAGATGAAGAGGACAACAACGGTGGATCAGTATGGAAAGTGGCAAGAGCTGACGCATCGCCCGGCGAAATACAGAAGTTGAAATTATGTAGACAGCGAAATACGTCAGAAGCATCATCAGACACCTCTTTGAGTAGGAAAAAATCTAGCAAGTGGCAGGAAAGTGGTGAGGGCATTGCAGAGGAGGTTGACTCGGCAGATGAGCAACTGGTTTCTTGTACAAGAATGCTTAGTAGCGCTGAACAGCCGAACGATCCCTCCTCTTCATACCCAGGTCAGGACTCCAACGAAGAGGTAAGTGATAGCAAGGAGATCCTGCCTGAAACCACTTCAGCCAACTTGTCTGACGATAAACCAAACATAGATCAGCAAGGTGAATCAAATGAGGCAAATTCCTCCAACCAAAACGTTGATAGCGAATCCAGTAAGTCAAGTAGTACACCCACATTGGCTCCTAGTTCAAATGGTAATCATGCACCTGAGGAAACAATTGCTGCACCAAAGGAAGATAAATGTAAGGAAGACACCAGTGAAAAATCAGTGGAAGCTTTCAGTAAAGAAGCTAGCATTGAAAATATTCGCAAAGATACGAGTAGTGACGACGAGGATGATAAGAAAGAAAAAGTACGTCAGTTAGATTCAACATCTGAATCAAATGATGAAATAAACGATACAAGTAATAGAAGCAGTGGTAGAGTATCACGTACCAGTCGTAGAAAACATCGATCTAAATATCGGGATTCGTCAAATTCCGAAACACCGGATTCTGAGGATGAACCTTCCGTGGAAAGAAATGTAGAGACAGAATCTTATACACAAGAAGAGAAAACAAGTGCAGAGGATATACATGAGCAAAAAGAGCGGTCCATATCGCCGAAAATGAGAAGCGAGTCTTTGTTGGATAAAATGGAAATAGAGGTAGAACACCCGGAAGGCGATAAACAAAAATTAGATAGCTCAAACGATAAACCAGAATATACTATACCGGCTGGTACACAGGCAAAAGGTTACAAACCTGTAAAAGTTAATCTAAAGAGATCATTGTAAGCACAGATTATATAACGATCTGTTAAAGTCTTGTTATATATTATATTTATTTCAATTCATTATTAAATTATATTTCAGTTCTTCAAGAATGCTGGTGGACAAAAACGATGTTAAAAAAGAAGATACCGATACAAATGGGAATAACGAAACCACTATTCAGAGCAAGGTGTAGTATTATGCCTATGTTCCTTTTTTTCAAAATTACACACGTCATTTAAAGATATATTGAAATCGAAATAATATTTTACAGGAGAATCATGACACTATCGAACAGGAACCGAAATGTGTTCCAAGAAAACGTAGATGGGGTACCGCATTATCTACAGATACCGCGCCCTCATTTTCAATTTCAACGGATTCTCTCAAGGTGAAATATCTTTATAATGAATTCTAGTATAATATACCTTTTAAATAAGATTATTTATGAAGTGAAAATTCTACTATTTACAAGAATTCTGAAATTTAAATTTGTGTTATAGGCGTTAGTGCCAGGAGCGAAACCTCTATCGATTAATGAAGTTCGTCTGTCGAAAGACGACGACGAAGAGAGGGAACGTTATAGAAGTACTGAAAAATGGCACAATTCTAATGACGATACAAACGACAACAAAATCAGTGATGATAATCTTGCTCAAAAGAACGGTGCTACTAAGAAAGGAGAAGGAAAGATAGATAATCACATAGGTATCTAAAGATTATTTTAACTTTATAATACCAAAGGACATTTATACACTTATATAAATATTTTTAAATTACTATTACATTTTACAGCTGCACGACGAAAAATATCTATTGTGAAGGAAACGCCGCACATGAAATCACCGAGTCCACCAGCTATTAAACCCACAAATATTCTTTTAATTAAAAATTTAGTTCGACCGTTCACTTTAAATCAAATTAAAGAACTTCTTTCACGTACTGGCACAATCGTCGAGAATGGATTTTGGATGGATAGAATCAAGTCTAAATGTTTTGTAGAGGTATGAGCAAGATATTACTTTCGAGGTTTTGAGGCTTTCGCGGCCATTGTTAGGTATACAATGGTTAGCGTTTTTCGGGTTAAAGCCGCGTTGGGAGATTTGAAAATTCCGACGTTTCGCCAGCATTTCAGCTAGCTTCATCAGGGTAAACTGATACTATCATCTGGTATCAGTATCAGTTTACCCTGATGAAGCTAGCTGAAATGCTGGCGAAACGTCGGAATTTTCAAATCTCCCAACGCGGCTTTAACCCGAAAAACGCTAACCATTGTATAAGATATTACTTTCTTTATATTGTACGTATCGTCATTTACCTTTCTCTTATTTTGTAACATATAGAGATGCACAGGTCTTAATTAGTCTTGTTTTCCCCTGTTGATGTCAGTATGCAAATGAAGACCAGGCGTTTGAAACCAGGCAGGCACTACACGGTATATCGTGGCCTGTATCAAATCCAAAGAGGCTTCACGTTGAGTACGCTACGAAGGACGACATGGAGCTGGCACGAGAGTTATCAAAGGATCAGCCCATACCTCGGAAAACGGAGCCGCTCTTACCGTCGGACTCGTGGCAACAGGATTGGGGACGCGAGGAGAGGTCAAATACCACAAAGGTATGCGTTATCAGAAAAACAAATTACCTTATAATTTAATCTTTAGAATTGAAAAAGGTATTGGCTATTTTTGTCAAAAATATAATTTAATCCGTTGAAGCAGAAGGTAACGAAAATAATGTTTTCAGTGTTTCAATTTTTCTACTCGTAGGATTTGCTAATAGACGTTTGAACTGTTTACAATTATTCAGGTAATGGTAGTCAGAGAATGGGATCTGGGCAAAGAAGACGGACAGCAGCACGTGAAGGAGAAGGAACGGGAAAAGAAGGATCACGACAAAAAGAGGCGACAGAGGAGTCGGAGTCCTGCAATGGAAGCACATCTACCAGCACCGGCGAGGAAGTTCAAAAAGAAAGAGGATGATCCACCACCGGCGAAGCTTCTAGATGATCTCTTCAGGAAGACAAAGGCAACACCCTGCATATATTGGTTACCACTGACAAACGAACAGGTACAATCTGTTAAATAGTATATTAATTGATTCAAGAATGAATATTCATGAATGTACCACAATATACTACAGATAGTCGTCAAGGAAGAAATGAGGAGGCAACACATGGCAGAACATGCGCGTAGATTAGAAGAAATGAGACGTGCAGAAAGAAATAGGGATGGCCGTCGTCGTCGTAGCCCAAGAAAATAGAAAATTTTCATCGCCGCTTTCAATAAACAACGTACCTTTTCCCTCTTTGACGTAAACAGAAACTGACATTACGGTTTTTAACGGTTCTACCACACGTTCAACTATAACATTATAAAGATTACGAGGACGACCACTCTTCACAGTTAATACGGATTCTAACGTAGATGTTCCACATTAAAAATGTTTGTTTATGCCGTTTGACGAGTTAACGAAAATGCTACGCTAGTGTTTTGATACGTACTTGAAGTTCGGAATAGTCTCTTTGCAAAAGTTTGACACATTTTAATGGGAGGCAATTGTTTTACAAGACACTGTTTTACATTTCCGTTGAAATTTTCCTAATTTTTTCTAGATTTATTGATTCGCTCAATGACTATTCCATGCATGACCAAGGTTCCGTTCCTTAATTCCTACCCTTGTGTCTTTAGCATTAAACCGTACTTCTTACAGGTCAACATTTACTATCTGACAGAGTGGCGATAACTGTAGGATAGACACAATAGTGATATTGTGTTTGCATCATCTAGACAAAGAAGATACGCGCACTGTTCATCAAATTCTGCAACACATCATAATATGACATTGCAAAAAAGGGCTTCTAACGCGACGCACTATGCTCGTGATCATCGTGGGAATTTGAAGAGAATAAAACGAAACAATCAACAATAATAAAAAAAACAGAAAGAACGTTAAATGGACTTAGTATTCGTAATTGTTGAATACCATCGTTTGTTTTTTTTTATTTAAAAAAAAAACAACTGGGGTCGATACGATCGGCAATGCCACAATTAACGAGCAATTGACCGATACGAAGGAGAAAACGTTCTAAAGAATCATCAGTGAAACAAACATTTCCCCCTATTATTATTTCCCATTTGTAGTCTACCTTGACTTCCTTGAATTTGACATATACTACCACGAATTTGGTAGTAGAATGCAAAGCTTTGCGGGTGTGCCTGTGAAACTAATACATGCACAGGCGAAAAAAACTTTGTATATAAATATATTCAATATTCCATGATGTGACATGTAAAATTATTAATAAATGTAAAACACCAATAGGATTTGAAAGTACATTTATCGCTTACTTTTTATGATACATCATATGGAAGATTTGTTATTCACCTCTGTAGGCGAGATTAAGATGATGATCTACAAAATATATATATGTGCTTCAAACGAAAATAAGTGTTTCTTTATGTTTCTTTCTTATTATAATTATGTTCCTCGTATGTGTTATTAAATTGCCATTTTTTGTCTATGTACATTGAAATGCATTTAAAGATCGCTGAAGCAAAGCCACGGTTCCTTATGAAACACACGTTGGGACACTATACAATGTTATTTACAAACGAGATACTCACGTACATTATTCGATCTTTATTTATATTAATACTAACGCTAACATTGTAATTATTTTAATTTACAAAATTCGTGAATTACATGATGTGCATATTACCTACTAATAAAATATTTCACAGTCACAAATACTACCAGTAGAGGAATAATGAAGGAATTCCAGAATTAGCACTTAACTTAGTTACCGATTTGTACACTTTATTTTCTCTGCGATTAATTTGAAAAACTTATTAACGACATTATTCGAACTACAGTCGGTGTCACCTTTTTTGCGATTAACCGAATCAATACTTGAATAAAACATTTATACAAGACATTTAATGTTTTCATCAGATATTACGAAAATCATTTAATTTTCTTGATGTGTACAATAGAATAATTTAACTAGAATTAACTAGAAATTATTATTATTGCACGATACGTCAAAGATTTAACAGTTATAAATCTTAAAAGTGTCGTGTGTACTCAACGTTTAATGTACTCTGCAATAGGCCAATTACTGTAAATAAAAATGTGCCATTACAGGTATATTGTATTAACAATTAGTATACATGTCAAAGTGTGGTTAACGGATAATGTGTGCACGTTACAATTAAACGTCATAACCCAGATTAGTAATGCATGTTCTTATCAATTTCGGATATTTCACATTATTATCGATATTCTACATAATCTTTGTGCACTGACAGTTCTTCATTGTATATTCTATTATCATTCAAATAATTCACAATTTTAATATCCGGATTACGTAATTTATTTGTAACAGGCATACGCGTATCCCTATAAACGCTTTGATACATTTGCTAAATCATGAAAAAAAACATATCAGGGATGGCTAACAGTTGACCGTAGAATTTAAATTTTACTGAAACTCAAAATAACCATCATATTCCGTGTTATAACAAATTTCAAATTAATTACATACAGCAGTTTCACATGGTATTATTTATTTTACTTAAAGTATAAAACATGCCTTTTTTTTTATTACCAATTTTGATATAAACGGTGTGATGTCAACTATCATTCATCCTTGGTATGATTTATTACATCTTATACCACATTCAGTTGAAGGACACATGGTTTGTTAATACCTCATTAGTCGACTTTTACAACACTGTAAATTTTCCGTACAAACCAAAAGCAGGCAAAGAAACCGATCGAACCTAATAAACATAAAACTTGTATTGTATCGGAATATTCTAATACTGACATGTTTTAACATACAGCGATAAAAGCGTAATTTCACATTTATTGAATTATATTTACCTGTCAAAAGGAAGAATAAGTAAACCATGATACAAGTATATCCAAAGTATAGAAAGGTAGATGTGGCACCTTCTATGTCCAGCTTCGTCATAAAAAAGTGTATGCAATAGACTAATAAATAGAAAGCAGTAAAACCAGATGTTAGGAAGCTACGCCACCACCAATGATAATCCTGAAACATGAATTTCATTATGTTCAAGCTCGAAAATATTGTTCAACTAGTATAACTGTATATATACCTCTGCACAAAGGTGGAAATAACAAAGTAAAATTGTCGTTTCCGAGCAGGTAATAACAAGTATAAGAAATACTAAGAAAAGGAATCCAAACATGTAATATACTTGACTGGACCTTGGAAAAGAAAAATATTCAATTAAAACCTGTGAAATAATTGATTCTTCTTTACGGCTCTATAAGAGTTGTAAAAGTAACAGTAGCACTTACCATAAAGAGTTCAGTATGAAGAATAATTGTATAAATATACATCCAATGGGTAAGACCCCACCCATTACAACAGCAGGTATTGGTTGTGTATAAAAACTTTGCTCTGGTATTTGACGTGGTATTTGATTAGTCCTTACAGGATGTTCCAAAGACTAAAACAAAATGAAATGAAACAATGAAATTTATGATTCTACAAAAGATATATTTATTGATCATTCAAAGTCATTTTTAGTTTACCCTTTTTTTAAAGCCGAAGTAAGTGCCTATAAATGTCAATGGAACGGACACTCCAAACCACAACGCTAGAAGTGCAATTAAAGTGCTAAATGGAACCGCTGCAGAACTCCCGTTTGCCCAAAATATTAAGTTCATTATGAAAAATAAGCTAAATACAATTCTGAAAATTTGAAATATATAAATGAGAATTAAAAATATATATTACTTGTAAGCGAGTGTTTTAGACGATCTGCATTATATTTTATATTGAATTGAGTAAACTAGATTACCCAGGGCTCAGCATAGATGTTAGTAGCACATTCGATTTCCATTTTTCGCCACCGAAACTTTTATATATTCTAGCAGAAACGTAGCCAGCGCTAGTTCCGAGGCAAACGTACATTACCATCGCACAGGTCATCAAAGCTCCTCTGTTAGCGGGAGAGAGAAATCCCAAGCAAGCAAAAGCTGCAAAATGAATGAATTACAATACAATCAAGTTTTTCTTAGAATTACATAACAATTTAACTCACCAAGGGTTACGAGAGTCATGAAGAAAACTTGAACGCCAGATCCAAGTAACACGGAAAGTAACATTCCTTTTCTCGGTGGTCGAAATACGTCACCATGTACTAATTTCCAACCAAATTCTTCCTGTGCATCTTCTCCCGATTCTATCTGGAAGTAGGCCTGCGTTATCACAACACAGACAAAGGAATATCACAATTTCATAATACGAAACTAACAGTTAGTTCACTTTTGTTCCTTAATTAGGAACAGAAAATTGTTAGATAAAACTTAAATAATTGAAATGGGGAAAAAAAAAATAATAAAAGTTGCAAAAGTGATCAAGCTTTAAAAAAGAAGAATAACCATTGTTAACTGGTATAACTAAAATCGCTGTAATGATTTATACCTGATTGTATCGTGCAATATCTTTGTGCAGTGTACGAAACATTACCATTGCAACCATTCCAGAAAGAAATAGAACAATGATTAATGAATTGATAATACTGAACCACTGAATATTCGTATGTGGCATTGATTCTAAGATGTAATCCCATCTAGATGACCATTTAATTGTATTATCCTCCTAAAATGAAAGTAATACCTCGTTAAATGTACAGAAATTATAGATTTTCTGCTTGTGTTACTTATTTTTATTTTCGTCGAATATTAAGATTCCTTCTTTTTGTATAAATAACTATTAAGCGCTTACCACAAATTTGACAGAATATGTATATGTAATAAGTAATTTTTCATTTGGTGCAAGTGGATCATAAGGTATTTCCAATGGCGTTTTATATTCACAATCTGGGTTGTTATTGTGCTTAATACTGCGTGGAACCACTTTAACAGCTATTGCAAATACAAATATAAAATTCTTGAAAACATTAAATTAAAATACATAACTATTTCTAATTCGAAAATACGTACATATTATGCGTCCACCATTTTCTTTAAATCCAGATCCCCATTCTTCTTTAGCACCACTATGATATGTAATAGTAAGGTCTACATGATTGAATAAGTAATAAGTTTTTGCTTTGTTATATAATCCCTGGCAAAAAAATCTCTTATTAGATATAACATATATGCTTCCAAATAACAAATACTACGCGGTGCTCGAGAGAAGTCTCACGGGATAGTAGAAGGCCAAAAAAGGACTTTTCATTAGGCCTGCTTATCGCCGCCTTTAACGTTCTTCGAATCACTGTGACGAATCAGATCCGCCTCCTTTTTAAATTTCTTCTGTGAGACTTCTTTCTAGCAGCACCTCATAGTAGTACGAAATTACTTCTAATGACTTTATCATTACATTAATACTACAAGTATCTTGTTGAGATCTTGATTCTCGAGAAAAACAACCCATTGGAAATCCAGTACTACAGTATTGTCGTTCATCTTCCAATTGATAACACCATGTTACCGGCATATTATCTAATAAACAAAAATATGAATGATTATTTCGAGAGAGCGGTTTAAGCTTTCCTATACTTAGCATTTGTCCTTTAACACTTCGGCACCGAAGGACGCGTACACGTGTCATTCAAGCTCTGTAGTTCTGAATATAAAATTGTAAAACGATATCAATGGTTCGATTTCCCTTCAGAAAGATCGTGTCAGCTGATACGTAAGAACAATAATTCGCAACTCTATCACAGGAAAGGACACGAAATCGCCCCGTACCCACGTCAAATGCGGCCCTAAACGCCCTGGCGCCAAAGCGTTAATCAGTTATGATTAAATATGCATGTATATGCTTCAAAACAATACATTTAACCCTTAACGAACGAGCGCACTTTTCTAGAACAATGACCGGTAGATCGACGGAATTTTTACAAATATCATTCATGCCGCCTGTATGGCGGCATTCGATTTTCTTCAGATATTTATAATGTCGCGAATATGGCGGCATTCGTTCGCTAAGGGTTAATAGCTTCAATATTACATTAGTACTGCAAGTATTATCTTCCTATGTTGTGACCTTGTACACAAAAGACATAACTTTTGATAACTGAATAAAACAGGTATAAAATTCGATTTAATTAGATGACAAGAGCTACAAATAAATTTTGTTTAACCATGTTTACATATTTTTATTTTCATTTTATCACTACATTGAATACCAGTTAAATTTTGCTCGTTTTGCAATTTATGTTGAAGCGAAACTTTTTCCACTGCATTTATGTTGTTACGGAGCTGATATGTTAAAGGTAAAAATAGTTATGCATTTAACAGTAGTTAACTTATTTTTGACTAATATTTTAATATTAAATTGTAGGGACGACGGTTTACGATCCGGTCTCCGCCATTGTTCGACTTCGGGCGGCCGACTCTGCGCTGGGCCCGTTAGCTATTTTTAATTTAGCAAATTTCTGAAGCTTCGGGTCCCGCGGGTTAGGACCGTCCGCGGTGGACAGCGGCCGGGTCGTGAGCCGATGGTAAAGAGAAATCCTATTGTCTAGGTGGGCGCTTTGCCTCGAGGCGGCTCGGACCGTGAAGGGTGTCAACCAGATGTGGAATTTTCCACACCAGGACACCCCCATGGTCGCGGACGTCTCGAGGCAAACTTAACAATTTTTCGGAACCCGCCTAGACAAGGATAGCGAACTTTCCCTTACTCTCGTTATTCGAGAGTAGGGAAAGAGAAAAACAAATAAAAGAGTAGGAATGACCAAAGGGTAGAAAAGGGCGACACGCGGTCGTCCCGTGATCAGTAGAGCGAACAAGATACTTGCGTCTAAATTATTTGTAAAAAACAAAGTTTATACATAAGAGAAATACAACCACTATATCTTGTTACAATCAAGAACACCGTCTCTAAAAAATATATTAGCAAATATGCAAATATCATTATTTAAAACACACAACAAATTGCATTGAATTGTGTTCTAAATAGTAATAAATGATTATTTGCTAATAATAATATAAAATATCATTTATTTTCTAAAATGCTGCTAATTCGTACGCTTACCAACTATCCAATGATGTTGATAGTTCAGTGCCATTCCACGTTTTAAGAACTCCAATTTCTTCTCTGACTCTTTGTCTCCGCCATCATACACTTTGGTGCATGCGATAATACACGATTCATTTTTCATGAACTCCAACTGAAAATATATTTGTAATTTAAAGCTACAAGTATATGTTACAATAAATATCTTTCCATACATAGTGTTAAATAATTGTGTAAGAGAAATTTTATGGTGGGACATAGTCAAGGTGCTATACATTTTTTACAAGCAATCGAATAGATAGATATTTATTAAATTTTTGAAATAATATTTATATTGTATGTAAATTATTTTTAAGAACTAATTTTATATGTAGCTTTCGACAAATTTAATGTTATTTATTGTATTTGTTACACTTAAACTCTACAATAGACTTTACAATATTTCTGACATTTTTATAGTTTTACAAAATGATGCCCAAAGAATTAAAGATATTAGAGACACATTGTCGACTTTAGGAAATTATAATCTGAAATTATTGAATAACCTTTATTGCTCAGTTCCTTTGATTGCTCTATGTTCATTGATAAAAATATCTTACCACAATATTTTATGGTAAGTATAAATATTTCATGCTCTAATGGGATACATGAAAAGACTGTGCTCTGCCATAAAATTAAGTCCATAGATTAACATACCTTATAAGGAGAAGGTCTTATGCGTTCTCCAAAGACAACTTGTCCTAAATTTTCAACGGGTGATTGACTTTCATCGGTAGTACAAAAATCAAAACTAGAAAAATAATTATGTTATTTGTCAATTATCAAGTACTAATTTCGCACAAAGGATGAAATAACATTAAACATTACTTACTGATGATACTCGTAAGGTATAACATACTTCTCAGTATTCAAACGATTTACGTATAATTTGATTTCAGACTGAAAAAAGAAAAGAGGTATGAGAAATTCAATACAAATATATCATATATTTTAAAAGTTTATATAGGCAAGTTAAAACTTTGATTGCAATTATTTATTATTTTATTTTTCGGTAGATTAATTTCCTTTACTGTAAGTCACATGTGACAAAAGTTACGAAGATGAAGTTAACAGATCCTTCTATTTAACAGATTACTGATCAGTCCAAATAATTGATTGAAATTCCATTCCTGTTAACCTCCGTAACGAAAGTCTATAATAAAGATTTATTATAGACTTAAAAATCGGGTTATCTTAAAAAAAAGATAACCCGGTAATCATAAGCCCATTCCTTGCTTTCTTTCAGCAAGTTGCGCAATACAAATAATAGTAATGTCAAGTACGCACTTTACACGTTTCTGAAGTTTCTCCATTTTTACAATAATTAACGGGTGCTAATCCCGGCAAGTAGAAGGCAAAAGAACGATTAATCATACAAAGCGTATACAACAGCCATATCAATATTGTTCTCGCCATTATATCACTGGTACACTGGTTTAGAGCTAACTATTGCCTAATGCAAGTACAAGTATCGAAACTACATGAAAATTGTCAGGACACTGGACTTCATAACACACGTAGTTCTTTTTTCAAAGTTATTCGTGTGAGTTCATGGAGGATACGAAACGTCGCAAAGTAACACGCATACCATGTCACATTGCGCTTGCTACCATGACACGTCATGAACTGTTACGAGGAACTAGTCAAACCTGACAATATTCGGCATTTAAATTTAGCGCTAAAGTCCATGCTTTTTCGATGTATTTTATTTCGACGGAATGTTACATTTTCTTAATGCCGATTGGTACTTTCCGTAGGCAGAACGTTGTGAAAATCACCCTTAATGCATGTATGATATAAACAATTTCCCTAGTACATTGATTATGAAAAAAATGTTTAACTCAGAGAGTCCAAGCTTAAATGGGAGGAGCTTTACCTAAGTTTCAAAAAATGTTTCATGTTAATGGTTGTAGGACGCGGCAGCATCATCGAATTTAGAGGCTTTTATAAATAATGAATGCGGGATAAAGCACAAAGAAACAAGATGGAATAGTTGGCTTTGCAGAAATAATGGAATATAAGTATATAATCTTGATGTTAATAAAATAAATTAAAAATATTACGATGTGCACTGGATCGGTACGCTATTTTTCATACAATTGCAATGTCAAAGAATCTTATCATAACCACAATCGGCTAAAGAAGTGTAACTCTTATGCAGGAATTAGTGTAAACATCGCAGGTGAATATAGCAATTCTGCGCAGTCATTCATTAAATAAATAATTTGTAGTCTTAGAAACATATAATTGTATTATATTAATATTGTATCACATTTGTTTATGTTGTATAATACAAATTATAAATACAAATTGTATTAAATCGAAAGCACTGTTAAACTTATTTAATCGCTACCGCTTTTCCATTCATAAAGTTCCATACTCTCTATAAATTTCTAAAGAGCGTATCATAATTATGAGTATTTATAACTAAAAAAATATTAGTAAGATATAAATCTCTGACAAATGGCCAAATATAAATGTTGGGAACAGCCACTGTATGTCGCATTTGGTCGCATTCATTGTCTGCTTATTATATATTGTCTGTACTTTTTTGTTGTTAGCCGTCAGTGTAACTTACAAAATTGACAATAAAAACTTATTTTCTGTAATAAATAATGTACGATATGTTGTAGAACAAATAATAAATTTCTTGTCAAAATAGATTTCTCTAGATTCTCATCTTTTTCTTTTTTTGATTTAATAATGTCATCATCCCTGTTTTGTAGTTATAGTTTCAAATCACGGGTTCCATGCTAGACGGCAGCACATGTTTTGTTCAAATTTTTTAACATGGGAGTTTATACCCCCTGTGTTAAGGTAACAAACGTATATCAAAATGGTTGCGATTGAAATATTTTCCGCTTCTGTTGCGTATAAATATAAAAGCAAAATATGCTCCTTCAGTTCTTTGGTCGTATTATTTTTTATTAAACTAGCGATATTAACGCCATGTTTTGTTATTTATAATGCCGGAGGTATATTTGTTGAGGCACATTTTAATGAATTTCTATGTCTGATGAATTTATGTATAAATATGCATTTATATAAACTAAGTAGATAATACATCTTGTATAATATTATTATTTTTAATTTCTAGGATTCTGGTTAAGAAACCGTGCTTATGTTGAAACCCCAGATACGTCATTTAGTTACAAATATTTATTACTTGCAGAGAGAAACATTAACATTAATCCCATAATTTGCACAACATTTAATGTGTATAAGGAAAATAAAATTTCAGATGATTGCATACTAGCAAAGGTTTTATTTTGTCTTAAATTCTTTTTCTAATATGTTATAACAAAATTATTCTATCAAATATTTATTAATTCAGTATCCTGAGAAATATCAATATCTTTTTTTGTAGGTGCTAGAAGTAGATGCAAACAGTGATGGAAAAAAGGATGCTTTAAAATTTGAAGTTCAGTTTTACACAGATGAACCAATTAAGTCACTGAAACTCTTGCTGTTCTTCAACTTTCAATTAAAAGTAATACTTTGATCTATATCTTTCTATTTAAATTTAACTTTCTTTTTCACATGTTTTTCTCCAAATAATTGCAGCAGTTATTTGAAGCCACCATAGAATCTATAGCAATATTTGATTGCGTGTTAAATGAGGAAGTTCAAGACGTTCGATTTTTTGGAGACTTAGAATTGCATCAAAAAGGACTTCTACATAGTGAAGGTTTATACGATATATATAATCATAGCATAGAAATGGGTGATCATTCTGTCCATGAGTTACTCGTACACAATGCAAATAAGAAATGTAAATAATTATATCGTATTTTGTCTTTTGTAGTCTATATGAAAATTATGATTTTAAAAATGAATCTTTTCAGTTTCTGCAAAAATTAGCAATAGACAAGTTACATGGCAAACTGGTTATTCTAATGAGGATGCTGTTACTATTCATGGAGAATTATTCTATAGAGAAAATTTAATTTACTATCAACCTAGCATTTGGGAAGAACTAAAGTGGGCATGGATACAATATTTGTCGCTTCTTGTTGTTTTTGCTTACATAGCAAAACATATTCTGATCTTCTTGTTTTCAAATCGATATTTGAATACCTACGTTGTAATACCATGGGAACTCAAATAGTATACATGCTAAGTAACTAAATTCTTTGAATTTTTTTATTACGTTATTCATTACTATTATTCGTTTCTATCTAGATTGTAAATATTGTTATGACTATAAGTGTTACTTAATAAGTAACATCATTGAAAAAAGTGATTGATTTTTGCGAACAAGTTTTCCATGGGAATGTCAATCACAATGTAAAGGTAATAGAAATGTGTAAAACTTATCACGTTTCGTGTCATATAAGTCATTGGGTGGTTTATGATACATTTTTCATTTGAGCATGTTTCAATTGCCATACATTTTTACTTTCTTTCACTGAAATCTACCTTATTAAGTATAACATATTTAATTGCCATCATATTGTTCTATAGCGTGTTTTAACCATAATTATTTCATTTTAATAATAACGATATTTGCAATCTTACGGTTATTATTGGCTCATTAAAGACATGAACAATCTAAATGGAAACTTACAGAAATTTCCGTAATATAGAACGTATTAAAAGTGATGAGAGTTGTACAATATCTTTAATATATTTTATTGTAAAATCACGTATTGACATGTATTAAATTATTGATCCTGTAAAATGTAGGAATACGAGGAATAAAGTTTTACATTTTCAAAACATATTATCTTAAAAATATCACGAATCTCTGTAGAAAGATGAAACTCACTAGATTCGATTTAATCACTATTTAATGCACACATTCTGTTATCATTCGATTATCGACGCGAAAAAGGGGATCGATATCAGACTTTATATACGTTCTATCTATGTTTGAAACGCCTAGCAGGGCTGCATTCTTTAATAGTATAACATCATAATACTTTGCATTAAGGGATAAACAATTATCTATAATTGTATCTCCATATTAAGTATAGCAGAGATGAGCACCATGTTTTATAAATGTTCAAGTAACTTATTCAAAAAATAATACAATTGGTATTAACGTGAAAACATTTAGGATAAACGGATAGTATAAGGTCATAATACTTCAGAATAATAGATAGGCGTTATCAGTGCAGCCCTCACTAACAGTGGCGTCAACCCTTCGCGGCGTTACTCATTCCTACGCTACGCGGCCTGTTCAATGAGGGTGGAGACTGCGCGGTGTTATTCTCTCCATTTATCATTTTCTGTACTTGCGACAATATCGTTTTCTCGTGAATTATTTCATTTGCTCGAAATATGTAATGTTGCGTGAAGTGACGGTAGAATGACTCGGATCTGTATATTTTTTTAGTTTTGTCTCCACGTTTCAGTGAATTTCGAGTGAACGACCAAGAAAGGGTGAATCATGCGGTATGGACATAATCGTGGATAACTTCGGATGCTGCCGTATGACATTCACTGAATCTTTTTCCTGATCTCGACAGATATTACTACTCATTTGCAAGGAATTAACATTTCATTTTGGGGGGAGGAGGGTGATGTCTGTATAGCCCTTTTATAATTCTTTGCTTAAATTTCATATGATCAACGAATTATTATTGAAAATCATATTTAACTATTTAATCGTTAACACATAATGGGATTAATATTAATAATGTTACTGTTATTCCATTCTGTATGGAAACATTTTATGTATTAAATAATATCGCAATTTGTAGAGTAACTCGATATTCCAAGCGTGTACCATGTCCACAAGATCAAAGGAGAAAGTGGTAGCAGCAATCCGTAAATTTTTTCGACCATCGGAGAAAATTTCGGAGCAAGAAGGACCAAGTACTTCGACGAGCTCACCATCCAGGAGGATTTTAAGTCGTAATCATCGTCCCGATGCAGTCACGCCTTCCGAAGGTTCCTTATCTGACAATGCCGGAACAAGCCGCAGCAATCATGCCAGTTGTTTCTTTAAATCTGAAAAATCATCTAGTAATTCTGCACAGGTAGAATATTAATTCTTTCGATTATACAGGCATACAAAAAGTGGTTATGAAGCCGTGTAGTTATTAATACGAGAACTACGGGAGCGGTCAAATTCAATGGGTTTCTATCTTTTCTCTTTTAATATAAAAATTCCTTAAATGTATAGAGAAACAGTAGAGTAGATATTCCACGTGTATCTTATAAAGTACCAATTACTTGACCGATTATCTGCTTTGCCGCTTGTTATCTCGTCTTTCAAAGTTTTTATTCAATACAATATATTTAAATGCAACAGATTTAATGCTTCTAGTTGTAGTATTAAATGAAATATTTTTATTATGTACAAAGCAGTCCGGGTATTATTGCATCATAAAACGATTACTTCATTGTTCTTAACTTGGTTTGATATACCTAGTTGATAATCCTTAATTACATATAAACCAGCGGCTTTATGAGCAAATTTTTCAAATAAGAGTTGATAGATATGCAATGCATTTATTAATTTTACTATACTTTATGTTGTTATTAAGAATGGTTCATTCAGCTTTTGATGGTTTGATCGATATTTTTTGCCGAATTTTGGTGAAATAACAAATACGGTCCAACGTCTATAATTATGAATGAAACAAGTTTGTTTTAAAGTGTTGCTAAATCTTTGTTTATCACAGTATCAGTGATATTATGGTAGTATAATACCCTCATGGAGGTAATTTGATTACAAATATCTCATTACTAACACTTTTAAAGTCTATCTGTACTGATGTGTAGTTGAGTGCCGCTTAGTCATTGCCCCTGTTGGCAGGGTATTAGATTTCCCCAAACATAAACAAATCGGTGGGCAACAGCATGTTTTCTCATGGTTTGGTGTTTGTATATGTATATATAGTATATACATACATATATACTATTCGTGTATACAGTAATATCGCTCATTTTTTTTAATAAACACGTCATCTTGCTGTTACTTTGCCCTTATTATGCCCGCGGTTACTCTTTCCTGTCTGAATATCTGCTGAATGGCACTACAGCATGACACTTCCTCAGTTTTCGGTACTTTACAGAAATCCGGCAAAATTTTTCATTTCAACAAACAGTATGTTATTTACATTGTCCTTTTCAACGTTATTTACCGAAGATATAGTTTACTGTCCTTAGTTGCCCGCTTTTTAATATCACTTTGAAATATTTTTAGGGTAACATGGCAATGCCAGATAAGAGGGTTCGTTTGCGTCGATTGATGAAAGAACTCAGTGAGATCCAAAGAACGCAACATCGTCTCGAATCGACGTTTACTGCAGAATTGGTCAATGATAATCTTTTTGAGTGGCACATCAGACTGCACAAGATCGATCCAGAGAGTGAATTAGCAGCAGATATGAGGGAACTAGATATACCTCATATACTTTTACATGTGATATTTCCAGAAAACTTTCCATTTGCACCACCATTCATGCGGGTAATTTCTCCACGAATTGAGAAAGGCTTTGTGATGGAGGGTGGTGCTATTTGCATGGAGCTTCTTACACCCAGGGGATGGGCAAGTGCCTATACCATCGAGGCAGTGATTACTCAATTCGCTGCAAGTATTGTAAAAGGGCAGGTAAAATATGATTTCTATAAATTTATGGATAAACTGATTAGAAGTGTTTGTTGAAGAAGAATATAATGTTTTATTTTTATGGTAGGGTAGAGTGGCGAGAAAACCAAAAATGAATAAAGAATTCAATCAGAGGTCTGCCGAGGAATCCTTCAGGAGTCTGGTGAAAATGCATGAGAAGTATGGTTGGGTGACACCACCACTCGCCGAGGGTTGATTTTATAGGTCGATAATAAATGTAAACAGATCAATTATCGCTTAAAAAAATGCGCCAAACGCATATTTTCAACGTGAGTTTTATTGGCATCGCATACAGACTTGTCCAAATAGAAAATTAGCTTGTGCAGCTGAACAATTGTATTGGTCACTGTCATCGAAACTGAATAACGGATCATCTTCATCCACAGCTGTATTCTTGGCTGAGTAATTGAACGAAGTAAGAAATATTCGAGGATGGAAGAAATTACAATGAATTCGTCTTGCTTCCCAGCTTCCTTTAATACATTCAAAGTGATGATGCATCAGCCAATGATAGTATATTTCCTTAAAAATTGTATTTATATTAATAATGTGTTATTTAATATTGTATATTAATCAGTTGATTCTTTTTTGACTTGTATTGGATCAGGATAGAGAAAAAGTACGCGATATTTAATCAAATGTAATTAAATTTCACGTGGGTGTACTGCTATTATCGTTAATTATGTTGTTCGAGCTGTTACATTATTAGGATTATTGATATAATTTTATAAAAAAATCAGTAATCTTTTCGAGGGCACAGAGATAATAAAAAGAATTGCTCAATATTGTATACCCGAGAGTTGCGTTTTAGCGTTATATAAACTTATTGCAAATGTAATCGATATTTAATTCGGACACAAACAACGAAAATATTGTATGTCTAATACATTCGTTGATTTTTAACAAAATTTGACGCATCTCCATCAATTGAATGCAACTCGAAAATTTACAATGTAAATAAACACATGGAAGTGTTAAAACATTACTATTATTATTAACACTTAACTCTCTATAATCAAGAAATTTTAAAAGAATATATATATACTGTGTATCATTGTTTCTTTTAATTATAATTCCATATATGATTATAATATATTCGTGCATACTGCGGTTTTCTAAATCATAATTATATTAAATATGTTTATTATACTGCTGTAGAGTTTTTCATAGAGAGTTAATTCCCATTAAACAATTAGTTACCAGAACATACTGTACACACATATATTTATATTATATATATTCTGTATCGATGCTGCTTGAAATATTGTAAGTAATGTGAAATATCGTGAACATGAATATTTTTCTGTCTTTGAAATTAATATGCTAGATTGGACAGTATAAAGGCATAATAGAAAAGTAGTATTCAGAAAGATATTGGTATAATTATCGAATCAGATCTTTGTCCCATTATTCTGTATGTGCCAAATAAAACATTTTAAAATTTGTGTATTTTTATTATTGTGTAAACAATTCTGCGAAAGTTAATCCATTTGATGAATGAAGGAATAGAAAATCTGTGCATACTGTTATAATGATTACAGATATATTACAACGATAATATTAATAGTTCAAGCAATACAAAACTTAGAAAAATACAATAAAATCAGCAGCTAAAATTAAATTTTTTCGCAGGACATAACATCATTCATAAATAAAATATTTAGGATTGACCTTGTTATTTATTACACGATTATCGTTAATAATTTAATAACTATTGAAAATTTATATCACATAGCAACTTTTACTCACAAAAAATACGTACAAGTTGCTATATTTATATAATATACATTAACGTTGATTTTTCAAAGTATCCGCAGGAATATATTTAGTCAGAAATATCATTGTATAAGTGGAACGTTTAAATAGATGTCAATTTCTAAGAATAAAAATTATTTCTCATCTTAAAAGTAGAGTTACTGGTTATTATGATTTTATATTATAGTTTTAAACATTGTTATATATCGCCGCTTCATATTCAATTAACTTATTTCAACATCCATATTATTCTTATCATTAGTTATTTCGTTGTAGTAGCAGTGCTATTAATATAGCTTCCGACATTAATGTAATTCAAGTTATGTTTAACATTCAAGGCACATTATTAGTCAATACTTATGAACATACTTTGGAAGAATGGCATGCTTTATACTAATGTACAATTAATATACCGCTTTTATTAATTATTCTTGCCACTTAATTATACATATTTCATTGATGTTCACACCATTCATCACTATTTTCGTTTATAAATATCTTTCGTATATATTGCTTTTGTGTAAATTGCAATGTCTTTGAATGCAAATTTCGATCGTAGTAAAAACGGTGTAAAAATTTGTTTTCATTCTTGTGTCTATTTGTATAAAATTTTAACGTTCCTCCTTCTTGAAGTCATTAAAAATTTATCATAATATCGTTTATTTTTGTAACAGTTAGTATTAAAGGTATACTGTTATCATAAGATATATAGTATGTACAATAAAAGATTTTCGACAGGATTCACATGTACATATAAGGAGTACCATCTAACGTTGTCACTTTAAAGATTTATGTTAGAATACATAATTCGAGAAAATGTGTCTTACACGCATTGCAATAGAAAAGAAATATTGTCATTATATTCTGGCCTCCGTAAAGCTATGCAACATTTCTAAGGTGAACTTTTTCCAATTTAGTGTTATAACGGATATCTTTATAGTGATAAAGTTAGGGTTTCACATTCTGTATAAGCATTCTTCATCGATAGCTATTTGCTAAATACAATCGGCAATAAATGACTTCATAAAATTTGTTTATAAATGATGACTAGCTGACGATGCCGAAATAATAGTTTATAGTGTCTGTTCAGTACGAAAAGTATGGTCTAAAATGCGACTAATCATAAATAGGATAAATTGGTTTATAATATTTAAATAAATGTCCTATGTACAATTAAATATTTTAAATAGATACAATTACCCTACGTATATTTAAATACTCTGCATATATCTCTGAATATTATGCATTTAAATTTACAATCATTCATTACATGATTAATTTAGAACTGGTACTTCACAAGATGCAGCGTATTTTTCAAACGTAAAAAATTCGTTTGGCGCAGATAGGATAGTTTTCATATATTTTTCTGAAAAAATAACACTGTTCACCAAATTTAAACTTGTTTAACGTTCTGCAATATCCACTGGGTGATCCGTATAGAGTTGCTCATCCTAAACACGAATCCATCGGCAGAATTGCTCCATCACCCTCAGTTTTCGAAAAAAAAAATGAGTTTTAGTAAAAACACCCGATTTTGGTAAAAAAATATGGTATTACCCGAAAACTATAAACGCTAGGAAGTTAAAATTTTTCTTACAACATAGAGGAAAACGTGTCGAATATTTTAGTATAATCTAATTATTAAAATTGGTTGTTTTAAATAGTTGTAAATGACCGTCATGCGGCCATCATAATATCACATTTTTTACCAAAATCGAGCGTTTTTACTAAAACTCATTTTCTTCGAAAACTGAGAGTGATGGAGCAATTCTGCCGGCGGATTCGTGTTTAGGATGAGCAACTCTACGAGGATCACCCAGTGGATATTGCAAAAAAAAATTGTGTTGGACAGTGTAATCCGCCGTCTTAAAATTTAATGGAATTCTCATACTAATCATAAATGTTATGAAAAAATTTAACGCTATATATTCAAGAACTTAGGCCCTTGATAGGATTGCTACAAAAATATGATTGGAATCTTTATTTATATTTATTATTCTGAACTAGATGTTACGTTATTAGTGGAAAATCTATTTTTACCAGCATTCAGTCAATGAGATTGTTAGATTCTAGAATAAATCGAAAATTATGAAAATATGCGCGTATAAAAATACGAATCATATGAAATGCTTTTTAAAACACACAGGCACATATTTAATCATGTAGATATCATTTCAATATCTTGAAATCGTTAGATCGGAACTGTCCGCAGCTATCTTATACTGCGATATTCAAGTTATAAGATAGTTTAAACGAACTTACGATTAGACAGGAATCTCTTAAGACTGAGCAAATCGGTTTTGGTGAAACTTTGTGACGCTAAAAAATTAATCACGGCAAAAATAGCCATATATTCCTTTTAACACCGTGTAAATTCTAAGGAATAAATTCTGCCTGTAAATCGAAACCGACACGTTTAATTTTGGAATATGATTTTTAAATCTTAAGAAATCAATGTAAATATTCCAAGTAAATATTTAAGGACATAACAATTATTACAAAACCAGAGTAATACAATTTTTCGAAATTTCGTTTTTCTAAAGAAAATTATTTGATTATTTAATTTTCAAGATTTTACGCGTGCGGTTTTATAGTACCTTTTTACAAAACCATACATGCAGAACATTTTTCTATATATTTCTTTATATTCTAAGAGCTGTGTGTAAAATGTCACGTCCTTCTTTCTAATCTCAATGAAATATTTCATCTTTCAGGAGAAGTATAGGGAAAACTAAAATACGCTGTTTGCCGTGCGTCGTATTACTGGAAAGTTCTACAAGTTTTATCAAAATCGATCATTTCAGGCTTCTGAGATTCCTTACACTCAGATGATTTCGTTAGGTGAGAATGACATCTTGATAAATATTTGTAAGAATTTCTTTACAAAGTCTTCCCTATAAAATCTATGCAAAATATAACAGAATTTCTTTTGGAATGTTTTTCATGTCCGACCGTCCTTCTTAAAGCAATATTGCCGTGAGGAGTTGAGTCATTTTTCTTTGTCGATAAACAAACATACAAGTCTCTTTGATAAAGATACAGAAAGCTCTATTATCGAGAGCTTTCGGTGCTTATCGTTTCCATCTACCGGACTATATGCCCGTTACAACACACGTGTCACATTAGGGGTAGTGTAAACAAACGAGCATCGATAAATCTGTTGCAACACATTCGGATAACGTAAGTTCTGTAAATACTGTACACTATACATAATGCTCTCGATCAATCGTTTTTCTCCTCTTGTACACATATAAACAATTTCGCACATGCCATGTTCAAGTTATCTAAAAACATTACAACGAGCATGAATATCATGATTAAAAATGTTACATAAATATAATATTAACAACTCAAATAAAGTATTAATATTGGAACGAAATTACTGGTAAAATTACATTGCAATAAAAGAATACTTACGAGATGCCGTCACGAGCCACTTAGGCTTGCTTTCCCAATAAATGAAGATACCATACACTGGAATACCGGATATTATAATTATTATACCCACTCCAACTTCCCACGGAGATACGTAAAATGGGAAAATAACCAGGAACGCACAGATTATAAAGAAAATAACTGGCAGAGCGATTGAAACCTATAACAGAACAATAAAATAGTATTAATGTGTCAAAAATTTCTTTGTGCCACATGATTTAGAGACAACTGCATTTTATTTAATACTGCAATATAGATAAAAACTGGACGTTTGTGTTGTACCTTTATTGGCCGATGGAGATCGGGCTTTTTGTAACGAAGCCAGAGGAGACCAGACACCGACAGCGTGGTGAATAGTGCCTCAACGAAGCTGACATAATTGATTAGCACATAGACATCCTGTATGATCAGAAGTGCCAGGGTGATAATGCACTAGAAACGGAAATTATAGTTTAAGGCCTGAATTGGAGTTACAAGCGAAAAAAATTGGTCCTTCCATATTGACAGTTGGTTTGTAATTAAATCGTTTCTTTGCAAAAGTTGCTATATACTATGATGAAATTCATTTGATAGCCGAAACGATTAATCTCTACGAGGACAAATTATTTATGTGTTAGTACAAAACTGAATCGTAGTTTTCATTATTGCGAAATTTAACAGATAAATATTTACATGTAATTCCATTGAGCATTTCCATATGAAAATATTTAACAATAATTTTTCAAATATAACTTCATAATTGCGGAAGAATTTAAATCGCCTAGAAACGTTGACTAGGTAGATAAAAAGTAATCAATCGATCGTCAGCAATTTCAACAATGATGCACTAGTAATTTAACATCGTATTATCACTCTAGACAACTCTAAAATATTGTTTAAATATTAAAGCAATAAGTTTTGATTTATTTTCATATATAGTCTCACATCTTTCCGATTTTAATCATTTTCAAAAATATTCCCAATTGTTACACAAAGCACGATTTCTCACGTTAGTTATTATACAATTGCTTATCGTATCGCTGATCATACTATTTACAATTTGATTGAAGTACATTAAGTCGTTAACGTGAATCTCACTCTCTCGAAATATGAATGGTCAAAATGACCCTCGATTATTAAAGCAATAACCACTGTAAAGTCTATCATTATTAATCATCAAAGAGATAGTTAGCGACATGAAAGATCCAATTTATCGCTCTCAATTAGTCGATCGCAAATCAAGAAGCCGGTTATACAGTGCACCATATGTAATATCGCGGCAAGCATTTCATCTTGATCTCTTATTTATCTACAAGTATATCGTTAAAGATGTAATGTTACAGAACGTATATGAAACACATTGTAAAGACCTAAAATTTTACTTTTAAAATAGGTAAAAAGAATATAAAAATTATGTCACGTGTTAGAATGAATTAATATTACTCTTTATTTCTTTCAATAATTTGAATGTTTGAAAGATGATATCGTCAATGATAAAAAAAAGTACTTCAAAATATGCGCCAGATAGCCGCAATCGAATTAATACACTATCATACTCTGTACAAACAGTACTTGTGATAAATGCATTATCATTGTTGACCTGGTCCACATATGTCAATCATTAATCGATCTTTTTCTTATATCTTTTCTGATATTTTTGGGCTGGACAATGCTGCGATTACAATTGTATAATTACTGTGTTCAAAAAATTCCTCTAATTTGACCGTTCACTTCACTGGTGGCCAAGCTACAGCCTGCCGCAGATTTTAAAATAACAGTATAGAAATTTTCGAATCAGTGTGTTAAAAAAATTCATTTAAGGTGTCCCACTTTTTTTGCATGGCAAACTGTTCTATAGAAATTTAAATATTTAATGTATTATAATGGACGACCAAAATTTTTTATTATTTTAATATGGTTCGATTAAAAAAAAAGTTAGCCCATAACTGATCTACGTGATGCATAAGTAATACGCTAAGATATTTTCATATGGAAAACGTTGCACTTATTATTAGCTAAATTCAGTAAACAATCTTACTATATTACTCCCTGTCACGCACCCTATACTTCAATTATTAATTTTTTACATAAAAAAATGTAATTGTTATCACCCGAAGTAATTTGAAAATACTTTTGCATAATCGTTTGTGAAAATGAAAAGTATTGTGTTGTCAATGAAACTGATGCACGATTATAATTGAAATCTTATTAATGCTATTCCTTAATTAAGTTTCTACTATGATATACAAAATTTGCATGCAATGCGTAATGTTTTCCACGGCATGCAGAAACGAAATTATGCTTCCGAAACTGTGATGCAGACTTCATATATGTATCGTTGTAGAATTAGTAGCGTATATGGAGTTGTAACTAACACTATGCAAACAATTGTATCAGTGCCAGTGGAAAGAAAATAATTAATATAAATATGTTTAATAAAAAGAGTCTTTTGTTTAAGTAAATCAATTTCTCTTTCGTAGGTTTATTTTTTATGGTAACCATACGCCAAGGTATCTCCATTAGGATCAGCCAAAACAACACTACTGTGTTCGAATATGTCTTTTGTTTGTTGATGATTAGTAATATTTACTGTTACTAAGTACAAGCACTATCTAACTATTGCACGTGCTTCATGATTCATTGACTGTTTGTGTCAGATAGACATGTAAACAAACAAAAGGTAAACTTACGAGAAATATAAGCGACGGCATCGGTGTTAAATTTCGTACATTGATAAGAGCTATGGCAGTAGGAAGATGACCATTGCGGGCACCTACAAAAAATAATCGGGACGATGCAAAGATAGCACCGTTTAATGCCCCGAAGGTAGAACAGGCCACGAAGAACGGCATTATCCAGGACATCACACCCAGTAATTTATCACCGAAGGTCTATAAGAATAAAACTGTGATAGGGGGACTACTATGGCGAATAGTGAAGTAAAAGTTTGAACTCGCAATCTGTCGGCACGAGTCCGAATCCCCCATCACATCTGGATAACGTTTCCTATGTGATATGTATATGATAACCGCAGGATTTTGAACCCACCTAAAATGGTAGCTCTTACAATTAGATAAAATAACCATAGCAGTTTGAAGCCGCAAATGGAACAAAAAGTAGAACTGAGATAAACAAAACTATGGCCGACGTTATATCGATATAAAATATACGAATTTCAATTGCTATTTAATTGCATTATTAAATTTCAGTGTGGAGTTTACCGAATACATGTTACACATTGAAAGAAAAGATTGAAGTGTTGTTTTTTATAGTAACAGTCAATCATGATGAAGATTAACATTAATTAACAATAACATTAAGACGTAATAATTTCGAGATGCTTCATAACATACAAATTAATTTTCTTATACAGATCACATAGATAGGGATTATCTAAGATACGTTTACTTTAACATAAGATAAATGAAAACTTACTACAGCGACAGCATTTGATGAAAGAATTTCGTCTTGCGTTAAAACCACAAAGTAAGCGACATTAGCAAGGACATAAATTACTGTTACTAGTGGCAGCGATATACAGATCGCCTTTGGAAGATTCCTGTGAAATTGTAGACAATACTCAGCATTTTCAATTACTAATTCATACTTTAACTATCAAGAATGTACTTATTTAGATTTTCTAAGTAATTTAAGCTGATAATTTACTTGTAAGGATCTTTCAGTTCTTCGGTAACGAAATTCAAGTAATTCCATCCAGAGTAGGAGAATAAACCTGAATAAACGGCTAGAGCTATATAACCCGGCTCTGTGTTGGTCCCAGCCATGGGGTGGTGAAAGTTCTCTGTATGACCCAGACAAAGCCACCAAAGTCCAGCGGCCATGATGATTATCAGGGCAAAGATTTTTGTTCCGGTAAATACATCTTGTACTCTTGCAGCCCATTTCACATTGTAACAATTTATGGCAGTCAACAAACCTACAAATAACGAATATTCGAACGCTTAACTCTGCGAAATCTGTAGGGCGACTTTATCGCTGATTATGAGTAAACACGATAAATGGAAGAAATAAATGCTCTAATCATAAGTGGCTTAATCTTTTCAATACCGTTTTCAAATGTTTTAAGAGCGGGTACTGTAATATATAATAATATATATAATAAATAAATTTTAAAAAAAAGTTAAAACGCGTCTAGTCCTGAAAGTTTACGGAGAATAATTTGTACTATGGTGAATGTGATTTTTATTTTTTTTTAACTCTTTTAATACATATCTGATGGTTTATCCAATTTCGGACTATGCTGAAGTAATTAATATATAAAATAGAAAATATGCGTAGTTTTTAATACAGTAGAAAAGATAATTTGAAATGCATTTCATGTTACAACAATACCGGATACACCAATAATTAATGCCTATAGGCACATTGTAGAGTGCGAGTGTACTATTACATGTAAGTTTAAACGATTCTGTCCGAAAACGACTAAAAAGTTATACAATTGAAATAACAAAATGCATATAATAATTTAGAATATTTTCATCGAAATCCTTTTGATTCTATCCATCTTATGACATATCTTATTAATCAACCACCATCATTTTAAACTCTTTGCCATGGTAATTAGCGTTACAAATCACTTTTCTAATATTATTACATCTACATTTGTATAATAGTTAACTGAATTGGCAACTGCACATAGATTCTCCATTCTCTAAATATTTTATTTTTTTGTGGCTTAATAGTCATTAATTCTTGCAAATAGCTATGCATCAACGAATTCAGCAATGATTTTATAATATAAAAATAACTCGAATGAAGGAATACAGGGAAAAATAGAGCAAATTAAGTGGTTGCCATATTTGTTCCAATTTATGATTTACAACGGAGAGGGATTTTAGTTAATTAAATTGAGTGTCGAATGAGTTTCATACATGTAATAACAGCAGCAAGAAGTCTCACGGCTTCGTAGGGCGGCTCGCAACCTGGCCATGCCGGTTGTAAGATGTATTGTGCGAAAGTAATCGCCGTAATTGCGTTTCCGGTTGGGACTAGAATAAACAATGCGACCCAAAGGTAGAGAAAAGCTGGCAATGGACCGAACGCGTCACTGATGTAAGCATAATCGCCCCCAGATTTTGGTATCATAGTTCCTGAAAATTAATATATTATTTCCTTAAATAAAAATAACTCGAAATGAAAATTCCATTTCTACAATAAAAATCATAATATTGCAAAATAAATTGAGCACTATGAATGCCAGGGTTCTTTGCCGTAATATGGTTAAAAAGTGGCAAGCAGCGCGATTGCGCTTCTTTTATTTTCTGTCGATGAATGCAAGAAAAAAAAAATACAAATCAAAGAAGAAGAAAAAAGTAAAATTTTAGCCAAACATCCGTCGAATGTCAGATTAATATTGCATCTTTAGGCTGTTAATTATATTTCGAATTTCTTGTTATTGAAGGGTAAGTCATCTGGTAAAATCCCTACGTTAATTATTCATCCTTATTTAACGATATCAATAACTGCAAATGCCGAAATTCATCCTAATGAAATCATGAATATGCGATAAATATTCATATGACTTTCATAGAATTATATATTACATAACTGCATATATCTTCTCTTTTACATTAAAACACTCATATTGCAAAGAAACGTAAGAACCATATTAAATAACCATATTATAATCAAAATTGAAATTAATAATTTCAATCTTTTACGTTAATAATTGTCAAAAATACACGCACACGCACGCGCACGCGCACACACACTGATACGTGTAGTATATTTCTAACTTAATTCGAGCGAAAAAGGCGGTACATTTGTGTTGAAGTTATAACCAGCGTAATTACATCGCAATTGAGAACACTGATAATTCAATAAAGTTTAGCTCCAACTACTTCTTAAAGGTTGGGTCAAGATAGGTCAAGTAAGGTTACATTCGGCTGGAATACATTTCTATGATATCAATCATATTTTCATAACCTTTTTCTTTCTTCCTTGGTGTGATTCATCGTTTCAAGTATATAATAAACTGCAACGTATGCTGCAATATTTCAGTAAAAGTATTATAGAATCTAAAGAGATTTTAATATAACGTATCATTATTATTCGAATTGTTATTAGACAGATCAGTTGAATAGTAACGTTGCATTGAATAATTGTCAAATGGTGTGTTTTTTTATCAGGGATAAACGATAAGATGTTATCAATATTACTTTAACTTGATACACCATGCGTTTGCGCTTTTATCCTTTGATCCCACTTTAATCTCTTCTGATCCGTTTATTGTCACTATGAATCTGTTGCTACTAATGGGACGTACAATCTTTTAAAAGATATTGGTCAATTAAGATATTTTTGAGTTCATTGTTTTATATCTTAGTTCTTAACGAAAGGATCGAGTATTTTAATCTTTTTTTAGCAATGAAAAGTTTTTTACAGTTGGCAAACCCCGCAATTTATACAGTAAACATACCATATTTTTGCACAAATATATAAGTTATTACTTTATGAATTTTATGTACTTAATTTAATTTATGGTGTTATAATAAGCAATGCAATATAACGATGTATTTCCATCAATGACTTTAGGATATTCGTAATTTTAATGTATCTCGGATCCTTAAAAGAAATCACACTAACGCACAGTGGTCCAGCGCGAGAGATTAGTCGCGCAATTGCCAAAAAAATAAATTTTCTTGTATTGTCTTTTTTTACTTTTTTATCGATTCCTAAATGTTTATGGATTTCAGAAATGGCAATATTAATGAAATTCGACAAAAATTGTACCTACAACAAACGCTTAAAGTTGGAACTTTTTCCTGAGACCAATTTCTATCGAAAAAACACGTTGTCTTCTTCGTGATAATCTGACGAATCTATCTTATATTTTGTAATGATTTTTCCCTAATTGAAGAGCATTCTTCTACGATAAAAATGCACATGCTGAATATAAAATTACTGTTTGTAGCTTATTAAAAAATTAACGTTCAACGAATGAAAGAAATTCGTCGAAGTTTTCCATCATTGACAATGAATATCTTTAATGTTTCGTGTTGTTTCGCAATTTGACCAATGAAGACCATTTCGGTAAGCTTTCACCTATATAATCATGCAAAAATCGCGCCCTCCTGCGTCCTTCTTTGTCAGATATGAATTTTTATTGTTTAACGGGACGTGCTCACTTCAGCGGGAACCTGCCGCACAGTGATCAATTTCGCCGAATTCCTAGGCGAAAATTGACACATTAGAATTGTTTGGGTCGCTGACTACGAATCTGAACTCAAAATTTCAAAAAACAAAATGGCGGATTCAATATGGCGGACGTGTGTATCGAAAAATCGTTGGTTTTGCGCCGCAATTAGTATTCCAATGTTTCTTGGGTTGCTGCTCACAAATGTGAATTTAAAAATTTCCAAAAACATTTTGGTGAATGCAAAATAACAATACATACATTCGATACAATAGAATACATTCGAATCCTCAAAGACCTTTCGGTTTATGACGGTCAGCGGACGAGCCATCCGCGGCTACCTATTGTTATCTCGAAATAAAAGACCACCAGTCTGCCTAATCCCATTTAAATTTGTAACCCGATGAAATAAATATACTATTTCGTAAATTATCAGGGTGACTGTACAGTAGGATAAACAGTATTCATTATGTGAAGGACGATAGCCCGGCCCTATGTCATAAATGAATATTGGAAACCGTCATTTTGTTTTTTAAATTTTGAGTTCTGATTCGTAATCAGCGACCCAAAAACCATCAGAATACTTATTTTTAGCTCAATCGGATGTGTCCCTACAGTCTTTTCTGACCCTTAGTATGTATTGTCGATTATAAAACAATATTTTTTATACTTTTTCTTTATAATAACTTTAAAATAAGATGTATTCACTGTGTACAATTTGTCTCGATTTGGGATTTCAGTATGGGTAAAATAAGACTCCGGCGAATGATGGTTACATTTTTAAATTACTAATCTTTGCACAAGTTTCCATCCATCACTTTAATTGCCACTTCAGATATTTATCTATATTTCACCAGTTAATTCCTTTTTTATTGTCACAGAGTATTTAAGCAATAGAGAATTAAATTGAATTATTCTCTATTCGAGTGTTACCTTTTTTCCAATAAGAAGTTTGTTAAATATTTATTTATTACTATATGCAACACTTTTTATGATCAACATGGCCTGCCACAATCTTTATTTACAAAAATGTGAGTTACCGCGGATTATTATATACCAGAATTCATATTTGTAAAACAGAAATCTTTTTTTGCAGTAAAACATTTGTTAAATAAATTTTTCCTGTTACTCGTTGTAGAGTGGAGATATTATTAGCATTATAAAATTTAAAATTACCGTGCCGGCATGTGATTTATCTACAACTCTTATTTCCGTTCAATTCAGATTAAGTCTGATTCGATTACTTTTGATGTCTAATCTCTTTGTCTCCGAGACATTGTTTTTGGAAAAGTGTTACAAATTACAAACGGTACTTTTCAATTGAATCGTCAACACCTGTTAGTTTTACCACTAGATCTACAGAAGTTATCAAATTGACGAGTTCCTACTTTTTTCTATAAACATTTCTCAAAATAGAGAAACAGTGCAGTAGATATTTCACGTGAATCTTATAATACCCAAATTACTTAAATAATCATCTTCTTTTCTGATTGACCAAACTTTTTTTTTCAAGTACTTAATTAACACTAAAACTATCAAGTTGGTCATAATGATCAGTTTCCAATTTCTTTTAAAAATTCCCCAATTAGTAGGTGAGTCAAGAAGTAAATATTCCCCTTTTATCTTGTAAAACATAAATTACCTAATTGATCATCTTCTTCACCTCTTCATTTCTCTTTTTCTAAAGTACTTATTCAGTATTTAAATATAATCGATATAACGCCGGTAGTTATAGCGTTAATATACATATCCGGTTCAAATAATTAATCAGTTGATATTAATAATAACCGGTCATTATCAGTAGTAACCAAATAATAAGGTCAAAGTGATTAGTTTGTAAGAATTTGTCGCATAAATCGGTAATTATGAATAATTTCCCACTATCTTCAATAAATGTAAGGGAAGGAATGAAAAAATACCATGCATATTATGCATTAAACCAACTATATGTAAGAAAACAATTTAATATTTGCCAGGAAACTTTTTTTCAATTAACGAAGTTGGAAGAAAGAAATAAGTTTGACAGAATGGGCTCGGTTGAATTCTAATATGGGTGGTCAGAGTCTTCAATATTGCAATTGTAATTCATATCGCTGCAAATGTGAAAAGTCAAAAATCATTTGTAATTCCAATTGCTATAAAAGTTCTTCCTGCTAAAAATAAATAAATTACTTACAATCTGATAAAATGTACAAGTATTACAATTTATTATTTATATTTACCAACAAACGCGGATATTATTATGTATGACCGTTTGTTTTCAATACAAACTGGATTTATTATATCTACCGTAATATAAATATTTAAGTATAACATATGACCCGTTTATGTTGAAAGTGGCGTAAGTCCATTTTTCCAAAAAGCTCAGCTAGCTATTTTAATATTTACATTTCTACGTTATCTTTCCAGTTTGAAGCTAATTGTAAATAATATAATTAGAATCACTAAGATTTTGTGAAACAAAAATTAGCTGGTTAATAGAAAGATACAAAATTTAATTTTGAAAGTGGTTTAAGTCTATTCTTGGTAAGAAGACACATATTATTTACTTAATAATTGCTTTTATTTTAATAGGAATTGGAAAAAGTATCTTAGAAACACTTAAGGAGTGTGATACATGGGTATCCTATACGTATATATTTAATTTCATTCAAACGCAAACTCTTAAATATCTCAATTTAAACATAACTGGACTTAGATCACTTTCGAAATAAACGACTCGTATCTATTATAGATTCCGTAGATCTAGTATTAATACGACTTATGTTGACAGGGTGTAGGTGCATTTGTACGAGAATGCAATCAATTTTTACAAAATATTTTTGAAAGCTCAAGTATCGGCTTATTCATTAATTACATACGTAATACGTCGTGGTGCTTTTAGTTCCCTGGCTATAAAATTTAAACCATTTTGCAAATATTCAATGAGTTATACCGTTGCATAAATAATAAGAAAAATTGTTTCTTGGACTATTACAACGTTCCTTTTTAAAATATTAAATAAATTCTTGAGATAGATGATGCTACGTTTGAATTACTAACAAGATAAAAAATTTAATCTGTGCTTGGTTTTTCAAAGTATATTTTTTTCGAGTATTTGGGAGTACCTATGCATAGATAATTTCAAAGGCTTTTTTGAAACCCCACCATTTGTCAATTTTGATTAGAGAATGTAGTAGTTCAACGATACTTTACCACGTAATTTATTTAATAGAAGTATACAAACGTTTCCTTCAAAGTGCAAGTTCCAGAGACACAGAATAATAGCGTTACAGTAACAGAATAATAGACAAAGAGATAACAGTATGACTATTTAATGGAATATAAAATTATAAATGAAACATTTAGAATTAGAGACGCGCAGAAGTATTCTATTATATAATAATATACTAGTAATTATCCGTAGGCGTTGATAAACCAAAGGAAATTAAGTTTGTCACGATATAGCTGCAATTTAGGTGATATTTTGTAAACGCTCCAAGTGCCTGATAAAAGGATAATTGTTTCTCAAGTTGCCAGCGGAAAAGAAAATAACCGAAGGTGGGAGATAATTGCTGTCGCAAGTATACGAATAAAAAGAAATAATATAAACAGTAAATTGAGATATTGTAATCGCATGTAATACAAATAAAGAAGGACGCGTTATTACTGTCTTAATATTTCATTTGTATGTGTGGCACATGTTGAAAATTTTAAATCTTGGCGAAATCTCACCTAATGTTTTACGCTAATTTAACAAATTTGCTGCAAATGTAAAACCGTAAGTTTGTTGATAACTCATATGTACTAACTGTGTCCATTTCACTTAACGATAGGGTCAATGTTAACGGCTTTGCCATTCACGTTAAGTTTTCGTAAAATCAGTAAGAAGATATAATAATTATATTATTAGATGACGGATGTTTATGATTAACTCAAGCAGAAACTTGTGTCACTCGCTAAATATTACAACGAATGCCATGTTCTGAATATTTTAGATACCTGTTTGTAATACGTTTTGTATATTTTTAGAATTTCAAATTTGTCATCAAAATGTATGATAAATGTATAAAATCCGCAGTCTAATAGTTATAAACGGATGGATAATAACATACGATAATGATATTCCTATCGAAGGATATTTCATTTAAAATGACTTAAATTATTATGAATCATATATTGCATTTTATTTTTTCGATTTATACTACTTCTCCGAGCATCCGCTAACTGATATATCTGAAATTAAATTCAAATTATATACTATTCATTATGAAAAAGGGACACACGTAAAATGAAAAGGACATTCATTAGCTTTCAACTGAATTAATATCGCACACAGTGCAGTCTGTAATTTACGCTGAAAGTAATCCTTTGACAGTAGAATTACCGGCGATTAATGCAATATGTTTACACATAATAAAGAAATGTTTTAACAGAAAAGAAACAACGAAAAAAAGAAAATTCAACGATACAGTTGTTTATATTCAGCAAGATAGTCACAGACAAATGAAGGAGTAGCAGCGTTAGAAACTTCAGGAATTTTTCAAAGAAATTAAGAAACAGTCATTTTAACAGCCCTGATGGATCTACTGTTAAAATCTCATATATCTTTAATGTGATGTTTAATGGGAATAATCGTTAGTAAAGCAATTGCGAAAAAATATATTATCCATCCACTACAAATGTTTGAGCGCGTCGAGACGAATTAAAATCACGGAGAGTACGATCTCTAATCTGTATTACATTTAATTTGTGTTATTGGATTACTAAGAAGTGATACCTTTGCAGTTCCAATCACCCGGTACATAAAAACGGCTGTAATGATGAATCAAATGTCTATGTTTGGTAAATGTTTACTTTACTGTCTGTGTTTGGTAAATGGACATTCTTCTGTATGGAAACATTGCAAAAGTGTAATGTATATGTACATGTTGCAACTGAAACCAAGGTCTGCGACAGACTGGATTCATACATTTTCATTCGATAAATTCCGCAAGAATTACAGTTAATTCCCATTGAATTCAACAAACATTTAAGTTCGTTGGAAAAAAACGAAGACTGTTGTAATCAACTCGCGGGAGATAACAAAACTCTTTATCAGGGCTGGGATAAAGATTGCAATAATATAAACATACGTGCTAAGGATGGACGAATAAAAATAAAATTGAATGGCTGATAAATATGACTGAACTTTACGACATCCTGGACATATGTAGATGCATTATAATATCACTTTGTTAAATATTTTGTTTAGAGGAATTCCGATGAATTACTGCTATTCTGTAGTACGCACGGCAATTAAGAATACACTTAATAAAACCATAAGCACTTAAAAAATATCGTATAGAGATATCAGTTTCTTAAGTCGACGTTATGTATCGTAAATGTTTTTGAAAGGTGCAACGACGTTTTAGAGCAAAACGTGACACAAATCGATATGTTAGTATTTATCGGACAGTTCTAACGTTGTAAGTGTCCCCTTCCCATTACAGTTAATACACGTGTGCATACTTTCATGAGTATGCTCGTTAGTTGCCGTTACTAAAACATCAGTCATTCACCTTGAAGGTGATGCAAGAATCCATGATTCTGTCATCGAACACAGTCTGTCCAGAGGTGCGACTGCACAATGCCAAACAGTGTGAAGAAGAATAATATGAATAACAGGAAAAGAAGTACAGATTGCACGGACATTTGACGAACACGTGCGTCACAGAAAGGATAGAATCGCGTGGCTACTTTGCATATGCCGCGTACCGTTCTGCAAATGTCCGCTGCATAAATTGTAGAAGAATTCTGAATGAAAACATCACAGTGTCCAATGGTAAAAAACAACGAATGAATTGTTGTTACTTACCTAATTCGGCGTAGCATAGCGCACCTATCAACGACAATATTCCAGAGAAAATCCAAACGATGAGTGCTAGACCCACGCTACCGCTGTTCTTGAGAACACCTTTTGGCGACACAAAAATTCCAGCACCGACAATAATGCCGACAATAATCGCAACGCCATCCAGTAAACCGAGTTCCTTTTTCAATTTAACAGCATCCTCGGAATTCCTCGTGGCCTGCAAGACCTGCTTTTCGGATGGCGCAACTTTGTCCGGCATCCTTGCCTTTGTTCGTTCCTTTACCCTTCGGTTTTTAAATCTCGAAATTGCCGCCTCACGACACTTTCCTCTCGACACTCGAAAAACTACTGAGCAGCAGGATAAACGCGTAGACCGCGCGCGTTGCACGTGTGAAATGCGAGAGGTAAGAGAACCGGGAGAGGGAGAAAAGAGGAGAGTAATAGGGGGAGAAAGAAAGAGCGGAGAGAGACACCCTCCACTCTCTCGAGAGAAGGAGAAAGAGAAAATAGAGGAATAGGAGGAGGAGACCCGGCTGTATGACCGCGTGGCGTCGTTTACTCCACTTTACTGAACGGATACACGTGCCCAACTGCAGCCCCGTCCGCAATGCTGAAAGTTACGCCGCCTCGTGGCGATCATACTTTCCAGCGGTTTCCTACGCGCAGGTTTTACCTGCCACGATTCTTTCTTTTTCGTCCAAGGCTTTCTGTTTGATTGAAATCGAACCTTGATGATATCCCTGTAATTTGAAAATCAGTTCTTTTGTAAGGTAGTAAAATAATGTTTATCCATACATTTATAATTTAAATTTTTCACCCGGTTTATGTAAAGGAGACGTACTACGATTTGAGTATATCAGTAATGAATATAATTATCTATATTTAAGATTCGTTCGTATTTGACGATTTCAGTATCGTATAAACTTTCTTGATGTTTGGCTGTTACTGTTATTCAAAGGTGAAATAATTATTCAATAGTAATTAAAAACACACGCTAATAAAGAATCAGAACCAAAGTAGAAATTATTGATATATTTTATATCAATTCTTTCATTTTTCAAGACTTTAATTAGAATTATTTAATACGAGCTATTTAACAAGGTAAAATAGTTTTCAAATACAACTTGTGATACATTAGAAATAAAAATATCGTGAAATTCAGAATGAAGACCAATCAGAAAGAGGAGTAACTTCAAGCTGGTTTCTAACCATATGTCTTACTTACCAAGCATTTTTGCATCTTGTCTCTGCATGCATCAGGATCAACTTGGTGTTACTTGTATTTAAATTCCTTAGTCACATGCGACGAGATTGTATATTCAATTTTAATTAAAAACACATTTGAAATTTATTTTTAACTGTTTGTGCGGCATTCGCATTGAAATTATAATTGTTCGTGCGAATAAACACATAAACCGCTCAGCTACTGATGTGTTTCGATATAATTAATGTAAGATACGTGATACATTCTGCCGCAGGATATAAAAGGTATGTTACTGACGTGTAACGTAAATACAATATATCGTTCAAAGGACTGTCACTGTATGTAGAATGTTTATTTCTCGATCTTCATCGTGCAAGGTAAACGTAAAATAATATTTATCATTTCGAGTTCCATTGGCATAAGAAGAGATTTGCATGTTACGCAGTATATAATATTAGAATGCAGGAATAGAAATTACATAGACCACTGCATTGTTAAATATACGCGAATATCTTTCATTGCTCGATTATCACTTCGTTTCATAATAAGCCACGCTATCGTAAATAACAGAAATACAAACATGTTAATCGATGACCCAATCTGTTAATCACTGACACCGTTCTTTTTTCTTCTTTCATGATTCGACACTTAAAATGAAAATTTCACTACATCCGAAGTTTGCATGTAACTGCAAATTATTTATACCTCTCGAATTTACGACTTTATAGTAGCACTACGTTGCACCAAATTAACCGCCGAACTACCACCAATGCACATGAGTAGCGCACTCTAGGTTTATTTTTGAGAAACGGAAAATATAGTATTTCCTTATATTCGTGTCTGATTACGATTTGATAGTTTTATAGTTACGGAAACAAGTGATATTTTTGTAGCAGTAGTATAACAATGTTGAGAGTAAAAGCAGCGATAGTTTAAACGCGTGTCATGCCGAAGCCCTCGGAACCATCACTGACTACATTAACGTGGGCTCTTCGGCTGGAAAGCAAGTATAGTAAATGTATGATCGACGCAAGTACACAGATTTTCTGCTTAACACTAGCATCGACATACGTCCGTTGCGGCAGTGATGCGCAACTTGTTCCTATTTGTCAAGTAACTACAGAAATGCTTTTATTTCGTATTAATTAGCAACGTTAAATATTATTGACTTTATATTAACCCCTTGAGAGGAAAGGACGAGTGTCGCCCGCATCAGATTTCTATGCCAAAAAGATCGACAGGCTGCATTCATCACATGTCTTTCAATTGTCTCTAATAAAATTCGGCATTTGCATCTCTCGATCATAAAGTAATAGATATAGTAGTAATGCAATATGAAATTAAGTATTATATTTGAGTCAGAAACCTTATAATTACATTATAAGGGAAGGGGTTAAAGAAGACACATAGAGTTACGATTGTGTGAAAGTAATTGATTTTTAAAAGCGTTATATTTAACGTTAATAGATGAAATACTTTACGGTAATGCATTTACGCCAGTACATGATATATAATATGTCTCGAACATACATGTATGTTTTCTGGTATTAATTGCATTAGTTTTAAACGACACGACGGATTTTAAACAGCAGCTCCGTATAACATATTTCAAATGCAACAGTACAATTTGTGCACTTATTGGCAGAATTTTCTTTTTTATTCACTGTTATCACCATGTTAATATATAATGCACTCTGTCTATAACAATGGATATACAGGAGGATTTTGTGATTTACCTTCTCTTTTAAATGGAATACTTCGATTTCTATACTATATATTCTAAAAAATATTAAAATTCGAGTAAAAATGCTGTAATATATATTTCTTGAATTTTTTAACTAAGAATATATCGATACGTATTCACGTTTTTTAACATAAATGAAACGCCATTGAAAAATAATTGAACCATATTTATTAATAAGCTACAATAGATTAAGAAACCTAAAATTTAACTTCTTTATCGGAAAATAATCATATAACTTTCGTAGCTGATAATTATTTATAAAATGAAAAATTTAAAGGACATTTACGATTATTAGTGGAATCTCGGAATGTTTGGCATGATTCAAATATAATTATGTTCTTATAATCATGCTCTAATAGCTTGTTATTCACATGTGAATATTATGCATTTAAAAAAGTACTGTTAATTCGAGTTGAGAACCGCTACATTAGAGTTTAGCTTCCGCTGTATGTTTCTCCCCTTATCTTCAACGGTCTCCGACATCTATTAAAAAATACCACTCGACTCTTTCACGATTTTCAATTAAAACGTACTATATTGCGATTTTCAAATCTAAGATACAATATCAAGGATAAATTACATTGTATATACTACGATTACTGTTTGCGTCATTGTACTTCTGTAATATCCGTAAGTAGTGAAACTTAATCCATTTATTACGATGTTCCATCGTCAAAGTAGAACGTTTTTGGTCATATTTACTATTTATTGTGTACACAGGTATAGTTACACAGATAAATAAAAGTAAACTCATTTGCTCGTAGATTGTTAATGTTCCGACGACTCAGTACACATGCATTAGTAATCATCAATATTGAAATCATCTTTCCATGTTATTATATTTACATTTAATGAATTAAGAAACATACATGTGTTTCCTGATATTTGAGCTCATTAACATCCTCGATCTATATTTAAAATATTTGAAGGTGGATTATAATGAAGGAAGTACGTACAACTGAATTTCATAAAATTAAAAGTATCAGTAACTTGAAATATTAAAATCTTTTTTAGATTACATTCATTTACAGATACAAATTATCGAAAATGTTCCACAAATTAGACCGCCAATTAAGATGTAGAATATTTCGGATAAACATTTATGCGAACATTAATTAAATGTATATTGAATTAATCGTAAAACCGTGTGGTAAATTATATTTTTAATTGTATTAAGTATGAAAATACTTAATGTTTTTTACTATTGTTTGTAAACATAAATATAAAAACAATATATTTATGTTTACTTGCATGTAAATGTATTTACAGTTTTATTCGTTAGTCAAATTTTTCTCATTGTAGTTTTAAATTAATAGTGATGTAATTTTTAATTGCTGCAAAACATATTTGCGAAAATAGCTAATCCTTTATGAAATGATAAAATTTTGCATGTTTTGTTCGACAAGTCGTTTTCTTTATTCGTATTGCATAATTGCTATGACAATTTTACTTGTTTCTATATTTAATTTACCCTCGGAATCATTAATTTTCGCATTGATCAAACCAAATTCTTAACTTGCATAAACACACTTTCGATTATTAATTATTCATCTACTTATACATTTATATAATTTATAGATGCCAAACCTTTAATATACGTATTAGAGAATATTAAAGATACAGGAAATGTAATTAATGGAATTGACTTAAAAAGACGAAAGTGCACGGTGGTGCACTCTCTGGAAATAGTAAAGAATTAACATCAAGCAGATGAAGAAATGTCAAACGTATAACCCTAAATTTTAGCGAGCCAAACGGTTCGTGAATAAACGTTGGTTGTTCAAATAAAACATTGTTTCCCAAAATGAATAACATTGAAATCGAAGATTTTTATCATCATGATTTTACTACAGCTTCTGAATGGGAAGTATTCATAGCACGACTCGAAGAAATTATACATGAATGGAAATTACCCAATAGAAAAATTGGACGTCCTTTGAAAGCTGGAGACTTTGTTAATTGTCAATGGGAAGAAAATGCAGAAAAACTTTATTTTGCTGGTTTGTATACGCGCTATGAGAATATAATATTAATAACATTATTTCTAATGTTTATGACATACAAATAATACAGATGTTATAATGTATTTATGTTTGTCTTTAATGTTTCATTTAGATGTAGAATTTGTATTGAAACATTATAAATTAATGATCGAGGACAATGATAAGGAAAGTCCTTCAGAGGAATCTGAAGAAGAAAAAGTACAATGTCAAAAGGACGTGTTAAATACAGCCAATGACTTTGCAAGGCTTAATGAGAATCATCTAGAAATAGTTCGTTATTATGGTATCAGAGAATTTCTTGTTTTGTTGCCTACGAAAAAAGATTCTACAATGGATGAAACAAGAATAAAAATTTTACTTAGTTCTCTCACTATTGCTGCCACCAACGCAAATTGGTAATGCGACATTTTGAAGTTTCTATTCATTGTAATTCTTAATGAGTTGTTATAATTATTTTTATGTACTTTAGCGACATACCCACATTGGTACAAGTGCAAGAACCATGGCAAAAAATGTACCTTGGCATCAGTGTCGGTAAAGGGACCTGTACTCACTTCGATATGGTCCACTTAAAAAAAATTCCATCACATTGCAAATATCTTAATGGTATGAATTATTTCTTACAAAATTAACCCTTTCGCTGCGGAGCGCCTAAAAATGAATTGCTCTCTCAGCAGCCGGCGCGATAGTAGGTTGTCTGTACGGACGACACGGTGCGCGAGACGTTCGTAAAATGGTTTGCGGAGCCAATTTTTCTTGAGGCGGCTGGTCTTAAATAATCTTTAACAATCTTTAATAATCTTTCTTTGTATAATATAATAACAAAATGTAAAACAAATACACGGCGCCTATAGGCGCTGTTTCTCTCAGGGGAAGCATCTATAGCTGAGCGCCTAAAGGCGCTGTTCGCTCTGGGGAAGCGTCTATAGCTGAGCGTTTAAAGGCGCTGTTCGCTCAGGGGAAGCGTCTATAGCTGAACGCCGAAAGGCGCTGTTCGCAGCGAAAGGGTTAATTACACCTAATTTTTGATTTAAATAAAATTTTATTTGATTTGAAGAGTTCTATGAAATTACATCAGGTTTATACTTCACGTAAATGTTATAAAATAAATGTAAAATAATGTTTAAGACTAGAGCTGATAAACATTGTAGCATTCTAGAGTTATTGCTATAATACATATTTATAGATATAACCATCCAAAATTGAAGAAAAATTGAAAATATATTTTACAGATAAGAATTCTTTGCAGGTTTACTTGCCTTATTTAAGCAGAAGATTGGAGAAGGTTGTGGAGTAAGGCTTGATCCTGTAATGATATCTGTGCGGTTTTCCTACTTACTGAAAGACTGGACCAATAGCACATGGACTCAAGAACCTCCAGATTTTGATTTTATGCAAGGAGAGACATTGGGTGTGGTTGAACTTGGAAAACTTCCATTTGGGGCGACATTTGACCCTGTTGGGTAAGATTACCCACATCTACATTAAAAAAAAAAGCAGTTGATACGCTAGACTGCATAATGATATTGTAATCTTTTCATTTTAGAGAACTTCATTTATTTGCTACATGGCCTGAGATGTCTGAACACGTTGTAGTAGACAGCGAAGGTTTCACGGACTTAGAGCCTCAGCTGGCTCCCGATTGGTCGGTACAAGTAAAAATGGTCTCCTCACCGGCGTGTTTACTCGGTGAATATTTAACGGATTTTCTACATCTTTGCAATAACCAGAAAACTATGGTGGATTTGCTGGGAGATGCTGTAGTATATGCCCACGAGGAAAACCAAGCATTGAGTTCTGCTTTTAACGTACTTACGGAATCCCGAATACCTACGATTTCAACAGTCGTTAGCAAAGCAACTACCAAGAAAAACAAGAACGTAGAAGGACCAATCTCGGAGGAGATGTTACTACCAATACTTTATTTTCTCTTCCCAGATGCTGAAGAAAATTCGGTAAAAAAAATTACTTTTTACCGGAATATCGACTCATCTTTTCACATAGAATCATCTCCTCTTCCCTTATCTCTAATAACCAAGCTATGCACGAAATCAACTCCCTGTTTACATTATTAATTTATCATCAATTTTGTTGTTTGTACTTAACATTAACACGTTGAACGTGAAGTCAGTCTCTGGGGACTGACAGTGAACTTTTCGTTCAGGTAGCGTCAGGTCCCAAGGACTGATAATGGACTTTTCGTTTAGGCGGTGTTGATTTGTTGGACTGACACCAACTATTTGTTTTTACGACGTTGATGCATGGGACCGGTATGCACCATTATCAAGGTTATAAAATAAATGTTACAATTTAGCTAGAAAATTGATTAAACCGGTCGTTACCTTTTGTAATCTGTGAAAATCTAAACCACATCTTTGACTAGAATGTCTTAATAAACTTCATTAAAATTACAACATTTATTTTATAACTTTGATAATGGTATATACCGGTCCCATGCAACAATGTTGCCAAAATACAAATTTTGCTGTCAATCTCACGGATCAACGCCGTCCAAACGAAAAGTCCACTGTGAGTGCCCAGGGGCTGATATCGATCAAATGATCGATTCAATGGAATGAAAATATGTAATTTTCTTGTATTATTAAT
Source organism: Cerceris ruficornis (assembly GCA_963989415.1). NCBI lineage: Eukaryota > Metazoa > Arthropoda > Insecta > Hymenoptera > Crabronidae > Cerceris > Cerceris ruficornis. Next base: position 42,403,645 of record OZ022517.1, read on the forward strand.
TAAAGGCTGTCTTTTGCGTTGTTTCCTGCATTAAGTTAGTAATCTTCTACATTTCTTTCGGAAAAGTATTAACGTTATTTCGTAACAGGTTGAAAGGTTTGTTACGGTGAGAATAGATATGCATAAAGTGTTGGTACAGTTAGCGTTAAATCAGTACAGTAAATAATAATGCTTTGATACAATGGGCACAATAATACATATACGCATTGGTGATTTAATTTTTATAGTAATAATAGTATTAACAATCCGACATACAATACCACGAAGGAGTTTGCACTAAATTACAAAGTTTTACTATAAAATAATATGAATCATAATTCGAGGACGAGAATGTTACGTGTTACATGATTTAGTCTCTATAAAACGATAAGAAGAGATTTGTAACACTATTAATATTTTGATTAACATCTGTTCCAGAAAACTCTTTATGGTGATTTAAGTGTATTCAATGTGGATGAAGATCAATGGAAAGGCATAAAAACATGTGCAATGGATAGCTTAGTTTGGCGTTTTGCTATTGTTGCGTCTCACTGCACACACAATCTTGGAGGAGCATCAGCATTGGCTCAGTTGTGGCACGAGTTTGTCCAAGAGGTCAGATTTCGCTGGGAAAGAAGTATTCTCATTCCTGGGTAAGTGATGTATGATACTTTATTAATTAATCTGATGACAGAATTAATGCACCGGCTACACAGTGCGTGATACTGTCATGACATGAATACTGTCATGGTTAATCATTTACATTTGCTCGATTGAAGACTTATTACATATATCAGTATTCACTAGTTGAAAAAGTATATGTTTAATAATAGAAAGTGCCAAAATGAATGAGTACTTTTTGTTACAAAAATATTCCACTGCTTTACAACACAGTCTTTGGGTAAAAAACATATTCACTGCATTGATACATCTTAAATTCTCTAACGATTGTCATGAGAAGCTATGTGCTGAGAATAATAAAATTATTGATATTTCATTCGTCAAGCACACATATGTATTTTTAAACGATCTTCTCCCGATTTTATGTCAGAATGCAGTTGGCTTTTGGCCGCTGTTTGATTATTCTGGGCAGATTACCATTATTACTTGCTAATCTCTGCATACAGTCAAGTATATCATCATCAAGTAAATATCCTGGTTACAGATTAATTTATGTTACAAAATTACGGATAAATTGGAATTTTGATTTGTTCAATAATCAATTTTTGTTTACGAAAAACAATCGAAATTCCAATTTATCCGTAATTTTGTAATGAATCTATAATTTTTATAAACCCATAGTCAAGAAGGTTTATTGACATTGGCAAAGCTATCAAAAATATGATATTTTTTAATATATTGTTTAAACAAGTGGAGACTTCCCGAAATAATTTATACCGGTAAATTCGCCATAAAAAGTTATTAATTTCGTCACTTTACACAATTACTCTATCTCTCATAGTTTCCGAGATATTCGCCAAAGTATAATTTACCACCTAACTTTAGGGGCGGTTCTCGCCCCTTTAATGTGGACGATTGTTGATAAAAAAAATAGGTATCAAATATTTGTATGAGAGTTACATCATACTTTAGTTTCATTAAAATGGGTGATTAGCACTGCGGGAGGTTCCCTTGTCAGAGAATTATTATTTTTCACCGCAATTGTCAAAGTTAAACTCTATCGAGTAAAACACGTACATATAATATGTAGTAACTTTCGGATGATGATGAATCTGTTTAAGTAAATGACTAAATCTGAATACTAACTTTATCAGCATTCTATGAGCTTACGTGATGTCCATTCTATATAATACAACTCAATTATTAATAAAAATGCTGGTATCCGAGGTATTTTTTAAAGTGCTAAAATGTGCGGAAGAAGTATTAACGTGCAAATTCTATATAAAATGAATTGTCTCATCATATATTTGGAGCAAACACGAAAGTAGTTTGTTAAGGATCTTCAGATGATTTCTGGACTTACGAGGGAACACTTGTAAGTTCCGGTTAATGAACCTGTACACATCGATTTTGTTAATCTTACGTGAGATGCAGTACTTGAAAAAATATTCAACACGTATTTTTTTTATTGGCCATTATCTTGATAACTAGAGGATATAAAAAACTAATGTTTTTGAATAATTATCTGTTCTTCAATAAAGAATTTAGTTGCATAAGAAAAGTTGCACAAAAATTATTTACTTACATAATATATTAAAAATGTGAATGTTTTTGTTCATTTTTCACGATAAACATTCTATCGCTATCGAATAAATATACGTACGTAATTAAAATTAGTAGACACGTGTTTTTAGAATTTTTTGGTTTTTCATACTAACGGTTATTATTCGGCGTTAAACTTTCTGTCGCGTCGTGCGAAACTATCCGTCTGAAAAATAAAGTTGATTTTTTTGCAAGGACTAGTATTCTGTGTAGCAATTTTTCTTCTGCAGCTTAAATTCTTCGTTAAACAACAGCCATTTAAAAAAAATTATTTTTGAATGACCTCTAGTTACCGATATATTCTAAAAAATGCATTTCCAACAGTATGGACAATGGTCAGTAAAAGAAATTCGCTTTGAATATTTTCAAAATCGGCGTGTGTGGGTTCGATATGTTCCTTTGTTAGAATGCTATACGAAGCAACTGCAATCTAACATAAAATCGACTATGCTTAAGAACACTTGTACAAGATAGTTCTTAAAATTATGTCTTTAATAACTTTTCCATTTCCTTTTGCATTAATACATCTATTACACGGTAATATATGCAATAATGCAGTTTCGAATTAACACTTCTAATAAAAAGGCTAAAGCTCTATATAAAATTTGCTGTTTGTTTGCTTTAAAACAAAACTGCTCACGTGACGGACCCTATGCGCGAAATCTTTTTTAAACTTAGCTTTTAACCTTTTCCTTTTCTCTCACCTCCCTTTAATTCTGTTACGCTTTCATAGAGGAAAGTGTTTGGAGATGATGTAAAATAAAGAAAAGGAAAAGGTAAACGTTAACCATAGAACGGATAGATTTCGTGCAAGCGGTACATTGAATAGAATTACTTTTAAATGTCATATAATACAAGTACGATTAGTATAAGAGTAGTTCGTAACTCAAATTCTATTATGAAGAAACACTACTGAACACGGTTGAGCAAAACGATATGCACTGGTTATAGTAGATCAAAGTGGCACAAGACCGCTCCTTGTAGTTGGATTACGTGCCATGTATATATCCATGTCGTGATCAGTCCAGTTGTTCTCTTCATAGTTGTTTAAGGTGTGCGTTGAATCTGCTAAGCTATAACGACTACCCGGCCTCGGTGGATTTTGCTCCAATGTACGATTACGTGATCTCGGTCTTTGCCTTCTAGAAGATGCATGTGGTGGCATATGGCTTGGTGAAAAGTTCGTTCGTGACATTCTATCGGAAGCTGCCGCCAATGATTGCCTTGATTGTCTTAATTCTATAACAAATCAGTTAAACACTCTGAACAATTCGCAGATATTTTGAAACCTTAACCCCTTGCGGTCTGAATTATTTTGTCAATTTTGTAATGAGCTAAACGAAATTAATTTCACAACATTTTCTATCGTTGATTATTCATTTCTTTTGACGATAGGAATAACTATAGGTACTGACGGATATTTGGCTGATATTACAAAATCATTGTGAAATTGGAAAGTCGATATTAAATTGTTAGAAAATAAAATGAAGTGAAAAGCTATGTCGAGTGTAGCTCGACATAGGACTGCAAAGGGTTAAAATGGCTTATTAAGAGAGCACTGACCTGGTCTAGTGTTAACGAGGTTTGATGCCAAGGCAGCGTTAGCAAAATATCTTGTAGAGTTGTTAGAAAAACTATGTTGTGATTGTCCATCAGCTACGGATCGAGTCGACACTTTTCCACTGTAGTGTCCCGTTTGTGATCTGACATCGTCGATGCAAGATGCTCTTGTTATCGAACCTGAAATAATGATCAAATGTATCTGTATAGAAGAATGTAACAGAAAATTTCTCGAAAAATTTAATTGGAATTTTCTTATCCTTCGAGATCGTAGTGTGACTATACCTTGTCGATCTATCGGAAAGATTCTTGGTCTAGGTATACTTCTGTTACTATACGCAGAGACCTGATCCCATTCTTTTTGAGCATTGTAGGCACTCAGAGTAGCCATAGAGGACAATGGTCCACCAGGACTGGGTGTTGGCCCAACGTTAGAGCAACAATTAACAGGCAATCCCGCGATTGGCCCTCCCATTTTTGTTTGATCTATGCTATGAAGCGTATGGAGCTTTCTAGCTCTTCGACGATTTGCAACAACAAATATTATCACTGCGACCACTATGGTAGCGCAAATAGCAGCACTAGCTGCTATAGTAATTTTGTCCATGTTAGACGTCGGTGAATTCTCTGTTCTAACTTCTCTACATTGATTGTACGGCACATTTGCTGGAGTGACGTTTGTTTCTTCTAAAGATACAACACAGACCACAATACACTCCTGAAAGTTAGCATATAAACAGTCCATATATTATGCGACAATAAAATAGATTAGCTAATACATTCCGGACTTAAAAAATTCAATCCCGAAATTTCTTGCTTTTAAATTACAAACGATTTATTAACACTAAACCTACGGACGCACAGTGGTCGATTTCGCTAAAATCCTGGCCAAAACCTCAAAACAGGTTCAATTTAATCGAAAATTCATATATTAGCATTATTTGGGTAGCTGAATACGAATCAGAACTAAAAACTTTCAAAAATAAAATGGCGGATTCAGTACGGCGGACATGTGTGCCCAAAAATATTCGGTTTCACGCAAAAATTAGTATTCTTATGTTTTTTGAGTAGCTGATTACTAATCAGAACTCAAAATTTTCAAAAACAAAATTTCGGATACAATCTATCAACGAGTAGAATTCGATACTCCCACCGTATGCATATAAATGCGCTGCCATACGAAAGGTGCGCGCTACGAGAATTTGTTAATAACTCGAAGGCTAGTAGAAAGTAGCAGCTGGAACCGATCGGGTTTTGTTCAGAAAGCTTCCACCTTTATTTAAAAAAAAATGAGCGGCAAATGAAGCCAATCTTTTAACTATTTTCTTAGAAAAGGAGAAGAAAGGCACGGGTCTCATATTTTCTTCGTAACAGCTGTAAATTGTTAAATGAAAAATGAAACCGACATATTTAGAATTTTAAAGGATGTCAGATAGCTAACAATAGAGAAATAAAAGGATCATCTGTTTATAGTACATCAAAAACATAATTTTAGTTCCGGCGCGGAAACATCACGTTATAAATGTATAAATTTTGAGGTCGTATATCTCTAAGAATATTGTGTAAAAAAAAGTTTTATTAGTGAACACATATGGTCTGATATGTCATAAATCAAATGCAGTTGTTAGATTTCCATTATCAATGAAAAAGTTTTTGGACTTTCGGCCAGAATTTCAGCAAAATCGCCCACTGTGCGACGTTATACCCACTAAAAATTAGATATGCTGAATAAATACTTTGGAAAAAGAAAAATTATGAGGTAAAAAGGATGATCGATTAACTTGTTTACGTTTTATAAGATAGCAGTGGCATATTTACTTCCTGGCACGTTTATCAATTTAGATAATTTTTAGAAAAAACTGGGAACCGGTCATTTTGACCGGCTTGGTAGGTTTAGTGTTAAAATGATTAAAATATTTTAAAAGTCTTGCGAGAAGTATTTAAAGTGTTTCTTTTATCAGTTTCCTATAAAATCTGACTTCTTTACGCGTTTCAATCATTCTGATATCTTACCTGTGAAGGTACGTTCTTAATTTTGAATTCCCGCTCACTAGCTTCCAGAGGCGGCGCTTGCTTAAAACTATTGTCTCCAAATAGACGATAAATAACTCTGAAACCCAATATATTAGTGGCTTCCGTATCCCAATAGATGACCACGGCACTGTCTTGCCTAAGTACATCCTTCACGATGATATCCTTCTCGTTTGATTTAGATTTATAAAGTGGCGAACCAAGAACTAAGGGAGGCCTTGGTTGATGCTGTTGCAACTGATCGGGTACATGTTTTGGAGGAGACGGTGTAGTTCGCATTATCACAACGTTACCCGTTCGTGCAACTGCTGGTTTGTTAGTTGTACTCGTGGTTGTTGTCGTCGATGATGGTTCTATTATTTCTCGTTCAGTGGTAGAAGACATGGTAGAGGTCGACGACGATGTTAGTGCTGCTTGTGTCGTGATTGAAGGTCGAACCGTTGGCACGAAAGCACCTATTGGACCCCCTGCAAGGCCTATGGGTTCTTTTGCATCTACGCTTTCAACCGTACCTATTCCAATTATTTCTGGACTTCTTTCGCATATCATATCTGAAAACACGGGAACATCGTTTTACCATAAACTTTTAAGTTTTAGTTATTATAGGACAGGGGTCGGCAAACTTTTTAGACGAAGAGCCAAATATGATAATTTCTAAAATAATTTTAATTCAAAGAGCCAATTATATAAAAAGTAAATGTTGATTTTGTGAAGACGTTTAAATGATAGTAATCATGTTTATAAATACACTTTAAATTTGTATGCTAATAAAATTAGATATTATCACGGCGGCCTATCGACAAACAAAGTTATAGCAATTTTTAAAAGGAATTTATATCGAGTTAATGAAATTCAAATGAAATATTAAAAACCAGAGTTATAAACACGTCCAGGCTCCCGTTTAGTGACTCCCGTTCTAGAAACATAATTTGAGTATGCATAATTAAAATACAATTTAGCATGAAATGATAAAAAATACAATTAAAAATCTATCACCTTTGTGTATCTGTGTAGCTTTTTCTCAGGCAGGTTAATATTCCAACGACCAACATTTTTAGGAAAGGTCTAAATTATGGTTTTGGTCAAGCCAAAATATTTGTCAAAGAGCCATCAAAATATGGTCAAAGAGCCACGGTTTGCCGACCCCTGTTATAGGGCAAATGTTTCGGAGTGAATTGATAAAACTTCCTTCATCCTTTGTATGTTCACTTGGGATCCAGTACTTACACACGAGTTTTTTTTAATTTAACACTAGAACTACCAAACCAGTCAAAACGACTGGTACACAATTTTTTCAAAAACTTCTCCTAGTTTATAGAAGAGTCTTATAATAAATATTCTCTGTCCATCTTAAAAAACATAAACCACCGAATCTATTATCTTTCCCGCCTCTCGATTCCTCCTTTTTCAAAGTACTTATTTCATATTTTAAAATATGATAGTTTTAACGCTGGTAGTTCTAGTGTTAATAGATATTTACGGTATTGTTTAGAATTAATATTGGTATATTCATTTGATTTTGCACGAAAAATGGAGATATTTATAATATTACCCTCTGGATGTATGTTGTAGAAACTTTTGTCTTGCAAATTTTGGGGGCTTCCACAAAATTGCGGCTTGCGCTCACGGCTCGTGACCTGTAGATCCCTGGTTTTAATCCAATTAACGATCCATCGCAATTTGCAATCGCAGACTAAGAAGCGGCCTCCTAAGCTTAAACCACGAAGTGTTCCGTTAAGTCGTGCTAAAGCTTCTTCTGGTACAGTGGATAGGGGGTTTCCATCAATTGCCAAAAGAGTAATCGATGGGTTTTTTTGGAACGCGTTTATCGGTAGTTCAGTTATTAAATTGAATCCAATATCCAGCACCTAGGAAACACAAATATTGGTCAGTTATTATGTTTTAAGCTGACTGACAGTATTCTCTATCTAAATTAGTTATAAAGGATATTTATAGCAGAATAGCTAATTCAGAAGCCAAACTAGATCCAAGCTTTTGCAGTTCTTCTTTCGATATTAAACAACAGTATACCCTTAGATCATGAATACTGTTAATAGCATTCGTAGGAAAGTCCGGGATAAGATTGTTCAGTAAGCTCAAAGAGCTCAAGGTATTCTTAATTCCATAAAAGGCATCCGGGCTGATATTTTGTATTAAGTTCCTCTCCAAGTTCAATCCGGTCAGTGAATCGAGCCCCTCGAATGCTCGAATTCCAGCCGATCCGGGAAGTTCTCTCACACTGTTTTGCGAGAAATCAAGGAAAGCAAGCGTCCTTAAACCACGAAGCGCATCCGGGACCTTTTTCTGTCGCGTGCCCTTTAAATTTAAATTCTTCAGGGACCTTTCCAAACCCCGAAACGATCCTGGAGCAAGAGTAATTTCGTTATCGGAGAGCTTTAACGTGATCAATTTAAGACCAGCGAAGGCATTGTCATTGACCCTGGTAATTTTGTTCATAGACAGATCCAGCATTGTCAGGTTCTTCAAGCTCTTTAGGGTGCTGCTTGGAACCTCTGTGAGGTCGTTGTCCTTTAAGTTAAGACTTTTTAGGGTATTTTCTTGACCCTTGAAGGCATTCGACTCGATAGTTTTGATTCTACAGCCGGATAATTGTATGTTATTAATCCTCAGAGCAGAGAGTGAATCGTTTCTGAGCACTCCGATGGTGCTGTTGTTTATATAGAAGAGATCGACGGTGTTTTTCGAGGCGTAACGACGCATCGCCGATAGGAGTTGCTCGTAATCCACAATGTCGCATTGTACTGACAGTTCTCTAGCTAAATTGTAGTCGCAGATGCAGGAGCTTTCGAGGTCGACTGCTTGTTGGGCCCATGGGCAGGTGGATGTTGCTGCTACGGCGGTTATAATGCCTGCCAGTAGCAGCAACAATTCGTTCGGAGATTTATCTGAAAAGAAATTAACATATTTTACTTAAATGTGTAGGTTAAAATGTGTTGAATCAAATCATGAATAACTTCTATTTCTCCTTCATATATTTCTTTTTATTTCATAGGTTTTAGAGTAACCATTAAACCATCACTAAACCATTAAACTATCATAAGTGCAAAAATCGAATTTAAAGAGAACTCGTTGTAACAATTCTGTGCTCCTTTTTTTATTGAACTGCTTTTGGACTTCAATAACTTTTTTATTTTTTTTTGTACTAAGTCAAAAACCTCCGTGGGCATGCGCACAACAGCATATCAAAGTTTCAGCGCAATCGGATGATCGGTTTAGGAATGCATAAGGGACAAACAAACAAACATTCATTTTTATATATAAGATGATCAGTTTTATTATGCATGTATATTAATGTATGCGAGGATGAAGTTATTATGGTAATAAATATAGCAAAGATTATAAAACGTTTAATGCAAAATAATAGATGGACAAAAGATTATTTTCAATGAATGATACTGTTTTGAAAGGACCACTTGAAACAATGTAGGTATACGGGGAAGAGCTCCAGATCTTTATCGAGATTATTACTAAACAAATTCAGTTCTGAGATTCTGTATTGAATTATCTATTTTTCTTCGATACTCCAAAATAGTTTTAGTCATTTGTATTCTATGCGATGAGAATACATAGTCTGTCGATGTTGAGTAAGTACGATAGCGGAACAATTGTTACCATTAAAGTTAACTTTTTTCATAAAAAATGTATACTACATTATACAGAGTACAAGGCTTTGCATTAGTCTGAGCAGAATAATTCGTTTCCATTCAACTTTGCGTAAAGTTACATTTTTAACACATATTTCAGGTTTTGGCCGTTAAACTAGAAGCAAGAAATGCTACTTGGCGATAGAAAGTAAATGTTATCAACGAGAGTTAGTCGTCTCGTTTTTTGAAAAATACAAGTAGGCTCGACCTAATATTTAAGAAACTTAATATCACACCTTGCATAGTATGATATACAATTTTTCCGTGTTACTGTCTCGTTCTTATAAGTACCAATGTTATTCTAGTTTAAAGGTTGAATGTGTCCGGAGGTGTAAATGCAATGCATGCATTTGTCAAGACAAGAAAAGTTAATTCGTATTTACTATTTTCTCCGCGACTGTCTCGGAAACAATTCACTGTGTTATACGAAGCGTTAAAGTAATTGTTTCGTACACAACAGTATTATCGATAGCTCACTTAGGTAACGAAGAAAATGAAAGTTAAAATATCTTATGGCAATCGGCAGACTGCAGTTTTAATTTTAAAGGCGTTTCGCATATTTCACGCATATAATATTTTGAGGTCTATATGGGCTTTTAAATGAAAAAAATTAGTTAGAAAAATTGAAGAAATAATAGAGGAAATAATGGAAAAATTGCAGAAGTAATGTGAAAGCGTAAATATAATGAACTAATTAATTAGATCTCAGAGAAAAATAGTTGATTAGATTTAACAAGCTAGATCTTAGGGCTAATTAATTAGTTTAAAATAATCTAAGTGCGTCGTTGAATCGGAAGACAAGAGCATCAGTTGTTCGAACATTAGTACAGAGGTATACATTTTTTCTGCACCTTAATGAAAAGGGTAAATTCTTAGAGAAAGCCGTAACCTGTTTTGTACACGTGAGTACACGAGCATATATGATTTCGAAACGTGGCGCAATCTCTTCTGTTCCCGCAATTATGTCGTTTTTCATTACGCTCCGCGAGCCCAGCCTTGGGACAGGCCATTTCACAAACTCCAAATGCCATCTCGTCGCTTTTCCTGTACAATTCTACATTCAATTTTTCCTGAAGCTTTTTCGGTGCGAAAAGAACGTACAAAAAATAATTTCACTCTTATTTTTTGACCTCATGGTACGAAAGGTCTCCATAGAACCATTATGCATCTAAATTCGTTTATTTGCAATTTTTCATCAAATATTGCTGGTCCCTTACAGATTAATTCTTTGAAAAATATATAAAGTTAACATTATTATTTGTTAATTAGTCAAAAGGCACGAATATGTATCAATAGTTGAAATATTTGCTTCCGCAAGTCCTTATTTTTTGAGGATTGATTTAATTACAAAATTTTGTTCCAAGCATTTCAGAATAAAGAAAGTTGTCTGACCAGAGAAAGAAGAGAAGTGAAAGAATGCAATTTTAAATGAAGACAGACTACTGTCAATCTGAATCATTTGCTACATTGTCTCGAAGTATGTTCGACAGATTATTGTACCATAACTAATTTTATATTAAAATATTTCTATTTAAAACTTTAGAATTTAATAATTCTTCTGTACGTTTATGTGCCGGGAAAAATAAATAGCTAACAGCAGAGAATGTAACGAAATTGACTTCACATAACTGATAACAGATTAGAAAAGTAATTTGGACTGCAAAAGGTTAATTCAATAGGATTAATGTCTCTTTCTTCCCATATTTAATTACTTAAAAGATTCGTACGCGACTGTGTCAAAACCAAGAATAATTTTGTCAAAAATTAGTCACACTACGTAATTCTAAAATCACTATTTCGCAATTGTGTAATACCAGTCGTCATAGAACGAGACAAAACTCTCGTCGATTATAATCACGCGCCATGACTTTAACTTCTTGATTCATTCGACTTGAACTCACAATCAGAGCAGTAGAGGTGGGACTTGATCCTTTGTGCACTGTTTTTCCTGTCCTAATTGACCATCCACTGTGAGTCTTTTTCGCACACTTTTTATGTAACTATGAAAAATGAAATATTAAAGCCACTGTGAGTGTTTTTTCACGCTTTTCATTTAACGATGGAAAATAAAATGTTAAAATATTAAATCTACTATGAGTCCTTTTGGTACATTTTTCCTTACAACGATGAAGAATGAAATCTCAAAATACCAAAGCCACTGTGTACCTTTTTCTCCCATTTCTCATATAACGGTGGAAACTGAAATGTTCAATTGTCAAAGCCATCCATAAATTAGCAGCAACATTATTTCGTTGCAAAATTCAAGAAAGAATATGTTTATATACTCAATACAGTCTCATAGGTGAGAACTGACGTAACATTTACGTTAATACTGCTATAAGGGTTGAGGAAGATGACTTAGGCCTCAAAAGGAATTCGTACACCGTTTGTCTGCCATCGATAGGAGGATCGAGCCGAGGACACGCGTATATTCCGGCCATTGACTCGTAACGGGTTCGGTCTATGGACGTTGGTTTGTTAATTGTAAGACTTCTTCGAGACTTGTACACCTTTGGTTTTCTCCTACGTTACGATTTTCCGTGGCTTTCGTGTTCGTAGGTCCCGCTTTTAACGCTTTACGGATCGATTCAGAGCTGGGTCGCCTAGTTTTATTTCTGCAGTAATGTTGTTTGATGTTATTTCAGCGATATCGACCGAACTCTTTGCGGTTATAGTCATTTCTCTAATATCTCCTCGGTTCATTGACATTAATTGGATTCAAATAAGTCATTAACAATTATTTGATGCAACGAATACCTCTGAACTACCTCAGTAAAATGAATTCTTGTTTATTATTATTTGAGTTGCCGATGCGCTTGCTTTTCTTCTTATTTTGTATCTTTCGGCTTTAACTGCTCTTGTCATTTCACCTAGGACCTATAGTTTAAGTTGGCTACTCAACTACCAAAGTTATGATATATTAATTAATAATTTAGGAAAACTTTGTAAGAGATTACGGGGTATTTGAACTCGGGCAAACTTATTATGTGGGTCTCTGCCTGCCTTTCGATTTAACGATACATGTTTACGCAACATTTTAATTAGATTTGAGATTTTATATCAATTCTTCCAGTTTTCTAGCATGTACAAAATATAGGATGAGATAGTTTTTTTTTCATTTAGGGAACCATATCAAACTTTAGATTATTAAATGCATGGAAGGTGGGAAACTCCTTTTAAATTAAAACTGAAATTTATCGGTTCACATAAGAAATTTTAATGATTGCATTTTCGTCATTCGTCATTGAGATATTGGTAACTATTTTGTATTACTGTAAAGGCTTGTAAAGTACAGTTAATATATACAAGTGCCCGCATATACTTTAAGTAGATACACTGAGGCTTTTATTGAATTTCAGGCTACAACAATTTTATTATAGTATTTGTTGTTACGATATACAATGTCGAATGCACTGCAAAACAGTAGGAAAGTAATTAATCAAACAGAAAATATTGTTTCTACTGTCTTTGGTGATCTTGATGGACATAGTGTTGTCGGCTGTTGACTTCCTTTTATAATTTTAAGTTGCGTGCAAATAAATCAGATACAACAATCTGTTAAAAAAATAACTTCTTTGTCTTGATAATCTTTCCCTCAAAACTGGTACTGTTAGGATTATATATATGCTCTGGTTACCATACATTTATGCAACAATGCATACGAAATATTTTTATACAATTTTAACACGTTGAATGCCACCAGTATTTCGCTAGTTATTTCAGTTCTACTGAAGTGAAACTTTTTCTATTACAATCACATCTTTGCAAAGCAGATGCTTTAAAGATACAAAGATATATATGGACAGCAGGACTTTAACTTTTTGAGACCAACGCGAAAGTATTGACTGAATTACCAAATTCGTAAATATTACGATTTAAAAGTCATACGAAATTTCATTGAATTCAATAGCGCCGGTCACCAGTGACCCCCATGGCATTCAACGTATTAAATGCAACATAAATGACATGCATATGTATGTAGTCTTAATTTCCTTTTGTGCATTTTTTGTGCAAAAGAAATCACGAAATCCTTTCTCGTTCAAACGTAACATCTTATTGCATTTCGTAAAGTAGCCTTTACATTTTTTCGTGATCCATACTAATCAATTTTCCTGGGGGTACTAAAATATATGTCCTCTCAGAAAAATGATGAACCCTGAGATTTACTCTGCTGCATTGTCGTAGAAGCCGAATAAATCTAATAAGTTGTTATTTATGAATTAATGTGTTTCTTTTAAATAAGATTTTGGACTTCTACAGTCAATTAGGTTATCGAGATTTCTAAAGACGGGGGAAGAATTGAAAAATCTTATGCCTAAGTTGTGCAACGTCTTACGGTGAGAATTTATTCACGAAAGCGATAGAATAATACAACCTTTCCGGTGGAAAATTCTCTAGTGTAAAATTTTCATTGATTCTAATTCAATAGAGCGGAGAGATCCGCTTGTAAATTCATATCGTGTAATCGAGTGAATTTACATCTTCCGGCTTGCCGAGTGCAGACACAAATTCCTTTTATTCCCAAGACCGTTGATTCATTACTGAAAAAATTCGTAGTGGGAAAGGAAAATGAAAGGAGATCGATATTAGGTATACTTCATTTCATTTCCCGCGAATGCTTTATATGCTTCAATCATTGTCACGATTGTTCGTTGTTTCGCGACTCCACAAAAGATTAATTCTTAATCCCTGGTTATAGATAGAGTCTGAAAGATGTTATTTGTTTTGTTTTTTATAGTAGACATTGACGTCTCCGAGATGTCAAGACGTTTGTTCGACGAATGCTATATTATAAAAATAATACTATTAACCATTTGAGTGCCAGGAGACATTGCAAAAACCTTGTCGAAAAGAGCCAAACGGTGCGATAGCACCTGTATTTCACGTCGAAGTGAATCAAGCGACGCAATAGCGCCTGCCGTTTTTTTTTGTATAAAAAGAATGACAACTTGAAATAAAATGTATTACTCATATGGTTTATGTGAAAAAAGTAACAGCGCGCCTGACATGCATCAGTAAAGTTCAGCGCACTGATTTCAGCAGAATCTCAGTACACCGTCAGTTGTCCACTCAAGCGGTTAAACACGGGGCCCTGAGTCACTTGTTATATGTATACTGAGGGATCAGAATTAAAGCACTTGAGGGGTAATTCGCTCTTATTCGCCCCACGGATAAGGACATCCCTCTCCCTCCCGCATTTTCGATTTTAACGCGCTATTGATTGCGTCATCATGTGAACGACGAAAGGAGTGTTTTATTTTCGGTCGTCATTCGTCAATCTCAGGTTTCCGGAACCGACATGGCGGGGATAGGCGGTGCGAGAGCAATCTCCCCTTTCGTTCCAAGTGCCTTGTTTCTGGTCCCTCACTTTACGTACGTCGTTTTGGTTTTGTTTAGCGCTGTATATCAATGCTACTAACTCACATTTAGCAATGTAACTATTTATTCCGTTCGTTTTGTAAATTTACATAACTGCTGAGTTTAGCCAAATTAAATAGAATTTTTCAATCGCACCAAAGAACGTTTTATTCATATGGCATGGGGTTAATAAAGTATCCGCTCCGGCTATGAAAGAAATTCTAATGATTTTTCCTCGCTCGAGGTGAAACGATCGTTCGATTCGCTCCGATACGATTGCGCACTTAATGCTGCGAATTTCCATGAAAGATCAGCCAACCGATTACTTCGCTGTGAAAGTATAATTCCACAGAAATCTTTTCTTCCTTCGGGGTGAAAGTGATCGGCATTGATATCTCAATACGCGCTAGTTCCAATTGTTTCTC
The DNA here is from genome assembly GCA_963989415.1 of Cerceris ruficornis. Taxonomy (NCBI): domain Eukaryota; kingdom Metazoa; phylum Arthropoda; class Insecta; order Hymenoptera; family Crabronidae; genus Cerceris; species Cerceris ruficornis. The sequence continues at coordinate 42,418,886 of OZ022517.1, forward strand.
GATACCGATTGACATGGTTTTTCCACTGTTTTCCCAAGGACGATTTCTCTTATTGTCTCTTGTCAGATATTGTGCCTCTTTTTTGTCATAAATCATTCACTGAAGATATGTGATAGTAGTTTTTGTCATACTGTAAGAAATTAAATTCAATTTCTCATTTCTTTATTTACAGAGTAAAACCTTTGATACAAAGTAAGTATACGATGTTGGGGTACATAAAGAAAATAAAAACAAACATTTACATATATAAAAATACGTATTATCAAATAATACCTATGACAAATAGACACTGAAACTGAAAACAATAAATAAAATTTTGAACGTAAAACAAAAGGCAAGAGAAGGAATAAAACAGAACAGACGAAGTGCGAGTAATTATAAAAGTCGATTTCGGATGATTTTTAGAGAAGTGGAACATTGACAAAGAGATTGATATTGATATGGACAGAGTTAACTAATTTAATTATTTGACTAATACAATTATGGTAGCTATATAAGGTACACTTTTGTGACGGGAATATCAGGACGGAAATGATAGCATTAATAAATTAGACACCGAGCAGAACGTCAAAGATTTTCCTTCTCTTATCTAGTTTATCTTGTGTCTTTTAGCGATTTGGTACGTAACTAAAAATGGAGCGTTTCCTCACGGTGTAAAATCTGATAATTGAACTTGCATTAAATGACCGCACCGTTGCAGTTCATAATATACATGCCATATGTAGCGTGAAGTTACGGTATTACTTATAACTGTTTAATATTTCCAACCAGTTGCTTTTGCTTCTTTAATGCTGCTACGCCGTTTCGCTGAGAATTTGAGATATTCGCTAATTAAAAATAATCGCTTACCGAGGCATACAATGCATCTTATCGTATAACAGAGATGATAGACTGAAATGATCGCAACTGTTCTTTTGAAAACCAACAGATGTTATCGAAGTAAATAAAATTTTGTTTATTGACTTAGATTTTACTTGAATTGGAAACTATTTGACTTTAAAACTGTTGTAATTTTTGACACCGTGCATAACCCTCTGTAGTCCGAATTTTCCGTGGGATCTGAAGATCAGTTGCACGATAGCATACTATAAAATGATAAAAATACTGTTATAAATGATATATTAAACTTGATTTTGAAACATTGAATCGTAAAGAATTTCATGATCTTTAAGAGCTAAATTGTAATATTTGACAATGTTCAAAAATTGATTTTGAAGAATAAAATCTTAGATTTGTCTTGTGTTACTTCAAAGTTACGCGGGCCCATAGGGGGTTAAGGTGATTAATCATTATCCACCCCTGTGCATTGTCTGCATACGAATGATGACTATTCTCATACAGAATACAGCTACTGACATTTTGGAAGAAGTATAGTATTCGGACTGCATTTCTTTAAAAATTTGTATTTTGCAGAATACTTTAGATCGCTGGAAACAATAATAATGAAATTTTGAAAACAAAATTTCTTGCCCCAGACATTTTACATCAAAGATAATTTTGTCTGTAGGCCGAGTTGAAATAATCATACTTTTTATTTTAAATATTTCTGGGAGTACTCGTAGTTTTATTAAGGTTTCAACAATTTAAATGAAAAAAATTATTTTCAGATTGCACATCTTATTATATAATCATGTAGTCACACTCGTGATTATTAAACCGCATTATTTATTTATACATTATTAGAGGCTATAATAACCGTTTACAAATTACAGAATAGAACAGAAAAAGAAAAACACTATTGAAAAGTTGATTTAGTAACAATTAAATGTTGAGATATAAGTAGAGAATTACACAGAAGAGATACACGGAATCACATACGGTATTCGAATTCAAACACAGACGGTTGATACACTTATATTTATGCCTACACTTAAAATACGATTATCTATGAATGCTCCCATAGTCTTTAAGCACTTTTGCCTTATAATTTATTTTAGGCCTATGCATGTCACAGTTAATCGACAAATAATTCAAATAAAGATGTAGAAATTAGTTTGAGTTTGTATTATAAATTTTATTATCAAACAGATAACAAGAGAATGGTTCATTAGCCTTTTGTCGCACTGAACTTTTGAATTTCATAGTTTTTAAAATTTCAAATTTTTTGGCTTCATTTTCCCCTACACAAGTCTACCTCGATACTGCATACTAAAATGGTTAATTACGGTTATATCGTAAGGAAAAATTAATACCAGCTCCAGCTACTTTCCTTATTTCTTTCAATCTATAGTTTCAATAATTTTAATTTAAATAACTTGGTTCGTCTTCGCTGAAATGTTAGTATTAAAAATTATTTAAGCATGTATTATATCGAGCCTCGAAAAACGAAAAAGGTAGAGAATCGACATGAGAATTAAAAGAGGTGAAATTTATTTATGTATGCGCCCATGGGCCATTCCTATTTGGCATTCAAGGTAGACTTCTCTTAGGACAACCAACATCATCAGGAATACGGGATTCCGAGATGCGTCATAGGTCGAGATTAATTCTACCACTTGATTATCTTTCTCCCGGGAGAAAATGTATGTACATATATCTGTTATTTTAAAGTCGCGTAACATTTACATACGCAAAAACACATAATATCCGATGAATTTCTTCAGGTGCGTTTTGGTGAAGCATCAAAACACGAAATATCCGAGCTATTTTCTCACTTGCGTTTCTAGAAATCGAAATTTTCATTACGTAACAAAAAATTGTTTATGTGCTCGATACCGAAAGGACATTCAGCTGTCCTCTGCGTTTCGCAAAAGGAAAAAATTGTCAAATCTTTTACATCCTTTTATTTAGCCTTTGTGCTTGGCGCGGTTTGTTTTTCACAGTTTCCATGAGATCGAGATAGTCGAATATTTGTTCTTCCATTTTTCACATGAATACTAAAAGTGTCTTTGTACTTCAAGTAATAATTATTGCAGGATTGTGATTCCTGTAGTTTTTTAAGAATTAAAATAAAGATCTAAAGTTTCATTGTCGATGATGCAGGGGCATTGAGAAACTTCAAAGTTTCACAGATGACAAATTTATCGAGTAGTAAGGGATTCTTAATTCGCAAGTTTTAATTTTAATGAACTTCTGTGCAGATATATAATATACCTTGATTATGATATTTATTATGATCTCTTCGTATATTAAATTTTTCTTTTTACTTCACAATGTCGTTTGATTTAAATTGCATCCTCTGTAACTCATTATGATTAAAGTAACCCACGATATATTTGTTTATCAATTCTGTGATATAAATTTAATAATTCTGTAATCGATTATAACATCATATCCGAATCCCATACGCTTTTAAAGTGCTATATTTAGTACCAATCGATGTACTATCATGTAACACATTTAAAGACAGGAAAACAGATTCGAATTATAGGGCTAATAATTTTCAAATTCTCAATGAATTATTATCAAATTTAAAAGATATTTTAGGACTAAATGCAATCGAATGATTCATTTTTCATCGGTCTTTTAATTGGTAACAAAACTTTGACACTTGAAGTTATAGCTGTCATTATCATTTCCTTATCCTTTCGATAGCTGAAAGAAAGGTATCCTTCAAGAATTTTCATTATTAAAGGATTATGAAATACCGATGAAGGAGCAACAAGTATTCCGGAAGTTCTGCAGCTCCGGCATGACCGCTGAATTTCTAGAGCGAAGTCGACAATTTGGCTTTTATTATGAAAGATTATGGAGAAAAATAAGAACAGTGTGGAATAGTTAATTAATTAAACTAACCGTCGTCACGCCGGGAGCTCCCGGTACACTTGTTAATGGGAGCACACGAGTAGTTAGCGTGGCTCGTGTTGTTATTATCATTAATTATCGTAAGATTAATTCTTTGATAATTAACTGTTACCGTCACGAGCGATTCGTTGAGGAACGCGCGGAACTTCTCTTGTAATACTGCGAAAAACTGTGCACTTTTTCAAATGTTCTTAGCACATACGCATCTGGCACTTTTTCCTAATACTTTTCTATAAATCGGGATATTTTAAAACTTTCGACATATGTGTATTAAAACTGCGACAATCAAGTACTTCGGTGTAATTGATTCTCCGTAAAACTCTAATATATAATGAAATATGTTCACTAACAAGTGTAATATCATTGTCACATATAATCTCGTTATCTAAGAATTTATCAGCAAAGCACACACTTATCGCAAAATAAGAATTCTCGTTTTCCGACGACACTGATCATTTCTTAAAAAATAAAATTCCCATTTCCCGATGCGAAGGCGTTAAAATATTGACATAAACTGGCCAGCTAAACAAGTAACTTTAAATGACTATGAAAGAACATTCATCGCTACCTTTGAATCTAAAAAATAATGATTATTTTACTCTGACAGAGAATCGATGACAATGTTTGCCAGACGATTTATATCTATCTGTTGTCTGCTTTTAAATTAATCCCCCACCGATATTTCTGAAACTTTTTATTAAAAATTGCATGCTCAAAATGAGCTGTAATTAAAATTCGTTTATATAGAAAGTAATTGAGATCTTAATTATCTGACGTATCATTATCGTCGTGCAGACCGTACAGTGATTATCAGAGTGTGACAAATCTTAGTTCCTGCAGAATGGTTTTTACCTTGCCAATGACCTTGGTTAAGTAAGATCATTGACTTCGGAACAATTGCCATCGTTTACGGTCACGAATACACCGGAAAATTATTCGCTTCCGTAAATTGCACCTTTCGGCGTCGTCTACGTAATTAAAAGAGCGAACATGGCAATCTGGTAAGCTTCTAATTAATCGTTTCTTCTGCCGTCCGTTATTATAGAATGAAAGAGTCGGATATTAATCCTACGACGAATAGTTTTCATTTTATCGAAGCCGCGACGATAATCCGTCGGCGAAAGTTACGGATTGTCACGTGGATTTACCTGAGATCAATCGACGTAACAGCATTCCAAGAGATCCTAAATGACTGTGTAACCTTTCGCCATTGAATGCAATCGATTATGGGAGAAATCGTTGCCATTGGCGAAATTAGAAACGCCTATGAATCGTCAACTTTAATTTCAAACAATTAAGACTCTCGTATTTCCATTGCTCTTGATTTCAAAGACGATAAATCGAATTTATAATATTTTTGACGCTACAACTACTGACTGAGGCATGGAATTTGTAATATTTTTTTACACTAGATTCACAGAATAAAACATGGCATTTTTAATGTTTTTAACGCTGAATTTACCAAATAAAATATGAAATTTATAATATTTGAAACGCTAGATCTATCGAGTAAAATATGGAATTTAAAACATTTTCAATTTAAAAGGAATGAGCGAGTTTCTGATTTTTGGAAATACTATTGAATTACATTGTTTATTTATAATCATACATTTCCTATATCCATTTGCAAAATGTAAACGTTTAACTTCATTAACCACCTTCCCACCTTTGGTCGTTTTCTGTCAAAGTCGTAAGCCGGTAAATCTAACCATATATACTTGTTTTCTTTAAAAATTCTATGAATGGTCAATTTAGATTTTCTGTAATTAGAATATTCATACCTTCAATTGTTATTAATTATAACAATAGCAAGATTTGAAAATTACTATGATTTCAATTAAAAAGTCTTTGTATTATCAACATTCTACCAAGTAAACGTTTTATATCCTTAATTGTTCTTGATCACAGAACAGAAGAGTTAAAAATGATAATAATTTTTAAGAAAAGAATCGGATCAAGTGCTCGTATTCATTAACTTTTAATTAATGTAATTTTTATTCATTTATACTTTTCACTTCGAAATGTGGATTTTAACGTGAGACACAACAATAGCTACGTATTAATTATATGAATGAATCAATTGTATGTGAAATATAGCAGCATATTTCAAATGGTAGCTGCCATTAAATCAAATTAACGTAAATAGTGACACGCACTTGTTAATAAGTACTTGATAGACTTACACGGTGAACTTGTCTCGAAGAATGGTGTTATTAAAGATTATTACCACTTTATGTTGCTTATATTATTTTAGGTACGTGTACTTATGCTCAAGCATATTATTGCTAAATTAACAAATTAAATTTTTCTTCAAGAATACCCTTTAAAAGATATTTATATTTTGAGCTGATAAATGAATTCTACCACATGAAAATCTTCTACGAAATGTTCATTTATCACTAATAAGCCTATATCGCTTTTACAACAATTGAATTATTTTATTTGACTATTATTGAGTTAATATATTCGTGGCAGAAAAAAGCGTGACACATGTATTATCTTATCAACGATGGCGACCGATTAGAGACTGAATAGGTTCTCCTGCGAATATTAGCTTTTTACATTCTGCACGAATCTAGTTGAAGTGATCAGCTACATAGAAAAAGATTAAGAAATGTACAAAACACTGTTCTCCTGTTTTATACTAAATGGTCGACACTGTTTCGCATCTTAATTGTAATGATTACTAAAAAGTCTCGCCTTTTTATTACAGAATTTTTTATACGTCGTTTTATTATCTAATTGTTATTAGAAATAAATGAATATGGTAACTCTGACATTGAACTGTGAAATCTAATTTCGTTTTCTTCAATTGTTGCAATCATTTTTGCCTATTTACTTCATATCTCTTTGCTAATATCGGATAGTATAAATTTTGCGAAAAATTATATTTTCAAGGAATTATAAGTAGACATTTCAAGCAGACACCAAACTTTACAGTTGACAAGGGGTGTGCAGAAGCTTAATCTATGGTAATGTCTTTTATGCGCGAAGAACTATTTAACACATTCTAAATAATTTGTCATTTTCTTCGTTTAGCGACACGTGCAAATATGTGCGAATACATCGCACGTGTAGCGTGTAACATACGTGTATTGTATGTGCTCATAGCGGAATCCGCTTGTATGCCTTTCACTTTCGTTCTCTTTCGGCCCTCTCTCTTTTTCCACCTTTCTCCCTCTCTTTCTCTCTTCCCCTCTCTTTCTTCACGAAATATCGGGCTATGTTATTAACAAAGATTTATGCGAGATAAAAGTAGGCATTAGAATGCCGATACGGAACTACGATTAATCGCACCACTGCGCCAGTGTCAATGTTTATCTCGAATCGACAATTGGTTCTCACGGTAATGTTCCACATTTTTCGAAAGGTCTCAGACCTAAGCACCACTTACTAGAACAAGTTACGATTCTTGTTTCGCTGTTTGTTTGCATTTTTTCACTCCACCTATCAGTTACGTGATCACGATTCGTAATATTTGACTTTGATTTTCCGTTATTTCCTGGTAGAATTATTTTATACATTGATAGGAAAAGTTTTGCATTATGGTAGAATATTTTTCATAAATGTTGCTACGACATTGCACGGCTTTTCTCTATTTTCGCAAAATGATACTTTGACAGTCTTTTGCGTTATGTGTCCCAAGTTTGGAATTAACGATAAGCAGAACTGCTCCGACTCTGTTGATGGAAAGATTCATTTTATCATAATCAACATCAAAATTATTACTTTTGCAAATTTCATTTTGTAGTGAGAAGTAAAGTCAAAAGGGAGGAGATGTAATTAGCGGAAGGGTCCAATTCAATCCACAAGTATCCTCGACATTTTCAAGCAATAACTTTATTAAAAAGTAGTTTCGAATCACACCGATAATTATTTTTATTTGAAAACTCTCAAAATTTTCAAAACTTTTAACTTCTTTATCTTGGTTTAACCCTTTCAACACTGAATATTCTTTCTTCAGAAAATGACTAATTTTTAGCAATGTATATTTTGTGACACAGGAAATGGAATGAAAATACGACTGAGAATGAAATATATTTTTTTTTATTTCAGGAGTTTTTAGATTTTCAGCTGAGATAGCATAGATCCCAGTAGTATGTTACTGCTGAGATATTTTTATTCCAGCAGTAAATGTTGTCATATAAACAAAATAATATATGGAAATAAATTGTAAAATAATAACATGAAAATTATATGATAATGTTTGGGATATAAAATATCCCAGTAGTGTTATAAGGGTTAACCCAATGTGTGTTTTTTCAATTTTCGCCGTTCTTTGCGTCGTTTCTTCTGTCACCTTCGACATTTGACTGACAATTACATCACATGAGGTCTCGTTAGATATATTTGAAGATTGAATGCCCATTCAAGTTCGAACTGTGACGAAATTATTATTACTGGCAAGAAAAAAAGATGGGTAAACAAACAGAAGGACGTTCCAATTTGAATGCCAACAATCCCGTGTAAACACGAAAGTTGGGGAGCCTTTGTTCCATTGAGGTTTTCTCACGTGTCATTCATCTCGAACAGTTGTGAAAGCAGAACGAGCCTCCTGAAGAATGTTACATTTTGTCCTGCTTATTTGTCAGTCCCTTTTTTAGCGTTCAGCATCGGAAACTACTGTTCTTTTGTCGAAAGTTAAATAACATTTTCACAAAATGCTGTTTTACGTTGCGTTTATGACAGAGATAATAATGGAATTCTTTTGTGTCGTTCACGCTCGTAAAATATTATGTAGGATAACGTATACATTAATTAACTACATAAATATCATTAACTACAATAAGTACATAAATTGTTCACTGCACAAAGTGATTAATTCCATTTTTTGAAATTTTTTAAATTTAAGTCTACGAGCACTTGATTGAATCCTAATTTTCTATGTTTAGAATAAGTTTTCGTAATAATAACAATTAACACCATTAAATGACTTAGTTTGTTTAGCCATCGAATAATAAATAAGTGGATTCAAGAATCAATCTAATTAATTCCAAGGCTATTTCACCTTATTTATTTTATACTTCGTTAGAGAAAAGCTACATGCGATTATATATTCTACAATACTTATTTGTATTTATATTTTGAAGGGAATTTGAAAAGGAGTGTATAATATTTCATCAGGCTTCTTCACTTGAGGTTTTATGGAGTTAATCGATTTGACAATTGAATGGCTCATATATAGCTCTCATACATAAAGTATAGAATATTAATTTACAATTTACTCTATTTTTTTTGGTTTCACACTTCTCGGTTTTAATTACTTTGGCCATTTCGCCTAGGACTCACTACTTCAGGTGGCCTCTGAACCACCCAGGCTATGATATATTTGGTTAGTGCATATGAAATGTCGGATTGTACACGGCGAAATTAAAATGACACAGTTTTTGCAAAATGAATGTTTATAAATGAAAATAATTTCCACCGACATCGATACACTTTTGCCAAAGATCCACAAGGGCTTTTATACGATTTTTAATAAAATCTTAGTTTTTAGGAACAATGAAATTGGAGACGACTTTTTTAAGGTCACCTTCATTATTGAATTTTTATTCTGTAATGTGTCGTCTAAGTGTTTAAAAATGTGATAATCCGTTAAAGGAAGATTAGGTGAATAAGGTGGGTACCGTAAAATTGCATATTTCCATTCACGAAATTTTGTTGAGCTCACTTTTCCCGGATATGGTCTTGCGTTGTCGTGCAATAAAGTAGTCTCCTGTCGATTAATTGAAACCGAACACAGTATTTTCAATTTTACAAGCATTTGTTCATTTTTTTTACAGTATCTGTCAGTAGTAATGCTTTCATCGCCTCGGAAAAAAGGAAGTTCAGCTTTCTATGTATAGATTAGGACATTAAGGCATGTGTCAAGGTTGTGACTCTACCACGAGGCGTATTTTGAAAATCCTATATCCAGAACGAAACTTGTTGAACCAACATTGTATGATCTTTTTATTAACAATTGCCTCCCATATGCTCTGTTTATGTTAAGACTTGCAGCACCAGCATTATTACCAAGTTTAAACTCATATCGGTATTTCACTAGTACTCACGTTGCACAAAAAGGTATATTTTTTTATAGAAATTAGGAGTCTTCCAAAAAAGAATACACTCAATATTGAGGGTACAGACCAAATAACCTGTTTCAACTATCAAATTATTAATTTTATGGCCACCTATTTACAAAATATGAGCAAAATGTTGTGTATAGACCTAATCCGACATTTCATATGCACCAACCTAATAGTAACTAATAAATTAGACACTTTTCAAGAGCTGACCGGGAGAATTTGACTGCAAGACCACTAAGAGTTTGACATTTTACCTTCTTCCTCACTATAATTTACTACGCTCCTTAATTTACTGGTTTGAGATGCAGAAAAAATGTGTAGATCAACGTAGTAAATTCGGAATATAAAATTTTTAATAAAGAATTAATTTTATTCTTGTTTTATGTAAACACTTATTGACTGCTTGTATTACAAAGATTAATTATGTAGGCGAGGACTATGATGTGTACTCTTGAAAAAAAACTAATATTCATTTTTCAACACTTCCGACTGCAAGCTGCATCAAGAATGCAATGGCCATAGATATTTAAGATCATTCGAGGTCACAGATATGAGAAACGTAAAATATGAAAAGTACTTCGCCGATGTTAGAATATGCAGACGCTAAATCGTCTAATTTTCTTTCCAAATGGTTTTTCAATCTCGGCTAAGATATTTAGTTACATATTTCATCAAAGAACAGTTATCTCTCTTCTCGTTTTTCCAATTTCTGGGCAGATCGTGTGATTAAAACTGTAACATATTCGAATTAAATGAATTCCTCTTCATTAACTTTTTTCACATCCGTGACTTACACTAATCTGGAGTTTTTACGATGATTGAGATAATTATTACAGAAAACATGATTTTCCATTTAAATAACGGACGTACGGTCCGCACTTTCTTAGTGTTTTTGTATAAGTACTTTTTAAAAAATAAATAAACAACATACCTAACTTTTTCTTATCATGCAGAATTTTGAAGAAAATCGATTGAATTGATCAATTACTAGAAATATAGGTGATTAACCTAATATACTTTACTACATGAAATAATGATGCTAAAAAAAGGAGAATATAAGAGGGAAAAACTTATTGATTTACGTTTACATTTGGCAAGATAGATACGGAAAATCAATGGAAAAGCGTTGTTTAAAATTTGCAGAATTTTTAAACAATATTAAACAATAAGTTTATTAACAATAAGTGAAATCTGTTACATTGCAATATATTAAATAAGGACTTTGGGAAAAGAGGTATCAAACGGTAAAGATGGTAATTCGTTAAGTCATTATTGTATTACAAAATACACGTGAAATATCTACTGTACAGCTTTTCTGTGAATTTGAGAAATGTTTATAAAACAAGAAAGGACCTGTCAATTTGACGGCTTCCGTAAATCTAGTGTTAAGGACCAATGGTTTTCCACCATCATGATAGACACGGTGCAAAAATGGAACACTCTACATACCGATCGATGTAACATTTTACCGCATTACTTGTCTTTACGTATCACCGTTCCATCTTATTATCTTAACAGTAAACGATTAATTGCTAATTATTCCAAGTACAAGAAATTATAATGAGGCTGAAAAATGAGGAAGTCTATACGATTGCTCGTTTATCGTCGATAAGCGAGATCCTTTTCCGAGGTATTAATTTCCTCTTATTCGGCCAACTTAAAGGGATTTTTTCTTCAATGAATCGACCGGTCGTGTATCTGATATTCCGTGCATACAACAGAGAACTTTCTATATGGCTGTAACGGTTCGCATTGCTACCAGTCAGCAGAGTATGCCAAGCCAACAATTCGAGTACTGTTATTTGCTCCATCTCGCAGGACCTGCACGGCTCGCGAATTAAGGAACTTCTTTCGTGCGTGACAATCATCCCGATTTTAACCTTCCCCTTCGCCGTCAATTACGATTCGATTGTAAACGTTATTGTACCAGTTAATGAATTTCTTTCTTTTTCATCGTTCGGTCGATCTTTGTCACTTCGCGGCTACTACATAGGTTTCTTGGTGACCACAGTTTCATTTGTTATGGTTAAATTTAAGTTTCTCACCGACGACTTGAATCTTTTTTATCTATCCACTGAAAATCGTTCTAGCCGCAACGTTTAGGTCATTATTTATATACGGTAAAAGTTTGCTTTATGTGGAGCAATCCATCGCGTTAAACGTATCAAAGGAAAGTCGCTTAAAGAACATTTGTGGTAATGTGATGCTACCTAAATGTATGTTTAGGTTTGACAGTGAATGAATTTGTCAGATGACACTTCGTTTGTTACATTATTGGTCTTAATTATCGATATTAATCTTTTTTCGACTATTTGAATAGTTCTGCAGTATTAATAGAACAGTACATTCCTCTTCCGACATTACTTAAACCTTCGAGTGCCAGGCAGCGCGATTGCGCTTCTTTTTGTTCAGTATCTAAAAGTACCAAGCTTCATGGACCTGTAGAGTTGATGAGACCTTTTGAATGAACAGTAAAGATAATTTACTACTATAGTGTGGTTGTAACAGTACAGATGTGGCATAAATAACATCTTTATTGACAAACAGAAAAATAAATATTTGCCGCTTATAAGCAGAAAAACAGCGAAATCCTACTTTCTTGCATTTATGGATGCGAAACGAAATAAGTGCAATCGCGCTGCTTGGCATATTCGACCAGAATTTTGCAAAGACTCTAAATTATAGAACTATACTAAATTAATTCAGTACTATACTTAATATTCTACAAAATTACAGTATTATACGTGAGCTGTTATTAAAACTATATAAGAAAATATCCGTCTTTTTTCTCGAGTTTTTAAGAAAACCTAGTATTACGTTAACACTAGAACTATCGATGTTAAATCTGTTATATTTACATATATTAAATAAGTACTTAGGAGCACTTACGAATACTTAAGGAGAGCGATCAAACGGCAAAGAAGATGATCAGTTAAATAATTTATGAATCACTAGCTGTACCCTGCGCGCGTTGCTACGCCTACAAAAAACTAATTTAAAAAGATCTCGCTGTAACAATTCTGTGCTCATTTTTTTCATTGAAGTGCTCTTGGACATACAATATTTTTTGTTTTTGTTCTAAGTCAGAAACCTTCTCGGTCATGCGCAGAACAACATATCAAAGTTTCATCGCAATAGGATGATCGGTTTAGGAATGCGTAAGGGACAAACAAATAAACAAACATTCATTTTTATATATATATAGAAGATAAAATACACGTGGTATATCTGCTATACTGCTTCTTTATGAATGTGAGGGTTTTTTTATAAAAACAAATAGTAACCCGTTATTTTCACCGCTTCGGAGAATTCTACAGTTAAAGTGACGTCGATTTTGATAAGAATTGACATATTTAATTTTGGTTGAAAAATATTACACGTCCGTAGACTCATGTAGACCGACTATCTCGAATCTATTTACTGTTTTAAATTCATAGAAATATCTTATGCGATCAGACGTTGAACGTTGAAATATTAAACTACGAAAAGGTATGCGATATCTAGAGTTAATTGCACGGCTAATTAAGAGAGAGAAGTAAGTCGGTAAAATCAAAAATTGTAATAATTCGCATCGGTTGAAAATCCGTCTGGGCAATCTTAATTGGTCGTAAGTGAGCGTTCTTTTTCTTGCTCCAAGTAACTCGGGCTAATGAGTTGAATGAAATATTTGAAATTGAATTTTACAACAGTGTCTGAATGTCTTGTCTCAAATTCAGTTTTTCCTTTTGAAGATGCAAAAGATAGTATGAAATTATCGTACAGTGTTGGTGGTAATAGGAATCTGTTAGGTGTGCGATTTTTCGCCTACAAACAACAGAATGACACTTTGCGAAAGATAAATTTAACTCGATCCGGGTGAAATGAGGACTACAATTTTACATCAGCTCAAGGTGCTTCATTCGCAATCCACACTTTTACTTTTTCGATTAGAATACAACCGATAAATTCCGTGCCGTTGAGTCATTTAACATCCAGCGTCAGGTAAATCTTCACCGATTTTCTGCGGAAATCTTCCAGGTACAAATCTTAATCGACATTCCAAAGAGAACATCATATTGTATCAATTTAAAATGATTTTTCTTTCAACTTAAAACGAATGTTTCTCGTGAAATGAGTTATTGAATAGAATACAGTCAGCTATTTTGAAATATAAGAAAAGTAAGAGAAAGTGTGTTAGTTCTCCGTTAATTGCGGAGAATCGTTGGATTAATTAAAAAAAGATGCAAAATGCAAATTTTTCTATTATTCAGTGATTATCCTATAATTTCATGATTACTGACGGCGTTTCTAAAAATTTCTTTTTTTGCCTCTATATGCAATATTTCTCTTACCGTTTGCTTTAATTTCCGCCATTGGATATTTTCCAAATTAATGTGTCTACACTCATGTCGTCTAACTCATCATTCCTTTTTTGTAATTTTCTGTCTCTTTCTTATATATACGCATGTATATTCGCATACAAATAATCTTTTTTCTTAAATAATTCTTTTACAATCTTTTTTTCTCAAATGATTGTTTCACATCACATTTATATCTAACAAAAGTCATTAGCGATTTAGGACATACAAGTACCGCTATCTAAATATAGATATAATAGACGAAAGTAACATTTGAGTTTCTTTATAGTGTAATAAATTATATTCGATAGTTAAAAACTGCTGATGCGTGTTGCAGTATAGTGGAACAGTTTTCTTCTAGAAAATTTTATAAATAGGTTTCATGTAGTCTATTAAAATTCTCTTTAAAATAACTTGCTCGTTCTTACTAAAATTCTTGAAGAAAATCATCCGTAATGACATACCAATATCCTGGTTCCACTTCTCATCTCATGTTTGTTTGACATAATTTTTTATAATCTTAATATATCTCAACAATTTTTGATTCACTGTGTGTAGTTAGCCTTTCAATTTTTTAAGTTTTCTTTAATTATGTCATTTAAAGTAACTGTAACAGTCACTGAAAGACTACTAATTGTCTTACTTCTTCAGTCATCTGCACATGATAAGGCCGAGTCTTTATACCTTGCAATTAATAAGTCAAATTCTAATTTCTGGACAATTTTACAATCTCTGTGAAACCTCTTTGCAAAGATTCGATACAAACAGTTAAAATACTGGAATCTTTAGTGATATATTTAATAGATGATCAATGATCTACTTAGTTGTCAACGTGTCAGAGCCCGTTAGTTCTGTTATCTATTTTTCTATAAATCCATCATTAATGTTATAATATTTTATTTCAGCTCGTTCCTTCGTATACTGATTATTTCTCTCTGTTCGAAAAATACTAATTTCTGTCTCTCTTTTAAATTTTTTTTCTAAATCCACTACTAACGTTAGAATATTTTATTTCAGCTTGATGCTTCGTGTACCGATTATTTCTCTCTGTTCTAAAAAGACTAACTTCTGTTTCTCTTATAGTTCGCCATAAATCCAACATTAATGTTACAATATTTCATACAACTCGATACTTTGTATGTCGGTTGCTTTTCTCAAATTTTTCAACAAATCTTTTTACACGGATTCCAAACCACGGGTGGTAAATGTGTCGTAGGTATGACGTAAGAAAAATTTCATCATTTGAAAATCCAGTCACTATTTGCGTTACACCACAATCTTCGCGAGTTCTTGTAAGGCAGGGAGTTAACGCATCTTCACCAGGCAAAAGATAATGCGTGTTATTACGTACACAACGTTGAAACACCATTTTTAGTATAAGTTCTAAGGAAATACGAATATAATGTTATTTAAATATGTTATTAAGTAAATAAATACGAACATTAATAATAATCACACTAAAACCCACAAGCGAAAGATTTACTAAAGAGGTATTATTTAATAGCATAATTAAATCTTACGTGAAATATATGCTAATAACTCTAATTTTTTTTATCTTTACGGTAAAACTTTTTTTGTTCGATACATTCCAAGATTACATGATATAAATTTTACCATATCCTGTAATACAGTTTTCCCAAACTTATGATGTTTTATAGTCGAGAAGAAGTAAAAGTATGTTTTTAAATTATACAGTGTCTTCCATATTCCCATTTGCAAATATGGTTATAACACTTGTCTGGGAATAACGTAATGGGAAATACCGAGTGAAAATTTCCAACAAGTGTTTGTAGCATGCATACAATAAGACATAATCTATGAATTTTGCTGTCATCTTCTGAATTTTACGTCTACATTTCGTATTCTTAATTTATCTCGTATTTCGGCAAATTTCAGCAGTAGCAGACAAATTCGCAAGACACAATCTACGAAAAAAGTACGAAAAGAAGGAATGAATTCACCAAGTATAAGTACACCTAATTCCGTTTTTACACGGTAGATAAGTTCCAGAGAAAACCGTGTAGAAAAAGACATGAAGGGATTAGTTCCATATCCTTCAACCCTGTAAAAAATAGTTAAAATAAATTTATTAAAAAATTTATTTTAGGAATATTTTAGATTTTTTAATCGTGTGCTAATCGAATGAAATCGTGTATAAACGGAATCAATTTTTTTTTCTAGTCCGTGTTAAATCAAAACCGTGTAAAAACAGAATTGGGTGTAATTGTTCGTTATTTTTGTTCTACGTTGTATAGAATATTAACACGTTGAATACTGTGCGGCCATCGGTGACCGGAGGTAAATTCATTAAAATTTCTATGATCTTTAAACAATAATTTTCAGGATTTAGCTAATATATTCGATGTTATAAGTACTAGCATAAAATGAGTAAGGTATTACTGTGTATATAACATTTTTTACCTTAATGTTTCTTCTCTATAAAGATGCGATTTTATTAGGAAAAATCCACGTCAATAGAAATAGCGAGACAAGAAAAATAATTTCTTGTAAAATCTTCAACAATCCATGCTTGAAAGAGACTTAAATCGAAGACAGGTCTTAAATGATCCACAACAAATTCTAGGGGGTTAAAACCGAAGTATTGGGGGAACGGAAAGTAATGTCGCTTTTTTACATTAAACTCAAACAAATAAATTTGTAACAAGTTTGCATTTTTAATGAATGATATAATCACCCTCGTTATCAACAACCTTTTGTCATCTAGTGTGCAAATTTTCCATGCCGGATCGATAAAAATCAGTGGTTTTTGAACAAAATATCTAGAGAAACGACATTACTTTCCGGTCCCCCTAATACTTGATGATTCAGCGAAATCGACCATTCCTGGAGAACGATTTGGCGTCAGTCATCTGAAATGCTACCGTTTCTGCTGAATCGGATTCCGTTAAGGATGTGATTATTGCACAACACTCCACTAATGTTGCTACTTCTTGGTTATTTCTTCCCCCTTTTTTTTACACTTACACCACATCGAGGAATGAAGTCCGGTGCACTCGCACCGGCCAACCCGAATGGAACAGGTTCGAAAGTGGTATAAGAGTTAACTGTACGAAAAGTTTTCAGGTCACCCAAGATTTACCTCCGTATACGTAATCTTGATACTTAAGAGCGCTTTTACATCACGGTTATTCGGAATTTCATCCACTTGTTTCACGATTTTCTCCTCTCGAAAAGACCGTCAGGACGGAAAAGAAAAGATATCGATGTAAATTTGTATTTGTTTTAAAGGAAATTTTAGAAACTATTAGATGTACAAATACCACTCGGTGCCTCTACGTTTTGTCGATCATAACTTCCGTTCGCAATTCATGGGGATTTCGGCATCTTGAAGTGCCAATCTTTATGCTTTGGGATTTACAATTTTTTTATATTGCATCGATTATTATACGAGCGGAATGCAGCTATTTGTGATAGGGCGCTCTTTTAGCCAGAGTTTTGCAATTTCATTTGTCGAAGGCTTTTCCTTGGCTTATAATAACGGATTACAATCATCCGAAATTACGCACCCTATCGTAATTATCGTTTCTCAATCTTTTCGATGCGAAAGCAGTGTAATAAAAGTACGAAATTCATTGGGATCACATCATTCATAACTGTTAAATGGAAAACAAAGTTAATCAACCTTAAGTAGCAACATATTATTCATTTCCTCGTCATCTTTGATGTCTTAGCTATTGAACCACTAATTCCAGAGCAAGTAAACATTAAGAAAATTGTTAAATATGTTTGTTGGGCTCGTGTCATTGATTATCGACAAATATCTTAAACTATCAATGAAATAGTACACTAATATTCTTCGTACTGAAATGATATTTTAATATAACTTTTCACCTTTATAAAAAGCCTAGGGCTGATGAACAGAACAGTTTTCTGAATGCAATGAAATTCATTGATTCTATTAACCCTCATTGTTATAATTTCCACGTAACAAGATTTTGTTGCACAATATCGATGAAAAATATCACAAACGAAAAATGTCGCAGTTAATTACAGCTCCGTGGATCGTGCGATATACCGACAATTTCCTAATCGGTGTAATTATATTTAAGAAACTTTGCAAAAATGCATTTCCTTAAAGCGCGGATGTACTGACACAGGATATTGCTAATAATGTAACATAGCATTCCCCTGACTGGTATTCTATGCGTTTGCAATCGTTCATTCAAGAAACCGACTGCGGGACACGTATTAAATTTCTGATCGTATAGTAAATGTCACGCATGAACATGTTTGCAATATAATATGGAAACAGAATTGAAAGTGTAATACGTCTGACGCATTGCTTGGTGTGTTACTATAACATTTGTAAATCACGTTGGGGGTGATCGACTTTTCTAAGATATTCTAACGCATAAATTGCATTGATTCTCTACGCAATTAAGACGTTTTTGAATTCTGTAAGTCTACCTTTGAAGAAAAAAGTTAAAATTTAAATGAGTAACTGATCAATGCGTTATAGCTTTCATTATTATTTAAATATCAATATTAACACTAGATTTACGGGCTTGAAATCTGTTAGATTGCAATATATTAAATAAGGACTTTGGAGAAAGGGGGATCAAGTGCCAAAGATGATAATTCGTTAAGTAACTATTGTATTATAAAATACATGTGAAATATTTACTATCCAGCTTCGCTGTAAGTTTGAGAAATGTTTATAAAACAAGTAGGAACCCGACAATTTGACGGCATCCGTAAATCTAGTGTTAAAGTATTGTAATATTCGTACGAATTATCTGATGAAATTTTTGCTCTTAAGTAGAAGTGCATAACTGTTTCTTTTGAAGGATGTGAAGGTATAGGCTGGCCCAAAAGTCATGTATTAATTATCTATTAAAAGTCCACATTTACTCTTTTATGAACAATAAATATAGTTTTTGGATACCAATTTTAATTTAGTTTTGTAGATTATGATTTTCAAACGGTCATCAACTTGCTCATAATTTGAAATAATTAGTAACAATTAGTGAAACACTGGCCGTTTTGATGACTTTCGGACCAACCTGTACTTCCAGCATTTTATTTTGGGCAGCTTCCTCTAACAGGTGACGCGGGAAACGCTGTTTTAAAGTCTAACCACCTGTTTCTAAAGTTGTCATACAGTACATATAATTATCGTAATTATATTATCGTAACATATATTAAATAGTTAACCTTAATGTTTGCATTAAATTATCACATTCCGAAATCGAATAGAACATTTTTATTTTATATTTCATTAGCATCGGTAATGTGTATTGTGCATCATTTGCAGAAATTATAATATATGCCAGGGCTATCAGGACGTGTCTTTAAAGGTTTCTAAAAAGCATTCCATAAAATTGTATCTGACCTCGAAATTAAAAATCAAGTGTTTTTTTTTTAAGGACTGAACTTTTCAAACAATCATGGGTCGTTCCTTAACCTTTCTTTGAGAAATAATTTCAATGTTCCATTAACTGTTACATTGATATTATTTATATGATTGCATTTCGCAATTAGATTGATAGTAAGGATGTTACTAAGAACGAAAAAATTGTCTCTTATGCAAAAGGAATTTAAAAATCAATTTTAACATAATTTTCAGTCAACGTTAAAATGTGTAGTTACTATTAAATGATTATCGAATTAATCGTGACCTTCGATTACAATGACTGATTATTTCTTTATTCTTTAATCAATGATTACTCAAGAATCATTTAAGTCACATTATGTTTCGTCAGGCTCTGCCACATGCAGACATTTTCGTAATAAAATGGCGTTATTATAATGATGAAGAAGATTTATAAAATCGTGGTGCTTATTTGTACGCGTACATGTAATATATTACATATACGGAATGTGTCATGTATTGCAGTTGGGATGCTCTATGTTACAAATTTGGTAACAGATAAAAAAAACTACGGAAGGAAAAGTTGACTGCTATTGTAACATCTATTTTCTTACGTCTTCACTTTCTTTATAAGTTCCACGGTGACGTACCTTATTTATGCATAACACGGTTAATTCTTCCTTCTAACTCAACATGTTTTCTTGCATGAACAATGAACGAAATTCGAGATTCCTAGCAGATATATAAAATTTAAATAATTCCAACAATTTTGAGTATGCCATATTATTTAATAAGAATGATTAATTCAGTAATTTCTATATAAACATATCGGATATGTCCTATTCTCAATGGTCATTATCCCTAATTTATTCATAATAGGCTGATAATCAAGCCCAAAGAGAAATGTAATATTACCCATTGGAATTTCGGTCAGTAGAGAATACTTACGTTGGATTTCATTTCTTTTTTAATATAATTTGAGAAATTTTATGGGTAGCTGTTCCGTAATAGTCACACAAACATGAGGGTAAGAATTCGTATGAAAAGATAAGTCGCAAGTACAGAAGAAAAATACGAGGGAAATGTTTGTAGTTATTCATAGAACAGATTGTACAATAATTCATTCATCTTATGTAAATCTTGCTGGTAACTTATTTATTTCATATTTCCATCGTTAAAATTATAGATATTTAGTGATAAAGAAGGAATTGCTAATTCTTCCGGTAATTACCTCACCTTAGAGAACTCTGATCAAAGTGAAAGCGAGAAGAGAAGTAACAGAATACTTGAAACGTACAAATATTTTGCAAATTTTGTTATTAACGTATTAAAATAACAACATAATTATTCGCCTCTGATATCAGCTAAAATTCTTTCAAATACCGTACAGATTTTCACTGTCCAAAACTGCTCGGCAAAAAGTTCACCGAAACTAACGCGCTGAAAAATCTATGGGCATTTGTCGTTAATTGCATTCCGGAGAACGAGTAAAGTAACATTGGCACCATTTGCGGTAAAACAGGAAAATAGAAGAACGGCGGTTAACATCGCAGCCTCGACAAATATGGCATAGAATGCTAGTGGAAAAGCAGAGCAACGTTTAAGAACTTAGCTTTCTACGATGGAAACAGTGAAATTGTTTACTAGAGGTTTATTTGCAATAATTCGTGTGAATGACGCGCATGCCTGCCACAGGACGACTATAGTCGTCGTTGATTTACGTGAAGTGCCCACCCCAGGATGGCTATACCTACCACTAGTTCACAGAGAGCGTTAATCGTAGGGCGATTATAGTTGTCGTCAGTTTACAGAAAGTTATCTAGTACAGAAAAACTATAGTCCTCGTTAGTTTACATAAAGTTTCTACCCTACGATTTCTACAGTCGTCATTGGTTCGAATAAGATGTCTACTTCAGGATGACTATAGTCGTCGTCAGTTTACAGAAATTTATCTAGCTCAGGAAAACTATAGTCCTCGTTAGTTTACATAAAGTCTCTACCCTAAGATTCTATAGTCGTCATTGGTTCACGTAAGATGTCTACCACAGGATGACTATAGTCGTCGTCAGTTTACAGAAAGTTATCTAGTACAGAAGAACTATAGTCCTCGTTAGTTTACATAAAGTTTCTACCCTAAGATTTCTATAGTCGTCATTGGTTCGCATAAGATGTCTACTTCAGGGTGACTATAGTCGTCGTCAGTTTACATAAGGTGCCCACTCCAAGATGTCTGTAGTCATCATAAGTTCACATAAGGTGTCTATCTCAGAAAAGGGTTAAACGTGTTGAAAAAAAACAGATTTCGTATTCCATCGCACTTAAAGGATCAACGATTCTAAATACAAATCTCACGATATCTTTCGTAGTCACACAAACCAGACAGTAGGTCACAGAAATTGCCTCGATAATGAAAGATTTGACAAAATCGACAGAAAAGTCAGCGAAGGCCGAAAACTGTGGCACTGTACGACTTTCAAGCGGCCGAAGACAATGGGTTAAAGAAGTCGGTCCGAATTATATCGTACACCATCACGTAATATTGTCTCTTTATTTTATTGCGTTTCGTGAGAACTGCAAGACAATGAAAAACTGAAGGGACAGGAAGGTGTGGAAGATCGGGGACTAATTGCAAAAAGGAGAAAAAAGATACAATAACGAGGAAACGTAAAATCGTCGAGCTAATTACCGGTTTCAAAAAAAAATTGCCGTGGTATAAAGTAATCGCCTCTGAAACTGTGAACCGGAACATTTTCCCCGGACGGTTTCTCGTGTCATTAACCCGGCATTGAAGCCTTTTGCCGTGTTTGTTTCTTCTGGATTATCCTCTCGATGTTATATAAAGTCTGGATTGTAATCGCACGTGTAACCTTTCCTCATTTCGCGACATGTATCCGCGTGTTACGTTACATTGTCAAAATGAAGTTGTTCGCGCTTGTTCTTATGCGTAACAACATAGATAAATCAGGTTCTGCTACTTTTACCGTTAATGCGGAAAAGCGCAAGGGAAAGATTAATTGGAATTTTACGATACAATTTTGAATCTTATATCAACGACGATGATCGGCTCAATCACATTGTGACGAGTGAATTTTTATTGAAATTGAAAATATCCTTTTCGCTATTACGAATGTCCCGAGTTCTCCGTTAAAGCTATAAACCGGAAACGAGAAGAATCTCGATGGATGTGAATATTAATGGCCTATTAAATGAAAGTCCTTGTAAAATAGTTCATTGGGCGGAGTTTTAACACTAGAACTACCGGCGTTAAATCTGTTATATTTAAATATATTAAATATGTACTTTGAAAAAAGGGGAATTCAGAGGTGGAAAAGATGATCGTTTCGGTAATTTATGTTTTATCAGATGGACGTAGAATATCTATTCTATGACTCTCCTGTAATCTTGGAGAATTTTTGGAAAAAATTGTGTACCAGTCATTTTGACTGGTTTGATAGTTCTAGTGTTAATGGAAAATGAAATTGAGAACGAGAAATCTGTTACAGTTTCAAAATTATAAAATACAAAATGGAATAATGATATTAAATTAAAATGCCGAAGGAGAGCATTTTCATTTATAGATTAATAGCATGGTGGTCGACCTGTTAGGTATTAACACGTTCCATGCCACGTGGTCTGCAGGTGACCTACACTCGTTTTCCCGTTCAAGATAGTACTCTGATTTACACGGTCAATTTTACGGTCATGTTTTGGCCTTTATTTTGGTGGAACGAGTACAGCTATAATAATAAAAAATTGTATGAATAACATACATATAGCAATTTTATAAAAAAATATACAAACTCTTTTATAACAGCGTGTAGTATCGAGTATATTTAGGACGGTGATTCAAAACCCATATATGGTTATAGGTTCTCCACAAAATAAACGAAGTTGGTGAAACGAAGAATTACAAAAGTAAATAAAATACGTCCATTGAGAGCAAAATTGTTTAAAAAAATTAAGTCTATAATAAAGCTATCACGGCAATGAAGTATTTATAGAATTGCTACGATTATCGATCAGGCGGCATAATTACTGGGTACCGAGTGTACCGATTGGTACCCGCAATTACGTTTGCAGTCCGGTGACGGAAGTTAAGAAGCGCTTCCGGAAATGAGAGCTCCTCCAACTTCGAGGTTCGCGATAAACTCAGTTTCCCTCGACCTCTCTGGGATGTGGGTTAACTTGTACTCGGTTACTACCAGGAATTCCATCACAATTCCGTTGTAGATTTTGTCAAGATTTTGAAAACTCCTTTCTCTAACATATTCAATGGAGATCTCTCGTAATATCTTATTGTCTTTGGCACGAAAATCAATTCAATGAAATTTCTTGTGAGTTTTAAACGCAAATATTTACCAAATTGTTGATACACCTGAATAAGTAAAATACTGCTAAATATATCGTTATTTTTACCTTCAATGTTTTTTTTCTATAAATACGTGATCTTAACCCTCTGGAGTCCGAATTCTGGGTTGCACCTGAAGGCTAGTTAAAAATGCAATTTTTATAATTAAAATACAATTTTAAACAATGCATTTAACTGCAAAGAATGTTTGTGACTTTTAAGCATTAAATTATAATGGCTTTCAAACTGAAAAAAGTTATTCAAAGATTGGAAACGCAGTTTTACTTCATGTTGCCCTAAAGCCACAGGGGCCCATAGAGGGTTAACAGAAAACTTTGACTGCAATATCAGTAAGGAGACAGGCGAAACACTTTCGGCATTCAACGTGTTAATTCACATTATTCTATCCGCCTGATTTTCAAAACCCACGAAATTCGATCCTCCCCATCCCATTTTTCAATGGGTTGAGATCTCCGTCTCGGTGTAAAAGAGAAATCCTTCGTTTATTAACATTCACTTCTGCGGTTTATTTCCTCCAGTATGCGAAAAACGCGACCACGGAACGATCGCGCACCGGTGCACGTGCCTTTCTAAATGCAGCCCGATATGCAATTGCAAGCCTTCGTCGACCACGAAGGGCTCTGAGAGAATAAGAGCCGCACGGATTAACAATTACAACTGCGCGCCGGTATCTTTATAGCAACTTGTCTTTGCCGTAAATGACTTCCAACAATTCATGGTGAACGCGGAATATTATCGTTCATGACATCTATAGTGATTTATTGCTTAGGAGCAGATTTTTTTTGTCATAACTAAACTAGTTTAAACTTGTGGTTCCTAAAATGGGCGATACTGATCCCTGAAGGGCGTCTAGATGCTTCGATGGGACGGCAGTATCATAGAAATACGTGCATCGTTTTTACAAGAATTGAATTTAACTGCTATATGTAATTAACCTAACAATAAGTACAACAAACGTCCAATCGAAGAAAGTAATATGGTCGACAGTCAGTAATTGTTTGGCTGTTAAGTGATTTGAATAAGTTTGGGAAACCAAAGAAAAGAGCCAAAGAAAAAGAAGAAATTTTAATTTCAATGGAAAATTTTGCACACGCAAAAAACGGAACACCCTATTAAATCAATTTTTAAAACACTGAAGTTGAAAATTTCTGTACCATTATTATAAATTCTGCAGCGGGCCATAATTTGTCCACTACTAGTCTAAACTATGATAGATAGATACTAGACAACTACTAATATATTAGATTTTTCTATTTATCATAGGCCTGTCTTAGCCTAAATCCTACGTTATTTATTTAGGGTCTGTTGATCTCAATTGAGTTGACAATCGATAAAAGAGTATAATAAATAAAAAATTGGCAATGACGATTTACGTTATTCCCATTTGATTCATTGTACAAACTCTCATAGGGGCAGCTGCAATTAAAGTGAACTCTTGCAGTGATTAACTATTTGATTAATTATTTTACTATAATAATAATAAGGAAGGTCATGATAATTCTTCCTGAAATTTCTATTATAGAAAATTTAAAAGTAAGTCTTCAAGACAAATATTATTAATAACTTTACTTATCTAGTTCTGCACTTTGGCTCTGACAATATCCTATGACGTTCGTAATAAACAAAAGGTATGTAGGATATTTTGGAAATATGTAGCGAATCATTAACTGTAGATTATGTTTCTCATAAGGATGAGAATGTCTTTTATCTTTTTAGGATAATAACGAATTGTAAGTTTAAGAAACCTTCAGGACAATAATGAATTAGAAGTTTAAGAAACCCTATAACCAAACGAAATTTCAATATCGACATAATACTTTTAAATATTAAAATTCATTTATACAAATCAAATGCATAAAAGACTTTCCTGCTGACCAATTTCTAGACACGCTTTCCGTCTGTTTTTTTTCACCTTTTTAATCTCGATTACACCTCTTTAAAATCAACCTCATCGTGCGAATTCTGAAACACCACACATCGTCATTCGTTTTCCATAGAATTATTTCTCTCACCAGCATACGTAATCAGTTCTCACTGGTCTCCGAAGATGCGACGGAATGATTAAAATTCCCGAATTGTGGTGTGTTACAAAATGCACACTACTTTTCTCCTCACGGAGAACAATGGATTGCTTAATTGCTCGTAATGATAAAAAGGAGAACCATGCTTAATGGCACGGTAGGAGAAGATACAAATATTTATTACTGTGACTACGATTATCTCTTCGCGTCTCCGCCAATGGTATAATTCTCACGAGCGAATGCAAATAGTATGATCATGTGTGGAGGAGGTAGAAGAAGCCACCATGGCTTGATGGTCATGGCGAGCGGACAACTGGGCAAAGCGGATTTTACGCGTGGAAATCGTAGAAATTTCTCTGTAATAGTTGCCAGATAGGACGGAATTACCATACGTTTCGAATTTTTTTGTTAAACTAGCTGGAACGATGGCGGTGCACTCTGAAGAGGGCGACTTAGAATTACGATTGTCAATGTAAACATTCTCAAAATTTGAATTTATGTTTATAAGCATCGTATTAAGTATCAATCAAACTGTTACGAACTACAATTTTTTAATCAGTCTGAAATTTATAACGGGATTACGTAAGATTATTGATGAGATCTGAGAAACTGAGTGGTACCAGGTAGATAAATTGGAATGTGGAGAAATGTTGCTGTGATAAGGATCAAATGTAGCAACTTTTTACGAAAATCCATTAATTGAAATAATATTATTGAAGCAGTAGTGTTCTGCAGATAAAAATTGATTTCAAATACGATTTCAACTAAGATTTCAGATAATTTAATAGAATTTCTACGCAGAAGCAATGTAAGAAAGTATCGAATTACAAAAATTTATTATTTAAAATTGTCGATTTCCTGTATATAAATCTATCTTTATTTCTCTTTATGCATTCTACAGCTTTGCAGGCTGAGTCATAGAAGTTACGGAGCATATTTGTTTTTACGGAAAAATTAAGAAAGTCATGGAGAACGAAATTGAATGAGATAACAGTATTTATTTGTACGTAAGTCTACTTTTATTTACTGATTTATTTATTTATATAATATATACGGGTAGTCACAACCCACTGGGAACAAAGTTTACTTTTATCCTAACAAATTGTAATTTTTTAAAAATTACATGCCATACGTTTCTTTATGTAAATATAGTCTTTTTCCATGTAAAAGTACTGGTGAAAGATATTTACAAAATTAATTCATTTTAAGACATTGTCCATTTCTTAATTAAACCGTTATTAAATCATCGAAGTCACGTACAATCATTTAATTCCGTTAAAGGTCTGAAACTAATTAGGATATGTATACCATTTGTACACAAACACCAAGAAATTCGGCAGTGTTCCTTTGTAAACTTACATATTAAAAAAATTGAAAATATTTTGAAACATATTTAATTAATAATGCGACGCACAAAAAATATTCGATAACATTTGATAAAGGTGCAACTGCTTTTTTCTCATCTCTCATTGCATATACAAAGAAGGACTTTTCTACTATCTCTTCAGAAACGAAGTGACCACACTGACCAATTCCTTGAATCATTTAGTACGATTTAACCCGAGATCTACCAACGATTAATCCGATATATTTAACAATTATTATTATTCTTTATTGACGGGCAAATTGCCCTTTAGTATACATTGGGAGCAACAATAGTCACGGTAACTATTATAACAATACCAAATAATTACGTTAACACTAGATTTACCATACCAGTCAAAATGACTGGTACACAATTTTTTCCAAAAATTCTCTAAATTTACATGAGAGTCATAGAATAGATATTCTACGTCCATCTTATAAAACATAAATTGCCGAATCAATCAAGTTTTCCACCTCTCAATTCCCCTTTTTTCAAAATACTTATTTAATATTTGTAAATATGATAGATTTAACGCCGGTAGTTCTAGTGTTAAAAGAGCAAAAACGAAGCAGCCAAAAAACTTAAGCAATTTCACCCCTTACAGTCTACAACGTACACGTAGAAAATCGAAAAAGAAACAGCGCCTGCAATTACACAAAAATTTATCAAAAATTCAGAACAAGTAATTTTCACCATCTTGGTAGATCTAGCGTTAACTTTGAAAGACATCCAATATGACCGACATAAGGTTGTGTCAAAACAATTAATTTGCATCAAATTTTCTGCAGAATGTTTTTCATGCCTCTACAAAACTTTCTGCATTATTCGCTATGCGATGTGTACATCGTGTATGTACTGACCGTGTATAGTGTGGTTCAAGGTCGGACGATACACGTTGAAGACGATACTCGTAAGATACATGCGTAGGTGCATTAACCCTTTGGAGTCCAGTACTGTAAGACGTAACTATAGATATTCTAGGTGTACCTACGTACAGTCTAAGACACCAAAGGACATATTCTACCCACACATCGACTATGAGTCGAGAAATGCGTGTATGTGGATCGAAGAATGTTTGATAAAGAGACACACGTGCATTACGGAATGTTCACCTTAACGCGTTCCACGTTGCCATAGTTCAAATGTTACTGCGTTTGGAAACATTTATTGTATCGTTACTGGCAGCAAATGGCGTTTTGATACTTTAGAATATGATGTAAACGATGTGAAAAAAACATTTTTTAAATGTTCAACTCATCTTTGTTACATCAACACCTACTTTTCTTCAGTATTTCTAAAGACCTACGAGAAAATAGGGTATTAGGAATGTTTCGCATGTTCGGCATATATTTTTTCGTAATCGTCGTTCAACTGTTTATCCGTAATTTCGGATTAAATTAGATCTTAATTTATTAGGAAAAATTGAACGAGCAAGCCTGATCATTGTGATGGCACATTGTTGCGGTATTACTCCTATATGAGCGATACTCCTTATACCTTGTATCTGAATTCTTTGTACTAAACTAATTCTAAACCCCAATCCACAATACAAAATCGTGGTCCCACATTGCTACAAAAGTTTCATGAAACGCGGAATCATAAAAAAGCGCTTGCCATTATAGTGGCAGAGGATAATCGTAAAAGGAATTATAATTAATCTATCTAACGACACAAGCACGTAGCGACTACCACGTAGAATTTTAGTACTCACTCATATTTGCCAGTTCTTTCTTCACGATCGCCTTTGACCCATGTTGCTGAAGAATCCCTCCGGCTGGTATTCAAAAAATCACCTCGAACACACTCTCACCTCCACATAAAGGGCACGCGAGGAATGCCGTTTCAAATTATCCCGCACCACCTGTTCCGGTTAAGTACCGACAGTAGAAAATCGCGATGGATTGAGGGAAATTCGATAAGTTCGATTTGACCGATCTCCTTTGCCAGTGACCCGAGAGGGAACGCAAGAACTAAAAGGCCTTAGTTCGAAACCGTTAGTCCCGGCTCGGTCGCATCGGCATCGCGTTCTTGGACTCGACTGCAAGAAGTCGTGGCGTGTTCGGCCCCCCTAGAATCCTGTCTCGTGCCACAGCACCGGCTGTCGGAGTAGGGTAAAACGAGTAGACAGGGAAGAGTAGTACGACTCAGGGAACAGATCTTCGATCGTTCGGCTCGAAATTACGATATTTGGACTCTTAGCCCTTTGCATTCCTAAATCGAGCTACACTCGACAGAGCTTTCCGTTGTAATTCATATTTTATCTATTAAATTTCATCTTTGGGATTTGACAATGAATTGTTATTAAATAAAAATGAATTTTCAACGGTGGAGAATTTTCTAACATTAGTTTGCGCTTAGTTGGTATAAAATTGGGAAAATAATTCAAAACGGTTAACACGTTGATGGACACGGGGGTCACTGGTGACCAGATGATTTATCATTTTCGGGAAGTCTTGTGTATGATCTACTATCACTCTCGCAATATTGTTTGTCAATTGGATATACATGTTGAATATGTGTATCGTTTATATTTAAAATAATTGTGAATTGCAATTAAAAAATATAGGTACAGCTGAAACTTATTTTAAAACACGTTGAATGCCACGGAGGTCGCCGGTGACATGTGCTATTGAATTCAGTGAAATTTCTTATGACATTTAAATGATAATATTCACGAATTTGCTAATATATTCAATATTTAAATATTCATGTTAAAGAAGTAAATAACTCCTGGATATTTAACTACTTTTACCTTCAACGTTTTTGCTTTATAAAGATGTGAATCTTAATAAAAAAGTTTTTACTTCTGCAGGAATGATGAAACTAGAGAAATACGAGTGGTATTCAACGTGTTAACTTAACACTTTAACTCTGTGTTCTATAATAATCAGTAACATTCGTGTCACCGAAGCTGGAATAAAAAAAATAAGATTCTTTAAAAATTGACAAATCTCAAAAATCAATAGAACATTGCACCATGAAGTTATCTTCAAAGTATCAGTATTAATTTAAGGTATACAATGTAGCAAAAACGATTTACCAATTTATAAATAACTTGTAAATTTATTTTAGTATTTATGTTGCGTTAATATCACATGCACATATTTTGCATTTCAGAGTTGGCCCCGGCTTCCCGGATTCTGTACGGACGTGTATACTACACCAAAAGCTTCAGGTATCCCATCTATCATTATTTTTATTATTACCTGATTTCCAAATATCTAAAATACTTATGTAAACACCTAAAATCATTTTGAAATCAATTTTCGTAGATGATGAATTGTTGTATCGAGAAAAAAAAATGTAGAGAGGAATTAGCACACCGATCGCAAAGTATAGAAGTCGACGAAGTTGAAACAGGTACACCTATTATTTTATATTAAAATATCAAAAATTTATAATATATAAAAATACATCTTTCTCTCTCTCTCTCTCTCTCTCTCTCTCTCTCTCTCTCTCTATCTCTGTTCATCGGTCATATACAAGTCCATTTTACAGTTTTATATTTTCAGCAGAATCAGAGGAAGAAGAATTCTTTGAATGTACCAGTGAAGCACCAATAAATGAGAGTGAAACAACGAAACCACATCTAAAAACCAAACATTTATTGTGGAATAAGCCTGCAGGAAGACTAGCCAAACATCCCTCGCTTAGGTGAACTCTAATTTTCACCGAGGTGTGAATACCGCAATGAAACACGTTTAAAAATTATTTTTTTAGATTGTTACAAACTGGGGATCTTTTGTATCTGCCAGTAACCCAAGACCCGGTACCAAAAACCGAAGATCAACTCGAAGAAGATGCACAAGTAATGATGCAATTGGGGACCGATAAGAACGCTTCAGAAATGCGAGCGAGATTGATGAGCGCCTCGTTATTATCTGATATGGAATCGTTCAAAGTAATGACAGATTTTAATCAAATTAATCTTGTAATATTGTCGTTTCCAAAAAATAATATTTATTTCATATGTATAGGCTGCAAATCCAGGCGCGGTATTGGAAGATTTTATTCGTTGGTATTCACCGAGAGATTGGATCGAAGACGATGGAACAGATGAATGGGGTCAACCCACAGGTTCGATTAATTTTCTTGCACAGCGAGATATTTGCCTGGGCTATAGTGGCACCTGAATAAAGATTTGTACATCAGCGAAGTATCCCCAAGTTTGAATCATTATTATCATTACGAAATTTTAATATGCAGTATGTGTATCACAGACTCAACGATTTAGAATTAGTTTCAAATTATGCGAAAAAGTGACCAAAGCTGTTGCAGGTAAAAGTTTTTTAAATGGATAACGCAATACATTAGCTATTTCCTATATAATTGACATGTTACTTCGATCATTGATAAATGCCAGTTAGTGTTATAATGGTATCCATAGTTTTAGCAAAACCATACCCACGCATAATTCTTTGTGTTCATTTTTTCCTAATCTTTTATAATATTTGTGAAATTTGTCAATTTCTGAATGCAGGCCATTTATCACCGAGAATGCTAATCCCTAATAATCCTTGGTCTACAACGTGGAGCTCGGCGCAACCTGTTCCAGCGAATCGACAGAAACGATTATTTGATGATACGAGAGAAGCGGAAAAAGCCTTGCATTATTTAAATTCAAAGCGTATAGGTCAAATCGCTCAGCTCCTTCTGCCAACGTTGACACATGCTGCACTTTATACATTAAGTTTGCAGAAACAAGAGGCTCTGCCGAACTTGCCCGACGTAGCCCAAAGCATACTCAGTAAATTACAATATGCCACAAAGCCTATTCACCAAAAGTTACATTTATACGAGGTATTTTTCTACTGTCGAAATATAAATTTTAAGAAAACGTAAATAAATTATATCCTATCATATGAACCAGGAAATTACTCGAGATATCGAAGGAGTGGAGGCTCTCGTCGCCCAAGTCAATTCCTTGCAACATAAATTAGGGGATAACAATGATTCCAAAGAGTTCACTTCATTTCTTATCCAATTGATGAGGGGAAAAGAAGTAAAAGTGCCGGGAGGTTCCGGAGGAAACATTGGGTCCCGAGTTATAACTATGTTCCGAGACGCTCAAAAAGTATTCTTTTTTTTTCTCGTATAATTTCTACATATAATTAGGAGGATATAATGTTGAATAATATTTTGACATTTTTTCAGGCAGCTTATGTTATGACCTCTGTAAATAGTAGCCACGAAGTGGATGCGACTGGAGATGGTAAATACAAAACATTCCCAGAACCGTCGTGCAAGGAATTCATTTTGCGTACTATAGCACCGCGACCTTCACCAGTATCAACACCACAGCCGCAAAGACTGTACGCATGTCTGAAACGAGATTACATTCGTTTGGCTGGATTTTTCTCCGAGGATACAATATTTTTGTAGATATCAAGAAAGATTGAACTTCTTCGCCACAAACTTTGTACATTATGTATGAATAGAATTGCACAGAATTTTCTGTGCATTCCTTGCATTTATCTTTCTTCTTCAGATGTAATATAGACGTTTCTGAGGCGCAACAAAAACTTGATTTGCAAGGAAACTTTGTAAATTCGAACACGATAATGTTACTCATATTTTCTGAGATCCTAGTATGATACAAAAAAAAGAAACGATAAATTTCAACTGTGTCCACAGCACTTACTGTTAAAAGGAATAAAGTAATACGATTGACAGTGCTATGTTTGTCTGATAGAAAGAAATCGTTTTAATCTGAAAGAA